>CM064570.1:15858385-16096276 GCA_032716605.1 Paralithodes platypus | reverse complement strand
ACAACAACAACTATCACAAGGCCGCATACCTATGACCACTCGTGTCGAACCAATAAGATGCTTAACTCAGTCTGCCATGTAAAAGTATAATGCTATGCTATGATCCGCATTCATATATTTTTGGATATACAAATGACAAAAATACCTTTATTACATTCCCTTACGTATCTACATTAAATACGGACACGAATATTACCATAAGTTTAAAAAAATATATAATGAAAAGAAATACTTCCACATTGCACCGTGAATGAACAGGATTTAGGTGTGTGTGTGTGTAAGTGAACCGATGTGTGTTGGGTTGTAATGGACTTAATGCTCTACAGTAGGTGACAAACACTGAAAACAGAAGTGTCTGCTTCATGACATACAACACAACGAACTATGCAATGTAATATTACATGTTATCATCTGGTTATGAAATTCAGGTGTGAAACGGCAATGAGTTATCAGTTAAGCTTCGGACGCTGATAGGTTTATATATTCGGTATTAATTTAGTAAAACATTTATATAACACCAAAGGGTAAAAGCTATATAAGCATCGTATCGTGATATTACGTTTAACAATGGCTATAGATACCTTTTCGATGTTAGTATTATAGTATCTGATATATTGCAATGTTTACAGTGCAACAAGGTTAATAGATGATAAAAAATGGATGCATTATATGGGAGTACCGGTATGTAACTACTATGGATGACGTCTGATGAATCTCTCACACACACACACAACGAAAGCCTGTTCATTCACTGCGGTTTGGTAGTGTTTCTTTACATTCTTAATTCTTTAATAGCTATCCGTGTTTAATGTAGATACAGGAGGGAATAACAAACAATTATATTTTTGTCATTTATATATCAGATTCTGTAGTATGAATCGTAGCGTAGCATAACAACAGTACCATAATTTTACATGGCAGACTGAGTGAAACATCTATTGGTTTGAAACGTGTATTCGTACGTGTGCGGCCTTGTGATAGTTAAAGTGGGCTGTCGTCCAGAAACAATACGCTCCCAATGTCCGGGCCCTATCCAGGTGTCTCAGAAACTGCCGTTTCTGACTGTACATGGAACAGCCTTTCATCTGATACCAGTACTGATATGTACCAGATTATATTTCCGTTCACTGGTCTCTAGCATTGTGATTCATTGTCAAATGACAAACCAGTATATTGCCTGTTGGTAATGGTTATTACAGTATAGTCAGGGCGGGTGCCCAACCCCGAAAGGGGTTGAAATAGGGGAGCTATCCCCCCGCCAAAGGCGGCTTTCTAGGGCCTTTCCTAGCTGATGCTGAGAGGATTGGGTTCTAGTCATATGGTGATGGGCTGGTCTATCAGAGTGAGAACTGAGCGATCTCTGCCATACCCATAGCTTACTCCGACTGTTCCTTTTACTTATGTATTTCCTAGATCTCAAGTGACTTTGGTTTCCCGGGCGTTTCTGCACCCTCCTCAGCTCCCCGCCATGGAGTGGCTTCGGTCACCCAGGCTTTATTGTGGTAGGCAGAGAGGGTTCTGTGGGGGTGCTCAGTTATGGCCTTGGCCTTGCTCGGGGCCTTGGGGCTGTTCGGCCAGGCAGCTTGGGGAACAACAACAACAACAACAACAGTATAGTCATATTTTTTCAGCCGGCTCATATTTCTTCATTGCAAAATGAGAAATCAGCTGCTACAGAATTAAAGTTTCTGTTGGGTGAGAACAAAATAAACCATAGTTAATTCAGCTTCTGAAATAAAAGTTAGAATGATACATAATGGTCCTGAATTAGGAGGTTGGAAAGATACACAGCACTCCTGAAATATAATCCTCCTTTATTATTTCGTATAAACACTTAGTTGAAGACCCTGACTTTCTCCATGTAAGTGAGGAAGTAAAGAAACTGTGCGGATGATGACACCAGCACAGTTCACTTGATCGCTACATGACCAAAGTCGCCAGGGGCAGTGATACCTATAAGACATTACATCTACAACATTAGTACTTCTTTTAGCTTCAATTTTTTTTTCTCAAGTACATTGTCACCACAATATTTTTTATTTATACAGTAAATCCTCAATCTATCAAATGTGCTTACAGTATATGAAATTTGAGTTATTTTGCACTGGATATATTATACTTAATTTATAAATAAATTTTGATGATTGATTTTGCACTTTTCCTTAGTTGCTAATTAATGAGAGAAGATGATGAGATGGGGATTTTTAAGAATAAAGGACAATGAGATATCAAGAGATGACTAATTAAATGGATGGATATGAAAGTCCAAGAGAAGATCAAAGTTGAAAAAGCAAGTTTAAGAAAATACAGTAGTGTAGTGTCACTAAGAGACAAAGACAAATATTTCAAGTATTTGATAATGGTAAGAGAGAGAGAGACTGAGGGATAACATAAAAGTTAAGTGATAAATTAATTAATAAATATTTGATAAATTAGTATAGTAACTCACTTCTGTTAAACCGTCTTGGTGGTGTAATGGTTAGAGTGTTTAAAAATATGTGTGTGATAACCCAGGTTCGAATCCCGGTGGATCACATATATGCTTTCATAAATTTCATTGGAGGTGTTTGGTGTTGAGGTGAAATTAATATTTAAGGAAAGTAAGCATAGTGTACTTTATAGTAAAACCAAGTTTAAAGATAAATCTCACATTACTATTGTTTGCTTTAATTAATATACAGTAAATGGAATGATTATTTAGGTATTAAGAGAATGTCAAGATTTATAGTATACTGTATATAGTAAGTACACAGTAAATGTAATATAGTTATTAGTTAACATAATTTTGTTAGTAGTCTGGTACGGTTATATGTACATACAGTATGTTAAAATAATTTAAAACATAGAATTTTAATATTTGAGGTACTTATATTCCAGTCACATACTATACTCTGAGGGTATCAATTATTTAGTAGATTGAGGTTTCACTTTACGTACATAATTCATGTGTAGATTTACATCATTGGCTTCCTTTTTCAATATTCTGAAAACATTAAGGTCTCAAAATTGTGGTAAACTTGCTCTCAGGAAGGATGGCATATGACATTAGGTTACAGCATACATTGAGAGGGTCATCACACTAGGCCTCTCTTGGTCCACTCAGGTACTTGCGACACAGACCACGGCACGGAAGTCTTTAGTGTATTCCAGTACTGTGCAGAAGACTTTTACACAACTTGTATTGGAAACTTTAACAAATTTTGGATGTGAAAGATGATCACCCAGTAGTATGTGAAATTTTAATTAGACTAATATAACAGCAATTAACCCTTGGAATCTGGGAGGCCTCATATGAAGCAAAATGCGCGGCTAAAAATTCGCCGCTATAATCATCAGAACTCGGCAACCACGCGTTGTAGCGACGTCATCTCTACGGCATTCTACAGACAAAAAAACGTTCTACAATTTGCAAAAACATTGACTGCTCTAGGTGGTCTCAATCAGTAGCTACTGAATTATGAAGTTTGAATATACCAAAATTCATATGAGGCCCCCCCGGATCCCAAGGGTTAAGCATGCAAACTTGAATTTAACTGGAGTACTACTGAATAGAATTACATCTGTACAGTATTATGTGAATCACACTTTATCAAACAGATCCAATAAACTTTCAAGTAATTCAAGGGAGTCCAAGCAGAGATCAGCCATTTGTCTAAATTATTCATTGGGTTTCAAGTTATTAATCCACAAATCACTGTATTACAAGCTATTTCATCCACATGATTTATCTCCAACTTCTACAACTTCAACTAACCAATCCATCCATCCACTCCCAAAAGTGTTGGGGGATAACAAATAATCTTGGAAGGGTATTCTTGATCCACGTTTGTGAAGCTATCCTATATAACGGGGTTCTCAAGTCCAACTATCATAAAGTATAAGAGATACAGTGAGAGATCAACCCAACCCAACACTCTTATAGGACCAGCTCACCACCTATCACTGTTTACATTTTATCTAAGTTATAAGGGATTGGAGCATAATTTAGTTTTCCCAAATCTACAAAACGTTTTCCATCTTTCAAAATTGTCGAGTGTTGCAAGTTCTCCGGGTGTGGACATAAACGAGGCATAGTGTGCTGACCCCTTTATAGAATACACTCAAGTTCATTACACCTATAGTACATGAACTTACTTATTTAATTTTAAGTGTTTTAGTAACAAGCCGTATCCTATGTGATTCTCCTTCACTAGTGCATACAATCACAATAAATGCAAATAGGCTTCCTTCAGCGAATAATTATTGATGATTGCATAACATAATTAAACGGGTATCACACGAGCGCTTCTTCCATCAACTTTTATTGTAAACAATGGTCTGGCAGCTAATGAGGTCAAGTTTTTTATATAATTGTGTTACCTACATAAATTTATCTTAAGTCTAATTTCCAAGATCAGTGCAAAAGATCAAGAAATGTTGCCGGAAAAATATTGGCCATCGAAAGTTGATGTTAAAAGGTCTCAAGTGAGAACCCTTCAAGGTGGATTTACACAAGGGCTTTTTACAGCAATTTTTATCTGCAATTTTATTCTGGCAACAATTTGAGAGTATTTTGCACCAGTATCGGCAACTAGAAGTAAGGTAGATTAATATACATGACATAAATGGTATAAAAGTATATCTCGGATGCCGTAAAAAGGTGAGTTGCGGGAAACAGCACTCTTGTAAATCCACTTTATATTGTTACAGTAATATCAGTAGTATCTCAATCAAACTTTTCTCACTAAAAAAGGAAACAACTCACACATCTGAAGACATATATATACTGTACAGTATATGTATATATATATATATATATATTTATATTTATAAAAAGAAAATAACTTTATATTTAAGCACAGCATTTCCTCACCTTCAAGCAAATTGTATGCTTGTACAGTATCTATATTACAATGTACAGTCAAAATTAATAGATCGCCAAAAACCCTGATGATAATTGGTGAAAAAAATACAGAGAGGGACATTATCTCGACACTTCTCTGACATGAAAATTGATAATCTTAATTCATTCATTTCACTCCCAACACCAAACCCCCTCAAATGATATTAATGAAAGCATGTGATCCTCTCATACAAGATTATGACTCGTGTTGACAGTTTATTCTGGGTATCATTAGACAACTTTATACAGCTTAGGAAGGCTCTGTGGGAATCATAAGGGTAAAGACTATTTCAATTAATCCTCTGACTCCCATATACACTTCCTAATCTGAAGAAAATCGTCTAATGCTAGCCACAAAACAGAAAAGAAATGGGTCATCGGATCTTGAAAGGGTTAAATAAAGAGGCCGTATTAGTCACAGGCTATTAGATATACAGTACATGGGAACTATCAAGCAAAACTGATAGCAACTTAAAATTACACAGTTTAAGGGGAGACTTTCACTAAGTTTTTTTTTTAATGGACCCCCTTCTCCCTCGTTTCGTCCCATTTGCTTGGTGATTTTAAGACCTTTTGCCCCATCCAGTCAATTTTAAGACCTTTCATGCCATTTAGGTGTCAATTTTT
Organism: Paralithodes platypus; assembly: GCA_032716605.1. Taxonomy (NCBI): domain Eukaryota; kingdom Metazoa; phylum Arthropoda; class Malacostraca; order Decapoda; family Lithodidae; genus Paralithodes; species Paralithodes platypus. The sequence goes on along the minus strand of CM064570.1, from coordinate 16,090,767 downwards.
TCCTGGTGAGCAATAGCGAGCCTGTAATTCAGGAGAAACCGGCCAACACATTTTTCTACCGACAAATGTACAAATTTATCTCGAAGGGGGATCTTTAGGATGTTTTTTAAAGCTTGATGGAGGTCTAGGGAGGAAACTAAAATAATAAATAAACAAATAAATAAACCCTTCCCCATTTATAGAAAGGTTTTTGGCTAACTAGTGATATTTAACTGTACACAGAAAAACTATGGTCAAAAAATATCTTAAAAACAACTTGTTATAAAACGGTCAAGCCTCTCTAGGTTACTCATCTTAGGTGCAAAACTAATAAAGCTACTTTATTACTGGACTCCGTAATAAAGCGTAAAGCGAGAACAGTGTCAAATAAAAAGACAAAATTTCAATATTTTCTTTACAAGTCCAACAAGAAAATCCACAGACATCTCCATAGTAATATAAAAACAAAACAATTAAATTTAAACTTAACAATAAATATTACAAACAGGAAACACAATGAAAATGCCTTTGAAATAGGAAACACTTGCTTTTAAAGCCCAATCAGGTTTACACTTTGTGTTTTATTAAGGGGCAGTGTGCCTAGGAAGTTTCTCCGTCGTTGTTCTAGCCTGTAAGCGATTCTGGCTAACATTTTGCACCATATTATCGTTACTTTTGCCTCTAATTACCTTTTTTATGTGTATCAATTCCAAGTATAAATACACGTGAGCTAATAAATTGTTTACTGTATATACTACAAGGCGGACTCAAACCTCACACTCGTTCTGAATGTTGGAGGTTCGAGTCAGGCTGGGAGTACAGGTCAATCTATGTGACTGACGTTGATATTTATAACCCAAAATCTCATCTGATATATCGGCTAGTAAAAACGACGGAGATCTGCTTGAAAGACGCCGCCCCCAAGATACAATAGTTACACAGGCGAAATATAAAACCTAAATTTGCAGCTCATCTACTAATCCTTTGGCTATTTAATTGTTTGGTATTTGGTTTGGGGTTTATTAGGTTCTTTGTTTGGTTCGAGTCAAGATTTGGTTTTGCGAGTCACTGGTTTATGACTTATATTTGATTGTTTGGTTTGAGTCAAGATTTGGTTTTATGAGTCACTGGTTTATGACTTATATTTGTTAACGAGTCACTGCTTGTTGACTTACTGTTATTTAAAAGTCACTGTTTCGTTGGATTATACTCTCTTCAAATTAACTTAGCAGCTTATTCCACTCTTCCCCATGTAGATATTCCTGATAGTGATAGGCTCTATCTCGAGTTGGCCACCCCCAGCTTAAAAAAAAAAAAAAAAAAAATGTGTGCCAGAGTATGTATATACTGTAGATAGATAGGCTCAATTTGTATTCATCTGCTGGACATTGTGCAAAATGTCTTCATTGTTCAGCTTTATGAACCACTTGACACAACTGCCACCAATACAGGTATCCATCACTATCCAATGCCCCGATTTAGGATATTATTATAGGTTTTTAGGTGTTTGGGTTTGGGTTTTGGCTGGTCTGAGAATGCATCCCCATTTACCCCCATTCATTTTAGGGTGCGCTATACGATTTTTCTATTTAAGATCGGGTTTTCAGGAAGGTAACCCAATCGTAAAATGAGGGAGACCTGTAATTATACTTATATGATATGCTACCAAGTTAAATTGAAGCGAGTATAGTCACTGGTGTTACAGTGGTGTATGACTGATGTTTCTCTACAAGTCACTGCTTTATGACTTGCTGTTAATGGATGTCACTATTTGGTTTATGCCTTACTGTTATTTCAGTTATTGGCTTATGACTTCAGGTGGAGCCACACCAGCACTTTTTATGGTAATTTCATTCAGCAACTCTGGCTCTTGGATTATAGTTGGATAACATTTCAGTCACTTAAGGGGGGTCACTGGCTTTTTTTTTTATCTTTCTCTCCTTTCCTCTCTTCTCTGGCTTGTATCCATTTGGCCCCATTCAGCCAACTGTTTTGAAGACGTTTATCCCCATCCAGGTGTCGATTCCTTCCTGGCGAGCGATAGCAAGCCAGCATTGTATGGAGAAATCCGGCTTCGCCGGAGAAATTTTTCTATCGAAAAATTTACAAATTTAGCTTGCTGTCAAAACAAAAATATATATATGCTGGCTCGCTACCGCTCGCCAGGAAAATATTGACACCTGGATGGGGGTAAATGTCTTTAAACAGTAGGCTGAATGGGGCCGAATGGATACAAGCCAAAAAGAGAGTGAGAGAAAGAGAAAAAAAAAGCGAGGTGGGCTCCCTTAATGAGATCTGGGCAAGGCAGCTGCGAGACTATATATTTCTCATGGGACCAAGGTTCAAGTGATGATGATGATGATGATGATGATGATGTAAATTTTATACTAGCCTTCTGAGCGAACGCCACTTATACCAAGGTTCAAGTGTTACTATGCGTTCTACTTTGGAACGTGGGGGGTTGGAATTCCCTGCCTCCAGTAGATTTTACACAAACATACATAAGAGGTGTGTATGTAAACAAAAGAACAACAGCTGGTGGTGGATACTGTTTTGTGCTTCTGTGGCTTAACTTGCCCAGGCATAAAGAGGCTGTCCTATCAGGAAAAATAAGTTGTTGGTACAAAATTGCCGTAAAAAGTGTTGCTGTGACTCCTGTTTGTTTGGTTATGGATCCCTTTGGTTGATGCCTCTGATGTTTGGCCCTCAGTCACTGGTGTATGACTCACAAGCTGCACAAGTAACTCTGCTTGTTGACCGTGTGAGTCACTATTTGGTTTAGGTCTCGGATGTTTGGTTTTTAGTCACTGGTTTATGACTCGCAAGCTGCACGAAGTAACTTAGCTTGTTGACCGGTACGAGTCACTATTTGGTCCTGACTTGTTTGTTTTGAGTCACTGCTTAGTTACTAGTATGAGTAACTTTTCTATGACATTTGTTTGGTTTCCTTACTTAAAAAAATGTTTGGTTAGTTTTTGGTTAGTCACTGGTTTCAGCATTAATATGCAAATGCTTCTGAAGTCAGCAATATCATTGACTACACTTTTTTCAGGTTGAAAAAGGTGTAGTCTTTGATTAGTCTAATTCTTCAAGACTGGTTGGCAGATGAATAAATCACTGGCACTCAAGAAGTACTGTATATTATCAACACATACAGTATATATATATCAACACATACAGTATATATCAACACATACAGTATATATATATCAACACATACAGTATATATCAACACATACAGTATATATATATCAATAAAGGCTGCTGCTGTAAATTATGCCAGATAAATAAGATCACCATCATTGCTAAACAAGTATTTTGAAAGTATTCTTGAGACCAATACATTATGAATACGGCAGATTCAAACATTAATTTTCACTGATATTAGTCTGGATTTAACCCAAATGGGTGTTACGTTAAATATGACTAAGAAGGTGTGCCAAATATATACTGATACAACATAATTCATCTGCCAACCAACCCTAGATTATCATACACGGGTATATTGTTCAGTTTGGTAATGTTACTATTGTTACATCTCAATACAGGAGAATCTCAAATCTGGAGAACACATTAGTATGCTTCATTTCCTCAACAAAAATAAATAAGTCAGTTGTGAACTTATTTAATAATTGATAGTAGCAAGAAATCTAACTGTATAAAGATAAAACTAATTTTGTTATTTCACCACGCCTGAGAGGCCTTGGGTAAGCTATAAAGACATACAGTATTATTGTGGTACCGAGAATGTAATTACCTGTAGTTGGCAATAATATATTGATTCAATCATATCTTAAACATTTAATATAAACTTCTATGTTTATAATTGAACTAATTATATAACTTACCTGGATCTGAGGTTCTCCTGTACTGTACAGTATGTAGAAAAGAAAACTAAAACTCTTGTAATTAACATATCAATATATGGTTCAAAATACAGTACCTGTAGCTCTGTTTTTTTCATGGAAAATGCAAGAACAATTGCTAATTTGGCTATAAAATTCTCTCTATGAGAAATATCAACCTGATTACTTACTTATGTTTTGCTTTACTGATTACCGGTATATATTAATTATTATAAAACAAAATAATTAATGACTTTATCTTTAAAGTGCTAATTTGGTCACAACTTGATTTTGCTCATCAAGCTTAACAAACACAGTACAGTACCAGAAATACAAAAAAAAATTTGTATTCCTAATTACAGTATACAGTATATATTTGTATTCCTAATTACAGTATACAGTATATATTTGTATTCCTAATTACAGTATACAGTATATATTTTTTGAACTAAACAAAAAAAGTACTTAATACTTGGACAATACAATACTTTGAAAATACCATTGTGCTACTCGACTCCTTGTTCCCTTACTACATCAGACAGTAATCAGATCACGACAAGGTTGGGTCCGTCGGCGTGAGTCGCACCCAAAACACACAGAGACACTTTGGTTAACACAGACCAAACAACTGCTTTTATTAAGGGACCTACAGCTGCTTTTTCTTAAGCTATCGAAAAATTAACTCATCTCCATCTTAATGGAGGATTTTAGTTTGCTCCCTAGACCTTTATCAAGTTTAAAAAAACATCCCCAAGACTACCTTAAAGATTAATTTGTACATTTTTTGGTAGAAAAATGTCCCGGCCAAAGGCTGGTTCCTCTTAAGTTACAGGCTCGCTATCGCTCACCACGAAAAAGGTTGACACCTAAATGGCACAAATGGTCTTGATATTGATAAAGAAATGAGACGAAAGGTCTTAAAATCAACAGACTAATCGGGCAAACGTCTTAAATTCTCAACACTAATGGGGATGAGCATGAGGGAGAAGGGGGTCCAGAAAAACGATATACCTCCCCTTAACTTTTCCCTCTTACCATGCATTTTATGTCTTCCAAGTCCTTCCACCAATTGATCTGTCTTCAAAGTCCTAAAGTCTATTCAAGATAACCTGGCAGAGATAGGTAATGCTGCCTTTCTATACTTTCTATGCTGCCTATCCAAACTGCTGGTGTGACGCCACCTATATTTAATATTGACTATACACGTATATATAAAGGCAGTGTTACCAAATTCTGCCAGGTTATCTTGAATACGATTTACCACCTATTTCCTGATCCACTCAGTCCTAATTGCTAATCATCTCTGGCGTCTTGCTTCCTCGTAGAACCTTCCAGCCATGGCAGAAACATCTGCAGTCTACTTGGTTCAAGCTTGCTCTTTATCCTCCGAACCATAATTCGTCTTTCACGTACATACATACATGTATTTTTACCCATGTATACTTTTCCACTCTTCTCCCAAACCAACAGTGGTCTTCCATTACTAACTGTCCCTCTCACATGACTTCCATGTATCTTTCTTGGCATTGTCTTTATCAATTCTCTGCACATGACCATAACAACAAATTCCTTTTGTTCTTCCATTCCAAAGGATACAAACATTTCCCTATTCAGCCTGTTTGGTCTTCACGCAATTCTAAAGAGCTCATCTACACAGCTCACAGTTTGACGAGAATCTAATAATTTCCTACCTATGTCTCACTTCCATACAAACTTTATTACTTAAATTTTAACCAACCATTCTTCCTTTCAAAATGTGATCCAGTTCTTCAATCACCCTTCTCCCTTTTATCCTTCTCTCAATTATACCCTCCCATTCTCCTGATTTATACAAATATACATACCCATACATACAAGTTTAAAGACCGCTTCATCCACAGAGCGTGGTTTTAGTCTCTTTACTGTAGTACAATACAATAAAGACTTGCCACAACACAACCCCATCATGGCATCACAGTGGCCGATGTTGGTATAGCGTTAACAGTGTATCAGCAAGATTCAACAAAGTCCCTCCTGAAGCACTTTCACCTGGCGAAATCGCACCACACCAGCCTTAACCGTGCTACAATAAGGCAGTAATAAGAAATCACCTTAATTGCTACAGAGGCTGACTGCACCACCGAAATGGCGGACGGTGGGGTCGCTGCATCCCTACGCCAGAGGGAACATCAGGGAATTATTTGAAGTTGTTCGATCTGTGGTTAACCAAGAATCTGTAACCCAACCTTATATAAAGTGTATAAATAGGTACAGGGTAGTATAGTGACTTATCCAAGCACAGGAGATTCATGGATGCAGTTAAGTAAATCAATATCACATCAACAGGGATTGAATACATTAATCCTAGATCACCTTATTTAAGATTTAGCATAAACTTTGGCTAGACTTTCAAAATATGCTAACCTCTTTTACCATAACTTACAAATTAATATTTTTTAGAACCATCAATTATTTCTCACTTCAATGTCACAGCAAAACTTAGCATCAATAGAATCACATGATCTTGAATGTAGAATAATCCTAAATATATTCAATAGTGGAATTAAACTCTTTCCTAACAATGCAGTACAGACAACCCAGTTACCAGTTTTCCTCTTGTTACGAATGAGCTGCTGTTTCTTTGATTTCTGACAGTTGGGTCTTGGTTTCATAATACTGTATATATACTGTATATACAGTACAGTACAGTATATACAGTACAGTACAGTATATACAGTACAGTACAGTATATACAGTACAGTACAGTACAGTATATACAGTACAGTATATACAGTACAGTACAGTATATACAGTACAGTATATACAGTACAGTACAGTATATACAGTACAGTACAGTATATACAGTACAGTACAGTATATACAGTTAGGGCTCGTGTAACGCGCTGTTCAGTACAAGTACCATGTTTTTGTAGTTACGCAGGCACCCCCTAACACGGACCTAAAACTGGGTAATGCGGTAGAGGACCAAGAATGGCACAGTTTACATCATGCTTGGCTACACTCGGCTGGGTAAGCATTGTTTCCGTAACACGCTGCACAGTCAGTCAGAATTGGCCCCTTAGCACGAGGCTTAACTGTATACACAAAATACTAGTTACATAATTAATAAAGTTGGTGTCATAATGTACTATAATTATTGTTTTGATATTAAATTTATAAACCAACTTTAACTTATCATATGAGGAGGTCCGTGCCAGAGGGGCCAACTCGCCACATTTTCAAAAACAGCGCTCTAGCTGGTTCCCGCTCCGTGAAATTCTTGGGAATCATCTGGCAAAAAAAAACATCCGACTTTCGTCCTTATAGCAACTGCACATAGGGTTGAGCGACCCTTGTTTTTGCCGTTTGGCAGACCGTTTATGGGTGTGAATCTGGGTAGACAGAGGGGCCAACTCGCCAACGCGCTCAGCCAATGAGAGCGCGGCTACGACGTGGGGAATTAAATGGCCGCCCGCCCGACCACTCACAGGCGCTGTACGAGACGTGCTTCAGTAGTCACGCTCAAACCAAGTTAGAGTCAACACACGAGTGACTACCTCCGCTACTTTAAACATCAATAACTCAAAACTCTACTCGTGGCGAGTTGGCCCCTCTGGCACGGACCTCCTCATATATTAGTTGTATTTTTATCAACAAACCACATTCTAATTGGACTATCACATACTAATTGGTTAGGTAACTCTTCTGTACTTTTTGTGGTTATGCGTCCGACTGGCTGATGGGAGTTCAATTCACTGGATAGGATTTTGGCAAATCTGTCATCACATCTTATAGCTTAAATCAATCTATGCAGACTTTTTCTGTCTCAATGTTGTGGTATTCCTAGAATCCATTAAACCGTCCAAAACATAATGGCTGTTAGGGTATTTAATTAACTCAAGAAGCACCTTACATTGACCAGAAATTGGGTTTTGGCCTTCCAGAAACCAACTACAGTACAGTACGTTCATCACATCTTACAATCTACATCATCAGTCTTGGCAAACTTTGTTTTTTCATCACCTTACAATCTATATCACAAGTCAAAAATAATTAATGCTATGGACACTTATTGCCAATCACTATCTGGTTATCAACTAATCAGATACATTATAATGCCATTTACTCCTGCCTTCTTAGCACAAGATTATCATATCAAAAATAATGATTGAATGTTTAATTGATATTTTTGACGAATTTTAAAGCTATTTTATAGACCAATTCTTAAATTTATAGATACTATCACCAGTAGTTTTTATATCACTATTCCAATATCCTCGGGTAAAGAATTTAGCTTATAATATTTAAACCTACAATATAATTACAAATTAGCTACATCAATATATCTTAAACTTGGATGGATTTTGACTTTAATGCTGCCAATCTTATTTAAAACTGAATAACGTTGATGTAATAAATAATTCCTCTTTATTCTACAAGTGAGGCACTATGAAATGAAATACAAATCAACCTTAAATGTTCAAGATAGGCGTGTGACTATGAAGCAGTCAATTAACCACAATATCCTTGTGCCACGATGGTTAACTGTAAATAGTTATGCTGTACTATCTTGAAAAGTTAAGGTTCAGACGACTCTTAGTTTAACAATGGCTCACTAGATGATGTCCATGATAGAATAACTCATACTTCTCGTCTTTTGCTTTATATATTTATAATTACAAAAACTGCTATGTAGCCTACTATACAATATTTTATTTTATAGCAACGACGATACACTTCAGTGGCTTATGAGGCATCAGTAATAAGATAGTGATATGGAACATTCAATTTTTTTTACCAATGGACCCAAATTGACTAATTCCTTGAACATGACAAGAGTGCGTTGTTATGTGTGTGATTAATTTGCTTGGGAAACGGATTAACTTGTTCATGTAGTGATGTACACCCTATGTGGTGGTTTTGTGTTCTTTTATTTCAAAATTATATTTTACTAAAGCGTTATTTCCACATAGTGATTTTGATAAGTTCTTTTGTCTTTATATTGTGTCGTCCCTGTTTTGGTAAGTTTAGTTTGCAAGTTTTACATTATAATTACTTAATAGAAATAGAATGGAATTGGAACCCTTTTAAGGAAATATGATCTAGATGAGTCCATACCATTCAGTCTTTTAAGTAAATCAATTAAAATCTATTGAATTAAGATGTAACACTGTAGTAATTAAAGAGTTAGCCAGGCCACTGAGTCCGACTGAATTAGGATCCTATGACAATAAACCCAAGTGTCCATCGTTATCCCGAGAGCCGCCTGTACTTGAGTGTGTCCACAGTGGAAGCCTCAAGTTATGTTTACCATTGTGCATAGCCATTATATCACCTACTAAAACACACATACACACGTACAGTCTTAACCAAAAGTCTGGGTACACCTTCAAACTTTGACTTTGAATATGAATTGTTTAGTTTGCAAGTTTTACATTATAATCTCTCTTAGTTTTCTTTTTCTGTTTTCTTATTTTTTAAACATTAGTTTAACCAGATCACTGAATTACAATAGTACACAGAATAAGTCTTGTGTTAGAAATTCACAATGATGATAAATAAGAGAAACTATATTCTTATCTAAAAAATAGTTTAACTGCATGATGGAATGTTGTCATTGTAAAGACACCCAAGAAGGATTCTTATAGAGCCAAACATTTGTGTTTTTATGATACAATACGTTTTTTGTCTTGTGAATATAATTTCTCCAGCTAATAAGTTCTGAACATAATGAACAAAGGCTTTATATTTCTAGTTGAAATGTTGATAACTTTGATATCTAAGCCGAGTTGTTTCGTTAATAGCCTTTATAATTCTAGCCGAGTTTAGCAGTTTAGTTGACGGCCTTTATATTCTAGCCGAGTTCTACGATGAGAAGAAAAAGAAGTGAAGGTATGACCTAACTTTTGCTGCTAACTGTACCCCCCTAGTCACAAATCCAAACAGTACTGTGCTGTATTAAGGGGAGGAAGACCGTTTTGCTGGACCCTCTTCTCCCTAATGTTTAGCCCCACTAGTTTTGAAATTTTGCAAGTTTTACATTATAATTATAAGACGTTCGGCCCATTAGTTTGGCAATTTTAACACCTTTCGCCCCATTTCGTTGTCAATTTTAAGACCTTTCGTGCCATTTAGGTGTCGATTTTTTCCTGGCGAGCGATAGCGAGCCTGCAATTTTAAGAGGAACCGGCCTTTGGCCGGGATGTTTTTCTACCGAAAAATTTACAAATTTATCTTGAAGGGGGGTCTATTTTTTTTTTTTTTTAAAGCTTGATGGAGGTCTAGGGAGGAAACTAAAAAAATAAATTAATTAATAGAGCAACAAACGGTCAGTCTCCCCTTAAGAACCTTACTCTTACCCATCACTTTGTGCAGTCTTTACATCTCAGGCTATAGTATCAATAGCAACTGTCCAGGGCCTTATTTTATACCTATCTTGTAGATCAAATATTCACCACCTTATTTTAAACTCTTACATACTAATTTTTGTATTGAATGTATTGTAAGCCTAATATATTATATACCGATAATTTTATGTAACCACGTCTTACCACAAAACAAAAAATTTAATTAGGTTAAAAAATCTGAATACAATATATAAAATGTATCACATAATTGTCCTTACTATAGAATAATAACAGACTCTGCTGACTTATAACTTCATCTTCTGTACAATATTCAACACTACTTTAATCCACTATTTCTGTTCAGTAACAATCAGTCATGTTAAACAGAGAACACGTTCCATACTGGAATAAACGTCCTTTAACATGAAGTGTACCAAAGTCAAGTAATTAAATATGCTTCCGGTAATTCAATATTCTTCCTTATAGGAATTGTAATATCACAATCTATAACTATCACTTTTATCCTACACCACAAATTGCTGGAGTCTATCATTATATTATTTGCCATCATTGTATTACTATCACTAGTTTTTATGTCCGTGCGAAGCGAGGACCTCTAGGGTTTACTCATTTCATTGTTATTATTTTTCTTTTTCTTCTTCTGGTTAGGGCGATGCTTATCGAAAATTGCCATTTCTTGGTTATTACTGAACAAAATTTAATGATCTTTAACATGCATATACTCTGATCTATCATCTAGGCCATAAAGGAGCCCTTTTTAAGAAATGTGTCCGTCCCGTGCGTTGCACCACGCGCCTCGAAGTTAACACGGCCGCACGGACCTATACTCTGTTTGGACTTGTTTGTATTACTATCACTTGTTTTTTTTGTATTACTATCACTTGTAGTCCGTACCACACACTGCAGTTCATTATGGTCTTTTAATGTTCACTAATTGCATAAATCAAGACAGTATTATTGCTCTTACCATGTGTTTATAATGACCAATATACAGTATAGTACGTGTGTTTATAATGACCAATATACAGTATAGTACGTGTAATTTCTTACCGTCAGTGATAGCACATACTGTAGAAACACAATAACACCATTACAATCCTTTTTTACATTTAAATTGGGCCTAGGATATACTGTACATATTAACTTTGTGTAATATCTAATTATTAAGAAACAATATCAAATTTCAAGTGACATAGTACTAGACACAGCCATATTCAGGACTTCAGTATTTTACCTGAACTTCAATAATAGTCTTAAATACCTTTCAATACGAAAACAGTTTAACTGTACTGTGGCAAACCTAAGGAGATTTTATCTTGGAAACTACCGTATCACTTTTTTTTCTATACCATCTGACTCCCATTGGTTCTTCCTAAACTGAATAAAATCATCTAATGGTAGCCAGAATCAAATAAAGAATAGGGTGGTCGTACCGAAAGGGGGAACATACAAAGGGGTGGACTCTCCCCTTGCCCTGATGATTATAATATGTACATGGAAGGGGAGAGAGAACCCCCATCCCCAAATATTAAGACTATAATCCAAAGCTCCAGGTATGTGATGCTAAAACTCAAACCTTTACCATGCAGACCACGGCCTGTGGATTTTAATCTTGCAACCAACGGACAATTTTATTCAACTTACTGTATGAAGGATCTTGCACACTCAGTTGATGTAACAGTTTCCAATCAATCAATCAATTGTGTAAAGTCAAACGTTCATCAACACTATTTTACTTAATCTTTTACTAGGAGTGATAGTATAGGTCATTCATTATAGGTACACCAAAAAAACTCACTCCTAAACTCTGTAACTCAAAAAGGATTTGAGTCACCGATTTCATTTTTCTACCAATTGGGAAGAGTCAGCTAGGGAAGAAGTGTAGATATTTACAGCCCATTTGCTCTAGCCCTTTCCAGTTACAGAGGATAGATGGTCAGGATTTTTGGCCTACCTATAATGAAGAGGGTGAATAAAGTGATCCGTTGGTAGTCGGATATAAAGTGATGAGTCGCCATCTGAATGTAAAGGTCAATCTCTCCTACAATATTATCTTCACATCAAAATAGGTCGTCAGGGTCAGAAGCTCGGTTACACCGCAATAATATTTACGTTCCAATTATTGTTATTGCTTTGCTTGCGGTGTTATGGCATGCATTTCAGTTATGTTGTTGAGTTTCTTATAATTTTCTTTATTCTTATAATCGTTTTATGTTTTTATTTATTTATATCATAGTATTCATCATATAGCCCTGATATATACCAATTCTAGCTAAATCCAGCCCTATGAGAGTCTCTTCTTGGGACTCAGTGGTCTGGTTAAACTAATGTACAAAAAAGAAAAATAATATATATATATATATACGGTATATATATATATATATATATCATAGTATTGTTTTGCATTATTTCCACATAGTGATTTTGTTAAGTTCTTTTGTTTTTATATTGTGTGGTTCCTGTTTTGGTTTGCTTGTTTAGCACATTTTACATTTTAATTAACATCCACAGGTAAACTTAGGAGTGAAAATTATCAAGGTGTAACACGACTCTGACCTTGGGTGCACTATACATTGTTTACATTAACCTGGCAATAAATTCATCCCCTAATAACGCATTTCTTGATATATAATACACCAATAACAAACTATTAATTATCTTTACATCACAGCAACACTACAATTTCATCATTGGTTATGTATCTAATTACTGTATAAGTATCTCATCACAGCTCAGACATATACAAGGGGACAAGGCAATTTCTCACCAAGTTAAAATGTAAGAAAGTATAGATATGTAACTCCTTGAGGATTATAACGCATTTTGACAGTTTATTTTGGCTATACAGTATATGGAAGTCAGAAGTTTGTTTGGGTCAGTCTTTATCCTTTTAACTTCCACAGATCCTTCCTAAGCTGTATAAGATCGCCTAATGATGACCATATTAAATTGTTAACCCCTTCAGCATGATGACGTACATTTCATTACATCCTGGCTACTATTAGACAATTTTCTTTAGCTTATAATCTACCTCTAGGACTCAAGAGGGTAAATACGTTCTCAATAAACCCTCTGAATAACACAGAACCTTCTTAAACTGCACAAATTGATCTAATTTAAGGTAGAATTAAAGGTACAAAGTTGTCATCGTGGTGAAGGGGTTAAAATGCGTCACAATCATGAAGGGGTCAAGCCAAAATAAGTGACACTCAACATACGCACCCTCGGCCTACACATACAGCGAGGTGCGTTCTATAACCACGGAAACATGGAAAGCTCGGGACACGCTCTTGAACTGAAGTTGACACAAATGGTTGGTGTATTTTCCATCATAAATCACATCAGTATTATCCACAGTGTAGTAATTTCCATCACATATAACATTGGAATTATCAACAGTGTAATTCCTAAGATACATAACTTTGGAATTATTGACAGTATATTTCTCAAGATACATAACTTTGGAATATCAACAGTGTAATTCCCAAGATACATAACTTACAGAGGTAGGGCACAGTATCACCCTTATGTACACTCTCAGACATAAATCATGGCCTTTTCTGATCTTCCACAGCTTAAACGAATCCTCAGAGTGAATATTGATAAGAAGATTAAATTAAGTCCGAGACAGTTTCCAAAAGTCATAATTTTTGTCCCAGAGTGTACTGATCATTCCATGTGATGGTAAGCATTCAGTATTATAGTAACATTGCTTTATATATTGCAAGTTTTCAGGTATTTGAAATAAACATTGGGGGATTATTTCAACAGTGTTTAAAAGTTCCATCAAAAGTAAAGCCAAAATATATGTCAAGTTATTAAATCAACTCCACACTCTGATGTTCAAGTGAAGAAATTTAACTACCGTAATTACAATTACTAAATTTGTAATGGATCTTGAAATAGTAAATATTTGTATCTTGATTTATGGTACAGTAGTTATTTATAGAGAACACAACTTCAAGAAGACATTACTCAAGTTTAAGAAGTTGGGAAGGTTGCTTTCATATACAGGCTTAAACTTTTCTTACAGGCTGAGTGATCGTAGTTCCATTAGTCTATGGTCTTTGGTGAGGCGGCGCTAAGGATTGTAACTAAACAGAAACACTATTACACTCATTTGACATCATGTACAACTTTATCAACCCTTCTAATACAGTCACGCAAACTTTCATTCAATTTCTGCGAACATTAGACAATTTAATGCAGCTTAGGAAGGATATCTTTGAGCCAGATTGTTAAAGAGAGGACTCCATTAACCATTGACTACGATACAGCATTCCCAAGTTGAAGGAAATTATTCAGTTTGATAGAAAAAGAAGAATTAAGTACATGTAATTGCTTTAAGAGGGTTGAATGCTATCTGAACATCTTTTATGCAGGAGTTTTAGAGAAATTAGTCAACACTCAATCACTACTTGGAATTAGTCATATTATGTATTACTATCAAGCATTTATATATATTATCCATAAATTCTTCTTATATTTAACTGGATCGAGTCCCCCATTTTCCGGCCGTGGAGCGAGAAATGTGGGAGACTTTACCAGGAATCTTGTGGTAAGTTGTTCCTGAAAGCAAGTTTACACTGCATGATGAGAGTTGTCATTTGACGTACAGACCAACATCAGGGCAAGCATTACAGTGACAATCTTCGGTATTGTTAGAACTTCTTCTTTTGTTTATTTTAGAGAAACAAAAAATATATACGCTATTGAGAACTTGCAGAGCGCTTCATCTATAATATTAGGCCCACATCAGTCATCTAAAGCGTTTTATTATAGTTTAATACAATATATATATACTTCTTTAGCCTGTAGATAAATAGATAACGCTAGTGATAAAACTCTGTATTATGGACAAGCAGGCCGAACCCCTAGGCCAAACATCCCACGGTATAAATGCACAAAATATAAGTAGTTCCTAAAACCAGATTCACACCTCACCTTTTACCACCAACTTTATTAAGCAACTCTGGTCAGGCAACTTATTGTAACTTTTATATCTATTCTGTCACTTGAAAGCTTAAGAAATGTACTTTCATATGAATTCAGTCACTTATAAACTTCAGAAATATACTTTAATAAGAATTGTATCATCCAAAAGCTTCAGATATAAACTTTTATAAGAATTTTGTCATCTAAAAGACTTTCAGATATAAACTTTTATAAGATTTCTATCGCCGAAAATCTTATATCTTGAGTGCAGTTGTCAATTTCTGTGCAAAAGTCCAGAAAAGTTGCAAAGATAAAGTTGCGGATTAAAAACGTTGGTGGGAAAAGTCTGTGGTGAAAATGGTCCTCAACACACCCACTGTTGAATCTCCACTCCTCTGGCTCCCTCAATCTTTTTATTTTTTACATATTAATAACATAGCTCAACTATATACAGCCCGTGTGTATATACAGTATACAAACATACCTATGACAGTAATGACAGTGTGAGGTTAGTTTCCCTTCAGTAACGTCATCAGGTAACTTAGTGAGGTCAACTCCACACAGTTTCCACACCTTCCGCGCCCCTTACTGACGCACCAAATTTAGGGAACCCCGAATCGTGAGGAACTGGCCAACTCCTGATGAACTTTGACGTATACGTCATTCACATCACAAGTACCCAAGAATTTTGTTGGTACAGTTGCCCACATAAGTTCTGTTCCTTGTTGTGATCTTATGTATGAAAGTAAAATAGTATGAATAAGTCATGAGTGTGCTTTCTTTTAATTATCAGTTGACTAATCAGACGAGTTAACCACTGCATAAGACACCACACTCGTACTTCAATCATGTGCATTATATTTATATGAATAAGATCACAGAGAGGAACAGAACTTATGTGGGCATCTGTACCTGTAATATAATTTCAGCTACGTACAGTAAATATATAGTTTGTTTTTCTGGGTATTGATGGCATTCACATTTTATGCATCTTATCTATTTTTGTGAGTTCCCACCATGTACAACAGTGGGAGATGGGGGTTTCCTTTTGAGAGTACAAACGTTAAAATTAGAAGGAAAACGATATAAACTAAGATGTTCACTCCAGAAAACAAATTATAAGTTAAGACTGTAAGTTTGGAAAGCTTTACATATGTTATTATAAAATGTTCTTATCCTCAGCTCACAAAGTTCTCCAAGCTTGAATGAATGAATGAATGGTCATGTGTAAGTGAATAACAGTAAGCTTCAGGTTTGTTCACTAATAAACCAGTAATGCATAACTTACCATTACACAATTTACAGTGACCATTATACACGGCATCATTAACGAACGAACATATATGAATTACGTTGGGCTTGGCTAACTGCTCACATTTCAGGGTCCCTACCTAAGATCTCTGAGAAGCTTATCCATCTACTTTGGCATGGTAATTAGCTAATATATTAAGCTAAATGATAACAATTAATTCGTGTATAACCTACATCATCATTGACGACTATTATTTTCACTACAAACAAGAATGTAAAATATAAACATTAATAATAAAAAAAAATGAAGTTTTCTTTAAAGCTGCAGGCAAACCGATACTCCTAGATGCCCTTCCGAGAGTACCTCACGGAGATTAGTACATGGAACAAACAATCAACGTAAAACAAATAACTAACAAATTATAAAGACAGGAACACAAGTACACAAAGAGAGCAGGTATTGGTAGGTTGGTGCACCCCAGGCAGTAATCTATATATGGATAAAGTGCACGCGATGACCAGCGAAAAACAAGACATATGCCCATCCGGTTATACAACAAAGTGCTTTTATTTGGTGTATATATATTCACATATATATGTACACATATATGCATTTATATATACTTGAGGAAAGGTTCTAGATTAACGGCAACAGCACCAAACTCGTCGCTGCGTTAAAGTCACCATCTGCCCTATAAATCACCAGTATACATTAATAAGCGACTATATTCATGTGATCTTCATTACGCTTCACATCTCTGGTTAGTTAGTTATGTAGAGCAGATTAACCAGACCACTGAGCTCCATACGGAACTCTCACAGGTCTGGTGATGATGATGATATAGTTGGAGTCTTGGTGGGGGAGACGCCACAACAATACCACCCGCACATTTAGTGGCCCGGTCGACCAATCAATCCGGCAGACTAACTTGGAACATGATTCTCCAAATGAAAATATAGAAGAGAAAGTTGGTTAAGGTGCTATTCCTGTTGAGTTTTAGGACAGGTGGCGAGTTTATTGCAGCAGCGACTTTTAGTGTTGTAGACGTTAGGTTGTCCTGTGTGGGTCTGTGAGAGAGTTGTGTTGAGCTGGTATTAGCTGCAACATATCTAAGCTACAAAGGGACTATTGCATGAGGCTACCTTTGCGAAATTAGGCTACCCGTTGCAATATTAAGCTACCTGTTGCAACCTTAGGCTACCCGTTGCAATATTAGGCTACCCATTGCAGTATTAAGCCCCAGTCGCACCAACACTTTTACCAGTGGATGTAATGGAGTCACAGTACTGGAATAATAAATAAATAGAAAAAAAGTTAAGTATCTGACAAATATAATTTCCATAATAGTATTTTGAAGTTTGTTAATTGTACTGAAATTTAGGTAAATCAAAGAAATTTTGTTTAGAATTTCTTAAGATATTAAGAGAATTTGTAGTGGGTTTCAGACGCTGATACACTTTTCCGCTAAAAATTGGTGGTGTGACGCCGGCCTCATACACAGCCTATACATGATGCAGTACTCGGACATACTACAGATGCAAGGCTACCTGTCGCAATCCTAGGCTACACTATATGCAACACGAGGCTATGGGTTGCAAGGCTAGATTACCAGCTGCAACAAATTAAGGACTAAATCATCTTTGAAAACTCTCACAAAGACCGCCAGGAGCTATTGGTCTAGTCACACACCCGTCAAACATGGACGAAAAAACAAAGCTTATGTATAGAGTATTACAAATCACTACAATGCTTTTTACTATCTTTGGCAGTCGTGCACATTAAGGCAGAGCGCGGACGACAGGGAGAGTTAGGCCCCTAGTCTTACACGGGCGTCATGCTGCGGACCTCACCAATGTCTAAGCTCAACTTGCTATTCTCTTATTTATGCTTCTATAATTTCTGATGTAAGACTGATTATGCAGCATTTCCTAGAGTACGAGAAGCTACGTAGCAAGTTCTTAAGCTATACTTCCGGACGTACAAGTGATTACACAGCATTTCCTAGAGTACGAGAGGTTACAAAGAACTTCATAGGCTATACTTCCCGACGTACTACCAATTACGCAGCATTTCTAGAGTAAGACACATTACGCAGCATTTCTTGGGCATGATTCCTGACGTACAACAGATTACGCCACAATAATAGACGCATGACAGGTTAGGCAGGATTTCCTAGAGTATAAATCCCATGAAAGACTGATGACACACACAGGACTAGGAAGAACTACAGGATACTGATTGAACTACCGGTACATGCTTTGTTTACAACACAAGGTAAGCAAAATGACCGCTACTGTGATACTAAGGTGGTTTAATTCTCCCTGTCGACGGCTCTGCATTGAGGTTACTTTAGAGACTGAGCCTAGTATATAAACACTATGGTTTTATTTTTTCAGCTTTTTTTTATTCATTACGTATAAAAATTTATAACGACTTTCCATCTCTACTACCTTTCCAAAACCCTGTTAAATATATACTGTATACTGTATATATATGTTTTTATCTCACCTTTTCTGCTCTTACCAATCGGCGTCTGGCAACACTTAAACACGCAGGTCAAGCCTCAAGTACGTTTTCTGGAGATAAGGTGTTCTGTTTTCATGGCAGTGGGTAAGGGTAATGGCGGAGGCACGTGCTCTATAGTTAAGCCTCGGTGAAAAACTAAATTATAATAAAATAATTACTTTCAGACAATGTTGCTAAGTTCTTTAAGTAATATAAACAAAAGCAAATAATTTTATATGATGTTTCTACGTTCTTGTGCACAAACTCCAGACGTATATTCAACCATGATGACTACATGAGGCTTCGGTAGTACTGTATGCTCTAAAACAAACGGAACTTTAGACGATGTTTCTACGTTCTTGTATACAAATTCCCGAAGAATCTTCAACCACGCTGACTACTTGAAGCTTCGGTAATAAGCGTTATACAGTACAGTACTAGATTATTACCTTCTCTCTTTACCATCTCATGTACAAAAGCATCCTGTAGTGGGCCAAGCTAAATGTAACTATCATCCAAATGAGCAAACAAGTACAATTAGAAACATAGTCTGCTTTATTCCAGTCGATCTTAAATTGAGTCCCTTGATATCTTTGTTCTCAGTATTTAATGGAACAGTATGATACTGCTGTGTCTCTGCGTTATATTATTGCCAAGTTTTCATAATTAGCAACATGCTTCACTACAAAATCTTGGTAATAGCCGAGTAATCAGGATGGCCAGACAATCATTTACCATCAGCTGGAATAAACAGACTAACAGGAGACATTGTTTATTCATCAACACTATTAGCTATGCACCCTCAAGAATCAGTATCGAAGACAAACGAGATAATACTGTGCAATGCTGTATTATATCGTCAGTGCTTTAAAGGTTTAAAAGTTCAAAAGTGTGTAGCCTTATTAATGCTCACGATTGTACAAAATTTAATAGCCAAAATGGAGTTGATGATGATAATTTTTGGTGCCTTGGATGGTAGTGATTGGATAGACTAGGCCCTTAGACTACTATAATGGTCATACTACGGATCACCACCACTATCCCACGGCTACGCTAGTCGTGCTGGTTACCGCAAACTTCTAACATAACCTTTTGAGGATCACAATGCGTTTTAGCAGTTGCTTCTGGCTATTATTAGACAATTTTAAACAGCATAGGAAAGACCTCTAGCAATCAAAGGGGTAAAGTCGATCTCAATTAACCTTTTGACTCACGCAGATCCCCCCTTTACTTAATAAAATGATCTAGTAACAGCCACAATAAAGTGTCAAAACGTGTGGTAATCCCCAAGGGGTTAATATGTGATAAGCCACTCGCTACCACAAAGCTGTTATAGGAGGCAAACTTCAAAGTAAAGTGGTTCCGTTTCTTAAGGGGAGGTATTTGGTTTTTCTCGACCCCCTACTCCCTCATGCTTAGCCCCATTAGTTTGGAGATTTTTAAGATGTTTGCCCCAGTAGTATGTCGATTTTAGGACCTTTCACCCTATTCCTTGTCAATATTAAGACCTTTTGTGCCACTTAGGTGTCAAATTTTTCCTGGCGACGAAAGCGAGCCTGTAATTTTGGGAACCGACCTTTGGCTGGAACGTTTTTCTACCGAAAAATATTCAAATTTATTTCGAAGGGGAATCTTAAGAATGATTTTTTAAGCTTGATGGAGATCTAGGGAGGACACTAAAATAATAATAAATATATATACCCTATGCCCCCCTTAATGGCCATATAGAGGATGATGCTGGATTGGTTACCCAGCAGTAAATGTCAGCCATGGCACTGGGTAAACTCATTCCCCACTACCCTCTACAGTACTAAGTAACATTTCCTTCTACTGTACGTCTAATAATGAATATAATGATAATAAATTTTACTAGTTCATTCTAGACAATACTAATCGGTTCATTTTGCATATTGACAATACTAATCGATACTTCATAATAATAATAAAAATTATATAGGTTACTCTATGTCGCTAGTCCACAAGATTAATTTCCGTATTCAGCGCTTGACACAGACATCTCGCTGGTGATCTACACACAAAGTAAAGGTTGATTTACACCACCGCGTTCTCCCACAACTCAAATCTGCTAACTTCACGTATGTAATTTTATAAGAATGATGTCATCTAAATGAATCTATCCTCAGTCTAGTTTCATATACTAGTTTCATAAGTTCTTTTGCCTATATATTGTGTCGTACCAGTTTTGGTTTGTTAATTTTGCAAGTTTTACATTATAATACCAGTGCAAAATACAGGATAGGACAGAATTCAATGTTGTCGTTTTGATAGTTTGTTATCAATTTGACCAGTAACTTTTGAGTATGTTTTTAAGTTTTATATTTTAATTACCCAGTTGACTCAGCTGGCACCTATAATGGGTGACCGAATTCTGTGCCACCCTCAAGTCTCTACAATCAAGTAGCATGCCAAAAACTGTGGGGAAAATGTGTGGCGTAAACCCTCCCTTAATGTACAGAGGCACAGACAGCTAGTTTATCTTACAGTAACACCACCACACATTGGAGACGGTGCATGTGTGCCTAGCCGTAACTAACCTCCTGACCCTTCCAAGCAGATCACGCCAATTTAGGTTCCATTCCACCTACCAACTTATTATTATTATTATTATTTTTTTTTTTTTTTAATAAGTAGTTTAATCAGACCATGGAGTGTAAATGAGACTTTTAACGGGCTGGCCTCCACCTACCCGCTGACTATTTATCTAAATTTTGAGTCAGCTAGGTCAGGAGTTTCTGTGAATAGCCTTAGCCTTCTAATTTCTGTAAATTGATCCTAACTTGAATCAAATAGCCTGGTGGTAGGTAAAAGGAAGTAATTTCTGTAAATTGATCCTTACTTGAATCAAATAGCCTGGTGGTAGGTAAAGGGAAGCACCATTGGCCTTACCTGATCAGAAGAGTCATTTGTGTTTATGGTTAACGTCAACAACACCAAAGTCACCACCGCATTAAGGGGATACTGGCTGCATTTTTGGTCTATAAATTCATTTATTCATTTATTTTTTAGTTTCCTTGCTAGACCTCTATCAAGCTTAGAAAAACACCCCCTAGACCCCCTTTCAAGATAAATTATAAATTTTTTGGTAGAAAAATGTCTCGGCCGAAGGCCGGTTCCTCTTAGAATTTCAGGCTCGCTAACGCTCACCAGGAAAAAATCAATGTACAGTATGTATGTATGTACTGTATATACTCAGGCACATACCCCATTGCTGGGGGTGGCTGACTCGAGACAGAGCCCGAACAGAAACCTGTAAAGTTCCAATTCTTAGGGTCCAGGACCACTTTCGCATTCCTTCGCCCTTTTGTCTCGTTGAGTAGGAGAATTTTACAAGGGGAGGAGGATTCCTAGCCTCCTGCCCCCCCAAAAAATCAATACTGTACCTAAATTGCACGAAAGGTCTTAAAATTGAGAACAAAATGGGGCGAAAGGTGTTAAAATCGCCAAAATATTGGGCCGCCCGTTTTAAAATCTCAAATCTACTGGGACTAAACACGAGGGAGAAAGGGGTCCAGAAAAACAAGCACTACCCCCTTAAAGTCGTCACCTGTTCTATAAATGGCCAGTCCGCCTTGATAAGCTAGACTACACAAGTTATTACCATAGCCTCTCGTGTCTCCAGTAACTATGGGGTCTTGCTAGGGACACTGCAGGGGAGCCTACAGCATGGAGAGTAGCCAGCACGGTAACCCCTTTCAAGATTATGCCGCATTTTAATAGTTTATTCTGGTTATCATTAGATGATTTTATGTGGCTTAGGAAGGATCTGTGGACATCTAAAGGGTAAAGAATATCCCAATTAACCCTCTGACTTCCACATACCCTTCTTAATCTCAATAAAATTGTCTAATAATGGTCAGTAAACAAAAACGAAATGCATCAATGGAGAGTGGCCATAAAGTGATCAAGGGGAGTTTCAGTATTACGTCCTAATGGCCGATCTGAGACTAAAACTGCACTGTTAGCCAATTTTAAGGCAGTTGGAGACTTTACAGCAGTGACATCTTGGTGTAAGTGACGTTCCTCTATAGCTTCCATCTTGACAAAACCACAGGTGCAAATTAGGCGTCAAAAGATCTGGGCGGGTAGTGTTTAGAACATACAACGATACTCTAAGCACACTGACAAGAAGCAAAATAATAACTGTTCCAGTATTAAAAAGACCTATGATCCATGGAAGGCTTTTTGTTTTTACTTCAAATACATTAAGACATACTTCGAGTAGAGACATATCGCATTTTTTACTTCCTCTCCGGCAAAAACTCTTCACAGCCCGACAAACACACACCACAAATGCCCAATGACAGCCAAATGATATATAATACCAAAGGAACCCATCTAATGCATGTTAAAATCCCACATATTTGCTAAAGACTACTAGGCTACAGCAGTTGTTTCAATAGTTTGCTCTTCCTTCCATTCTTTGCTAGATGCTACTCAAACACCTCCTGATTTGGCTTAGAATTTAGCTTGTGATTACGTGATTTTATACCTTGCATGTGTTTGTGTGCATGTGTACAATGCATGTGTTTGTGTGCATGCATATGGTTTATATGTGGTTGCTTGTTCATATATTTTGCATGTGTTTTGGTATGTGCTAATTAATATTTCTAATGCTTGTGGTTGCATGCCTATGTAGTTTGCATGTTTGTGTATATTGTATGTATGTATGTTTTCTGTTCGGTCTCTGTCTCGAGTCGGCTCCCCCAGCCATGGAGTTTTGTGCCTGAGTATGTATGTATGTATGTATGTATGTATGTATGTATGTATGTATGTATGTATGTATGTATGTATGTATGTATGTATGTATATATGTATATATATATGTATATATATATATATATATATATATATATATATATATATATATATATATATATATATATATATATATATATATATATATATATATATATATATATATATACATCTACTGTATATACTCAAGCACCTACCACATATCTGGGGGGGTGTATATTACAAGTATATATTGCATGTTTGTATTTATGGTTGCATGTTGGCATAAATTGCATGTGGTTGTGTGGTCATTCACATCGCATGTATTTTCCGGTGGGTGACTGATTATTTATTCCATCTAATTGTATCACCATTCATTACAATAGTTGTGTGTGGCTGTGGTTCTTATGGTTCTGTGTTTCAAGTGTAACAGTAGATAAAGTCAAATCTCACTAGCTCAAAATAACCTGTGGAGAAGAGTGTTACATTATTCATGTTTTTAGAATAGAGTAAGAATATATGCTGTAGTCACTTTCAAATATAACATTGTAATATTAGGTACATAATTATAGATTATAGCTATATAGAATAATATATAGAGTTCTTTTCAAATTTATATATAATATACTGTACAGTATATAGTTATGCTTCTACTTCTTTTACCTAAACCTAGATACCTGTAATGAGAAAACTCCATAATGAAAAAATATCTGACAGATTTTTGTTTTAACATTCTGCTTAGAGCAAGGGATGTTGTCTGAATAAACTATGATTCAATAAGAAATGTCTGGAAGAGAGAGAGAGAAAAAGAATAAAAACAAATAAGACATAGAACAGAAAAAGAAAGATGATTTTATAGTTTACCTTAATAGCTTGTGGGTGGTCTAGTTGGTTTGATGTAGGACTGGTACTCTAAAGGCCCGGGTTCGAAGCCTGGCCTGCTCATACGGCAAAGTGTTAAATGGATATAGAGTATATTATAAAAGTTATAAGAATATTACAAATAAAAACAGAGATGAACATACAGAACAGAAAAAGGAAGAAATATATCATAGGTTGACTAACATGGATACAGGTCTCCCTCACTATCCGATGGCCTAGTTTACAATATTATTATAGGTTTTTAGGTGATTGTGTTTGGGTTTCGGCTGGTCCGAGAACGTATCCTTATTAATTTTTGGGTTCGCTATAGATTTTTCTATTTAGGATGGGGTTTTGAGGAACGTAATCCAATGGTAAATCATGGGAGACCTGCATCAAGTTATAAGACTCCACAGTACAGAAGTGAGATTTGACTGTATATACTGCACGGTACCTCCTTCACTGTAAAGTGCATACCGGTAGGCTGTGTAATTTTGTAATAAAATATGCCCAATTCCCTGTCCACACTCAAAACAGATCCCTCGATATCATAACTACAGACACAGACAAACTGTACACACATACACATACACACACAAATATATACAGTATACTGTATATATATATCAATGACTTGAAATAAGCAGTTAAGGGGAGATGGGTAGTTTTTCTGGTCTCTATTCTTCCTCATGTTTAGCCCTATTAGTTCTCAGATCTTATGACGTTGGCCCAATAGATTGGTGATTTTAAGACTTTTCACCCTATTTTTGTATCAATATTAAGACTTATTGTCATTTAGGTGTTGATTTTTTCCTGGCGAGCTTTAGTGAGCCTGTAAATTCAAGAGGAACCGGCCTTTGGCCGGAACTTTTTGCTATAAAGACATGTACCAATTTATCTTAAAGGAGGGTCTTCGAGGTGTTTTTTAAATCTTAATAGAGGTCTAGGGAGGAAACTAAAAAAATATATATGTATATATAAATGATCCAAATAAATGTACCCATCCCCTTTAATGTATGTTGTTGTATGTTAGTGCTGGTAGTGGTGGTGGTGGTGGTGTATGTCAGCTGTATTATACACTACACATAACATATTACACCAAATTGGAGATCAATTAATTACAAGAAAATATCCTTTACATTATTGAATGAAAATGTTAAATGTTTCATTCTTTACCTTGATTTAATATATTAAATGATAATAAAAACTGTATGTTACATGATAACAATCTCAAATAAACACTTGATAGTTATACACATATTCCTATCCTTCCACAAAATTGACAATGGAACTTTTCACAGTAAGCCGGTCCTTGGTACTTCCTCTAAGGGGGTGATCCGCCTTTTTTTATCTTTCTCTCCTTTTCTCTCTTTCCCTGGCTTGTATCCATTCAGCCCCATTCAGCCAACTGTGTATAAGACGTTTATTCCCACCCAGGTGTCGATTTCTTCCTGGTGTGCGATGGCGAGCCAGCATTGTATGGAGAAATCCGGCTACACCGGAGACATTTTTCTATCGACAAATGTACAAATTTACCTTGCTGTCAAAACAAAAATATATATATGCTGGCTCGCTACCGCTCACCAGGAAAATATTGACACCTAGATGGGGTTAACATCTTAAAACAGTAGGCTGAATGGGGCCGAATGGATACAAGCCAAAGAGAGAGGGAGAGAAAGAGAAAAAAGCGAGGTGGGCCCCCTTAATAAACCATAAACTAATTGGGAGCTTAACATAAATTCCTTAGGTCTTGTTAACTGGGTGTCAAACCAAAGACAAGGCCAATCATTGTAGTCTTTAGTATTCTATATAATATTATAAGCTATAAATTATGCTTTATACTTCAAATTTTGTCTTTGTAAGTGATAAAATAGCCAAAACAATTATTTTTTCATGTTAATTTTCTTGTATTCCTTCTCATATTCATGAATTTTTTGAACAAAATTGCTCCGGCTTGACACTCTGCTTGTTAGGGATCATCAATATTAATTTTACTATTTTTTTGATATTTTTGTTTTTATCATATTTTTAGTGAATAATGCAAATAAGATTTGATCCAACCACCCTGGGCTTAAAGGAAAATGTTCCATGGTATGAGATATCACCGAATGAACAAGATATCAATGAATGTACAAGATATCGCCAAACACACCAGATATCAGAAAACATATGTCATATCAAACAACGTTACAGATATCATCGAACTTACATGAAATCAGCAAATGCACGAGATATCTGCGAACGTACATGATATCGTTGAACGAATGAGACATAAGCGAATATAAAAGATATCAGCAAACGAACAAGATATCAAAAGTATGAGATGTCAACAAATATAAAAGATATCAGTGAATATACTTGATATCGAACGTACGTGATTTCAACGAATGTACAAGATATCAACGTGCGTACGATATATTAGTGAATATACAAGATATCATCATACAAGATATCATCAAATGTAATCGATATCAGCGTATGTTATGGATATCAGCGAACTATCTTAACAATGTGTGTAGCCTACCACAGCTCTTGTCATCTTAGGCACTGTTATAATACCGAGTATCAGTACATACTCAGCAACCTCTCCTCACCTATCTTAGACAGCAGACGAGTTCAAAGCCTAATTACAACTACAAATACACTTTTTAAGACTTTTTAAACAACAGGCTAGCAGATTTTTTAACAGTTTGTGTACTCCAATTTTACTATCAGTTAGTAAGTAATGTTCGGATGATAAAATTCAGCTACTTTATTTAGAACTTAAATTGGGCAGTGCAGGAACACAGTATAAACTCAAAATATTTAGTAATGTCACTCAAGTTTATTTTGACTATAGATTCAAGTAATAAAATTAATCTCATTCAACTTAATAATACAGTATAATAAACTACCTAAAGTTAGAATTTTAACTACCTGTGGATGAAAATTTAGCTTACGGTTAATAAAGTTAAAACATAAAGTATTTGTATTTCCTGCTGCCTTCATATTTTAAAATGCATCAAACATTAACACTGTAAAACAAAATGCTTGCCTGTAAAGTGTTTATCTCATCCCCAGACTGTCATCAGTTCATTAAGAATTTATCAGTAGGCTACAGGTGTTGTATGAATTTATATAACTGTAACCTCTATTATCTCATTAGGCTCTCCCCTATACTTTTATAGTGATTTTGTCTTTATATTGTGCCGATCCTGTTTTGCAAGATTTACATGTTAATACAGTATATGACTGTAAAACACATTAAGTCACACACTTTAATTCATATATATTTCCACCAACCCACCAATTAATTTACAAATAAACCTAACTAATGAAATCAATGAAAGTAATGAATACATGTGGTACTCCAAGGACTCGAACCTTGGATACTCACACCAAAATTCTGCACACTAAGCATTACGCTATCAAGACAGTTAAAGGTTTATGCACAAGCCTACGATATATTACCGTATGCATTCTCAAATACTGCATATTATTTAAGCATGTACATACTCCAAACTGCTCTATGGTAGTTTAGACAAATGGAAGGGGTAACATGAAATCCCAACTTTGTTTTTACTGATCAATTTATAAACTGCTGCCATGGTTCAGTGTCTAGAATATTAAACAATTATAATAATAATAATAATTTGACTTATAAATTCCTATAATTACCTATAAATTCCTAGAGAACTGATCACAGCCTAATTTTAAAAGCTCTTTGTGAAAAACTTTGCCCGTTTTAAAACTTGGATATTATACATAATATTTGACATTCCTATATTTAGCTAGGAATGTTGTACTGTATTATCTATAATTTCCTTTAGGGGAAAATGTTGCTTTTTCCGGACCCCCTTCTCCCTCATGCTTAGCCCCACTAGTTTCGAGATATTAAGACATTGGTTCGATTTGCTTAGCGATTTGAAGACCTTTCATCTCATCTCTTTCGTGCCATTTAGGTGTCAATTTTTTCCTGGAAAGCGTTAGCAAGACTGTAATTTTAGGAGGAACAGGCCTTTAGCCGGAACATTTTTCTACCGAAAAATATAGAAATTTATCTGGAAGGGGGGTCTTGGGGGTGGTTTTATAAGATTGATGGAGGTCTAGCGAGGAAATTAAAAAACAAACAAACAATAAATACACCCCAAAATAGCCCTTACCCCCTTTAACCCTCTGTTCCCGGAAGGGCTCTTGAACGCCCATAAAAAAGCATACACGAGCTGCCCGGAAGGGCTCTTTAACGCCCAGTGGTTGAAAGCCTGTGAGCTTGGTGTGCGAGGCGTCGGTCCGACGCATGTAAACAACAGCCGGCTGGACCGACGCCCCGCATCTTCGGCCACAAGAAGGAGAGCGTCGCTTGTTCGTGTGTGCCTGTATGTTGTTGTTAAGTATCGAAAAGTAGTGTAAAGTGGCTGTTGTTGCCATAAGTTATCTCCAATGAAATCATCATCACAACTGAACCAGTTGACTTAGAGAGCTCTACTTAACGCCATTCTACAGGCTTGGGGATGCACGGGAATGCGGAAGCAGTCCGAATAACAAAGATACGGTAGCCTAGCCTAGACGTTTTTCGGCCAAAACACCCGGGTTTCGGGGAATATTTATGTACAGTAATGCGTAGCCGGGGCTGGAGGGTAAATACTTATAAATGACAGCCCCTTACGCCCTGACGGTCACAAGATGGAGATATTAAAGTCAAACCCCAAGGCTGAGGCTAATTCTTAACACTTAAAGAGCGGGGCCCGACTTAAGTCCGTATCTAAAAAGCAGCAAGTTAGGAGCATTATTAAGGCTTTTAAAGGGTTAAAATCGAGTGCAAATGGTCGGGAGCGCAGCAGGCCACACGTCCGACACCCAGGGTTTACCGCCGCCCACTGACTCACGCTCCCTCTGTTCTCGAGAGGCCGGCAGTGTAGCCAGTAGTGAGCATAGCTGGAAAAAATATGCCGCTATACGCTAAACTCCCATGTTAGTGGTACCACTGCATGAAAACGACGAGTGCTACGTAGCTCGTTCTGGTCTCATTTTGAAGCTTGTAGCGCCTAGCTTTTTGCTGAATACATTTCTTTTCATGCAGATACTTGATTGATCATTCAGGAGGGCCTGAATATGCCCAAAATAGCCCAAAACCCCCCGCTAGACGAGGATTAAGGGGACAGTGGCTATTTTGGGGCTCTATATATTTACATATATATTAGTTATTTTTTAGTTTTCTCGCTAGACCATCAAGCTTAAAAAACACTCCCTAGACCCTCCTTCAAGATAAATTTGTAAATTTTTTGATAGAAAAATTTCCCGGCCAAAGGCCTGTATCTCTAAAAATTAGAGGCTCGCTTTTGCTCGCCAGGGAAAAATCAACACCTAAATGGTTTGAAAGGTTGATATAGTTATAGAAATGGGACAAAAGGTCTTAAAATCGACAAACTAATGGGGCGAATTCATGTCTTAAAATCTGAAAACCAATGGGGTTAAACATGAGGAAGAAGGGGGGGTGGGGGGAGGGACCATAAAAGCGTCCCACCGTCCCCTTAATTTGTGTTACATAATTAGGCTTCCTCCAATACAACATACAATATCACCATACAGTACAGTTAACCCCTTCAGGATCACCACACGATGCACCCACTTTACTATGGCTACCAATAGGCTATTTTATTAAGGGGGCGAGCCGCCTTTTTTTTATCTTTCTCTCCTTTTCTCTCTTTCCCTGGCTTGTATCCATTCGGCCCCATTCAGCCAACTGTTTTACGACGTTTATCCCCATCCAGGTGTCGACTTCTTCCTGGCGAGCGATAGCGAGCCAGCATTGTATGGAGAAATCCGGCTTCACCGGAGAAATTTTTCTATCGAAAAATGAACAAATTTAGCTTGCTGTCAAAACAAAAATATATATATGCTGGCTCGCTACCGCTCGCCAGGAAAATATTGACACATGGATGGGGGTAAACGTCTTAAAACAGTAGGCTGAATGGAGCCGAAAGGATACAAGTCAAAGAGAGAGGGAGAGAAAGAGAAAAAAAAGTGAGGTGGGCTCCCTTAATTTAAGCTTAGGAAGGATCTGTGGGAGTCAGAGGCTTCATTGAGTTGGCTTTGACCGTTTTGATTCCTAGAGGTCCTTTCTAAACTTCATAAAATTGACTAACAATAGCCAGAACAAGAGGAAGAAACGCGTCATCATTTACTAAAAGGGTTAAAAAAATAATAAATAAATAAATAAAAAAAATCAAATATTCTTGAAGACACCTTGTATGAAAGACCGGTTCAGTCGCCTCCCGAAACACTTCACATTTTTTCTTGGGTACAGTCCTAAACCATAACACCTTACCCATCCATTGCAGTCTGTAGCCAACCCAAACCAGACCGTACCTTTATTATTCCCGGATGTAAAATCAGTGTCATGTACTTAACCTTTTAACCGTCTTGGTGGTGTAATAGTTAGAGTGTTTAAGATCTGTATGTGGTAATCTATATTCTATTAATTTCACCACAACACCAAACACCTCCCATGAAATTAACCCTCTCACGACCATATGACGCAGAGGTTGCCAGATTAGTAATAAGAAATAGAGTTCTCTCACTCTTATTATTACCTCTCCAAAATTAGTTTTCTGCCCACAGCTCACTCAAAGACAACTGCAGAGGTTAAAGTAACTAAACTAAAGGTTTCTAAATACCCCTGATGGTAACAAAGGATTTAAAGTATCCCTAATAGGCTCAAAAGTGCGTCAAGAACATGAGAGGGTTAATGAAAGCTTGTATGTGATCCACCGGGATTCGAACTTGGGTTATCACACCCAGGTTCGAATCCCGGGAGGGGCACATGCTTTCATTAATTTTATTGGGAGGTGTTTGGTGTTGGGAGTGAAATGAATTAATTAGATTATACTTCAGAACTTGGCTGTAAGGGTTCCAGGGTTCAAATGGGTGTGTATTAGCTAGGCCACCAACTTTAATATATCCCATTCATTACAAGGGACATCCTTTTCATTATTTTCTCTCATATATTAGACAATTTTATTCAGCTTATGAAGGACCTCTAGTAATAATAAGGCTTCAAACTATCTCAACCAAGCCTTTTCACTACCACAGATCCTTTCTAAGCTGCACAATATCGTCTAAATATAGCTAGAAAAAAAAATCACACATCGCTGGTACTCAAAGGGATATATAGAACACATGCTGTATTATATCCCAAATAAAAATGAACGTGTCTCTAAAGGTTCACAGATTGCAATGGGTGTGTACTTGTTATGGGCGACTCATGTACTTGTGCTCTAACCTTATTACGCTACACGGACGAGACGCGCGCAGCCGGGGTCAACTCTAACTCAACAACAATTTCAAACTGTAGCAAACCTGAGTGGAATACTACAAAATATAAAGGCGGTGTCAAACTGTAGCAAACCTGAGTGGAATACTACAAAATATAAAGGCGGTGTCAAACTGTAGCAAACCTGAGTGGAATACTACAAAATATAAAGGCGGTGTCAAACCAGCCATTATTCCCTCACATTTTACGGCCAATTGTAGTCTGGCAGCTTCAGAATTTAAGCTTCATTAAAATTAAGGGGGGTGACCTGATTTTCCTCTCTCTCTTTGGGTTGTATCCATTCGGCCCCATTCAGCCTACTGTTTTAAGACATTTATCCCCATCCAGGTGTCGATTTTTTCTAAAATATCAACACCTGGATGGAGATAAACGTCTTAAAACAGTAGGCTGAAGGGGACCGATTGGATACAAGCCAGAGAAAGAGAGAAAAGGAGATAAAAAGAGCAGTTGACCCCCCTTAAACCACCTGACATAATCTACCTTCGATCAAATTTCCGAATCCAATGCGAAAGAGCCTCAAAATAGTAGAAGATAAACTTGCGTATATAAAATTGTGGGATAATGCGTTCGTATGACACCACTACCATGATGAAGTAATGGAACCTGTGCAGGCATATAACCTTTGATTCTAGGCTTATATAGTTACAATACAAGTCTATCACCAAGGATTAAACACTATGCTCATAGGCTCATATATTTATCATCTATTTGTATAATAAATAAACACTTATGAGCAATGAATCAAGCCTATACAGGCTCATATACCTTGCTCATAGGTTTATATATATATATGCCATCTATCTTTATACTACAATATCTTAGAATGTTCAAATAGTCTTCATACTACGTACATTATATTTTAATGTTCAAATATTCTTGCTTGCGCGGTTCATAATTTAGAGTGTAGACGGAGATGACCCCAGCTGCACACTTAATAACGAGTTTCTTTAACTCTAATTTGCCGTTGGATGATTATCTTCCACGGGTGAATATTTCCACAGACCGTATCACTAAACAGATTTTTTTTTTTCTGTCCATATTCACAAAGTATTTAAAGCTCAATCACCTTATCACAAATCCATAAATATTAATATAGAGAATATCACCAATTGGTCATTCATAAATATAGTAAAATATAAGGGCGTTCTTATATCACTTAGTGTATCCAACCAAAACATCACTTAAATGGTTACACTCATACTCTCCACAGCCATGTAAAGGAAAACACTCCACTGCCTTAGCCTAACTGTATCTGCAATTATTATTTTTAAGCATTATTTATTATTATTATATATACCTTATCTTAATGTTTTAGTTATCGACACTCTGCTCATGGAAAATAAAAGAAGTGTTTGGTTGCGTGAATCCCATACCGACTCGATATTGCTCTGGACGCATCAACTGGCATCGTTGCCCAGAATCTAAGTGCAAACACAATTCTGTTGTTCATGACAAACTATCAGAATCGCTTACTTTAAAAGGAAAATTTTGTTTCAATCTTGCAGAATAATTAGGACCAAAACTATACCACAATTAGGTAAAAATTTGCCAGTCAAATTATCATTCAACTAAGGCAAGTCAATTGTTACTTTTTTCATATCAATAAATACATCTTCTTCCATCCACCTACATTTGCACTTAGATTCCCGGCTAGCGAAAATGATCATTTATACCTAGGAACCTTGCGCAAAATACTCTACAGTATCAAAAATATAAAGAGCTCTGCATAACCGTTTTACAACAGCACACTTTCAATACATCACAGAAACGGAGACACAGCCTTCGCGAAAGTAGAGAGTATGATAATGAACTATGGCAACCTTGTATAACGGTCCCGGGGAAGCGGGTCTGGGCTGGTGTAATATATTCAAATCTGGCGAACCTTCCCCCAAGAGTTTTTGAGAGATTTTGGATGGATGGGAGTGAGCATGATGGGCG
Source organism: Paralithodes platypus (assembly GCA_032716605.1). Lineage (NCBI taxonomy): Eukaryota > Metazoa > Arthropoda > Malacostraca > Decapoda > Lithodidae > Paralithodes > Paralithodes platypus. Next base: position 16,057,038 of record CM064570.1, on the reverse strand, counting down.
GATATACTGCCAAGAACATTCTCAATATTCGTCCTCCTCCTCAGTCACTCTAAACATTTACACAACTACTTTTTCATGCAACTTTTTCCACAACCTTGATCTGGCAGCTTATGAAATCTACTTTTATAAGACTTTTGCCACCTTTAATGATCTAGCTTCAATCTATAGTCTGTTTCTTTCCAGCTGATGGTAAATTGCCATGTCTCAAGACATCTTGATTGCTTGTGAAACGTTATTATGAAAATTTGGTCGTAAGTAAGACACAGAGACAGAAATTATATAACTTTTCATCAAGTATCGATAAATCAATTGCTCAGGCATTCAATTTGCCATCAGGTGATATAAAATTGACTATAGTTTCCGATACCAAGAGTTAAAGTGTCTCAAAATGTTGCCAGAAGAAAACTTGCGGATCAAAAGTTGCGGGAAAATTGAGTGGTGCAAATCCCCCTTAACGTCCGGGTTTCCACAGGTTGGTTTGGGCTGCAGCGTTTGTGCACTGTGCTGGTTAAAAAATACATGTGAACAACGTTTATAATATCTAATGAGTAGAAATAATTTGGGAATATAATGCTCTTAACCCTTTCAATCACACAACGGTATTTGTTCTTTGTTAATACTACTGGCAAAGATTTCATTCTACTTAAGAGAGGACCTCAAGGGACAGAAGAGTTAAAAGATATTTCAATTAACCTTCTACCTCCGACAGGTTCTTCCTAAGTTTATTACTATCAACTGGAGGTAGTAAAACAAAGCACAAACTGGCATTATCGAATTAAAAGGGTTAAGGAGTTTCAATATTAGTTAGTAAGCCTTAATCTCCTCTTTCATTTGGTAATCCCATCCAGTTGAGGCACAGATTATTGAGCCTCGTGAACAAAGTCTCTCAAGAGTTTGCCACGCCTCCTCTTAGCTTAGCTTAAAACCCTGCTTCTCTCTTTTATCATTGATGTTATATATATATATATATATATATATATATATATATATATATATATATATATATATATATATATATATATTCTAATCTCTTATATTGTATAGATGGTCAATATGAAGTATGGTCAAACTTGTTCGTGTGAAAATCGTCTTGAGGATTTCATATCGCTGCAAACTTTACTTACTATACTTTTTTTTTTTTTCATCTGACGGTAAATTGCAAATTTCTCATGAAGATTTCTCAGTTATTTTGAAGATTTGGTAGTGAATTATGGTGCTGATTATATAAACTTGGTCTTAATATGATGCCGAGAGATAGTAGTTTCATATAATTACATTAATTATTGAAAAATCAGCTCCTAAAGGATTCAATTTATTGTCAGCTGAAAAGAAACCGAGTATAGTCCCATATGCCTGAAATAGGACCCTGTGAGTCTTATAGAGTAATTAGACTGTGAGACGTCCAATATTCACGGAACACCAAAAATCTGCTCTTATGATGTCTACAATTCACTCTGGGGACGTCTTTGACAGTGTTGGCAAACTTTAAGGCTTAGTTGGTCATGACTATTATTATTTATTATCAAGTAAACAGTGGCAGAGTGGTGAACACACAAGGCACGGCTCTGTCTCGTGGCAACACAGCAAAAACTACAAATGGCAATGAAAGTGGAGTATCTAACAGTGGTAGCGACAAGGCACGGGTCTGTATGTTCAGGCTCTTGGTCTACGAAGCGGCGGAAGCTAACTAACGACTTAGTTATTATTAACTGTGGCACGGTGGAATAAAGAGATCTAGCAGCGGGGAAAGTAAACAGAGCTGAGCCTTGCTGGGAGAGAGAACATGAACACTGTCCTCTGGTGATACGACAACGAAACTGAACACTCGGCGACTCCTAGCACGGGTTAATATACGGTACTTGGCTAAGTCTGTGCCACATCTAGAGAACACCCTGGGTTGTGGTGCAAGGACAGTGCAACAACATGCAACTAACTTCTCATACGGACAAGGAGGCCTGACTGACACGCGAGGCCACATTTAACAGAGTCTTGTTATGTATAAACATTGGCTAGCTGAGCAAATTCTGGAGCTTGTGAACATTTAAATGGATGATTGCCAACTTGACTATGGTATTGCGATGAGTTTGGCGAAGTACTGTAGTAGTTATGTGAACTAGGTAGTGACTAGTTAGTTAAGTGGTGTTGAAACAGAGAGAGAGAGAGACAGCTAGAGAGAGGCAGGGCACGGGAGGTGGCGTGGTTGGGGTGGTATTGAAGGCATGGCAGGACCGCTTCCCGGGACGCCAAGGCTTGCGTCAGGCAGTCACATTATAGGACACGAGAGTTACTGTCTCACCTTCCTCACCGGCGGCAACAGGATGTACACAGCTCAGTTTGGTTTCCCACTCACACCCATACAGTATCATATTTATTTCTATCACAGCCAATACGTTACTTTAGGAAGGGTATATCTGAGATAACTTATAGTCCAATAAATTATAAATTTTATGCAAACACCTTTTGTGAAGAAGTCACTCATATCACCGCTGACAATCACAGGTTGCTGACTGCTGGAATGAACACCACCGTGGCAGCTGAGGCGGGGCGGTGGGCAGGCCGCCACCGCTTGGTAACAGGACCCTCGGCCCCACCCGCCATAAAGGTTTAAAGCTTCAGGTCCCCGGGGAGGCGGGTCGGGGCGGGCAGACTAGCGGGGCAGGGGGGCAGGGCGGGGCGGGGTGGCAGAGACTCAGTCTGCCTTAGTAACCAAGTGGTGCAGCTGTGACAGCAGCTCTGCCCGATTCACCAGCGACAGAGGGTTGTCCTGGGCGGGCCAATCTGGGCGCGGGCCACCCATCGGGGTGGGTCCACCACTCACTAGGGTAGGGGGCCCCAAGGTCTGGGCCATCATACCACCCATACCCATACCTGGGTAACCTCCACCACCTCCGGTGATGTCGTCGTCCTCGTGATGGCGGCGCCGGGGGGGTTCTAGATGGTGACGGAGGTGAGAGTCTCGTTGGATCATCGCCGCCTGCATCTCTAGAGGTGGTGGGTGGGGGGGTCTTGGGTCAGGATGCTGCTGCTGCCGGGGGTCTTGTAGGATACGGGAGAGTAGGGAGGCAGGAGGAGGTTGTTGTTGTGGTGGTGGGGGCGGCGGTTCACTCAGACCACCATGGTAGATGCGTTGGTGATCCTTTAGGGCGTACTTATTCTTGAACATCTTGGAGCAAAGTGAACACCGCACCGCCGGATTGTTGAAGTGCACACGCTCCATGTGCTTCCAGAGGTTACGGCGGCACGAGATGAGCTTCCCACACAGCTGGCAGGAGTGAGGCAGCGAGGACGGTGGTAGTGGGGGTGAGGCAGGGGCACGGTCATCTAGCCTATCCAGCCTCCCCCCTCCGTCATCAACCCTGTGCCGCACCATCAACTCCCCCCCACCCCCTCGTAGGTCCAGCGGTGGTGGGTGGAGCCGTTCTTGAGGAGGTGGTGGTAATGGTGGCGGTGGTAGAGGTGGTGGTGGTGGTGCCCCACATCCCAGACCGCTCATGTCTTCCCCTGCAACATAACAATTAGTCAGTCATAATATAATCAAACGTGGTTAAACTTTAATCACTTAACTCTTTCAATACGAGTGACGTCTTTTCTATATCATTCTAGCTACATTTAGACAATTTATTGCAACTTAGGAAGGATCTGTGGTATCTATAAGAGTTATTTTAGAGAGTCTGCAGCCTTTTAATCGCTAGAGGTCCTTCATAAGCTGAACATAATCATCTTAAAGTAGCCAGAATGAAATCAAAAGGACCCGCACTGAAAGGATTAAGAGCTCATGCTGCTGCAGAATTGACTATGAATGAAGATAATAAACCTTAAGATCTGTAAAAAAAATATATACAGTAATGTGATAAGGACAACTAGTGCTTATGATGATAGAAAACATCAGCTTCTATCAATTATATACCGGTATATACATGCTATCAATATGCAATCTCTCAATCTAATTCTTATTCTTTCTCTTTTATTTTGTCTTTCTCTCTCACTCTAATTATAATTCTTTCTCCTTCACACACACTAATGATTGTGAAACGGATAAACTTGTGACATAAAAGAAACCAGAAAGAAACCGGCTATACTATGATGCCAAAAGTCAGTTGTGATTAAATGTATATAGGGATAGAAAAGAACAAAATACAATAAGAAATATAGTAGTACAGTACGGTATGTTTCAAAAATACTTGCACAGTCGATATTGCTGATATTTATCAGATGTCGCTTAAAAAAGCATTCAGCATGCTCAACCTAAAATATATATTGAAATTCAATTAACCTCTTGAGGAATATGCTACGTTTTAACAGTTTATTCTAGCAATATTAGACAATTTTATTCAGTTTAGGAAAGAATTGTGGGAGTCAGAGGGATGATTGAGATCAGTTTTACCTCTGACTGCTAGACAGCCTTCCAAACTGAATAAAATTGCACAATGATAGACAGAATAAACAGTTAAAACGCATCACGATCCTCAAGGGGGTAATACAAAAATGAACCACTCTTGAATCAAAAGCCACACCAAATCTAAACAGTGTGCAACCAACAGACACTACACTTTACAGTATAGCAGTTCTTCAGCTACCACCAGTTATAAGAGGGGTCTTTTCTGAGCCTCCTTCTCCCTCATGTTTAGCCTTATTACTTTTGAAATTTTAAGACAATCGCCCCATTAGCTTGGCGATTTTAAGAACTTTCATGCCATTCAGGTGGCAGTTTTTTCCTGGCGAGTGTGAGAGGGAATACAGTACAGTACAGGAAAATGTTCTTCAACTTGCATTGCTTTGGCTATACAGTACTGTACACTACCAGAGGCATGATGTGAACTATGGAACATTACTTTAACTTTATATATTTATTAACCCCTTGAGGATTATGACGCATTTTGAGAGTTTATTCTGGTTATCATTAAACGATTTTATGCAATTTAGGAAGGAGATCAAGGAGTAAAAGGGGGTAAATACTATCTCAATCAACACTTTAGCTCCTGCAAATTCTTCCTAAGCTGAATAAAGTTGTCTAACGATGGCCAGAATTTTTTTCTTCAAAAATTTTCATGATCTTCAAAGGGTTAATAATGACTAAAAACAAGGGACTTAGTTTTGAGACTGGATATGAAGAAGTCTCTCTTGTTTAGGAAGGCCCTGACAGAAATGCTTCCTATCTACTTTGTTTGCTCCCTCTTCCCATATCAATAGCCTGAGTATAAATATACTCATCCCCATCATCATCATCATTAGAATAAACAACATACAGGTGCTACAGGGACCTTTGTTGGGTCTTGCTGAGGCATGGTTAGCACTTTGCCAACAAATAGCCACAGTGATAACATGATGGGGAAGTGATGTGGTGGGACTCTACTGTATTACACTCCAACTGTGGAAAGGCAACCCCGCCTGAGCCGTTACAATGTATATAATGAAAAAAGACGATTAACCATTACAGACGCTAGACTATTATTACAATCATCATACACACCAGATAACTGTAGAACCAGCCATGAGGGTATGATTCAATCCTGTTGATCCTTCCCAGGCTGGTTCAAGATAGATTGGTATGGTTGTGTGCATGGTGAGAAGTGCATGTAGGCTGTTGGATGGCCTCTTACCATATATATCAATGCCTCTTACAACATGCACCAGTTACAGGGGAAGTACTTGTACTGTAGTGTATTATATTTTCTTCTATGACACAGAAGCTCCCCTAATCCATATGTATAAATAGTGAAATATTTCTAGCTGTAAAGTCCCTGTCTCTGTGGTACGGTATAACCATTGTGGAAGTGTTTGCTACAACCACCATACATCTAGGGTAGAATAGCCACTTCTTACATCGTGGTTCAATTAGTAGGTTAAATGTAAACAAATATTACTCCCCAAAAAATTAGTAAAGTTACATTAACCCTCTCGCTATCCTGTGAACTCGGGGGTTGACGTTATCATTCAGAAATAGAGTTCTCTCAATCTCGTAATTACCTCTCCAAAATTAGTTTTCTGCCCACAGCTCACACAAAGACAACTGCAGAGGATGAAGTAACTAAACTAAAGGTTTCTAAACACCCCTGGTGGGCACAAAGGCTTTTAAGTATCCCAGAAAGGCCACAAATCACGTCCTGTGTGTGAAAGGGTTAATATACTTACTGTTGTATCAAAATGTATGATAGTTTACATTCGCTTGATAATAGAGTATTTAACCCTTTCTTGCGGGAGACGTTCCGGAACGCATAGGCAATTTACAGCAATTTCCAGGCTTCAAAAGCCTGTGAAAGCCGTAGAAATCGAGTGTCAGTGGGCGGGACAGCGAGGAGCCCACCTCCGACTGTCAGCACGACCAGCCGCGCACTGAGAGAAACTGTGGTCTCGGACCGCGGTCTCAGCAGTGTTGCCAAGCCGCTACATTGCTAATAATTAGCGAGTTTTCCCGAATGTCTATGGCAGCGCTGCGGGTGAACCCCGCAAGTTAGGAAGCTCGTTCTAGTGAAATTTTGAAGCTATTTTAGTCTAGTTTTTGGCAGAATACATCTAATTTCATGCAGATACAGTACTTGATTAATCATTCAGGAGTGCCTGAATATGCCCTAAATAGCGCAAATATGACCGCAGCCTAAGCGCTAATGTAATTTTACTTCATTTGTGGGCATAGTTCAATGATCTCACATACTAATTGTACCAACACATACTGTAACGGCGGGTGCCCAACCCCGAAAGGGGTTGAAATAGGGGAGCTATCCCCCCGCCAAAGGCGGCTTTCTAGGGCCTTTCCTACCTGATGCTGAGAGGATTGGGTTCTAGTCATGTGGTGATGGGCTGGTCTATCAGAGTGAGAACTGAGCGATCTCTGCCATACCCATAGCTTACTCTGACTGTTCCTTTTACTTATATATTTTCTAGATCTCAAGTGACGGCGTCTCTTCCGTGGATTGACCTCCCAATCTACCAAAATTGGAAGCCAAAGCGTCACATTTTTTCCTTTGCCCCTTAACTTTCTCTTCATAATTGCTGAGGGGCACAGGGCCCTGGGTGGGGCTTTGGTTTCCCGGGCGTTTCTGCACCCTCCTCAGCTCCCCGCCATGGAGTGGCTTCGGTCACCCAGGCTTTATTGTGGTCGGCGGGGAGGGTTCTGTGGGGGCGCTCGGTTATGGCCTTGGCCTTGCTCGGGGCCTTGGGGCTGTTCGGCCAGGCAGCTTGTCGAACAACAACAACAACACATACTGTAATGTACACTTGGATACCATAGTTTCTAGCCCACTCATAAGAATTCCTGGATCCTCAATGTTTTTCTTTATGCAATTAAAACTCTCTGGATCGATTTTTGGATAGAACTTGCTTTTCATTAAAGAGTATATAAGGTTTTGTAGTTGATGTATAGAAAATTATATTCATAATTCGTTTCCAGAGATAGACTTCCATAAATAGAAATAGGTGAAGTTCACAAATATTTATGAGTGGGCTAGAGACTATGTTATCCGAGTGTAGCCTACATATCAGTTATACCCTGTTTATTATAGGTAGGCCACAATTCCCGACCCCAACCTCTGTTAACTCTAAAAGGACTACAGTAATCCAGCAAATATTTCTACCATTTGGGAAGAGTCAGCCAGGGAATAGGTGTGGATATATACAGACCATTTGCTCTAGCCTATTTAGAGTTACAAAGGTTAGATGTCAAAATTTACAAGCCCTTTTCTGGTTACAGAGTTAAGGGGTCATAATTTCTGGCATACTTACAATGAATAACTATACAGTAGTCTACTCTACTGTGCTAATAAAAGGATATCTGTATCATACATGTTGGCCACCCCTTCGGGGATCACGGCGTCTGGCAATAGATAGATAGATAGACATGTATCGGTATGCCTGTCTAAGATGGGTATACAGGTCTCCCTCACTATCTGATGCCCCAATTTATGATATTATTATAGTTTTTTTTAGGTGTTTGTGTTTTGTTTTTTGGCTGGTCTGAGAACGCTTCCTCATTTACCCCATACATTTTAGGATTCGCTATACAGTACAATTTTTCTATTTAGGATCGGGTTTTCAGGAACGTAACCCAATCATATATCGAGGGAGACCTCTATCATAAATGTACCGGTATGCCTGTCTAATATGGATATAAGTCAATGTAACCCTTATTATCGTAAATTTAAAATATGAGAGTCAAACAGCAGACAAATCCTTCAGCCTGTTTAATTGCAACGGTACAAAATTGTCTTCTTGAGTTACCAATGACTTCTTAATAAAAAGTATATCACAATCTTGATCAACACTGCTAATCACACCAAAATATCACATTCAGAAGTGCAGTACGCTAGAGCACAAATTAGTCGAGATACTATTTTATCTTGTAGAAATGTAAATACTTCAGCAGAATTATATATTATTAAATGTTCTTATTCATTTTGCTACGGGTAATGTTTGGTGATTTAATCCATCCTTGATATCTTCTTAATTACTCTGGGTATTGTTAGGCAACTTTATTCAGCCTAGGTAATACCTTTAATAGTAATTGATTTCATTACTTCAAAAAGCTGACAATAATGTAATTAAATTTGGGGAATATTTGTAAGTGACGGTAATGCAAAGAATTTACAATAAGATATTTTGAAGAGTTAATTGAATAGTGATTCTCTTGTAATTTCTACTCTAAAATAACGTACTGGGTACTTAATCTAAGGTTATTACATATAGCTATACTCCTTTAAAATATCAACTCTGATGATACCATATAGGTTTATCCTCCCCTTAACTCTACCAACCAATTACAGTCATGCTCGATACTTCCTTTCAACTGTCTTGATAGCGTAAAGGTTAGTGTGCACAATTTTGGTGTCAGTATCCTAGGTTCGAATCCTCGTAGTACCACATGTATAAAAAAAAAAAAAAAAAAAAAAAAAAAAATATATATATATTATATATATATATATATATATATATATATATATATATATATATATATATATATATATATATATATATATATATATATATATTAAATGCATTTTTTTACATATAAATTTTGTTAAGTGTGTTGTTATTTCGATAGTTTATAATTTTAATGAGTTCGTTATACATTATTAATTTGAACATTAACTTTTCAGTTTGTTTTCAAGTTTTATATTTCAATTTCATTGATTTCATTAGTTAGGTTTATTTGTAAGTTAATTGGTGGCTTGGTGATATGAAATTATACACCACATGCAAAATTAAACTGCTTCAAATCCGATTATCCCTTTCTAATATCCTTCTACAGTATAAACAAACTGTACTGTACTGTACTGTACAGTACCTTGAAATTATAACCGTCTCAATTCTGTGCAACCCACTTCAACATCACTCTACAGTACGGTCAAAATAATTTTAATTTGACTTGCCAAGTGAAAAACCTTATTTTCTTTTAAAACAAAACAAAAGTAAAGTAGTCCTCTATCTTACATGACAACAATAACAGCAATTTATGCCAAAGCAAAAGAAATGGATATTTGTTTGTGGATATTGTTCTATTTTATTGTGGTGCACATTATGTGATGGAACAGGAAATAGTGTATGGTAAATCGTTTATCTTGTGTCGTCACAGTTTTGGTTTGTTTATTTTGCAATTTTGACATTATAATAAAATCGAGCATGACTGTATCTTACTCGTTCTCATCTCTAACAGCTGCTGCTATTTGTGATTGTCTTCGGTCGCTATGCATCTACAGGAAGGCCAAATGGTCAAAAAATAAATTGGCTGATGAAAGCACAATTCCCGGAACTTGAAAGCATAATCGTTTCTGTAAATACCTTAAGCTTCTCAACTATTGCCCCAAATTCTTAATGCCTACACACAAACATTCACACATACACCTTCATAATTCGTAGCTCGACACAGAAAGCACACACATACAATGTAAGCTAATTTTTAAATGCTTAAGATTTAAATAATGTCTTTCAATCTAGCAAGATACTCTTTGTTTATATAAATATTTATACAAACCTTAAAAACCTCTTGCACTGAGCAGTCTCTTTTGCATTTGAATACATATATAATAAAATTGATTTTGTGATATACTGCACTATGCTTCGCATCCATACAATTTTAGAATATCATAATAATCAATTGTCAATTGAATAATGTAAGGCATAGGGTGGGGCTACAAGAAATCCTAGTCTACCAGTGTTTCTATAATAATACAATCCAACACAGATGTTTGTTTACACTTACAAACCTTTCAGAAAAGACTAACTCACCATATTTCTGCTGTGATACAAAATATGTGGTCTAATGTGTATGCAATATATTACTGTAATATATACTGTATCATGTTCACATTATCTACTGTGCCAAAAACTTCTTTATTGTAGGGACATCCACAATTAATTTATGATCATTTGTTAAAGTGTTAACCTTACCCATATCTCCCTTCTTTCTCAAACCTATTCTAATCCTTTTCCCATATCCCTCCCACATCCTGCCGTCCATAAGCGACATTCGCAGGTTCAACTGCTATTATTCCCAACTATCATTACAAGGGCTACTTTTTTTTTACCTATCAGTATGTTTGATGGTGTAATGGTTAGAGCGTGTGAGTTCTGTATTTGATATCCTGCATTTGAATCCTGCTTTCATTAACTTCATTTGGGGTGTTATTGGTGTTAAGAACGATGTTAAAAATAATATCATATTATTCTCTACTATATAGCAACTAATTTAATTACATAGTATTGCTTTGCTATTTCTTAAATACATTATTTCCACACAGTGATTTTTATAAGCTTGTTTGTCTTTAAATTCTGCAGTTTCTGGTTTGCTTATTTTGCAAGTACAGTACAGTAATACCTTTTAATATAATTAGTCTTAATCCAGTTTATAAATAAGTGTGAAGGTACGTCTGTGTTGGAATGTATAAGGCAGCTATATTAGGCTACTCAGGAACTATTCTGATTCTCTCTTCACACTGAGATCTGTCTTAAACCACTCTCACAGTTAGGAGCAACTTTTGCTTTGCTATATTGTAGATATACTGTATATGTGTTCTTAATTTCAAGAACATTTAATTCAGTACAGCTTAAATGTAGAATATGAATAGAAATCATATTTGTAATGCATGTTTTCTGCAAACATCCATTGTCAACGTAAGGTGCATATTAACAGGAGTTTTTAACCCCTTGAGGATTATGATGCGTTTTGACAGTTTATTTTGGCAATCAGTAGAAGATTTTATGCAGGTTAGGAAGGATGTCTATGAATCAAAGGGGTAAAACCTATCCAAATAAACCCTCCGACTTACAAAATTCCCTCCTAAGCTGAATAAAACCGTAGCCTGTATATAACAAAGGAACGCGTCATCCCATCCAGAAGGGGTTAAGCAAGAGTAAATGAGTACTGTATACATATAACAAACAACTACAGTATAGTCCGTTTCTTTTCAACTGACGGTAAATTGCAAAGTTCCCATCAAGATTTCTCAGTTATTTTGAAGATTTTGCAGTAAAATATGGTGCTAATTATATAATCCTTGTCTTAATATGATGCAGAGACATAGTAGCTTCATATATTTTCATTAAGTATCGTTAAAATACCTGCTAAGGAATTCAATTTATCGCCAGCGTAAAAAAAAAAAAACCAGAGTATAGATAGTGCATAAACTATACATGTCTTTTGATAATCTATGACTGTCGTGTTGCAGAAGCCAGCTGTGTTTCAAGCAAAAAACAAGTACTGTACAGGCAAAAGTAAAAGTAACTTCCCACCTTTGCTCTCAGTTAGGTGAGGGAGAAGGGAATGTTTGTTCTGGACCCCTTTCTCCCTCATGTTTAGCCCCATTAGTTTTGAAATTTTTACGTTCGACAAGTTGGTTTAGCGATTTTAAGACCTTTCTCCCCATTTCTGTGTCAATTTAAGACCTTTCGTGCCATTTAGGTGTCGATTCTTTCCTGGCAAGCGATAGCAAGCCTGTACTTTAGGAGGAACCGGCCTTTGGCCTCGAGACATTTTACTACCAAAAAATGTACAAATCTATCTTGAAGGGAGGACTTAGCGGTGTTAAGAAATTCTCCCCTTAAAAAAAAAAATCAGTGTATTCTAGCTATCATTAGATAATACAAAACTATCCTATTAATAATCTGGTCTTTTATTTTCACAAAAACGCCAGTTCTTCAGAAGGAATTCACTAGCGCTCATTATAAGCTGCAAATGTGGAAAATGGCAGCAGCTAAAACCTGTAATAATTTGTCAACGGAAGCTCCTAACTTTTCTGGAAGAGAAACGTCTTGAATTGTCCCTTAAAAGATTTAACTGAATCCCTTCTAAAGTTATTAAAATTGTCTAATAGTAGCCAGAATAAAATTAAAGAATGTGTCATGGCATACCGACAAGGGGTTTGTTTTTTCTGGACCCACTTCTTCCTCATGGTTAGTCCTATTAGTTTTTGAGATTTTAGACATGCCCTTAATAATTTGGCGATTTCAAGACCTTTAGCCCCATTTCTTTGCCAATTTTATGACCTTTCGTGCCATTTAGGTGCCAATTTTTTCCTGGCGAGTGACAGCAAGCCTGTGAATGAGGAGGAACCGGCCTTTGGCCAGCATATTTTTCTACCGAAAAATGCACAAATTCATCTCAAAGGGGGCTCTTGGTGGTATTCTTTTAAGCTTGATGGAGGTGTAGGGAGGTAGGAAAGCAAAACAAAATATCTCCCTTTAAAACCAATAATATCAATAATGAAAGCTTTAATGTCTAACTAATTGCAGTCAAGCTTTCAATAGCCTTCATTTTTATAAGACAAAAAGAAAAGAAGGGATGGAACTTTTGCTGTTGGCTGTACATTAAATGTTAGCCTACAAAAACTAAGTACATTAAGTAAAACTAGTTTATATTATTCTTTAGACTCAATCAACAAATTATTAAATGCATTGTCTAGGACACACATAAATAGCTGCAAGATCTATCAATAACTTGCTAGTAACCCCTTCAGTACTGGTGATGTCTTTTTTATTTCATTCTGGGTACATTTAGACAATTTTATCAAGCTCAGGAAGGATATGTGATAGTTAAAAGGATCGAGATAGTCTGTAGCCTTTTAATTGGTAGATGTCCTTCCTAAGCTGAGTCAAATTATCTAATAGATACCAGAATATCAAGCCAACATTTAGCAGACTGTTGATTTAACGATAACTTCAATTATTGTCGATCTATATAAAGCAACGGAGAAAAACATTTGCGGCTTGCTTCAAGTAAACACAGAAGCAACTGAGCCGAGGAAATGGACAAATTATTATCCCTAATAATACAATTGCAGGCAGAACGAGAAACTAAGCCTAAAGGGGGTATCAGACCAGAGCTTTTATCACCAACTTTCCACGGACAAAACATTTATCCGGCAGCATTTCTAGCGTTTTACACATTGGTATTGGAAACTAACCTCAAGGTAGAGTTATTATAGGTAGTTCAATTCTTATGCAACTTTAAATTACAAACTGCCAAACAACAGCTGATGAAAGTTGTACGTAAACAAACACTTGTAATTCTTATGCAACTTTAAATTACAAACTGCTAAACAAAAGTTGATAAAATAAGTTGTAAGTAAAAAAAACACTTGTAATTCTTATGCCATTAAAGTACAAACTGCAAAACAATAGCTGATATGAGTAAAAATTTTGCAATTCTTATACAATTTAATAAACAGCCAGAGAGTTGCCGAAGAAGGTTGCAGTAGAAAGGTTGGCGTGATACCGGCGTTAGCTAAACATGCTGAACGAGGAAGTGTGTACATGAAAGCACTAAAGGTCTACTATATCAAATTCTCTAACACTAAATACATCTTAAAAGCAAAGTATGGCAGACACCTATTTACACTTACAAAAACTACCACATTTCCATAGCCTACCATACACTATACCTAATTTATTTTTTTCACCTGGTGGAAAATGTTGTCCCTTAGAACAGCTGATTTCGAGAATAGGATTGAAAATATGAAACCGTTACGTCTCTGCATCATAATATTAATAGAAAGTTTTCATAATTAACTCCTTCAGCATCATGACGTACTTTTCATCATATTCTGGTTACCATTACAGTAAAAGCTTTTCTTTAGCTTATGATTTATCTCTAGGACTCAAAGGTGTAAATACGATCTCAATAAACGTTCTGAACACTACAGGTCCTTCCTAAACTGCATAAAATCGTCTAATTTTAGCCAGAATCAAAAGACAAAAAGACATCATCGTGCTGAAGGAGTTAATAAAAAAAAAAAATCGACACAGTATTCTTTATCAGTTTGTTTGTCTTTATAGTGTGTGGTTTCTGGTTTGGGTTTCACTTTAATTAACCCATTCAGCACTGGTGACGTCCTTTTTATCTTATTCTGGCAAGCATTAGACAATTTTATTCAGCTTAGGAAGGATCTGTGGTAGCTGAAAGAATTAATCGAGATGGTCTGGGGGCGCTTAGGAAGGATTTGTGGTAGCTAAAAGGATTAATCGAGATGGTCTGGAGCCTTTTAATTACTGTATTTGAGGTCCTTCCTAAGCTTCATAAAATCATCAAATAGTTGCCAGAATCTAATGATAAGGACATCAACGGTGCCAAATGGGTTAATACAAAACTTCCTGACCAAGATCGGGACAAGTCAATTTCCCACCAGCCAAGAAAACAGCGACTATGGTGATATTTGTATAGTGCAGCGTACATATTGTGGCTCCCAGGTTATAGTGTTTGTTTAGTGTCCAGTTCTAATCCTACATCAAAATCCACACATATCACAGTGGACTAGGGAGACAAATGAAGCTAATGCCACATTTACTACCAGTCAATCTGGATCAACTCCACTTTACTACCTGCTCGGTTGGCTCACTATTATTTATATTTCTAGTTCACGCCCGACAATTAGGTAATTCAACTTGAGGACGGGATTTATCAATTAACTCAACACTCGGCCTAATCTATTTCAAAGTATTTTGAAGTATAGCATACTTCAATTTACCCCCAATCCATGAGGAATTTGAAAGTTAGACAACAGAATTTTGGGGACTTTGATTATACAGTATACCGTATGGAAAACATTGAGCTGCGGCTGTGTTGGATATTAATAACAGAGTGACGGGTAGGAAATGCGGCCCTAGTGTCTCCAGTTACCACAAATACAAAATCGGTAAGACACATTGTAACTGCTGCCGTGTATATCGTACATTAGAGTCAAAACACTTGCAACGCATTTGAAAGGAAATACTGACCAGTGCATTATTGGGTTAAATGTATTGCATATGATAAGAAGTGCAATGTTCTACAGACTTATCAATAGCTTGCCTAATTAATAAAGTTATCCAATTCCCACAATACAGTACTTAGGAGTTATAAACTCTAATAAACAATTGTTATTTTAAATCTAGCTAATAATAGAGTAGTTGGGAATCCTCCACAGACAAATTCCATACTGTTTTAGTGTAGTATGGCAAGGAATATATTGCCAGTACTATACAAATAATGAGAACACAAATTGTCTTAGCAATGTGTTCAACAGTTAAGTCTTTTTTGTAGTATTTCAAATGACATATAAATACAGTAGATTCTCCTCTAACGTATGGTGGTTTATTATGAAGGTTTATTATAACATGCAACTGTCTGATTGACGGAGATTTGAATGTTGGTATAGCTAGGACTAGGCACTATTTTGCCACAAAGTATATTTTGCTTTAGTTATCACACCCAGGCTCCCACAAACAATATATATATATATATATATATATAGTATGTGTAAACCCAGGCAGTGTCTTCTTTTAAGCATCTTACAAACATCCAGCCTTATGAGGGTTCTAGTATTGAGCTCGCATGGTCTGGGTAAACTAATGAAGAAACACCTTACAGTCAAAATTCAGATCATTATTTATGTAAAATTAAGTAGATGTACAGTACAGTATTAGTAATAGAATCTGTACTAACTTCAAATACAATTAGTACTATATGTGATATCAGATTTATTTTGTAAGTCCAAACTCTAAGCTGACCGAGTGAAAAATATGGTGGATTTATATATAACAATCTCCACACTACCAGACTTGCAACCACTTTCTGGCTCATCGGTACTCAAGAATATTAATCTAGGCATTTTAGTATCTTGAATCAGATGACAGGCTATAATTTATCATTCAGATTACAATTTCCCTACTTAACGCAATGACTGCGGCACTTGTCATATGACAATTGCTTGGTCACCACTGTGCTATACGGGGGTTTTGGACTAAAAGTAACCTTCATTCTCTGCATATTTTCATGAATAAACAAGAGCTAGAACATATTTAAATTATATATCCCTGAAAGCAGAGGAATAGACCTTTCCAATGACACCTGAATCGTGTCTGTACAACCACGGGTTGCCGTGCAACAATATTGAACAGGTGACGCTAAATCGGTAAAAAATAGCGAGTTTTAGCGGTTTTCGCTATCCCCAAGTCTGTAAGAGAGTTGGAGATGTCTCCCACTGTCACTAGTCACCGCCCAGACACGGGGGCTATGAATGGGACCGTTACGTGCTGCTTATACTCGCTCACCTGCCTCCCAGGACTTGTTCTAGGCAGAAATTCGATAATTGTCATATGACAAGTGCCGCAGTGATGACCGTATCATTTTATATAACAGCCCACAGTCATTGAGTTAAAGTATTTGTTTTAAGGTCACTTCTAATAAGTTTATCCAACTCTTCCTCGGGCAGAATCAATTTTTTTTTTTTTTTTTTCCCCTGTACATTCTCAGGCATGCATCCCCTAACCATTCACTTTCGCTATTCCCTCAACTTACAGTGGAGTCTCGCATCTAGTGAGTTCTGATCTAGCGGTATATTTCGAGCTCTATCCTTACTCGTAAATAACAGGACAATTTTTTATCTAATATAAAACTTTTATGCCACCATGCATAACTTCCAATATACTTTTTAATTCCAATCTCTCCTTCCAAGCTCAAACATAAAATCTTTTATACAGAGGAATGAAATCCAGCATCACTCTGTCAACCTACAATATGCTGTAAATAGGACAACCCCCTTATCCTAGAGAAAACGTACCCTGACAAACGGACACGATTCTATGATCTTGTGGATTGAATTGACTGTCACTGAGTTCCTGTAGTATATAAGTTCTGTCTTCCATATGATGCGGAACAGAAGTTATACAGGCGATTGTAAAATCATGGATGCAATATGAAACACATACACTTGCTGTAAGGGTGTGGTTGTATTTCATAATCTCATGGACACGTTTATATGTTGCTTTGATTCAAGTCGTGGACTTGTACAGTAACAGCACAGTATGTATTTGTATATTATGGTTGCTATTCCTTAGTCGAACTTTTGCAGGAACGCCTGCCTCATTTATGTCTTGTTCAGCATCCTGCGCTTCATGTCTAGTTCAGTGTACCGTAATTAATTTAAATAATGTGTACCATGCTTCATTCATGAATAGTTCAGTGTACCGTGCTTCATTTGCATCAAGTTCGGTGTACCATGTTTAGTTTTATGAGTAGTCAAGTGTCCCGTTCTTCATTTACATCTAGTTTAGTGTACCACACTTTATTTACGTCTAGATCATTGTACCGAGAATCATTTACATCTAGTTCAGTGTATTGAGCTACATTTACTTAAAATTTAAAGTACAGTAGTTTCTCCTCAAAGCTTTGTAAATTCTCACTAAGAACCACACGTTAGTTGATAATCTACTGCAATCAACCAGTCTTCAGGTTGATTGTATTTATACTGTATTACCATTAAGAAAATATACAACATTTCCGTACAAAACTAAGTCTTATATTAATCACAGCTTTATTATGGCCTTAATTTGGTCAATGCCATCCCAGTCACAAGTGGGATATTTGTCTAATTACTTAATAATATCAATGGCAATGAAACTATCATCTTACTTGTGCAGTATCACATGCGATAGGATTTGGACTCTGTTTATAGTAAATATTGGTGTCCTAACATTGAGTAGGGCAGACGAGCCAATTTGTACACTGTAGTCCAATTAGCCATATTCCAATTACACCTGGATCCTGTGGCGGTACTAAGTAGAAAGCTACATATTAAAACATTATGAAGACTATGGTCTAAAGGTAATTTTATCACTGCTTGTCTGGCAATTTAAGATGCAGACAATTTTAATATGAAAATTCATGTCTCTAGTAAATCATTCTATGACGATTCTCAAATCAACACAGTATGATCGAAGTAAATAAATAAAAATCATTAATAATTTCCTAAATTCATACTGATGTACACAACCTCTACATTTTGTTTACATACAATTGTTGCAACACCAACAAGCGCTATGAACTGCAAAATGTTATTATGTTTTAACAGAGCATCTTTTATAGAATTTTATCAGTGTTATTGTGGTCATACAGCGATGTACGTTATTTTGTTTTGTACTTCAGCTTATAATCCTTTTAGAATGCCGCCATTAGGCCGTGAGACCGGAACCGTACTTCGTGTGGAGCACTCGGTCTTTAAATGTGTGTACATGTACTGTATGTATGTATGTAATTTTTTAGAAAAGTAAACCCATAATTACATCAAAATTTGTTTGTGAAGTGCTCTTTATCAACGAGATTTCAATCGCATGAGCACAATTTCAGCTCAAGTTATCTCTAATTTATGAATATTCTTAATACATTTGTATTAATTATAATAACAGATTTGTACTGTACAGTATAATGAAATCATTCCGAGAAATGTAAATGCTTGTGGAATATTTAATGCCAAAATCAGCCAGCTCTTCTTTTTTTGTCTTTGATAGGTTATTGCAATAAGGCATACACAACTTTGAACAAAGGATATGCCCACAAAAAAATAGTTGAAATGGATTAATGAGTTTAGCGTCTTGATTTACCTTAACTATTGTACATCTTGATAATACATCTATTACCCAAGCTCTACTAATTCCTTTAAGCTGAACAAAATGTGTGTACAGTATGAAGTATTTTCATTGATTTAGTGCACTAATTCTACCAGTGTGTACAAATTGGCGAGTCTGCCTTAAATTGGTGCCCTAACATTGAGTACAAGTTGATCACTCACCATCACAACCTGGGTGTAGTACTTCACAGCCAAACTGTTACTGCCTAACAGTTACCTTACAAAACTTAACCAATTACACCATAACCTATAATACAAATTAAAATCACAGACAAATAAAGTTATTTTCTATTCAATACTTCTTAGCACTACTGTATAAGATTTCATCTTAAAAACTTACCAATTACATTATCCTAGGGAGATCTTTTATAAAGAAATTGTGCCACTTAAATCAATGAATACAGTAGTAGTATTGTTGGTGTCTCTAACTTATCCCAATAACTGTTCAATGTGGTCAATAATTATTTGTTACAGTAAAAGAAATAATATGCAATATTGGTTAATATCTTAACAACATCTTGGTCAGTATATTCTTACAATGCGGTGCTTTCAATTCTTGATTCTTAAAAATTCAACATTCAAAGTCTCACTTCCATTTGTTTTCGTTACCATTTAACCCACATACATACACAGATGCAAGTAAGTACAGTATTAACACTCTCACACACATTCCATTTATAAAGTGTATTCAAGGTAACCTGGCAGGAATGGGTAATGCTACCTTTCTCCACTTCCTATACTGCCTTTGTTGTTGTTGTTCCCTAAGCTGCCTGGCCGAACTGCCTTTGTAAACTGCATGTGTGACGCCGCATTTTTTTAATATTTGCTATACAAATGCATAGAAAGGCAGCATTACCAATTTATGACAGGTTAGCTTGAATACACTTTAATAATTAACCAGAGTGCAAACTTGTTCAAGAGGAACAATACTGTAATTTCATAAGGTTTTAAGGCACTCATAATCTGTGTTGTTTCTTCAAAATCTTTGACAAAAAAATAGTATTCTTTAACTGTGTTTAGATTTTAAATTCATTTGTGTGTTCATCATTTCAGACGACTCAAACCGCTAGCAAGTTTTGAGTCTAATGTACAAATATACATGGTAGTCTTCAAGGATTTACTAAAACCTATTGTCTTACTAGTATTTGGCCTACAGTAACATTAGGGTGCCAAGAGAATTTCAATAATAATAATAATAATAATAATGATTGTCCCTTCATGCAGAGCTGACTTGAAAACAAATACTGCACAGTATGCATCAAAGCGCCAACTATATAATGGGCGCCAACACCTACTTTGATTGATTCAACTCTCTCCACTCAATCCTATTACTGTACTATCAACACTTCTCAAATTGTCTTACTGTGCTTTGATGCTGCAATTCAATCGTATGTCAATACTTTATCTATCGTCTTAGTATACAAGTACTTGGGTACGGAAGCACTAATAAGTCATGTCTCAGCTGTTATTACGTTTGGTTCACTCTGGGCTGTATTGATGTCTGTCAGATGTTGAATAGGGTGGATAAGCGTAGGAACATGTTTGTATATCTCACTCGAAATGAATATATCAAGGTATAGATATTGCTGATACCAATTATTGATCAAAACAAGCCTGGTGGATTTTTTTTCTTCTATGTGAGTGAGGGAGACAAAAGGCAGAACTGCCTGTAGCGAGTGCCTCCCCCAGAGTTGAAAGAGTGACAGGGCCAAAATCAAGGGATGTTCGAGCTAAAATGCCTGGACACACAGAGTTTGAAGCAATTTAAGTTATAGGAAGAGGGAAAGACTGATTCTGGGAGAGAGTTCCAGAGCTCAGTAGTTGAATAGAAGAAAGACTGAGAATAGCGTTTCACTCTTGGGTTGGAGAGTTGCACAGAGTAGGGATGGGATTGTGTTGCAAGACGGCTACTACGTACCCTACGTAGAGGAGATGGTATACACTGGGAAAGCTCTGAGGAACACTGATTATTGCAGTAGCAATAGAATAGCGAGAGATGCAACATTGCGGCGAAGAGAGATTGCAGAGAGTTGGTGAGTGGACGGGAGTTAATGATACGAAAGGCTTTCCTTTCTACTTTGTCTAGGAGTGCGGTGTGAGAGGATCCTCCTCACACATGTGAACAATACTCAATATAAGGAGGCACTGTGCCCCTGTACAGAGCCAGAAGATGCACAGGGGTAAAGAACCCCTTGAGGCGGTTGAGCACACCCAGCTTCTGGGAGGCTGCCTTAGCAAGACTGGTAATATGGTCCTTCTATGTGAGAGCAGAAGAAAAGGAGACACCGAGAATATTGAGAAGATGAAGGATTTATTTTTGTATTGTTGAAGTGTAATGGATAGTTTTCTGGAAGTTCCGAACGGGTAGTAAGATGAAGAAATTGGGTTTTGGTAGCATTAAAGGTAACAAGGTTTTCTCTGCCCCAATTGAAAATAGTAGTTGGATCAGTAGATAAGTGTTGCATGGCTTCATTACGTTTGTCTTTGAGGGATTGCTGGCTGGGGCGTTCAGGAATACTAATTGAGTAGTGTAAGGTATAGTTGTCTGCGTATGAATGGATGGGACTGGAGGTACAGATAATTTATAAAAATTAGAAAGAGAATGGGAGATAGGACAGAGCCCTGAGGAACACCGGAGTTGATAGGATGAGGAAGTGAGCGATAACCGTCCACAACCGCAGCTATGGAACGGCCGGAAAGGAAATTAGAGACAAAGGCACATATGGAGGGATAGAAACCGTAGGAGGGTAGTTTAGAAATTAAAAATTTGTGCCAGACTCTATCGAAGGCCTTCGATATGTCTAGTGCAATAGAAAAGGTCTCACCGAAGTCCCGAAAGGAGGATGACAAAGAGTTAGTAAGATATGAAAGAAGATCACCAGTAGAGCGACCCTTAAGGAAGCCATACTGGCAATCTGAGAGCAGATTATGAGAAGAGAAATGCGTAAGATATTTGGATATAAGAATACTGTAGTTTCAAAAACTGTAGAGATACAAGAGATGAGAGCAATTGGACGATAGTTGGAGGGTTGAGAGCGGTCACCCTTCTTTGGGACAGGTTGAATGAGAGCAAACTTCCAGCATGAAGGGAAGACATTAGAGGAGAGACAGAGACAAAAGAGTTTGCCTAGACAGGGAGACAGCACGGAAGCACAGTTTTTAAGTACAACAGGAGGAACACCGTCCGGACCGTACGCCTACTTAGTATTAAGCCCAGAGAGGGTAGAAAGTACATCTTTAGAAGAGATTAGGATATTAGGCACAAAGTAGGAGAGAGGGGGGTGGAGAGGGAGGAATAGCACCGGAATCATCCAAAGTGGAGTTTCTAGCAAAAGTTTGAGCAAAAAGTTCAGCTTTGTCAGAGGAAGAAGTGATGGTTGTGCCATCAGAGTGGAAAAGGGGAGGGAAAGACGAGGAAGAAAATTGTTGAGAGGTTTTTGGATAGATGCCAGAAAGCTTGGGAAGAGCTAGAGTTGGATAGTTCAGTGCATTTATTATTGATGAAGAGTGGTTGGCAAGTCGAAGAACAGATTTGGCTTGATTCCTGGCAGAAACATAGGAAGAATGAGAGTCTTGAGTTTTTAGGCGTCGGTACCGTTTGAATGCTTCCTCCTTGTTGTGGACAGCAGTAGAACAAGCGTGAGTAAACCAAGATTTTTTTGCATTAGACTGAGAGAAAGAAGATTGAATGTATGCCTCCATGCCCGAGAGGATTACCTCGGTAATGTGTTCAGCACTCTCCGAGCGTCCCCGGCCACGAAAGCAAAAGTCATTCCATGGGAATAAAGGATATTCTATGAAATTTGATCAGGAGGCAGAAACACTATCTTAAAAACAAAGTCAAAAGATTATTTATAATGATGGTATTGGTGTACAGTAATACAAAAAAAATTGTGAGGCGAGAATAAAGTAAGGTGAATATATGGCGAGTATAAATAAGTATAAGGACGACCTAGATGTGTGTGAATTTGTGTTTTGTTTTTGTTTTTTTGTTGTGTTGTAACTCCCACGGCGAGTAAGAGACATGAGGGACATCTCGTTAGACAACTTCAAGAGAGCCCTAGATGTCGAACTGCAAAAAGTGCCAGACGAGCCTATCCTCGCAAGGGAGCGAGCTGTCGCTTCAAACAGTCTACTGCACCAAATCACCACCCATAACGAGGGGCGTCGCGCTCCTTGGTGCCGCTAGAAGAGCGGCGAACATATCAAAAGGTATCAAAAGGTAAGGTATTGTCCCTGTTCAGGCTCTGTCTCAAATTCTCGAATCAGTCACTCCCAGCTTAAAAAAAAAAAAAAAAATGGGATGGATATGTGCCTGAGTATATAGATAGATAAGGTGAGTATATGGGTAGTAAGTATAAGGTGAAGTATAAGATAAGTGTGTAAGCAGCATGTGAGGAGGTGTGTGGAGTGAGGAGAAGAGGGAGGGGAGTGAAAGGTACAGCATGGTGGACAGAAGAGGTAAGAATAGCTGTGGAAGAAAAGAAGAAAGCATATAGAGTGTGGTTGGGTAGTAGAGGGAATGAAGATTCCGAGAGACAGAAACGAGCGAGGTACGTGGAGAGTAAGAGGGTGGTGAAGAGAGTAGTGAAGGAAAGTAAGAGAAGAGTAGATGAGGAATTTGGAAGGAATCTGAGTGTAAAATGGAGGGAGAGTAAGAAACTGTTCTGGAAAGAAGTCAAGAAAGTTAGGGAAGGTAGCAAGGGAAACAGTAAGGGTGTGAAAGATAAGAATGGGAGAATGCTAGCCGAGAAGCAAGAGAGAGTCGAAAGATGGAGGGAGTACTTCAGTGAGTTGCTAAATGAAAGGAATGAAGAGCCAGCAAACATAGCTGGATATGGTATGGGAGGGAGAAGAAGAGAAGTAGTGGAGGAGGAGGTGGGGATCAGGAGGTCAGAAGTGTGGGAAGCCATGAAAAGAGTGAAGTTGGGGAAAGCACCAGGAACAGATGGAGTGTGTGGGGAAATGTTGAGGTATGGTGGTGAGATAGTGATAGAATGGGTATGGAAAATGTGCAAACTAGCATGGGAGAAGGGGAGTGCACCCGATGACTGGAAGACTGGCATAATAGTCCCCCTATATAAGGGCAAAGGGGAAAGAGGAGTGTGTGGTAACCACCGAGGAATATGTCTTCTAAGCGTAGTAGGGAAGGTATACAGTAGGGTAGTGATTGAGAGAGTGAGAGTGAGAACGGAGAAATGGATAGGCGACGAGCAGGGAGGTTTTAGGAAGGGAAGAGGATGTGTAGATCAGATTTTTACCCTGAATTGTGTTGTGGAGAAGTATCTGGAGAAGAAACAAAAGGTGTATGTTGCCTTTATGGACTTGGAGAAGGCCTATGACAGAGTGGATAGAGAAGGTTTGTGGAAAGTACTTAGAATATACGGAGTAGAGGGCAAGTTGCTGAAAGCAGTGAAGAGCATGTATGAGGGTGCAAAGGCGGCAGTACGTGTGGAGAGTGAGCAGAGCGAGTTCTTTGACCTGAATGTTGGTTTGAAACAGGGGTGTGTGATGTCCCCGTGGTTGTTTACTGTATATATGGATGGAGTCATGAAAGAAATACTATCAAGAGCAGTGAATGTTGGTGTATCGCTGAAAAGGGAGGGAATTGAGTGGAAGCTACCTATACTGCTGTTTGCGGATGATACAGTTCTGATGAGTGATAATGAATGGGAGTTGCAGGGTCTGGTAAATGAGTTTGGAACAGTGTGCGAAAAACGGAATTTGAAGGTAAATACGGGGAAGAGCAAGGTTATGGTCTTCGAAAGGGGTGAAGTCACAGAGTGTGAGGTGAAGCTGAACGGTCAGGCTATGGAGATCGTCAACTCTTTTAAGTATCTGGGCAGTGTGTTGAGTAAAGATGGGACTATGGATGAAGAGGTGCGGGAGAGGGTACAACAGGGGAAGAGGGTTGTAGGAACGCTAAAAGCAGTAACAAGAAATAGGGTGGTCAGTATGGAAGTGAAGAAGTCCTTGCATGACAGTGTGGTAATCCCGACACTGACTTACGGAAGCGAAGCATGGACGTTGGTTGAGAGACTCAGACCAAGAGTGAGAGCAGTGGAAATGAATTACTTAAGGAGTGCGTGCGGAGTTACATGGAGGGATAGACAGACTAATGAGGAAGTAAGAAGGAGGTGTGGTGTGGAGGTAGATGTGCTGGAAAGTGTGAAAAGGAACAACTTGAGATGGTTCGGCCATATGGAACGTATGGAAAGCGAGAGAATGACTAAGAGGGTGTACGAGAGCGAGGTGGAGGGACAGAGGGGGAGAGGTAGACCGAATATGAGGTGGAAGGATGGAGTGAGGAACTACATGAACGAAGGCGGTGCTGGTTGGGGGGAGGGGCGTCGACTGACTGGGGACAGAGGTGCATGGGGGCGGTTCGTTCGTGGCCACCCCTTCGGGGATCACGGCGTCAGGCAATAGATAGATAGATAGATAAGATAAGTAAGGTATAAAGTCACTATAAGGCAAGTTAGATAAGGTGACTATATGGGTAGTAAGAATAAGGTGAAGTATAAGATGAGTAAGGTATAAAGTCAATGTCCTTGTAGTGAATCCTGTGAGGAGTTACACCTTGCAGCTTCCGTCTGTGAACCAAATACGCACTGTAAGGTATTCTTTACTAACTTTGATTCTTGCATAGGTTTAAAAAGAGCTTCGTTAGTAATAAAACAAGGACAAATGTTGTAAGCAGAACTACTATTCCTACTTAATATGCATAATGATTACTTGTGGTTTATATATCAACTAATATCCTTCTTATTATATATGATTATTATTGGTGGTTTATGATGATGCAGTTATTACAATCATGCACTCCCTGTACAAGTGAAGGGGCTAGGGTGGGTGCCCTCATGCTTTAGGGATTTCAGTGACAGTTGCCACAGATTGCTAGACCGCACCGTCAATCACAGCGCTGTCGTCTGCCAAAAACGCACACTGGCTGGCCAGAGCCTCGAACCGTCAACCTCTCAGTTTGCAGGCAAGTGCTCTTCCAACCGTGCTATGGCTGCTACGGCCACAGGCAGTAGCGCCTTCAAATATCAGGGCACTGAAAACATACAGGGCCCCCACCCTAGCCCCGCTCTGAGCAGGGAGTGCAGGGTGGTAAAAACTGCTTCGTTATCATCATCAACAATATCCCTACTTAATATGCATGATCATTACTGGTGGTTTATGTATCAGAAATTATCATATACAGTACTGTAATTCTATAATCCACTTGGCACCCTACCTTATATAATAGTTCTCTTCTATAAAATGCAAGTTTTCAAAAAAGCGTAATATCTATATTCTTATCATCTATAATATCCACATATTTGGCCTCTATAAGATTTCTTTGACTAATGCCATAGCTTACAAAATACAGTGACATCGAGAGCATATGGATTTTTGAGAGACTGAGCAGAGTTTCACAGCTCTTCTTAAGGGGAGGTACTAGTTATTTTTTTTTCTGGACCCCCTTCTCCCTCATGCTTAGCCCCACTAGCAATTGAGATTTTGAGATGTTCGCTCCCACTAGTTTGGAGATTTTAAGACCTTTCGTCACATTTCTTTTAAAATAGTAAGACCTTTTGTGCCATTTAGGTGATCTTTTCATGGCAAGCGAAAGTGAGCCTGTAATTTAGTAGGAATCGGCCTTTGGCCGCATCATTTTCTACCGAAAAAATGTACAGTACAAATATATCTCGAAGGGGGGTATTGAGGGTGTTATTTTAAGCTTGATAGAGGTCTAGGGAGCAAACTAAAATAATAAATGATAACATCAAAACACAAATAACCCCCCCTTAACTGTTGCTCTATGGTAATTAAGTACGGATACAACCAGTTAGTCTTTGTAGAAATATAAGCATCAGGGTCCAATTTACACCATAAACTATTTAGATTTGGTACTAGGTTGTGCAACATTAACGCTTTGAAGATTATGACGCATTTTGACATTACAGTATATTCTGGCTATCATTAGACTATTTGTGATAGTCTAGGTATAATTTGTGGGGATTATAAAGGTAAAGACTATCTTGATTAACCCTCTCACTTCCATAATTATACCCTTCCTATTCTTCATAAAATTGTCTAATAATAGCCAGAAACCAGAAAAGAAATGCGTAATTTGATCTTGAGAGGGTTAACAATTCACTCTATAAAATCATGAATATCTAGGCCAAATTCAGACCATTTGGGAATTCCAATTTAGAGATACAGCACAGTACTGTATGTTAAAAGTGCGAGATATACAGTAATTAAGGTTTGGTATCAACACATTTCTTTTCTGTTTTTGTTTGGCTATTATTAGACAATTTTATTCAGATTAGGAAGAGTATATGGAAGTCAGAGGGTTAATTGAGATTGTCTTTACCCTTAAACTTCTTAAGCTGTATAAAATTGTCTAATGATAGCCAGAATAAACTGTCAAAACGTGTCATAATCTTCAAAGGGTTAATCATCATTGCAGCTAATACAACCATTCAGAGTTGATCACAAATTGTAGTCTCATTTGATATTTCTACTATAGATTACTATTATGATAGTCGACAATTAGGACCCCCTTGGCTCTTGTGACTCAGGAAGGGCTGGAGTACACAAGCTGTACATTTCCACACCTATTTACTGATTGAATCTTCGCAAATGGTATAAGTATCAGCTTGGTTGCTCAAGTCCTTCTCGAGTTATCACACAAGCTTTTATCCTCAACATTCCGCGGTCAACATTTTTCTAGCACCTTCTTTTATTTATAAATTATTATTTTACTTAAGCGTTGTTTCCACATAGCGATTTTGATTAGTTATTTTGTCTTTTTACTGTGTTCGTATAAGTTTTGGTTTGTTTATTTTGCAAGTTTTACATTATAATTCTTTGCACTAGAATCGGAAAGTACACTGATGATAGAATTTAAGTGACTAACATATTGATAAAGTTTGCATTATAAGCTGCCAGACCAGTATTGAGGATAAATGTTGAGGGAAAAAGAGCTTGCATGTTAACGGCATTAGGAGAGGTTGGGAGGGTCAGGATTTCCACTTATCACAATGAAGAACTATAGTTAACCCTTTCAGTACGGGTGCCGGCCTTTTAACTTTATTCTGGCTACTATTAGACAATTTTAATCAGTATAAAAACGGCCTCCAGCAATTAACAGGCTTTGTACTATTTCACTTAAGACTTTTAACTACCACAGCTCCTTCTTAAATTGCACAAAACCGTCTAAATATAGCAAGAATATAATAAAAAAAGATGTCACCAGTCCGGAAGGGGTTAATAATATCCTTCAATGGTTTTACAGCTTAGGCTTGTATCCCTAGACAATCCCCATCATTGTCGCTGGTAATTACTGTAGCTTTGCCGCATTCCAAACCAGTCAATACAGTACGCTAGATGTTGTATTTGCAATGAGAAGTATTTGAACATTGTTACATTACATTGAGTGCAATTATAACAATTAATGTATCCCAGTAAATATAGTACGGTACGCAATTTGTTCTATTTGCAATGAGAAGTATTTGACCTTTATAAGAGGTCGTATAAGGTAAAGTCTGGGTCGGCCTTCCACCAAATTCCGTTTTTCCCATTGTTCGAAATATGCGAATTCCAATTAAGCGATCGCATTCGTCCACCAAATTCTCGCTTATTTCGGGACCCTACTGTACGCTCATTGTAACTATAACAACTAACGTATCATATTGCCTGCGTAGCAATACAGCAAAACTAAAGCAATGACCAGCGAGAATGCTGGGGTCTGTCTCGGAATACGTGCCTACAGTAGTGTGATGATTAAGGTCATAAGCTTTATTACACGAGAGGCAAGTTTCTCTATCACAGGCTATAATATAAGTATCCATATATCTACAACAAAACAAAAGTATAGATGAGAAAACACTTAGGAGGAACCGTACAGGGAAAAATGCTCAAAATAACCTAAAGAGAATCCATTATCCTAAAACAAATTGACTCAAGTTAATCTCACATCAAAAAAATAGTTAGCTTCACACTTCCAAAAAAATACAAAAGAAAGAAAAAAATATCTCAAAGTTTATGGCTCGAGTTAACCTCACGCTTAAACAAATCATAATAACTCTAAAAGGACTTAAACAAACAAGCTGATATTTCTACCATTTGGGAAAAGTCAACCAGGACAGGTGTGGAAATTTACAGCCCATTTCCTACAGCTCTCTCTGAGTTGCAAGAGGCTAGGGGTCACAATTTCCAGACTAATCATAATGTACAGACAATAATGGGGTGCTTACTCGGACATTCCCGCCATAATAGACAATCTGGAATGTTGTAATTTTTCATATTACGTTTTTTCAGTCATAAGTAGTGTAGAATAACTAAGGTAGGTGCTGTACGGTTATACTTAGACTTTATTAATGTATCTTTATTCTTTAATTAGAGAGGTTCCATATTTCTTTGGTACTAGTCTCTCATATAAGACCATCTGTTTTAGTATTCATAGCTAGTCTCGTCTGAGGGACTCTAGCATAATAATAATAATAATAATAAGCATGTTACTTATTTCTCATAAGCGCCAATTTTTCCGAAGAATTCACTAGCGCTCGAAAAGAGAAAGAAAAAAGAACAAAAATCAATGCATCAAAAGAAGGCTTATATACAACACACATTTAACAATCACTAGCAGTGGCAAAATAGCCTAAACTCTATAGCCATCTGTCATGACACCTCTCTCAAGATCATAGCTTCTCTCAAAGAGAAAAGTCTTAAGTTGTCTCTTGAAGCATTCAACAGAACTCAGTTGTCTCATGGACAGCGGCAACCTGTTATACAACCTCGGAGCCATGTAGGAGAATGACCTCTCAAAGAAAGAAGACTGCTGGAAAGCCCTTGGTTCATCAAGACGAAAAGGGTCATTGTCATGACGCACAACTACACCATGGTGTGCCAGTGGGCGCCTGAGCAGCTCCGCAAGGTACCTAGGCTCACCAAATTTGAAAACCTTAAAAGTCACCAAACACAACTTAAATTCTATTCTTGCTCTTACTGGCAGCCAGTGCAGTTCTATGTGAAGAGATGTAGTAGGAGTTCTTGGTGGAACACCAAAAATTAGTCTTGCGGCCCTGTTAAGAACAGACTGAACTTTCTTCAAAATATAATTTGGAAGACCCACCAACAGGGCATTGCAATAATCAACACGAGAGAAGACCAATGAGTGAACCAACGTCAGGAGGCAACGTCTGGTTATAAACGGCTTCACCAAATAGAGATTTCTGATGTGCAAGTAACAACTTTTAACTATCTGGTTTACATGCTCTTTGAAATCTAATCGAGAGTTCACATATACACCCAGATTTCGAACAGAGTTGGCCGGTCGCAGCTGAGATCCACCCACATTGATGGAGAGGGCACCTACTATATCATCAGCTCTTCTATTTCCTCGGATGATGAGAATATCAGTTTTACCATCATTTAGTTTAAGTTTTCTCGCTCTCATCCACTTCTTGATATCAGACATCAACAATTCCATCTTACTCCGTATATCAACTATATTTGTGATTCTCACATAAATCTGGGTGTCATCTGCATAAAAGTGAAAGGTGACATTATGTGCACGAAGCAGAAGAGACAAACTGCTAATATAAATTATAAATAGGATAGGACCTAAAACTGATCCCTGCGGAACACCATACTGCAGGGGTGTCGAGTCCGAGACCACTTGATTTACCATCACACTCTGGGATCTACCTGACAAGTACGACCCAAGAAGCAAGAGAGCGGAATCAAGCACACCACAATCATAAAGATCACTCAATAACAACTCGTGATCCACTGTGTCAAAGGCCGCAGAGAGATCAAGCAAGACCAATAGTGAGGCCACACCATTGCAAATGTTCTCAACTAGATCATTATGTACTCTAATCAATGCTGTTTCAGTTGAATGATGCTGTCGGTAAGCAGACTGAAAAATTGGGATAGTTTCATTCTGCTGAAGTAGTGGTTGTAATTGGTCAAGTATTGCACGCTCTAATATCTTTGATATGAAGGACAGGTTGGAGACAGGACGATAGTTCAACATGTTCTCAACATCAAGTCCAGGTTTCTTTAGAGTAGGTCGGAGTAGTGCATGCTTTTCAGAATGTGGGAAGCTACCTTCAGAGAAGCACTTATTAATTATTTTGGAAATAAACTCAACTGTGTGATCATAGACTCTTGGTAGCTTGGAAACATTTATGGGATCCAACGGGCAAAATGTTTTATTGAGGTTTCTTATGTAGGACGAGATCATGTCCACCTCTACTGAGTGAAAGGATGAGAGGACATTATTAGGAATGTGTCGGGGTTGGAGTACAACTGAAAGTTCTTCACCAACAGAAGCATCATCCAGTTCCTGTCTTATGCGAGTTATCTTGCCAGCAAAAAATGCCACAAAGTTGGCAGCCAACTCGGCATCGGGTACAGAAGGTCTTAAGCTGACTCTTGTTTTTCCAAGTAAACTGTTTACAATTGAAGCCAACCTCCTCTGGTCGTTACCACACGAGTCAACTTTTCCCTGATAATACACTTTCTTTTCATCTTTGATTGTGTGGACCACAGCTCTTCTGGCTGACAGATATTGCAACCATGTAGAGTCTGTTTTATTTTTCCGCCATTCACGTTCAGCTCTTCTACGCGCTCTTCTAAGAAATTTAACTCGAGTGCTATACCAGGGTGAATCATCTCGTACTATGATTTTCTTCTCTACTTCTGGACAGTGATGATCGAACACTAATTTAAGTGCATTTCCATGAACCTCCACCAGCTCATCTGAAGTAAGGTTGGAAGTATCAATACTTCCCAAGTACTGTTTTACTTCACTGCTAGCCAAATTTTGGTCTGCATTTTTATAATTTCTCAATCTGATTACTTTTTCATGTGTGAGTGGCTTAGGGAAATCAAAGCTGAAAGTAATCAAAGCATGATCAGAGGTATTAGGGTCAGCATTCTCAACATCAACATCCAGAACACCACCACAACCCACAGGAGAGAAAACCAAGTCAAGGGTGTGTCCTAAGATATGAGTTGGGTGGGACACATGGTTTACAAAATTGTTCTGATCAGTCAACTCAAGGAACTCAGGAGAGAATGGCTTCAGATGAGGGCTGTCAACCCAGTAATTAAAATCTCCACATATCAAAAGTCTTCCGGTTTTAGCAGAAAATTCCTCGAGAAACTGCCCAAACTCTTCCATAAAACCCCTATCTGTGCCACGATGGCCAGGCCTATAGACAACTGCCATTCTTAGAATTTGTTGATGGAGTTTTATTTCCACTTCCAACAGTTCATAATAAAGAGGGGCTGGGTTATGGCTTATTTGCAAGATATTCACCAGAGATGTGGAGTAGACAACTGCCACTCCACCACCCGGATGATCTCCCCTAGGCCTAGGAACATTTATTATGGAATGGGTTTTAGGCAATGCCGCCTGGATAATATTCAGATCTGACTCGAACAACCAGGTCTCAGTGAGACATAATACATCAAGGTTACGTTCATCCAAGATCTCGCAAATATGATCCATTTTGTTACGCAAGGAACGAACATTCAACAGACCCAGTTTCAACCGGCTCCCATGTGCATTTTTCAGTTTTTTGAACCTACAAAATTGGTGTTCTCAATAACTTTATTTCTCTGAGCTGTCATTAGAGGACAATTTCTACTTGAGGCGAAATGATTTGGCGGCTCCGTAACTGATGTGGAGCTCATACAATTTATACATTTGGGGGAAGTCTTGTTGGTGCAGTCTTTTGAGTTATGAGTACCGGCACAGAAGTTGCATTTTGGATCCTCATTTTTCCGATAACACCTGTCACTGGTATGACCAAAGCCCTGGCAATGGTAACATTGTGTTACCCAGAAGCGATCGTATGCACGACATCTCACGAGTCCAACATACACAGAATTGCCATCATCCACAATGGAAGAGCGTATTTCAGGTGACATTTTTACTACCGCAGTCTTTGTGTGTGCATCACTCTTTTGCTTGGTGAATAGCAAATTCATAGCTAAGCCATCGTCGACCAGGGACTTTATTCTTGGGTTCTTGTTGAGGATGCTGGGAATTATCTCATTATCCTCAGCGTCATTAGCAATGCCTACCAGAGTCATTTTTGGCATCATCTTCTTTGGTTCGGAGACACTGAAGGCACTGTCCACCCCCAAACACTGATTGATGGCCCTTCCTGCATCTTCTTTGGCTTTCTTGGATGGAAGTCGTACCACCAGTACACCTGAATCAGTTCTAGTTAACTTGTTAACCGGAACCGAAGCCAAAGCAGTCTCGATTGCCTTTGTATCTGGTGGGCTTACTGGCTCGGAGGATCGGTCTTTTGGCTTCACTACCAGGACCTGATGGTCCCAGACAGTTTTTTTCTTTCCACCATCTACCACCTCAGTGGTGCGTTTGGTCGGCTCCTTTTTGGTCTCTTCAAATGTTTGCTGAACTATCTTGGCAAACAAGGGAATATCGGGGGCAGCAACTTT
Source organism: Paralithodes platypus (assembly GCA_032716605.1). Classification (NCBI taxonomy): domain Eukaryota; kingdom Metazoa; phylum Arthropoda; class Malacostraca; order Decapoda; family Lithodidae; genus Paralithodes; species Paralithodes platypus. The sequence goes on along the minus strand of CM064570.1, from coordinate 16,023,691 downwards.
AGTCTCGAGGATATCCATTCTGTTACCAATACTCTCTATCTCCACGGCCACCGCAGCAAGGGCACCCTTCACTTCGTTTACAATGGCAGTCTTCACTTCACCAACTAGGGCAGCCGTCAGGTCATCCAAGGTCTGCTGACTAATTGCTGCATCCTTTGCAGCCAGGGGGTGGTATCGCAAACAGTGCAATGCCATTTAAATCCAGGTTTCTTCTTTGCAAGTACTCTGAGGTCCTCATCATCAACATTTATACAGTTAACATGAAAATAGGTACCACACGAGTAGCAGCCCAGCGATTTGGCCTTGCCCACAACCTTCCCACAACTACAACTCTGCTTGCCCGCTGCCATTTCAGTGGAAGTAACCAATAATTAAAAACAAAAACACCTGTATTTTGTATCTGATTAAAAATAAGAGAAAACTCAAGTTTAAAAAAAACGTGAAAATAACTACCTGGGACAGACCCCAGGTAGCGCCGTCCCCGTCAGTGCCACCACAATGGAAAAAAATTAAAATGGAAAAGAAAAAAATGGAAAGTGGTGTCTGCAAGGTCACCGCGGGCAGGTGGGGATCGACTTGGCTACCCTTTGGGGGTAGCCCAACCGAGATGCGTGGAGAGACCACGCACAGGATGGCAGATGTGTGTGGTGCAAAAACTTTAACCAATTTTGCACACTGTTTTTAGCTTATAGCAGTGACAATGCAATTTCCACGGTACTCAGCAAGACCCTATTGGTTACGATACTGCCACTGCGCAAAGCATAGGCATAACAAAACATGGAACCTCCTTAACTGCCTATAGCGAGTGCCTCCCCCATAGTTGAAAGAGTGACAGGGCCAAAATCAAGGGACGTTCAAGCCAAAATGCCCGGACACATGGAGTTTGAAGCAATTTAAGTCATAGGAAGAGGGAAAGACTGATTCTGGGAGAGAGTTACAGAGCTCAGCTGTTGAGTAGAAGAAAGTTTGAGAGTAACGTTTCACTCTTGGGTTGGAGAGTTGCACAGAGTAGGGGTGGGATTGTGTTGCAAGACGGGTACCATGTGCCCTTCGTAAAGGAGGTGGTATACACTGGGAAAGCTCTGAGGAACACTGATTATTATAGTAGCGATAGAATAGCGAGAGAGATGCAACATTGCGGCGGAGAGAGAGAGATTGCAGAGAGTTGGTGAGTGGACGAGAGTTAATGATACGAAAGGCCTTCCTTTCAACTTTGTCTAGGAGAGCGGTGTGAGAGGAACCTCCCCACACATGTGAACAATACTCAATACAAGGACGCACTATGCCCCTGTACAGAGCAAGAAGCTGTGCAGAGGTAAAGAACCCCCTAAGGCGGTTGAGCACACCCAGCTTCTGGGAGGCTGCCTTAGCAAGACTGGTAATATGGTCCTTCCAAATGAGAGCAGAAGAAAAAGAGACACCAAGAAGAAGAGAAGATGAAGGATTGATTTTTGTATTGTTGAAGAATAAGGGATAGTCCACTGGGAGTTCCGGACGGGTAGATAGATGGAGATATTGGGTTTTGGAAGCATTAAAGGTAACAAGGTTTTCTCTGCCCCAATTGGAGATAGTAGTTAGATCAGAATTTAAGAGTTCTAATAGATATAAGCTGTGTTTAAATATACTCCTACAGCACCTACCTTAGATATCATACACTACTAATCACTGAGAATCTTAGTATGAAAAATGACAAAATTTTAGATAGTCTAATATGGTGAGAGTGTCTGAGTTGGGAAAGCAGCCCAATGTCCTATGCATCAGTACTGTACATCTTTATTATGATTGAAGTACAGTCAACCCCCTTCCTGCAACCATCCCAATATTGCGCTCTCTCTATCGCGCTAACTTCAAAACCCCTCTATCGCGCTAATTTCAAAACCTTTTTATTGCGCTAACTTCAAAACCTGTCCGCTTGCAGCAATAGCGCACCAAAACTGACCATAGCGCATCCAGAGTCTGACAATGACCACTTTTGACATCCTAAATTCAGACAAATATCATATTTGTTATTATACTTGCAAAAACATGAACATTTCTATGGTGGTTTTGTAATGTTTATCGACTATTTATTCACTTAATCCCCGAATATTTAACCACTATTTAATAATTTACTCACCAAAAAAACATTACTACAGCTGTAGATGGCAAAAAGTAGGATGAGAAGTCCAAAATATGATTGAGTTGGGGGCCTCAAGGAATCAAATAGAAGTACTCCCATTGTTTATGAAGTTTCACTATCGCGCATTTCCTCTATCGTGCACACTCGCGGCACCAATTAGAGGTGATAGCCGGGGTTGACTGTATTAGGTATGGTAGTATTTAGAACACATAGCAACATTAATGCAGTGCTAATTTAGATTGCAACTCCTGTAGTAAACTGAAAATTTGTCTTATATAATCGTCTTAGTTAACTCAACTTGTTTTTTAGTTTCTGAAAGACCTCTTTAGTGAAAGGGTACAAACCAAGTCAAAGTCTGGAAAGGAACAGAACATAGAAATAGGAACTGTGTAAGTCGTCTGCAACAATGGTCGAAGCCTTCCAAAGAGAGAGTTCACCACCGGAGAGCTGATACAAACACCTCTACAGTACAGGTAACAGAAGATATGATAAGTGGTCATTGTTTAAGGATGTTTTGTTGGTGTTTAAGAAATAGTACATCCTGTCTGCCATTCACTGTTTAGGGTACTCTTCACAGGGTATATGTATGTATATACTCTGGCATTCGTAAATTTTAAGGATAACCGTAGTAAATTAATGTTTTCTATAAAATATCTCGGGTTTTTAAACCAAAGATTTGTTATTCTATTTTTAGCCAAATATTTAAATGTAAATAAAATAATAACTGAAGTAAAAGTAATGACAGTAAGTGCACCACAGCTTGAGATGCGTAAATAATAGCACACTTTCTTTCTGCTGTATTAGTATTAATATGGTGTTTGTTATTGTACGGTACTTGCCGTTGCGCTTCTTCAGACACTTTTGACTGTCAAAAGTACAAAAATACCAGGTTTCACGTCAACTATATTACAAAACTTGAGCTGCAAGACATTAACAAAATGACAAGATGGTAAATAATGTGAAGGTGGTGAACTCTCCCTGGTGAAGTTTCAACTAAGGTGAGACAAATACAAACTAAATTAATATACTGTACACAATAATTATTATGTCAAGTTAGAAGAGAAACTCGGTAAATTAAGAATACTGTAAAGGAATGGCCAGAAAATTAACGTATACAAAAAGTTAATAAAGAGATTTGAGTAACAAACATATATTATAAGTTCTATAAGCAATACTCTAATGTATATATTCAGGCAAGGTGAATAGAAGCGAACATACTGCAGCCCTCGGGGAGACTACCCAATTAGTATGTGCCCGGCCAATTACAAGGACCGCAAACATTAGTAGTCATATTAATCTACTTGATGTCAAAATACATATTATCATACAATTTGACACCAAATTATTAATATTACTTGATTCATCATTCAATTTCGCATCAAAATGTACCTTAACTATCGTGCAATTTGACACTAAATAAATACATTTCCCTTGACTCATTACATTGCGTGTATTTTATCCGTGGACATGGCATTCTAACTGGTCCAGCATGTACAAATGGGCTAGTCTCCCCTAACTAGGATACCTTCATCTATGACTAAGGAACAGCACAGCCTAACTCACAAAGTAAAATGCTCCCATAACATTACTGGAATGTTATATATAAAGTATAATAATAAGCTAAACTATAGACAAGATATATACATTGTGTCATATATTAAGATACTATATACCTTGCCTATTATAGGATACATAAGTGACGAACCTCAAATGGTGATTAAGAGTAATGTAATTGAGATCAAACACCACAAGTTGCAACATTATATGACTACACACTTCTGTATCATGTACAGGATTCAGATTTCTCACAGGAACTTTAGATGCACGGATTGGGGTCATAACTTTAGTAAATTATTACCTTTGTGATTTTCAATATGGAAGATAAATGGCTTGAGGTTGTGATTTATATTATTAATTGGATTTGAACTTTAGTAACTCCTCATTTGACGAAACTAAACAAATATCGCCATTATAGTTTGAAAACTAATAAAGCCATTTCTGCACTGACAAATTAAAATCAAACATTGGTGGTATATCACCTAAATATATCATAAAATAACTTCAAAAACAAATTTGACAAAAGTGGTGTAATTTCCAAAATGAGGAAGGAGGGAACTGTCCGCTACTACTTCTCCTTGACGCGGAACTTGTGGACATTGACCAGGTGTTTGCGAAGGTACAGTTGCAGACAAGTATTTGTGGTACACTACCCAACGATGCACAAGAGAGCAAGAATCATGACTACTAAAACACACTGGCCCGATCTCTGTGGCCCAACAAATTATGTGAAAATCTTATGTCTTCATGTCTTAACTGTTCGATACAGTTTTAATAATTTGTTTTAATTATTTATCACATAAAAGTCTCTTCATTTAAAGTTGTTGTTGAGTGTACCACAAACTTCTTACTGTGCCTGTACTCTAGGGGGGAAGGGGGAGGGAGGGCATATATGTCCGCTACTTCTTCTTCTTGACGGGGTACTTGTGCACATTGACCAGGTGTTTGCGCAGGTACTCTGGGGTCCGGAAGGCGGCTGTACAGTGGGCGCAGGCGTGGTAGTGCACGGGCGCCTGGTGCATGGTGGTGATGTGCTTCTTCAGGTTATAAAAGTTACTGATCAGCTTGCGGCAGAACGGACACGACTGGGGCACCTCCCGCGAGGCTACGCCACCACCACCCCCGACACACACCAACCCCTCACCTGCAACACACACACCGGTAGGTTACTGCCTCGCCCACCCACACATCATCATCATCATCATCATCATCTTTGTCCATACTCCCATACCAAACATCAACACCAACAACATCACCGCTGCCTCCCCTACACCCGCGTACACACACGTCTTGCACAAACGTCCCAGACGTATATGTGCAAGACTGTAAAATGGCTAAAGCCCCTCCACCTACACCCGTACACACAAGTCTTGCATAAAACATCCCAAACGTACGTGTGCAAGATTGTAAAATGGCTAAAGCTCCTCCACCACTTTTAAAGCTGCACCAACACTAAGCTGCACATCATAATTTAGGAGTTTAGAATGGTAAACTCTTTAACAATCACCAAAACATCAGTCTAAGCTCTCAATCACCTGCATCCCAGAATAACAGATTAATAGTAAAAACTCTGTTCTGCCAATCGTCACCAAAATTCTAGTGGCATATCTCTATCATCCTGCTGACTATCACCACCACCACCACCACCACCACCCCCACACTGTCACCACTTGTATGACCACTGGCAGTATTAAGAAGCACATACCACCTCCCTGCCCCTGACACCATCACCATCACCACCATCACCTTGCAACCTTCTGCATTGTATCAACATTATTCTCAGCAACAGAAACTTGAAGCTTTAATGCAGCTTCTTCACCTGATAATATTCCCTGGTGAACAGATTGTATTCAAATCCAACAATTACACTAAATATATTCCCATATTGCTACATTATTAATACATATTATCATAAATGAAGGATAGGACAACAACAACATCATATATTTTTAAGTTATATTATGCAAGTTTTTGGACATAACACTAGTCCAATATCTGACTTTATCATACTGACGCCACAAAGGATAAATATGCTAAGACCAAAGAAGGAGGTGGCACATCCCATTATTTGCATAATAAAACTTCAAAATGTATATGGTTAAGGTTCTTGTCCTATTCTTCATTTAGAAGATAAGGTACCCTGGACACGTACCTACCAATGACATATATAATTATATTCTACATCAAGTATTAAAAACATCTGACATTAATTAAATGATCTAATAACTGATCTAAAATTAGCTTAAAAGTACAAATCAATAATATAGTCTATTCATTATAATTAGGCCACAAATCTTGACCACTACCTTCAATAACTAAAAAAGAACTGGAAAAATTTAGCTCATATTTCTATTATCTGGGAAAAGTCAGCTAGGATTCAAATAGGTGTGGAAATTTATAGCTCATTTGCTTAAGCCCTTTTTTTTTTATAGTTGTGGAGGTTTGTGGTTAAGATTTCTGGCCTATTTAGAATAAATAGATTTTAGTAAATACCAATAAATATAATCTACAAATTATGGCTATACCCTGTTCCAAATAGCTAGGTCAGATATTTGTGAACCCCAACTCAAATAGGGCTAGCAAATGGGCTGTAAATGACCACACCTATCCCTTGGCTAACCCTTCCCAAATGGTAGAATCATTAGCTGGATTACTCTAGTCATTTGTGGAGTTATTGAGGCTAATGTTCAATTGTTCTGGTTTATGTATTTGGAACAGGATATACAGTAGTTTCTTGACATAGCTCCATTACTCTAGTCGTTTGTGAGTTATAGAGGTTAAGGGGGGTGACCTGCTTTTTGTTATTTCTGTCCTTTTCTCTCTTTCTCTGGCTTGTATCCATTTGACCCCATTCAGCCAACTATTTTAAGACGTTTATTCCCATCTAGGTGTCGATTTCTTCCTGGCGAGCGACAGCAAGCCAGCATTATATGAAGAAATCCGGCTTCGCCGGAGAAATTTTTCTATCGAAAAATGTACAAATTTAGCCTGCTGTCAAGCAAAAATAAAAAATATGCTGGCTCGCTACCACTCACCAGTAAAAAATTGACACCTGGATGGGGATAAACATCTTAAAACAGTAGGCTGAATGGGGCCAAATGGATACAAGCCAGATAAATATAGAAAAGGACAGAACAAAAACAGGTCACCCCCTTAATGTTCCAGAGTTTTGGCCTACTTATTTGTAACCAGCTATAGTCCCTCCTACCTCCCCCCCCCCCGACCTACTGTCCCCGCCTCACACACATGAAGGTATCCTAGAAAGCCAAGCACAAGCTATAAAAGCGTTAGTTGGAGCACAATCATTAGCAATGGGGTTAACTTGATGGATAATATTGCCAGTAGCACACACACACACACACCACTATTTTCAAACAATACTTTTGATTTTGTTATTGGAATTTTGTTTTTAAATTATTTTGCTATTTGAATCAATTTTTGTTTAATATTTTCAGTCAATTATTTTGTTATTGGCATATTTAATTGCCAGTATCTGTTTTATGAAACAATTATTTTGTTATTGAGATATTAATGTTGCTAAAGCACTAGGCAAATTTTCCATCACAAACCCGAAGCATGTTAAAATGTGTTAATGTCTATAAATTTTAGGAACCAGTCATTGTTACAAGTTTAAATAATTATTAATGATAAAGAAGAATAAAAAGTTGTTAAACTTCTGCATACAGTACTGTGAGCATGGTTATAATAATCCTGCAATATGTTAATATAATGGGAGTATCCTAGTGGGGTTTTTTTTTAAAATCTGAAACGCCTTAAAAAAAAAATAATAAAAAAAAAAAAAAAATAAAAAAAAAAAAAAAAAAAAAAAATAATAATAATATGCTAATTGAGAATATGAATAGCACTGCATTGTGGAAGTAATATCTTTCAGTTCTATCAGTTGCCAGACGCCTTAATCCCGGTGAAAAATTCTTAACATATTAAGTTTGCCCCCTAACCCTCTAAATAACTGAAGAACAAATATACAAATCAGATATTATACGACAGAATAAAAGTCCTATAACTCCCATGAACATGGCAAGTCTCAAGTTTTGTTATACCATCACTATAATAATGTCTAGCTTTGATCCTATTTTCCTACAGAAGATGCGCTACCCTAGAGGTTAATCCATTACCGAGATGCAGTTTTTATCACCGTGCACTCTATTGTTTGACAGGGCTAGGGCGTGCCCTTGTTACAGGGACTTTACTTGACAGTACAACAGTTATAATTCTGAAAGTAGGGCAAGACTTTTGAGCCTGACTGTACACTATCAAAGATGTAGTGGATAGTGTGTCCACCCCATGTTTGAAAAGCTCACGAGTTGACCCATGATAAAGAAGTACAGGTCTCCCTCATTATCTGAAGCCCCAATTTACGATATTTTTACAGTATAGGTTATTATGTGTTTGGGTTTTGGCTGGTCCGAGAACGCATCCCCATTTACCCCATTAATTTTAGGGTTCGCTATACGATTTTTCTATTTAAGATCGGGTTTACAGGAATGTAACCCAATTGTCTATCGAGGGAGACGTGTATACGATACAACTCACGGATACCGCTACGGAATGTCACACACAAACTTGCTTCACTGGTTATATGGTCTATTATACAGTAAATTTCTTTTATCAACTCCAGAAAGTTGATAGGATAGATATAAGCAACATGTAAAGAGGAGCACTTATTTACATGTTTCACTTATCGACCGTAAACTATAAGCAAAATGAAATCAATAAAGTGATCACCCCCACACAGTGTTTATTATCCATTATTACATTATACTGTACTTGCTTGCATTACCTTGGAACTAAAAATATATTTCCATTGTGAAGTTTCTGTTGCGCATTATCCGTTACATTTATTTAATCTTACTTCATGTCCAAGTTACCTCACTCTACTATAGTCCACTCATTATAGGTAGGCCAGAAACTGTGACCGCTAACCTCGCTAACTCAAAAATTAGTTGAGGAAATGGGCTGTAAAGTTCCACCCGTTTCCTGGCTGACCCTTCCAATTAGTGTCGTTTTTTACTTATAGCGGTTAGTGGTCAATATTTTTTACCTACCTATAGTGAATGTACTATAGTATGCAGAAAAAAATGGCAAGTTAAGGTAAGATGAAGAAGCCAGTAATGAAAAATTGCCAGCTCCTTCACCAGACCGTAACTATTCATAACCAGTGTTAAACCAGAGTCCATTCTTTTTAGTAATTATATTAGATATACAACTCAACTAAATCAGTAGATATCAACCAGGGTCAACTAAACCGGTGCCTATATAATGTCACCAACCAAACTTAACCTTCCTAAACAGTGCTGTACTATACCCTCTTTATTATAGGTAGGCCATAAATTGTAACTTATAACCTCTATAACTACAAAATAGCTAGAGTAATTGAGCTAATGTTTCTACTACAGTATATGGGAAGAGTCAGCCAAGGAATAAGCCCATTTACCTTAATTCAACCCACAAAATACATCCCAACTAGCGCAAAAACATTCCTAACACACTTCTACACCACCAAAACATAATTAGTACTTCACTAGTAGGCTGTAAACCGCGAAAGGAGGACGACAAATCGGAAATTTTGGGATTGGGTTAAACACGTATGGCTCTGGCGGAAGCCTACCAAGGAAGGCAAATTCAAGGCGTCGGCGAGACGGCACCCTGGGTTGACAACAAACGCATGGGAAGCGCATGGAAACTTACAAACTTAAATTAATTAAGTAACATATTTAAAGGAAACAAATTTTCCTTTTCTTTTCATTATAATATTACTTTAAATTTCTTTCTATCGTTTCATAGTGACATTCGTTCAAATGACGTACCATAGGTATTTTCAGTGTCACCTATGACAATGGTTCTATTTTTCTTCGAAGGCATATGGGGTCTTCCAGCTTAGCCATTGGGCTAAAATAGGCCATATAAGATTAATGGCACTACGTCATTTGACTCCGGAGCCACTACTAAATAATAGGTTTTCCTCTCTTCCCTTCGGGTTGTCAAACCTGTAGTGTAGAGATTTACAGCCCATTCCCAATATCCATTTTTGAATTACAGAGTATAGAGATTACGACTTTTGGCCTACCTATAATAAAAAAGGAATTAACTTGTAAACTGCTTAGTTATGGTAGTTCAAACCCTCCTGCCAAGCGAAGGTATTTCGAGCCGAAAATTACCCAATAAAAGGGGGAATAAGAGAAAAATAGCTGATAATTGAGGAGGGGGGGAAGGGGGGGCAGGGGGGGGAGACATATGTAGGAGTGGTAGCAAGTAATGGAGGGGAATAATCTCACTTAATTACAAAGTGCTTTGTTTTGAGTGCCACTGGGGTGTTTTCCAAGTTTTTTTTTTTTAATGCTCTGGATCTATTGAAGACGGTCGCAGTACACCAGAAAAACCTCTATTGAGGAGGGTCGGCGTTTATGGGTTAATATCTACTCGCTCAGTTGCAGGGTGACTATCTTTTTCCTCGTACAACTCGTCTTAAAAATTTCATACAATGTTCAATAATACATGAAAAGTAGATGTCAGCTAAACATAATACAAAAGGCTTAGCATCATCATCACCACAACAAAATAAAAATATACTACATACCGGTATATACTGTATATATACAGTATATATACACTGTGCATATGTATATATAAATCAATCGATCAATCAATAAAATATATCATTCAAAACACACCCTAACCAGTGGGGGAAATAAACACGACAATTGTTTTCATGTATATTTTTTTTGACACAACGAATATTAATCTAAATACCATAGACAGTTTTCTACATTTGCATAACAATTTGTACACTGTATTTTGAACGTTTGCTCTGCTAGTCGCCTACAACAACTGTGTGTATGGTGGACTGTGAAATTCTAGTAGGGGAGAGTAGCCAATTTGTACGTGGCGTTCCAATCAGTATGTGTTATCGATATGAATACTGTACTACCCACGAAAATTAGTCGAGGCTGATTAATAAGTATATGCTGTATGTCAATGTACTTTAACTCTTGTACATTTTGATGCTAAACTTATCATTTTGGCTTGACTAAAAATGTGGGGGTGGTATTTCTTATCTATTCTGCGGACTGATTCCATCACCGCACACGAATTGGCGACTCTACCCTATATCTGCCATGCCGACACACGTACACACACATTCACCACATACTAGTCAACAGTTTCATGCAGTTTTTCAAAGATGATTTGGAAATTATTTGTAATGTGCAGCCTAATATTTCACATTCATCATTCCATCCCAACATGTGTAATTCATATATATTCTCCTCTCTCAAACAACTGCATTCAAAACACATAATGATAGACTAGCTAATTCACACTCTGCATTCCAAATTGTACGCAAAATCAATAAGAGTACCATACACAAAAAAATAGGTTAGACTATTAAGTTTAGGGGCAAAATGTACCAAACAAACATACATTTTGATACTAAATTTATTAATCCAACTTTATTCCTTTTTGTTGGTAGCATAATTATAGATTTTTTTTTTCATACAAATTTGAGCACTGCGTATGAATAGGCTGGTGTACCCTAAGGTTATATATTTATCTGGTGAGGTTGTCAACGTTGAGACAGGGATAAGAGATCTAGGCTCGGAGATTCCAAACATTTATGACTCTGCATCACATTATGACCATCGCACCTCGACACCTGACATTGTAATTCTCATGGCAGTAATACTCAAAACAATCTTACAGTATCTTACAATAGACATTCTGGAAGAGGCCTATCTAGACCTGTGCATCCAGTTCTGGTCCCACACCAAGAGTGGCGGTTGTGGTCAATACAATTTTATCATACTTTAGTTTGGCTTCATAATTCAAAAAATAGATCTTGTCTACTCCAAGCCTTGTCTAAATTACGCTCAAACGTTTGTAAAGATTCTGACTCGATCACAAGTTATAACCGAGTACAGTACCTTATGATTATCTAATTAATTTAAATATAGGATAGTTAGGCTGTTGAAAACACTAAATAAGCTGCTTCATCATAAGTTTTAAGTCTGTCATCAAGTTATAAGTTTATAACCGCCTTTGATTATCCGGTCATAATTTATCAGCTTGTGAGTCATAACAAAGCAATTAATTTACTGTTTATTCATTTTTTTCCGACATTATATCCTGCCCGTACTAAAATGATGGTACGGTAAGAGTCGCAAAGTACTAAATCCAGATATGACTTGTTTTGAGTATTTCTCAAGGCATACTCATGCAAAACAAAGGGCAGCCTTTCAACCCCTAGCAATTACTGGCGCTTGAATAATGATGTTAGCGGGGAGATTTCCACTTGTGGTATTTCTTTCTGGACCCCTTTCTCCCTCATGTTTAGCCCCATTGCTTTTGAGAATTAAAGACATTCGCCCTATTAGATTGGAATTTTAAAACTTTTGCCCCATTTTTGTCAATTTTAAGACCTTTCGTGCCATTGAGGTGTCAAATTTGTTCTGGTATAGCAAGCCTGTAATTTAAGAAGACCCGGCTTTCGGCCAGGACATTTTTCTACCAAAATATTTACAAATTTATCTTGAAAGGGGGTCTAAGGGGTGTAATTTTAAGCTTGATGGAGGTCTAGGGAATAAACTAAAAACCTCCCATTAAGGAAACGACAGTCACGGTGAGATGTAATGTGGTAAATGTTTAGAGTATCTGGGTTTAGAGATCGGGTATACCTGCCCCGACGTTGGGAAATAAGTCTTGTCCCTGAATGTTACACGTGTGACTTGTTCCTGTTCGGTTGCCCTGACGGAGGTATCAAAAAGAGGTATAAATGTGGAGTTATAGCTTGTAAAGGGTGGAAACAATCATTTATACTGTGCAAATAACCAACATTTGTCTAATCTGGTTTAATGCTTAGTGTGCGGAATTTCGGTGTGAGTATCCTAGGTTCGAGTCCTTGAAATACCACATGTATTCATTACTTTCATTAATTTAATTAGTTAGCTTTATTTGTAAATTAATTGGTGGGTTGGTGAAAACAAATATGAAATTATATTACACCAATGTTAAAATGATTCTGTATAAGTGATCTGGATTGGAACATGGAAAAAAGCAGACGTTTCTTATCTGGTTTATATCATAATCAAACTGAATTTATAGATTTGATTTGGCTTGCAATATACCAAGTATAATTTTATGTATCTGCAAAGGGCACCCCAACACAAAACAAGAAATTAAAGCTCTACCTTACAAATATAAGCTTCAGGGCAACGGAACCTGCATTGTCATGACTTAAACACGAAAAGAAGAGTTTAGAAAACTATCCCTGATGTAGTAATTACTTATAAACTGAACGACGGCCCAGTAACTGCCATGATGCTTCCACTAAAGGGTTTGCATGTACACTGTACCACAAAGCACATTCATGTTCACCATCTAAACTTACTACCCAAGACCTGGTACTCCCCTAATACTATAAACCACCTCAAAATAATAATAATAATAATAATAATCTTCTGGTTACTTATATAGCGCCCGTATCTCCTCCTTCGAGGATTCACAAGCGCTTGGCTTTCTTTAGTTTACCAGAGACCATTACCCATCCCCCTTGCTCATGGGGAGATGGTAACCGCCGGCTGTATCCCAGAAAAACTTGTCAATCTGAGCGGGGATTGAACGCGAAACCTTCAAGATGGGAATCAGGCACGCTATCAACTGAGCCAGCCGGACGGCTAGCTATCTTTCAGATTTAATTCTACTCCATGTCAGACAAAACTAAATTACAAAACAAATAACAAGAGATGACAACACAACAAATGGTTTCCATGAAATTTTATTATATTTACTTATTTTTTGCCTGACGCCGTAATTCCCCAAAATTAACATTAGGTGTTTGTCACGAATCGCTAGGTCAAGTTACCTTGACATCTACCAATTTTTTTTTGCAAGTGTGGGCTCGATCAGCTGACCCTTTTAACCCCTTATTGGCGGCGCTCGACTTAAGTCGTGCACCAATTTGCAGCAAGTTAGGAGCATTATTAAGGCTTTTAAAGGGTTAAAATAGAGTGCAAATGGCCGGGAGCACAGCGGGCCAGACAGCCGACTCCCAGGGCTTACCGCCGCCCATTAACTCATGTTCCCTGTGTTTTCGAGAGGCCGGCAGTGTAGCCAGTAGTGAGCATAGCTGGGAAAAATATACCGATATATGCTAAACTCCCATGTTCGTGGCATCACTGCAAGAGAACCACGAGTGCTACGTATCTCGTTCTGGTCTCATTTTGAAGTTTTTAGTGCCTAGTTTTTTGCTAAATAATTTTTTTTTCATGCAGATGCTTGATTTATCATGCAGGAGGGCCTGAATATGCCCAAATGAGCCCAAAACACCCCGCTAGACAAGGGTTAATCAACAGCCGACGCTCTACTGACTATGCCACGGCTCGCGACAATTCCATGACATCCTGGGACTATCTAGTAAAGCCGAGTAAAGTAAAGTAAGTACCAATAGAATGATGTGGTACTAGGGCCTATATCCAACTTACCAACATCAATAAAGTTGATTATTATTGTAAAATAGTTTATCAAGATCACTGAGTTTTAAAACAAAAAGTCATAGGGCTGGCCTTTTAGGCTTTGCAATTCAGGATTAAGATTTACTCTGGGTAATATTTTAGTGAAATAAGCTCCTGTCTCTTTTTCCTGTATCTACTAGCTTGTAAACGACCCTTTGTAGAACACCACCATCAAAAGGTAATAAGATATGGGAGTATGAGGTAGCAGTGGGGTAGTTAGCTTAGACGCTGGTAAATGTGCTCATCTTCACATTTTCCATATGAAAATAAGTTAATTGAAAGATAAGCATCAATTTTAACTTACAAAACTTTGTAAATAAAAGCTAGATATGTCATAATAAATTGAGAACTTTACCAGTATTTTTCTTTGCCATTCAAATGTAATAACAGCTACTGTTTTCAAAGCCACTTGTACAAGGAAAGATAATAATCAATATCTGTGGATGAAGATTATTGCAAGTACGTTAAAATATATTATAACTGGTTTAAAGTCAAACATTGCATAACTGAGTTTAATAAAGTTAAATTTCTATCTACCTTCCTATTGCCAGACACATTAATCCCTGAGAGGGGATGGCCGTGAATGAATCACCTTCATAAGCTTCCATAACTCCTGTATACTACAATTAGGTAAATATATGCTGAGATAGGCTAACTCATTCGATTATCTAGCTTGAGTCTGTTCACGGGGAAGGGTCGCGTCTGACCGCCTTCGTTAATTTTGAAAGCTTTATGTTACATAGAATATGCCTTGATAAGGGTAAAGTTTAATAGGCTTGGCTAGATTATTCAAAGAGAAGACTTAAGTGGAATAAGGTAATGATAACATTATTCATGACTAATCTGACATGTCTTCAATACACAAGTGGCTCTGAGAAATGCTGTCACTGGAACATGTTCAACAATTATTGTCACATCAACACAAATCAATATATATATACTTTCTTTTTTGGGGGGGGAAGTGGTGAATATATTTATATACAGAAACACACGTCCTGAAAACAAACCTCTCACACACACTGAGCCAACCCACATCACTTTTCTTCATTGAAACTCATTTTCCAGGTTTGGGATGTAGAGTTGATAACCAAAGTTCTCTCTCACTTTGACTCTGAATGAAGTCAATACCGAGCTATAGAGAACGTAAATGCCAGAACAACTGTAACCCTCTGTCGTAGTTCTTCAGGCATTCAAGTTTTTAACCCCTTTGGCCTTATATTTTAGCTATCATTAGGCAGTTTTAATTAGATTAGGAAAGGTACATGGAAGTCAGAGGCTTAACTGAGACAGTTTTTATCCTTCTCATTCCCACCAATTCATCCTAAGCTGTATAAAATTGTCTAATGATAGCTAGACTAAACGGTCCAAACACGGTATGATCAAGGGGTTAATAGCCTAGGTGGAAAGGTACAGGTGCCAACAGGAATTTATGCCCATGTTATGATTATATTGATTGAAGTAAAACTAGTATGAGTAAGTGACAGGAATAAATTGCTATAAAACAGTTAACTGATCCTATGAATTAACTACTGCATAATAAACTGCACTCCTAATTCAACCATACTATTTTTCCTTCCATACATAAAATTATGGAGTAGATCCAAATTAATGTTGCCAACTGTACTTTGGCTGTCAACTGTACCCAAACACACACACACAAGTTTAGTCACGCACATAACTAAATAAACACAACCATTCACACACATAACTAAATAAACACACTCATTCAGTACAAGAATTACCCGTTGAAATGGCCACATACGCAGTTATTTTCTAACTTGCTGGGCTTGCATCTTGAGAAACAACACACACTACAGTATTTAACAGTCAAAACCATACCGCTACTGTACTTAATATTGACAGAAAATTAATAACAAAACAATTACATAAAGTTATGAGTGATATTTATGCGGTGAGGTTTGGCATCCTCTATCCAACCTTAACCGTTTCTGTCTGTCTCGTCTCTTTTACTGTCCTACTTTTCCTTCTTCGGGCAGGGGGCTAGGAATTCTCCACCCCTTGTAAAATTACTACATGGGACAGAGTAAGGGGTGAGGGAACACAAAAGTGGTCCCAGACCCTAAGAACTGGAACTTTAAATGTTGTATCTGTTCATGTTCCATCTTAAGTCAGCCACCCCCAGTTATGGGGTATGTGCATACAGTATATACATATATACTTCTGGTTTAACTTTATAAATACAGGAAATCATCTATAGATCTTTGGATAAATTCTTATGCATTGGAAATTATGATAATTATTATTTGCGATATGTTTAGTACAATACCGCATGTACCAGTAACGTAACTTTCATAATAAATATGCAAATAAAATAGACAGCATTGTGAAAACAAAATACAGTACGTGTACTACTATTCAATTAATTATCGGTGGTTCTATATACTGTATATGGTCAGCATATTATATTACCTATTTGATCAGAAAATTGATAAACAAACAAAATAAAAAATAAATATAACCTATAATTCCTCACACTTTCCAAAGACCATACACTCCAGAAATACAATTATTGAAAACATATTAATTGTCTTAAGATCAAATTAATATAATTTTGTGAAATGGAAACCGAGATACAATAATTAATATTGTGTACGAAAAAAAAAATCCACACTTTAGGCTTATTTTGAAGAGTATGGTATGCAGCATAAGGAAGCCACACACTGCAATAAATGATTAAATAAGTAATTGGACTGTATGCTTTTCTTCTCTTAAATACTTGTATTGTGTAATTACAATTTAAAAGGTGATTCAGAAGAAGGCACATGATAACAGATTGTGAACACTGAGGAGCTTCATAGTCAAGAAAACATAATATTATCAAATCAGTATAATTTTTCATCCGTCAAATTTTAATTTCAATAATCGACTGATGTTCTTGTTTCAAGTCTCCTGTTGAACGATTATCAAGTTTACTTTTAATGTAGGACAAGTTTCCTTTGTTTAGATAATGCATATGGAAATGGCTATCAGGTGATTAAGGCATACACAATTATACATGCAAAACCTGGAACTGCCATTTTAAGCGATACCTATTAATTTTAATGTAATACTTGCAAAACAAACTAAAACAGGAACCGCCCAATATATACTATATAGACAAAAGAACTTTCAATGTGGAAATAACGCATTGAATATTATGAAATCAATGGTGATAATTTAATGGTTGTAAATCAGCTCCTCAAGTTGAATGTGTTTTATACCTTGGAGAGACTTGTATAAGGAATGTAGCGCTGTGCCCTCTTCATACGGAGAAAATTAGTAATGAAAGGTGGCAAAGGATTATAACGTGAGGATGGAGTAGAATGGGGAAGGGGAGTGTAAAAATGGGAGGTGGAGGTGGGGGTGGTGGTGAGGGGGAGTGGGTAAGTATGGAGGAGAACGGGGAAGAGGGGATGCAAGAATGGGGGGTGAGGATGGGGAAAGAGGTGGTGGTGAGGGTGAAGGAGAGTGGGTGGGGATGGAAAAGAATGGAGGAAGGTTGGTGTAAGAATGGGGGATGGGCATGAGAGAGTATATGGCAGTTCACGGCAAGGCTACGTACATATATACACGCAAACTTCACATTCGCTCTGTACACGAAGCACATTTCATATCAAAGTTTTCTATACACATGTAATATGAAGGTGTGAGGGGGGGCTAGCTTATTTACAGTCAATGCAGTGTTTTGTGACTGGCATTCACGGAGAGTGACTGACAGTATTAATGTTCACATACCCGACAGGCATACTCTAACAAATGTCCTGTTAACTTTACATCCAACATAAAGAAACACAAGAATCTATATTCTACGGCAATAATTCACACAAAAGAAACGCTGGCGATACTGCGCACACACAATCCACGCCTCATGTTAACAAACACCCTTAATCACACACAACTCTATGTATCATGTCAAACACAAACACCAACACGTATACTTTTGAACACCTATACGAATATATGAGCACACATGAATGCACAGGCCCATACGAACATACAAGCCCATCACAAGCATACATGAACACAATGACACACGAACATACAAGCCCAACACAAGCACACACGCAAACCCTAACGCACAGGCCCACATGAACATAAAAGCCCATCACAAGCACACACAAATATACAAGCCCAACACAAGCACACACGCACACCCTAACACACAGGCCCACACTATCATACAAGCCAAGCACACACACACACACCCAAACACACAGTGACACATGAACATACAGGTACATACTACAGTAACATTCTTCTCTCCACTAAGGCCAACAGTGTCCTACATCTATAAGGCTGTGAGGTGAGGCTAATACACTACCAGGCACTCGATTTGGAGGGTTTGTTTACCATCACTAGCGACGCAACCCTCTCCACCCCTCTTATTTATTCCAGTCCCACAATATATAAAGCCAAAGTTAATTTTCATCACATCTCCTTTTAAGAGTGTGATACCTTTCCTTCTTTATCTTATTAATGTAATGGCATGCTTAATTATAAATGTAAACCCGACTTCAATCAGGAATGTACCTACAGTATGTGCCTTCAGCAGTAAGTTCCTTTATCAATGTATTTCAGTGATCTGCCTTGAAGGTAACAAGAGGTTTACAATTTTCATAAATTTGTGAAACCAATGCCAAACATAAATTCTGAATGGAAAGCAATGATCTGCTATACTGCATATCAAAACTTGCTGCAGTACAGTTGTTTTAGCGTTGGGTGCTTATTTTAAAAGATTATTGCATTTTACTACAATGTCTACAAGAGAAAATGCAAAATACGCTACCTAAATTTTCATTAAAAATAGCAGCCTTTACACGTGGGACTATTAAATATTGCCGCTGATGAAGAACTAACACATAACTCTGTGACCACCGCCTGAAAGAGAGGTGAGAGAGGGTCTTGTATATTATTACAGCTACACGGTGGATATGTTTCCATTATACGCTACTTGCATCATTGTAACATTTCCAAGGCATGGGAGGAATGGCTCTTGGAATAAACTACTATAAGGTACACAGGCAAATTTGTACGCAGTGCTACGAGACGCAGTATCCGTAAAACAAAAATGACATACAGGTCTCCCTCACTATCCGATGCCCTAATTTACGATATTATTATAGACGTTTAGGTGTTTGGGTTTGGGTTTTGGCTGGTCCCAGAATGCATCCCCATTTACCCCATCAATTTTAGGGTGCGCTATACAATTTTCATATTTAAGATCGAGTTTTCAGGAACGTAACCCAATCGTAAATCGAGGAAGACCTGTACTGTATACTGTACCCATAGAGAGTACATAGAGTTGGATGAATACAATTAGCATAAAAATATACTTTCACGATCGTACATTTTTATACTAAAAATAGTTATATAACTTTATCCACACAAGCAGTAATTAGGTAAGCTAGACAGTAGCTACATTTTTCTTTGCCAGCTAACTTGCCTAAATATATTTTTGTGTGGCCATTGTTTTTATGGTTGTTACGTACTAAATAGGCCAGTGCGTACAAATATGCTGGTCTACCACACAAGGTGAACTCTCAACCTACTGTACCCTTACATGACTCTGTACAGTCCAACGCTAAAGTTCCTTCGCACCTCTGCTCTGACAAACAGTAGGTCAAATCCAAGGCTAAGGAAAGCTTAAATCTCCTGAATAACTTATCCAATTAATATAAACCAGAAAAACCTTGAATTTTTATATAAACCCTTATGAGGAGAAGTGCTTTATTTAAAGAATCAATCAGCTAAAGGTTGCTAATAAAGTACTCCTCATACAGTACAGTGTTTATATACAACTATAACTCTCCCGAACACTTTTCCAACCTCAAATATTATAAACCAGTTATTGAGGTGTTAAGTTTTCAATAGCCTTAGTTTGGACGTCACACAGGGTAAAGGAGGTGTCACACGGGCACTTTTTCCATCAATTTTTATGGGCAATTGTAGTCTGGCAGCTTCAAAATGTTAGTTAAATTACATTTAAATTACCGGTACCGAACATAATCTACCTTCCATCTAGTTTCCAATTCCAACGCGAAAGAGCCTCCAAATTGTACAAGATAAAACTTGCTCATCGAAAATTGCCGGAAAAATCGCTCGTATGGCACCGACTTAAAGACAGGAAGATACTCTGGCTTGTGACCATACAGAGAAATGACTTTAAAAATGATCACTTACATTTTCAGTCCCATGTAGTAAAACAATTACATTACACACGAATAACAACAACAATCTATGCAACATCGAGTTTGTACAAATTATATTATACTGTATATATATATATATATATATATATATATATATATATATATATATATATATATAAAAAAGAAAAACGTTAAATGTGATCCGAGTGCTCAACATGGTAAAAATTTAACACTAATGGTAAAGTTTGTCGGGTAACTAGAACCTACTAAGGGGAATGCATAGAAAATATTGACCTATATGTTTGTGATATGCTTGCCGCTTGCTACAGTAATTTGCCTGCTGGTCCCTACAAGGTGGTGCTAGCATTAGTTAACCCTTTATAGCCAATCATGACACTATACTGTGCTATATTCCAGCTGATGGTAAATTGCTATCTTTCCATCCTGATTACACGGCTATTACCACGATTTTGTAGCAAAATATGTTACTAATTATGAAAACTTGGCAAAAATATGATGCCGAGACATAGCAACATCATATTTTTCCATCAAGAATTGAGAGATCAGATGCTAAGGGATTCAATTGAGAGATCAGATGCTAAGGGATTCAATTGAGAGATCAGATGCTAAGGGATTCAATTGAGAGATCAGATGCTAAGGGATTCAATTGAGAGATCAGATGCTAAGGGATTCAATTTACCATCAGTTGGAAATAAATGGTCTATAGTTTACAGCCTGTACTAATGTACTGTAATGTACTAATGTACTGTAATATACTGCAGTACTCTCGTTTATCCATACAGTACTTCAAGTATTCAAAATGCTAAGTTATCCAAATATATAAACTGTTATTGAATTAGGTGGAAGGGTTATCCATATATATAAACTGTTATTGAATTAGGTGGAAGGGTTATCCAAATATATAAACTGTTATTGAATTAGGTGGAAAGGTTATCCAAATATATAAACTGTTATTGAATAAGGTGAAAGGGAGACACAGGAAAGAGCTTGAATTCTTTATTTCTCTTACGTTTCAGGCTACACAGAACCCATCTTCAGAGAGACTTGGTTCTGCATAGCCCGAAACATAAAGAGAAATACAGAATTCTAGCTCTTTCTTTCCTGTCTCCCTTCCACCTAATTCATCCACTTGTCATAATGGATCAGCCATAAGCTTATTTCTCAAATAGTTTAACTCTTTCAGAATGGGTGACACACACTAAATTATATTTCAATATGGCTGCTGTTAGACAATTTCAATCAGCTAAGGGAGGACCTCTAGGAATTGAATGGTTACATAACCCTTTAATGACCAAATATCCTTCCTAAACTTGATAAAATTGTGTAATAATAGCTAGAAACCACTATAGAAACATGTCACCGTACTACAGTATAAGTGTCAACCAGACTTTGGGATTCACCAAAATACCTGCCACAAAATATTTTGGAACTCATTTAACCCTATATATTAGGATCCTATCTGGAATTCTTGTTTATTCAAAGTTGTTGTTGTTGTCGTTCCCTAGGCTGCCTGGCCGAACAATAAATACCTGATGCATTATGGATAGACGAGTCTACTGTATTCCAGCTAGTGTGCCAGACAGATTTTCTACAGGTTAGAAAGGATCTCTCTCTAAGGGTTGTGCTACACTGCCTCTGATCACCAATGTACACCTCTGAGCAAATGGTCAGGTCAACTATGTCATCTCACGGTAATCTTATGGACTGGGGGGGCCAGGGTGTCAAACCGGAGTCATTTTGAAGATTTGAATAAGTATGAGAAGGAATCCACAAAATGTATCAAGAAATAGCATTGTTTTGGCTATTTTTTCCCTTCCAAAGACAATTTGAACTATAAACCACAATTTGATCTTTGTATATACAGTGTACAGTACAATGATAAAGACTAAAAAGCAAGGACTTGGCTTTCGTTTGACACCCTGTGGGGGCAAATACAGTTACTCTTTACCCGATATCAAGTGAAACACAAAGGCAATGGTATAGTTAAGGTCTCTGACAAACAGATCACCACCATCAGTAAAATACAGAATATAATCATGGACACTAGAAATACTGCTCATCTTACTGGATCATAAGTAAGACTAAAAATCTTAAATGAACCCCAAAACCTGACCAGTATGTCACTTAATTCTTGGCTTATTTTCTTCATTATATCGATGGCTGTGTGTTGGTTCAAAGTGACCAAAACTGTACAAATTCTACACCTTAATGTTAAATACAGTAATGAGGCAATCATATCGACGTATCGAGTTTTTGCGAGCAGTAAAAACTATACAATTTGACATTAATAACTTCTTTAAGAATGTAACAGGTAAAAGTACAAGACTGTTTTACAAACTTGCATACTGGCACTAACATCTAATTTGAAAATTAAATTTTATACAAAACTGCTGTCATAATGGTACAACAAAGTAGATAATAATGTAAGTCTATACTAAATTTAAAAGAAAAAAGCATCCCTGTTATTGCCATATTAAATATCTGTACTTTGTATAATTCTTAAATGCAACTGCAATCTCAATTATCACATACAGTATAATTATAATAAGGATAATAGTCAGGTCTTTTATTAAGCGCAATTTCTCTCCTTCGAGATTCAAAAGCGCTGTAGTAGCTAACAGAGACCATTACCCCATCCCCGTGCTCAAGGGAGACGGTATCTATCGATTTAGTGAGCAATTGCAATACGGAGCAAATTAGAACCCTCAATGATCTAAGAAAATGTCCTCGCCTGCATAAGCTCTATCCCTCCCTCCAACTGTACAGGTGTATCCAAAAGTGTAAATTCATCAACTCATTCAGTAATTTACTAGAGGTTTCTACTAATAAGGCCATCACACAAAGGACTTTATATCAGACACCAGTTTTGCTACTTAAGAGATACCATCTCTGCCGGTGATGAGGCCAGGGCCGCCACTATCGCCAAAATTAGATGCGGCTGGGGAAAGCTCAGAGACCTGCTGATAATTCTAACCATGAGAAGACTCCCACTCCCCCTGAAGGGAAAGGTGTATGCTTATGTATTACAACGCAATGACCTATGGCCTATGCTTCAGAAACGTGGCCTGTCAAAGCAGATGATATCAACAGAATGGAACTTTAACGAGATGAGAATGGTGACATGGATGTGTGGGGCCAAACTGCAAGAAAGGATATCTAGTAAAGAGCTGAGGAGACGGTTAGGTCTCAAGACTATCAAGTGATGAGATGCGTACAAGCCAACTAGGATGATGTGGGATATACATTCCGACTATGAATGAACAAAATTGACAAGCGAGGAAGCTCTGAAGAGGACTGCCTGGAGAGCCGCTACTAGGGTGCGAGATTAGAACCGCATTTTGTGTGCAGCACTCGGTCTTTAAATATATATATGTACAATATGTAAGAACTGTACTGTACTTATGAGATGAATATACAAAAAAATCTATAAAGAAAAGTCATTACTGCAGAATGGTAATAATTTCTACCTGCCGATCTTGGATGATAAGACGATAATCAAGTTTAGTTGTAAAGATTGGATATATCATCTTGTCACTGAACACCTTACTTAAAACATTTATACCGCCATTAGACTTTAAGATAAATGTGGATTAGAATCCAATGAATACTACTTGCTTAGTGAAGGGAGAAAAGTAGACCTGGAAGTTCAACTCGGTTCTATTTAGTGATTACAACTAATACGCTAAAATGTATCCTTCAGGTTCATCCTGTATTGATATATGTTAAAGAAGGTCTACGCAAATATGTTGGAGCTACAAGTGACCTGATGTTTGCATAGTTGTAGCAGACAAACTGTAATTGAAAGTAAAAAAAGTAGAAGCAATCAACAAATTTGGATACACCCGTATTTATAATCAGTTACCTACATCCTTTGTGCCATAAAACTTTACCATTGCAATATGGAGGAAACAAACCTCCTCCACCCGCTGCCCCCTCACAATCGGATTTCACTATACACTACCTCCCCCCACCCAGGGAAATGCGGCCCCTGGGACTACCTGGATGCTGCGGGATTCCCATAAAGGGTATCTTGGGGCAACTACAACAACCCTTGCGGAACATTTAAAGTCACTCATTTAAACAATCCCACCATCTATATGTATTTCAGTTTACTCCTAGCCTTATATCTTGACTCTCACTTATTACCTACATCAATAAACTACCTCTTTATCACCAATTTCCATTTATAGCCTGTTAAGGTTAAATTAGCCTCAAATTTATAAAGTATCGGCGTGGCCCGCTGGCGTCTATACCCAATATATTCTCTGGCGACACCTGCGTACTATAAGAACTTTGTCCTCCCTGCACCTTTAGAAAACACTATACTGAGTTCATATTAACTAGGTAGTTAAGTCCACTATCTCCTTGCAGTTGATCCTCGTTGGCTTATTTTGCTTTCATTTCTTGGCTATAATAAAGTTGATTATTATTCAGCTCCAAGGACCACTACACACACCACTGCCAACCAATCATGTTCATTGATATTCATACTTATGAGAGTACGACTTACTGCCAACTAAATATGAACAGAGTATAGAACTGTATTGCATACTAACAAAGGTTGATGGTGCCTTAATAAATACTATATCAACATATAACCTGCATAAACATTGGTAAACTATTATGTCATTCCTGGGGAAAGAAAAATACCTAGGATAAATCTTGTGCCCTTGAAAAACCCTGTTTCAAAACATGATAACATTGGATAATCTGATATTTTTGCCATAAATTTCTGCTTAAAAAAATCAAAAAATAAAATATATCAGCACTTCATTGTAGATGTTCTGAACTCCAGATTGGCTTAAGGCACAAATGATTTTTCCATTTAGAGTAAACTTGCTAATTCATATGCACAAGACCAAGTAGTACTGTACACACAATTGTCAATATTCTACCCACAAAAATTTAGTAGAGATAAATTTATAGAGATAGCTTAGGTACATTTGATGCTACATCATATCTATCTATTGTCAGACGCCTTGATCCTCGAAAAGGGGTGGCCGCGAATGAATCACCTTCATATGCTTCCATATGCCGAGGCAACTCATTAGATTATCTAGCTTGCTTCTGTTCATGGGGGAGGGTCG
This sequence comes from Paralithodes platypus, assembly GCA_032716605.1. Lineage (NCBI taxonomy): Eukaryota > Metazoa > Arthropoda > Malacostraca > Decapoda > Lithodidae > Paralithodes > Paralithodes platypus. The sequence continues at coordinate 15,998,232 of CM064570.1, read as the reverse complement.
CTTCAGCCCGACTGCCATTACAGTACTGTGTATAGTGTGTGGGGGTGCATGTGGAATGCTATTAAACTGCTAAAATAGCTGTGGATATGAATGTAGTCTGTAATCAATGTAATCAGCTTGATGATGGTGATCAGGTGCTAGCGTATACTTTGTGTACATACGATACTGGTCTACACAAACTAACTACTCTACTCGATTTATCATGGGTATTTTTATTGATCAATATTGACCACTGCATACAAATTGGCTAATCTACCCTACAATTAGTTAAGTAAAGCAGATTAACCAGACCACTGAGCCTCATACAGAACTCTCTTAGGTCTGGCAATCTACCCTACAGCATATCCATATTGTTTAATATTGTACATAATAATGATATTGTGGTAACTGTGGAAGTGGTTATACCTGACAACATAAACACACACACACAAACAAACAAACAAACTGTTGTGACACAGGACGCCCCTGATGCAAAGTTTCTCTTAAACATACAAAATAATAACAAAGAACCATATACAGCATATAATATAAAATTCTGCCTTAAGAGGTACGAAAATAAAATAAATATACAAACTATATCCTATAACAAAAGAAGAATACTTGGCACTGAACATAAATGGCAACTTGGTAACTTATGGCAACTCTACAAAAAAAAAAAAATCATGCATATCTCTCGTACGGTCGCACTCAAAAGTTCCCTGCAACCTATTTATGACTTTAATTACAGATTCAGATTTTCAAGGCAGTTTATATCAGTGGAATTTATGGAGCAATTGATTAACCCAAATAGCGTAGACACAGACCTCTGTAACAGGCCTACTGGCTCATACGAGACAGTTCTATTATACTCAGATTAATTAACTACAGTATTGCATAAACAAACTACACTTGTAAACATTCAACCTTATAATCCTTACTGCCATACAAAAAGTCATAGTTAGGAAGGGAAGTTACTGTGGGTAACTGTACATTTCCTCTATGGCTACAGAACACCAACAACAAGTGGGACGATACACCTTTGGTACTCTTCATAACCTCAACAAATTCATCAACAAGGATTTTTTTTTGTTTTTTAAATGACGGCTTTAGTCGCATATACAGTCGGCCCTCGGGTAACGCGGCTTTAGGTTCCGCGGTTTTGTTCTAACACGGGTACCCCAAATGTGCCGAGTCAGAATCTAACACACTTTGTTTATGTAGCGCTCGTGGCGGGTGGCGGGTGGTCGGCATCTCTCGGCCTGTGACGGCAGACTCATCTGACCCGCATATACCGGCGTGTATAAGACACATTTATAAACCTCCAAAACCATGGATGGCCTTATACGACGAATATACTTTCAATGCAAGTTAATTTGAAACACCGAGATTCATCAGCTGATTTTCCGAGTGACCGAAATCGTGTGTGTTATTGTTGAGAGAGAGTGTGTGTGTGTGTGTGTGTGTGTGTGTGTGTGTGTGTGTGTGTGTGTGTGTTACTCAGTTACTTGTTCGTCAAGGGGAATCCACGCAATGCGAGCTAAGCTCATTATTATCGCGCCTCCTTAACTGGGAATGTATTGCGTGAAATGCATTTTAAGTGTTTTATGTACTGTTGTAATGGCTGTGGATGTGTGTGTAGTCTGTATTTAGCCAATTGGTGACATCGGAAACGAAGGCTTAGGGTGGATCTGTATGGTACCATATGGTCCATTACTTTTAACAGTAAGATAATGTTTTAACATAAATTTCATATTATTTACTAGCCACGAACTTGTAACATATCGGTTAATATATGAAATTCAAAGTACGGTATGTAGCTGTCAAGGTACTGAAAAAATACTGAAAATAATTAATTAATAATTAATAATCTATCTAATCACTCATTGTAATCTTTTAATCGATAGATAATCCAATATCAACAAAGCATCGAGTTGGATTACTATATTTCTGATGCAGTTAAGCTACACATAGCTAAATCTGTCAAAGGTTAAGATAGTTCCAAAGGTCATCAGTCCACACGGATTGCCTGTCCAAGGAGCGATAAGTTGCCTTTCAAAACTCCCGAACGTAGGAACACTTGGTCATTTCTCGGGCATTAGAGAGAAAGCTGTGTCTCAATGTGATGCCTGAACCATAAAATAATATAATAATAATAAATAATAATAATAATCTGGTTTTCTGTTTATCTTAAGCGACGGTTCTTCCAATACAGGAATTCACCAGCGCTCGACATACTAAAGTTACAAGAACCTTCCACAATGATTATACTCTGTAGTTGTCAGTCATAACGCACTTTCCAAAACGCAGTTTCTTACAAAAAGGAAGGTCTTCAACTCCTCATGATATGTAGGGACAATAATAATATATGGCCAGGCAACACATTGACCACACAGCCACATTCTCCGTCTGTAGCCACAACAACACACGCCCAAACCAATTAACACTACAGTAATATTATATGTCTGCAATATAAAGTTGGCCAATATAATAATAATTATTCACTTATATATAATATACAAAATGCTTAACTTTTGGAAAATCAATTTTATAAAATCTTTGATTATTATATATATAAAACAAAGCTTTTGATATATAAATTTTTCTCAAATATACGAACTATGTCTCAAATTATGCAAAATAATTCAAGATATACAGTATATAGTATATATACAAATATAATGCAAACTATTGCTTTTGGAAATATAGGCTTAGTAAAATAATCTGTATTTATCTCAAAAAAAAAAAAAAATCCTTACTGAAATTATTGGCTCATAAAATCTCAACTTACACAAGAAAAACTCTTACTTCTCTATAACTATCATCTATATAAAAATCTTCACTTAAACATACAACAAAATAAAAGTCAAATCTTAAAAATCTAATCTCCAGCAGACAAGCCCGGGTTAATGTATGCCAATCAACACCATTTGCTCCGTTTCGTTACTCTATTTTCACGTCCTGTTCCATTAAAATTTCTACCCATTCAATAGTACCTCTATCTTTTTCCTTTCTTACCCTATGCATTTCAATCTTTTCCCATTTCTACCCATTATATTTCAATCGTTTCCCATTTCTACCCATTATATTTCAATAGTTTTCCCATTTCTACCCCTTATATTTCAATTTTTTCCCATTTCTACCCATTATATTTCAATTGTTTCTCATTTCTACTTCACTCTTTTCCATTTCTAGCCATTATATTTCAATCGTTTCCCATTTCTACCCATATTATTTCAATCGTTTCCCATTCCTATGTATTCTATATCAATCTGTTCATATTTATACTCCTCTAATCTTATTCCTACAAGTACCTAATTTTTTACATATTGTCTGTATTCCTATCACTTAAATACCTTCTTGTTACTATAATTTGGTTCTAATTCAATCTGTATTCTTATTTAGTTATATATTTCTATCTACTAGTACACTGTACTTGATAAACTTTTATCCATTTGGTAAATATATTCTTGTTATATTATTCGGTTTTCATCTAATTTTTATTCTTGATATAATTTAGCTTACAGTACTTAATAGATATGTTCCTATCATTATACTGTAATTAGGCTTTCGCTCAATCTACTGTATATTCTTGTTGGACTCATTCCTATTTCTGTTCCCACTCCACACACTGTACTCCAGCTTATACTATATATCAGTATTTCATAACTGTCCATATCTATAATAAATATCCCTCTCTCCTGTTTCCATTCTGTTAGCCCCATTAATACGATGGTGTCATTTTTATTTAATTATGGCTAACTTTAGATTATTCTATTTAGCTTAAACTATGAAGCCCGGGCGTACTCTTGGAAGGACACTTGCAGCTATCTATGATGCTATTAAACCATGCACTAGAAAGCATAGTGTGTCAAGTGGGCGGTACCCACAACACAAACAAACAAACCCACTCAGGCTCACTGTGTTGTCTGGCACGGTAATGCAAGCACTGAGGTTTATGATTCCCGCGGCGTCTGTACCCATGCACGCAAGCAGTGTACAATGACATAAGAATAATTATAATTATCAATATTTGCACGAGTGTTTACAGCTGAAGTTGTGTGTTGGGCAAACGTTCAAACGCGGCTGACACATTGGCAAAGTATCTTTGTTCAATACATCATCCTACAAGAACCACTTTATATACTGTACAGTAGAGGGTTCTAGTCTTTGGCATATTTAAGACGAAGGTCTGTGCAACATTTAAACATATAATTTACGTAAGTTCAGCCATTCCCATACGGACATATGAACTGGTGAAGAACACAAAAATGACAAACCCCCTACCCAAAATTTAAAGGTCCCCAAGCTGCTTGGGTTAACCTTTAAACGGCGAACCTATGGTATTTAAAAGTGCCCGCCAGGCGAGGATATTTTCATACACTCCCGACTAAAACCGTCATTATCTGATAAATATCATTATTACTTATTCATATGCGCCTATTTTACGTTTAATATGCAGATATTAACATGTAACAGCAATAAAACAAGTAGGAATAGTATTTGGTGGGTGAAAAAGACGAAATATTGCCGACCAGTTCATTCATGAGAGTAGAGCCGGCGCAGCACACATCCTCCCTCTCTCACTTATCGTTCCACACTGCCTCTTTGTAAGTGAAGCCTCTCTCTTGCCACGATCTCTATATGCGTCCCATACGACCTTGAAACCGGTGGAGGATATTGGCTCGGAAAATAAACCGATAAACAAGGGAATAAGAGGAAAAATAGGTGATAATTGAAGGGGGAGGGGGGTTTGACATATGTGGAGGAGTGATAGAAGACATGGAGGAGAATTATCTCACTTAATCACATATTCCTTTGTTTTGAGTGCCACTGGGGTCTTTTAAACGTTTTTTTTTTAGGTCTTGGATAGTAAAACCTCTGTCTCGTAGCCGTTCCCGGGTTAAGAATTACCTTAAAAAGCAAACTAACATTTTGACTCGCACAGGTCCTTCCTAAGCCAAATAAATTGGTCTACTGATAGCCATAAGATAATAAAAAGATACATCATTGTACTGAATTGGTGAAAGACTGCTCTCATTCATACCCCGTATTCCTAAGCTACTTACTTTATTCTCGCTCTTATTTACAGATAAACCTCTTCTAGTCTTATTTACATTCCTCTCTAATTTACAGCCCTGTCCAAAAGTGTAGTCCCTTGTTTAGGCCTATCACTTGTCAACCAAAGTCCTACCTTTTTAAATATAAACTATTCCTTTTCTCTTCATAATCCCATTCTTATATGAAATTCCTTTCCATTTCAATAAAGTTCTAATCAGTTTACAATGTACTGTATACTTATTTCTTCATAATTAAAATTCTATCCCTGTTCAATCTAAGTCATGTAGTCATGTTTACAATTTACAGTCCTATTCCTGCTAAATCTATCTTTCTATCCAATTTCAATTAAACTTTCCATCCCAATCATGTACAGTAGTCTCATACTGTTAATAATTTACAGTCCTATTCCTGTTCTACTTATATTTCTATCTCATTTCCATTAACATATCCATCCAATTCAATGAACTTCTATTCTGTTTAACATCTTACAGTCCCATTCCTGTTCAATTTATTTTTCTATCCATTCCAATGAACTCTACCGTCCCCTTTCACATCTACAGTCCTGTTCCCAATCCTCCCACGTGGATGTTGCAGCAGGAGTCTCAGGATCCACCTAACCACCCACCCGGTCAAAACATCTGCTTCTACAATATTCTGGGCACTGAGCAACACCAATATAATGACCGTAACCTGACAAGATTCAGTTTTGATATAATCTTCTTGAGCAGACATTTTCAGAGAATGTTGTTGGTGATGGTATTTCTTGGTACAGTAATGCTAGCTTAATGGTTTTAACCCTAATATAAGATAAAAAAAGCATGCTTTTGTAAATCTAAGTTAGTAATGCAATATTAAGTTAAAGAAACTAATCTAAACCTAGTTATCAAAACTACATAATTAATAGTACTAAAGGATAGAAATATTAATCTACCACTTAAGTGGAACAGGTGTATCCCCAAAGTAATATAAACTTTGTTCCGACAGTTGGGTTTGGTTCAGCTGGTATTAGAAATTTATGATTCTATAATGGTGGTGTGGCTCTGATAATTATTATAATAAAGTACTACCTGTATCTGGGTTATTGTCACCAAGACTAAGCTCATAATTCTTTATTTATCGTCGCTGTATTCCATCGGTACACTGTCCGCAAGGTTCAACTCTATGTATGATGATGCATATATTTTATACTAGCCCACTGGGCCTTGGTCCTCATAAGGCTAGTGTTCGGTGAGGTGGCATACAGTGGAGTCACATTGGTGTCATCGGTCATATGCCATCGTATAAATTTATAGCAAACAGGAATTGACGGATATGGGTGAAATTGAATGAGTCGGAGTCAGAGAGGATGTTTTGTAAAGAGTTGTTCCGCAGGAATCGTTGTCTTTCAGGTTCATATGCAGAACAGATACAAAGAAGGTGAAGTAGACCTTGCTCATGTGGAGGTATGAGTGGGTGATAAATCTGAGTGGAGGCGGCATCGGGGGAAAACCACGTTTCATGACGAGTAAGTTTATCAATCGTGTAGAGAATTGCTTGGAATGCAAAGAATTGTGGCCTGGAACTTTGCCCAGAAAACCCCCTAGGAGTGAATCGGAAGGCGAACGCAACTACAGTACATACTGTAGGGGTGTAGGTCACTATTGCTAAATTTTCACAGAAGCCTCAGCCAATCATTAATCATAATTTTTGTATTAATTCTCCTTGTGCTTTGCAAATTTGAAGCCACCCAACATTATCTTGTTGGATACTTTATGTCTTTGTTTATGGCATGCAGGCAGCTTTTATTTTCACCATGCTTACTAGGATTTCTTTCCTTCACAACCAGCCAGGCACATCATTGGCTATATCCTCCGTAAAGATGGCAGAAATCCTTACAGATTACTGTACTTTGTCAGCCTCACTTCCATGTGTGCTGATGCTTATAAAAGCTGGATAGTGGCTGTAGTGAGCATCGTCTATTGTTCCTTTCTCACAAGCAAAGGTTCAAGATGTCATACATTCAGTTTAGCTAATGGTCCATCACCGCAACATGTTTCAACCTTCTTGTCACAACAATAAAGGTATTGGTACTACTGGGGAGCTATTTTTAAATTATCATAATATAAGTGTGATTATTACATTATCTCCAAATAAGCCCATTGCTTAGCTGCTTCATACCATCAGGTTCTAATTTCCATGTGAATTCCTTGACTATGTCACCTAACCAATAGGTCAATGATCATTCTAGCAATCTGCGAGTGATCCTCAAGGAAGGAAAACCCTTATAAAAAGAACCATTGTGGCTCTGTAGGCACATAACTGTGGATAAAGGGTAGACTTCTCATTCTCATTGTCCTAAAAGACCGTATGTTGGCTCAGTCCTGCTGCTACTGGTGGGAGCACTGGACCACCAACAGAATCCTACTATTTGCCAGTGTTGGCATGCATCCCGCTAGAGGGTACAGGAGCACATGATTTTCAGGTTGTTGCTTCTGCCTAATAATGAGGGACTTGATACCAGAAGTAGGACCTGGAGAGGTTGACCCATCAATGAGTGCATAACATTATTGGTGGCAGTGCCGAGTAATGCTCTGAACGGTGTCCATACAGCTAGCATGGTGAGCTGCTTTGAGGCCACAAGCACAGGATCTACAAGCATTGTTGTTACTGGCTTGTGGTAGGTAGTACTTAAAGTTAACCTTTCTCCTAACAAAGCTAAAATTATTAACAACTAGAGGGGCACTAGCTAGAGAGCATTCCTCCACCTACGCTGGATGGTTCTTTACCATATATACATTAGGCCTAAATTTTCTTCTGGATCTGGGATCAAGGATATGATCTGGATCGCCTCTTAAATTGAATAATGTTTTCTTTGGCGTATATCTTATCTGTCCACAAAATGTCAAGAAAATTGGTTCATAACTTTGTGAGACATCTTGTTTACAGACAAACAAACAGACAAAAACGTAACCTCCATCCAACTTCATTTGTGGAGGTAATTAGGAGTAACAAAAACAACTAAGCTATATGTAGAACTATTGAACCAAAAGCACCTATAAATACTAAGGATAACCTGGGACAACGTTCAAAGGTTATATCTTGAGGTTAATGGAGTTGACAAAGAGGCAGCAGTCAGTAGTGCAACGCAGTGTGGGTATCAGATAACAGAGGCATACCCGTACAAGAGATGGAACTGTCCTATAAACAACAGATTACAGAATGCACCAGTCCCCCCATGCTCCATACCCCACAGCGTTCATTCAATGGTTCCAGGCTGAATATAAGGCTCTTGGGTAATATATCGCTTGAGGTTCTGGATATATAATACAAAGTGGATTGTTGTAGCAGCCGTTCCCTCGGCTGCCAGGCCGAACACCCTCGGCTTGCTGATACACTTTCTTTGTGTGACACAACTATCCCTCTCAGTATTAGCTATGAAGAACGTTAGACTGTATCCCCACATTACAGTGCTTCTTCATGAGCTTTCAGACACCTCATCAAATCCATGATATAGATAATAAGAGTTTTGGCTCTATCTTTTCCCCCCAACAATAAATCCAGCATGGACTGTAGTCACTCAAACAGGTTCATTCCTAGCTGGTGTAATCATAAGGTTAGCACCAGCATATTCTCTGTCTCCATCTTTAGCAGAGAGACTTTCTTCCTCAATCAACAATGAGGATACTTTTGAGCACATTCAGGTCTACCTTTTAAGTTTAAAATATCAGGGATTTCGCTGACAGTGATAGCCATTTTCTTTTCTGGTCCATAGGTTAGAATATTACTTCTGCACAAAGCTGGAATGGAAGATCACTATGTCTCTTGGACAGGCAGTGTAACTTATCTATCAGAATGATTGGTTGGACGTAGCCGAGCCCAAAGATGGGAAGGGTTCACACAGTGGCCAGGATTGTCACAGATTTAGCTTCTTGCTTTAACCCTTAACTGGCGGCACCCGGCTATTGTCGAGTTAAATAAATGTGGCCTATGTGGCGGGTCACGGCTATTGTCGAGTGCAATTTTGAGCACATAATGTGCTCTGAGAGAGAGCGGAGCGGTGGGAGGAGCGTAGATTACCTCCTGACCGCTCGCCACGGCCGCCGTGGACCTACTGAGATTTATTGCACCCTCCTCCACCCTCTCTCACTCGCTACACACGTAATAATGTAAGAAAATTACCGTATTTTAGCAATTTTGCCCTTCGGTTGCACGATCGTTGCAAGACAACCAGTGATCGTAGAAGGATGGTTCGGGTGTCATTGGAAAGCTCAATTTACGCCCTTTCAGGGATACATACTTGTATTACGCTCTGGGTCTTGTTTTTGCATGAAAAAGAGCACAGAAACAACCCCATTTATGGTAAAAACCCCTGCTGGGCGGCAAGGTCAAATATACCGCCTAGGCCGCTCGTAAGCTGTTAATAGTTAACACATTAGATTTCACCTAATTTTCACAATAAATAATATGGCAGGGCATGAAATTGAACATTCTCCAGCATACTTTCCTTCTTTTCGACAACCGCTTGATGCAGATAAAAAAGGTTCTTCTTAAAAGCTGGTTCATAAGGTTTCCCATTACAACTGGGAACATAAAGAAGTTGCACTGAAGTATAATTCAGCCACAGTTCTCCTTGGTTATTTTGTGCTAAACTGAAATTGACAATCAGTGAATGGTTCCCAATCAAGGTTAAGATCTACTGCTTCCTATTTCAACAAAATATTTATCAGAACTAGGCTTCTTGTTATCCAAGGACTGTATAAGGGAGAAGACCAGTATGGTAGTTTATTCCTCCTCCTGATTTAATGGTTGACACTGATTCCTCTAGCCTTAGGCTCAGGTTGGTATAAACCATGACAGTGGTTGTATCACATTAACATACAGGAGCTAATAATCTCTCTCAATCGGGTACCATGGCCAGGGATTGAAGACAAAACCTCTCTTAAAAATCCCTTTGTTTTCAAATGGACAGCCAGGTGTAAGAAAGCAAATATTGTGTCAATCCCATACACATAATATATATCTTACAGACAGTAACAATGTCTACAGTTGAACATAAAGTTGATTTGTATTTATTACAAAAGGACATTTAACTCACTCTTTAAAAGTGCAGGTTGCCACAGATGGATTGTTTTACAACACCCACCAACATATAGCTGTCCGAGTTTCTCATTAGGCATCCAAGGCCCAGATGCTATCACAGTGAACTGGTCTACTACTCACCTATGGTATAACAGTTATCTGTTTCATGAACAGAGCAATTAGTAGCCTTTAAAACATAAGTGAGGCAGCATATCATATGGATTAGGGTCCAACTTCTTCCAGCTCATCTGTAATGGTCATGTTTATTGTATGAAGGCCCATTAACTTCTTCCTTTCTCTCTGAAAACACATGGTCACTGCTAAGAAAGCTTGGTGTTGCTGGAATTTAATTATATAATGTAAATGTTTGTAACTCATGTTTGCCTGGGTATTAATTTTCTGTAATACAGATTACCTGGATTACCCACAGATTCCGAAAACTTGCGATACAAGGTTGCTAGACTAAAAAGATTTATAATATTTATAAAAAAACATCCGAGACATAACATCCAAACCCTAAACAAGAGTGAACCTTAACGGACAGAAACCATCTTTAAAAATCTTGCCTTATTAGTCCATGACAAGGGTGACAGGTCTGAAAAACTGATAATATTATTGTGGTGGCCTGAAGTATCTGGCGACACCACACATGTTGGTACTTACAACCTAACACACCATCAAAACACAAAACTGGAATGTCCTATTAAAGCAAAAACTGAGGTTAATACCGTACATATTATAAAGTATTAGTCGAGTAAACATAACAATAAAATAAATTCATATAATATAAAAGCTATTTCGTGGAATGCAGCAACATCATGCACTACACAAACTAATCTGACTATCCTAAAAAATAATTATCATAAAATTAAAACAAAAAACATAAAACTACAATAATACTTAAACATTTGATCCTGATACAGACAGTAATAATTATAAAATCTGAAGCTTAAAAATAAAGATTAAACCTGTTTGTTAGTGTCTGCTACAGATCACATAATAATCTAAAAGAACTGTACATGGCCACATATTTGTACATGGGGAGAAGATATTGATACAAAAGATGCCGCTGATGTGCTGCATATCAGTATTGTATGTGGGGTTCCTGATGCCTTACACCGAGGAGCTACCGTACGGCCACGGTATCACAACACACATTTTATCCTTAACCCCTTCCGTACCCGTGACAGACTTTTAACTTTATTTTGGCTACTATTAGACAACAATTTTATTCAGTTTAAAAAAGGGCTCCCGCAATTAACAGGCTTGGAACTATCTCACGTAACTCCACAGAATTACAGATCCTTCGTAAACTGCACAAATTGGCTTAAATAAGGCTAGAATATAATTAGAAAGACATCGCTGGTACAGAGGGGGCTAACTTTTCATCCACAACTTTATTCTGGCAATATTTTTAGACTATTTTGCATTGGTATTGGACACTACACTAGAGGTAGATTAATTCATGTGACAAAATCATGTAAAAAGTAGACCTCATAAGCTGCCAGACCAGTGTTGGGGTAAAAGTTAAGGACTAAGCACTCGTGTGATTCCGGCCTTATACATTCCAGTCCAGAGGTAAATTGGCCACATTCACTGTTCACTGAAATTGGCAAACAAAATATGAATAATGCCTTAAATAAGTACCGTAGTTACTGAAATAGAATTAAATAATTAACCCTTTCACGCTTTTATGACGCAGAGGTTGCCAGATTAGCAATAAGAAATAGAGTTCTCTCACTCTTATAATTACCTCTCCAAAATTAGTTTTCTGCCCACAGCTAACTCAAAGACAACTGCAGAGATTGAAGTAACTAAACTAAAGGTTTATAAATACACCTGATGGTAACAAAGGCTTTAAAGTATCCCCAATAGGCTCAAAATTGCGTTATATGCGTGAAAGGGTTAATTACAATTGCTATTAGCTTCCTACACAAATGATTCATATATAAATTTGGAATTTGCATATATAAATTTGGAATTTGAAAGACATATATATTGGCAAATGCTACAACTTTCTTTGCTACAACATTCTCCATACTTACTTGGTCTAACGACATACAATCATGTCTGCATTATTCTTTTTGCATATCTTGACTATTACAAATTGAATTACTTAAACCATTTGCCGCTGAGAAATTACTCTGAAGACCACACCATGAAAATATATATAACATTTAGCAAACTTTATTTAGAGACCTTTAATAAATTAGCAAAACAGTGAATATGGCTTTATGTTAAAACCTAATTACGTAGCGTTGTAACTACGTAATCCGGTTAGAGTCTGGAATGCAGGCGCTCGATATACCCTCCATCGTTGTAAATCTTTCAAATATATAAATAAAATCTATTGGTGCTAAGTATGATAAAAAATAAACAAATCAAATAATATATCTCTATGTCATTACTGAAAGCAATAATGACCGAACATAATGACAAGGTAAAATCTGCTCGACAACAACAACAATAATAATATTAACAGATGGCAAGTTTATCACCGGGAATAAATGAACACAGTCGGGGAGTTATTTTTGAGTCATGGTTGCGGCGTGAGGCTCTCAATTTTTTTTAAACGCCCTAAACACGACCGCAATTCTGTACAGTGGTAACGAGGAGACGCAAGTTATACCTGTAGTCATCACGTAGACACTACAAGTAACATCTTTACCCAAATAACACATAAAAATTAAAATCTATATACTATATATACCGGTATATTCTTCCTTTACAATTGGATCCTATTATCTATGCCTTCTTATCCATAAAGGCATTACTGTATTAGTAAAAAATAAAAAAAAAAATAAAAAAAAAAAAAAATAATAATAATATATATTGTCCTAAAACTTTTTATATTACAGTACTGTACTTGTAATCTATGCCTTTTTTTCTGCATAAGGGCAATAACATAACATAAAAATCTCCAAGGTAATATCTGAAGCATACACTTTGAAATTCGACATCTCCGTGACTCACCTCCCTGCTCATATGGCACTTTGGAAACGCGTAAACTGGTAACTCGGGAAAAACGGGAATGCCCTTGGTATTTTGTTATTATTTTCTGGTTCTCGCTCCACATAAAAACAACACTGGAAGGATTTTCTGAATGGTCGCCTCAAATTGCCAGTACACACTGACTAACAAATACTCTATGGCATCGCGGCCTTCACTTTAGTTCAATACATCAAGAGAAGTTATCAAAAAAGGTTTATGAAAGAGTTGTGTTGTTTTTTACTAATGGATTATGAGCGGATTGTCTTCTGGGGTGTGTTCCTCGCCTGGTAAACTTGAGGGGTGGTTTCATGCCTTGGAATGTGACCAGGCGGGTATAGGTTTCCCACACAATCCGATGCCCCGATTTACGATAATATTATAATTATAGGTTTTTAGGTGTTTGGGTTTGAGTTTTGGCTAGTCCGAGAACGCATCCCCCATTTACCCCATTAATTTCAAGGTTCGCTATACAATTTTTCTATTTAAGATCGGGTTTTTCAGGAACGTAACCCAATCGTAAATCGAGGGAGACCTATAGTATGTTTTAATAAATTGTATGCATGTATTTGTGAATCAAAGGCTTAATGGGATGGACTAATAAATTGCTGTTTGTGTAACATGTAGTGAATCGATAATTTGACAAGGTAACGATAATCCACATCAACGCTATGCAAGGTAGTTGGTGTGTACGAGCTCATGACTTGGACTTTAGCTAAACTAAATTCATAGGACCTAGGAGTGCTTGTGTAGTACAAGTTTGTCATATTAACGCTAGTCTAAACTAATCCTGCTACAACTGCGTAAAGGGATAATATTAGTGAACCAATTTCCTTGCTTGGGATCCTTATACTTGGCTTCTCCTTTGTTTACTTATTGAGGTTAAAGTTACAGAATCTTTTCATATATTTCTTTCCAGATAGACAGTTTAACTAAAATACCTTACTAGTTTTCAAAATAATATAATTTTTGCATTTAACAACAGTTTTGTAAAGTATACCTACTGTATTTCTCTCTGAATTACTTCCTCTACAAACTGATACACTCTCTTTCCCTACTCCTCTCCATAAGTTTCAATTCATTTACCTACTTATCTTTGAATGATTTCCTCTATAAATTAATATGCTCTCTTTCCGTACTCCTCTCCATAAGTTTCATTTAATTTACCTACTTATCTTTGAATGATTTCCTCTATAAATTAATATGCTCTCTTTCCGTACTCCTCTCCATAAGTTTCAATTAATTTACCTACTTATCTTTGAATGATTTCCTCTATAAATTAATATGCTCTCTTTCCATACTCCTCTCCATAAGTTTCAATTAATTTACCTAATTATCTTTGAATGATTTCCTCTATAAATTAATATGCTCTTTCCGTACTCCTCTCCATAAGTTTCAATTAGTTTACCTACTTATCTTTGAATGACTTCCTCTATAAATTAATATGCTCTCTTTCCGTACTCCTCTCCATAAGTTTCAATTAATTTACCTAATTATCTTTGAATGATTTCCTCTATAAATTAATATGCTCTCTTTCCGTACTCCTCTCCATAAGTTTCAATTAGTTTACCTACTTATCTTTGAATTATTTCCTCTATAAATTAATATGCTCTCTTTCCGTACTCCTCTCCATAAGTTTCAATTAATTTACCTAATTATCTTTGAATGATTTCCTCTATAAATTAATATGCTCTCTTTCCGTACTCCTCTCCATAAGTTTCAATTAATTTACCTAATTATCTTTGAATGATTTCCTCTATAAATTAATATGCTCTTTCCGTACTCCTCTCCATAAGTTTCAATTAATTTACCTACTTATCTTTGAATTAGTTCCTCTATAAACTGATCTGCTCTCTTTCTCTACTCCTCTCCATAAGGCAAATTAATTTATCACTTTAGCCTATTAAATAACAACCACCTCTCATATTAATAAATTGGTCAATATGTCACCTCACCTTATATAATTACTAGCAATCTATCACTTTTTTCTATACATGATGCTTAATTACCTCATTAAAAATTCAGTTAAGCTATCACCTTTTTTTCTAAAAGTAGTGAACTGTTAAGCTATTACTGTACAGTACCTTAATTTTGATAAGTTCTTTTGCCGTTATATTGTGACGTCCCTGTTTTGGTTTGTTTATTTTACACGTTTTTCATTATGCTACCTGTATATATATAAAATGCTCAATCACCTCCCATTAAATGTTTGATCAATATATCAACTTGTCATCTATAAATACTATCATCTATCACCTATCTTTCTAGTGAAAGCTTGGTCAATCCAGCTCACTAATTTCTATAGACACAAATGAATTTGTCACCTCGGCTTTCTATTAAACATTTGGTAATACGCCTCACCTTCTTTTAAACTCAATCAATCTATTATCTCACCTTCTAGCCATCCAGAGTCTTCCTCACAATTCTAATTCATCTTCAACATTAACCTGCCTCGGTCATTTTCTTAAAGCTTGTTTCGCAGCACTATTCATGTACTGTACTGTACTGTATTGAAACACTATCCATCTAAATAATCTTTAATGTTATAAAAAATCTAATATATCATTATATATCAACTTTCTTTATCTCATTAGCCTCCTGTATTTAAATTAATCTAAGTATTAACAATTTCTAACAATATCTAAAATATAAGTACAATACTGTATCTCAATCTTTGTTTTATTGCACCAATTCATTTATGTAAATTATATATACAGGTACAGTATTTCATGTTTTCTGAAATAATTCAATACAGTACTGTACCTCCTGTAAAAGTATTTACTTTTTTCTTTTTCATAAATCTCTTTTTCCTCTAAAGATTGCAATTTAATTGGCATAATAATGCAAGCTAAATAAAAAGTGCACGGCATCTTTGGCAATGTACGAGCATCCGGAATTGAGAAGAGGTCAGGGGAAACTGCTAGCCCGCGTATTATCATTCCACCCTCACCTTAAACACTCCACACAAAGCTTTTAATTTCACAGAGAGAGCGAGAGCAAGAGGGAGAGCACTCAAACTCAAAGTCAGAGAGTTCTTAAAAGCAAAAGCAAAGCATAATGATTCGCACCCAAAGCAAAATAAGCCAGCCAAAAGTGGAGTTACTTCCCGATAAAATTGGAAACATAGATTTGCTTACTAAATTGCATTACTCATGGAATTATTACATACGTAGTGATATTTATCTTCAATATACTGTAGTTGAATATATTCAAGCTTAATTTATGCACTAACCTCATGTAGTCTAGCTGGTAAGACTTGGATTGAATATCTTTGGATATGGTAACTGCTTCAATTACAATACTAAAATAACTCTGATCAATGAGTTGTACTACAATAACTATGATTAAATCAAATATACAGAAGTTCTTCCTAATATAGAATAATAATAAAAAAAATAAAAATAAATCTGAACGGTAAGAGATAACGAGAGAAATCCAAGTTGAGGGACCCAAATTTCTTTATATTGTACTAAAATATAAATTAATCCGAGAGGTCCACGAACCTTCCACAATTATTTCTTAGTAACTTCTCTTGATATATTGAACTCTGGCCCAGACTGAGCGGGGATTTTAGCAGCGTACGATATCGGTTCTTTCGTCACAGGGATTATATTTTCCAGAAATGGAGTGAGAAAACTACACTTTCACCGACCTAAAATCTTTCATATACAGCATAAAGAATACACCTAAAACTGGAAATTAGAATAAAACTGAGCATAGATAACCCATTCAATCAGATGACGATGTCTTTACTTTAATGAATGCTACTGCCAGGTGATTTTTATTCAGCTAATGAAAAACCCGAAAGAATCAAAGGGTCACAGACTATCTCGGTAAACCCTCAGGTCCTTCCTAAGTTACTAAAATCATCTGGAAATAGGTAGAATAACAACAAAACTTGGCTTCATCTGACTGAACGGGGTAAATTAGTGGTCCCCACGAGGGCTATTGAGGCTGTGCGGGTGAGAGGCGTAGTGACGATGTTGCCCCGGTGTTCTCTACGTGCGATACTTCCCAACACATCTACTTACCCTGTCCCCCTACCGCAACACTCCATGTAATAACATGCCTTCTATAAACGTCAGACATAATCTATGGTAAACAAGAGACAATCTGAAGAGGAGCCTATATTTCAAGGACTCTTTGCTGTACAGTATTGTATGGGTGTAGTTATATGGTAAAACCCCTCTTTTATGTACGACTCAAGGGGATACACTGTCCGGAACTGTGAATTACCTTTCAGACTTTACCTTTGTCTTTTGGACATGGTCAGACCAACTGGGGTGATGATCCAAGCCTGATATCGGGTGTCCTGAAATTAACATCTCTCAAGCGAGGTGTAATCTGAAAGTCACAGGTTTCCAGAACCCAAGGTTCTAAAGAGAGGGGTTATACTGTACTGCAAAGTCATCAAATATACAATCTTCTTCACACATGTGGTGTCTTTCTTACCGTAACAATGTCTTGCTTCAGACAACTTTATGCCACTCAGAATAAATCTCTTGTACTGCAAAGGGATCAAATCTAATTAGAGCAACTCCTTCAGTATTGCCACACCATTATAATCCGGCTAACAGTAGGGGAATTTTGCTTAGCTTAGGAATGATCTCTCATTTCTCCTGAGGAGCCTTAATATTATCTCCTGGAGGGATTGGACACATGAGAGGGAGTTTATCAAGTCCCTATAGCCCTTAATTCTCCGCTATACCACCTTAAAATAATCTGCCGAGGCCTAACTATAAGTGGCCTCCGTGTATTTGTCTTACTACTTGAGTGAGGCCTATAGACAACTAGTGGTGATATTTGACTTCCTTGGCTCAACTCTAATCCTTCACTACTCTAGAAAGACATTTTCCATAGTTTATTCTGGTTAGCAGAAATAATTGTATTCAATTTAAGAATGATCTCTTGTGGTTAAGGTATAATGGAAGCACCTTTATACCTTTCAACCACAAGGTCCTTCTCAATCTAAATAAAATCATCTAGATATTTAGAACAAAATAACAAAATATTTCATTGAGTTGCAAGGTTTAAAGATACGCTATGGAGGTCCTAAGGCAAGAACTAAGATGACCCTATGTCTCCTTGTGGCCTCGCTATGTTATAGTCGAGTCAGACGAGCGCTTTTTTGTCTGGTATCTTTTCTCAGAATCTGTGGTCTGGAAGCCTCATAATGCTGCCAGAATTAAAGATGCCGATCAAAAGTGGCCATAAAAAGTGCTTGTGTGACCCAGATTTTATGGTGGACCTAAGGCATAAACAAAGATGACCCTATGTCTCCTTGTGGCCTGGCTACTTTACGAAGGACCTAAGGTGTTAACTAAGCTGAGCCTATTATGTTTCCTTGCGACCTCTTATGTGGTGGGCGCGATGGAGGTGTTTGTGGAGGTACCACTTGCTCTTGAATTTATTCCCACAGATGCGACACTCAAAGTTGAGCTCGTTGCTGGACATGTGAATATTTTCCAGGTGTTGCTTCAGGTTGCCGGGGGAGCTATAGGTGCGCTGGCAGATGGGGCACGGCAGAGGCTCAAAGCTGCGCATGATCCCTGGGGTGGAGAGAAGAGAAAAAAAGAGCCGTCAGCCCTGGTGTTGCGGCAGCGGCAGCAGCAGCAGTGGCGTTTGGGTGAGAGGGGGAGGGGGGCATGAGGGGGAAAACAACCCCCTCCATTCCCCGTTCCCCTCCCCCTCTCGCCTCCCCCGGCAACACACACCAACAGCAGTTTTCTTATTCTTTGGTTCACTGGGCTTCTTTTTTTCTCTCTCTCTTCATGATTTTGCAGTTTCAAAATCTTCTCAAATACTGTATATTGTTCATGGGGATCAATCTCTTTCAGAAAAATCATTTAGAGTGAGGTCAGTCTTTTACTAAAGTTTTGTGGATGTGGAGAGTGGATCAAAGTTTTTATCACATAATCTTTGTTATTTGTGAAGAAATGAGGTCAGTCTCTCATTGATGTTTAGTGTGGCGTGTGAGAGGTAAACTAAATTGAGGGTGAGGTGTGGTGGTGGGATGTATAGGGGGGTCTTGGGGGGTATATATGATAGCGGGCCACCTCACAAGCAACTGAAGCTCCCTGGCCGCGGGTCTGGGCACAAACTGGCAATACCCACACCACCTCTCAGGGCGAACCCTCTATATACCAGGTGGGGGGGGATTAACACCAGAAATTTATACACAAAAAAGGGAATGACAAATTGACAATATGACTTGAAAGTTTTAACAGTTTTGGGAATAATTTTGAATAGACAAACTGACACAATAATTTGGAATTTGTTATCAGTCTTGGGAATAATTTTGAAAAGAAAAATATGCAAAATAATCTGGAATTTTGTTTTTGGGTATAATTTTGAAAAGATACATTGACATTTAGTTTAAACATTTCAATAATGTTTAGTACAAATTTGAAAATATATTTTGGGAAATAAGGAAGGCTTGGGGTAACCTCCAAAATGTTGAGACAGGCTTTGGGAAAGCATGAAACAATTAACATTGCATAATAATACTTGCATATTATTGCAGGAGGAAATTTAGTTTTTGCTGTGTAATGTTCAAATTAGCGACTGAGGGTCTGGTACCATTATTAGTGTGTATTTATAATTCCAATAACCATTTTAAGATCTGGTACCAATATGAGTGTGTTCTTAATGATTATAATCATAGTTTTTAATTAGTAGAGGTTAACTGAGAGGTTCTTGATAATTGTAATAATCTTTTTATCATGAGTCTTTTGAATGATGATGATTGAGAGGTTCTTCATAATTCTAATCATATCATCCTTTTTTATGAATCTTTTGAACATTGTAATCATCTTTTGAATGAGGTTGACCAAGAGTATCTGAATAATTGTAATCATCTTATTAATGAATCTTTTGAATGAGGTTGACCAATAGGATCTGAATAATTGTAATCATCTTTGTACTGAATGATTTAGGGCGAGGTTGACTGAGTGGTACTGCCAGTGTGACGCTTTACCCCTGTACTGCTGTTGATCTGTGCTGCCGGTATATAGGACTACTGAGCTCTAGTTTGTCACACACACCAAACACACACACCACGGTACACCACTGAGGTACCCCGGAAAACAAACACTTACAATTTAGTTTATATCTTTATACAGTATTAATTTGACTACTAATGACTTAAGTTTATTTATCTTTATACTACTCTGACAACTACTTTATTTGACTACTAATGACTTAAGTTTATTTATCTTTATACTACTCTGACAACTACTTTATTTCATATCTATAGATTACTCTTGACTAATTAAATCCATATATTTTCATTACTTTAACAATAATGCTTCAAGTTATTATTTGTTTTTGTTATGCTGTACTGTACTGGAGAATTGACTGACAACTATTAATTGATATATTATGTAAGATGAACTGATATGTCATTATAGAATTACAAACCAATAATATCTAGGAATAAAAGGGGGTAGAGATGATATATAATAAACCAGTGTGTGTGCAACTTAGAGCTCAGTAGGAAATAGAGTAAAAGCTTAATCTAGTCTATGATAATTGAAAAAGCTCTTGTTATGACTAATATGGCAGAGATAAAAGTGTTATAGCTCTTGACTAAGTTTTAATCTTCCAACTTAATTTTTAATTGAATTTTATTCATATAATTTTACTTGTTAAATATTGATAAATCAACAACAAAGCCTGGTAATAATTAAGCAAATTAAATAATTAAGTTTAGAGGAATTTTCATTGACTAATACTGTAGATAGAATAGAACTGAGCAAAAACAAAATTTAAGCTATAATCATAAAGACTAAAACTAAAACCCAATGACCAATGCACAGAAGATTTTTGTATCAGTCTACTAGTTATGTATGCGACTTCAGTTTGTATGCAGAAGAAAGTTACAAATTTGAAGCGGACTTTAATTGTTTGGATATTGTTTAATGAGACATGAATCTTTGGTATCATTTACCCAAACTTTACTGCTCGTGAAACTGCAACTCATCTTTAGAAAGTATCAAATTGGAGCTATTCTCAACTTCAATTCTAAACTTGGTAAGGTTGGATTACGACTTGCACCAATCGTAAATTCTATAACTTCTTCGTCATCGCAAATAAAAGTCACCCAAATATATATATATTATATTAATTGATCTGGCCTTAAGCAGTAGGCAGTTTAAAAGGGTCATAATGAAAACAGATCATGCATTTTTAGTTCCCACAACACTACGACTGCCACCATCACCACCACCACCACCACCATCATCATCACCTTCTCCACCACTATCACCACCACCACCACACTCAAACGTCTCATGCAGTAACGATGCAATGGTGAGGGGGCCATGCAACAACAAGCAACAAAATAAATAAGATGGGTTAATGTCAATCTACAAACAAGAAAGGATAATAATGCAGGGTGCCACCATTTTCCAGAACCAATGGTAATCTTTGCTCAGGGATTTTCAACATTTTCTTTGCATGTATACGTACATAAATTACTGTTTATAAACATACCACTTTGAAGGTATGCTGGCCATTAAATTATCTACATACAAAACAATTATAATATGTAATGTTGAGAAGACACTAAGTTGAACCTTGAAAATAAACACTAAATTATAAAGAAAATGCTTACTGTAATTGTTCATGGCGATGTAATCTGACGTAACTCTTAAACACATAATGTCCAATCTACCCTACGACAGAAAATACACATGCGGTTTTATGGATCTGCAATGCCGACTCTTGCGTCGCAAACCTCCACAACAAAAAACAATGACTACAATGCACAAAAACGCAAATACACTAAATAAACAAAAACATGGACACGAATAAACAAACATGAGGGTTGTTGTTTTGCTTCACGTCAGCGAAACAAAGCGGCATTTAGACAAGTCCTGCACTATAAAACATATAGTATTAGCAAATATAGGCAAGTACTACCTTAACCCCTTTAACATGATTACCTAATTTTAATCATTCTGGTTACCATTAGATAATTTTCTTTGGCTGAATATCTACTGGACTAAAAGGAGCAAGTACGTTCTCGATAAACCCTCTGAATAACATAGGTCCTTCACAAACTGCACAAAATCATCTACTGTTAGCCATAATAGAAGGTAAAAAGGTGTGATCGTGCTGAAGGGGTTAAACAAAATATCGTGGTGCCCTAGATGATACGGTAAGGATCTAGGAACAACCATTTTGTTTTAGGAGATAAATATAAACATAAATTAATACAAAAATCTATAAAGGTTACGCAAAATAAAACATGAATTACTGCTAAAAATAAAGACTACTGTATTAGGCTACACTACTGTAACCACAATATATATTTGAATGTTGAAGTGTAATATTGTCTGCACTTTCGGCAATATTCCATGGTCAATATTTAACCCGCAACACTTCCGGGACTTTCTGTACTGGTTATCACAAACTAAACTCAGGATATAACTTAAGTGACAGAAATATTTACAAAGTTAACAGCTGCCAGATGTGTTAACGATAAAAATTATTGAGGAAGAATGAGCTCGTGTGATACTGGCTTAACTTGGTGAACTTTATAACAGCCCAAGGAAAATGCAGCAAGAATCAAGTGTCATGAAACACATCATTAATTCATCATCAATCTAATGCCTTGCTTCCAGAGGAAGCCCCCCAAAAGGGATGGCCATGGCAGAAACTGTTTCCAGACTCCCAGACATTCTCCCACTGCCCATTAATTCAACTTTTGATTTTCCCCATTTGGTTCAAGGTACAATGATCCGTCAACACTACATGAATAGGTGATCGTGTACAGAACAATATATTTGCTAGTGTGAAGATACATTTGGTTCAAGGTACAATGATCCGTCATCACTACATGAATAGGTGATCGTGTACAGAACAATATATTTGCTAGTGTGAAAATACATTTTACTCATCCAAAATTCCTACTGACCTATTTACTGTAGATATGCTATTACTCTACAGATGCTTTAACCTTAATTATATGAGTACTGTATGTAAGCCAAATTTGTGGATGTGGCAAGACCTTAGCCTGACTGATAACAAAATTATCCTTATATCATTTCTTATTGGGCTATAGTTTGTGGGCATTGTTATATTTTGTTGAACACAATGCAGTATCTTTAATAACATTCAAATATAGAAAGCGGGTTTTATAAATATATAACTGAAATGGCGTCATCACCCATTGTTTTGAATAATTAATCTCTACCCAAATAAAAACGGCAAAAAACAAAATTTATCTAGATTATAGCCTAACTTCAGGCTATAATACAAAACAAAAAAATATAAATAAAATAAAATAACAAGTAAAAATAGAACTAGGCAGGTCAAATCCTACAGGAAAATGAACCAAAATAACGGGCCTGTGCGCGGGAGAAACACAACTCAAGTTATAACTGCATCCCATTGTAATATTTGTGTCTTATCTTGTCTTCGTGTTTTATACTATGAACACAATAACAAATGGAGAAACTATAACCACATATCAGAAAGAGTGTGCTCTGTTATCTCACGCACTGAACAAAATTACCTATACTGTACTCCGTTTGTTTGCCTTAAATCCACTTTAATTCACTTCCCAGAAACTTTCAACTTTATATAGAGTACCCGGTACTGTACTGTACAAAACATTAGTTTAGTACTGATAATCTGGTGATATCCATTGTTTAGCCGGTCTACAGTACCCCGTTAAGTGTTTGACCATGGCCCGGGTGGTTAGCCATATACTGTACACCATTTGTACTTTATTTCTTATTTTAGAAGTTTAACTAGACCACTGAGCTCCCCAAAAGAACCCCAATAGGGCATTTGTACTAGCCTGGGCTGGTGGGGTCACTCAGCCTTACAGCACCTGGTGGTATATTACCATTAATCATTGTTGAACGACACCTCCAGGATGAATATCCTTTAGAGCAGTCAATCTGCCCCTTGGAGAACTGTCATGGGGTATTATAAGGCTAAGCTATGTCTCTGGATTAGGGTGTCCAACCAAAGCCGAACCCTTTCTTTTTAGTCATTATTGTATTTGTAAAGATAAAATTGTGATTTATAGTCCAAATTGTCTTTAGAAGTGATAAAATGGCCAAGGCACTAACATCTCTTGTTAATTTTCTTATATTCCCTCTCCTATTCATTCAAGTCTTTTAAGAAATTTGTTCCGGTTTGACACCCTGCTCTGGATATACAGTGGTTCCTCAAATTGTTCCGGTTTGACACCCTGCTCTGGATATACAGTGGTTCCTCAAATTGTATTACCCAAGGAACTACATGTATTGAGGGCCTTCAAACCTACAGTAACCTAAAATACTATCTTTTTACAGTTAATTACATAAAACTTGATCTAGGAAAAATAATTATTAAGGATGATATTCATCCTTGAACTAATGGGAGTCTGTGAAGCAGCTTGTTGTGAAATGAACATTTCTTGGGCCATTGTACAATAGGGATAATACAAAAAATTGTATAGTGAGCATAAAAATTTGTTAATTCTAATTGAGGTTGTACTATAAACCAACACTCTTTATGATATGTGGGCTAAACGTATCAATGAGCACTTTAAAAAGGATAAATAAAATATACTAAATTATGGTTAACCAGGATAAATTGACCATATTCAGAATAACCCGCTACAATCATGAGTTAACATAGACAGGCTTAACCAAATAACAACAAGTGGTCGTTCTATACTTAAATATAATCATCTGGCAGTAACCAAAATAAGCAACTGAGTGATTAAAAGAGTGTAACATTGAATGAGATGCAGTTATGGCATGTGTCACGTTACTCTCACCAGCTAGAGACCCTACAGTAAATGAGATGGGCCAAATTCCCCATATCAGAGCTACAGTACTAGTCTTGCTGGCCACTACAAAGATAGTTATTTACTATTATTACAACAAACTCTTAGTGGAAAGTAACAGTAATAAAAACCCACTCTCTCTCTAACACCAGAATTAAGGAAGCTGGTCATGTTCCTCTACAATAGGTATACAGTCCAAACTTAATCCCTCTCCAAGTAAAAGTCAAGACAAATATCTAAAGAATGATATTCAGTCCAGCCATATATACAGGTATTTGGCCGGTAAAAGTCTGGAAACCTAATATCTGATTTAGACTTATCATCAATCATTTGGACAAAGTCCGGATGATCAAATTAAAAGTCTGAAAGACTGTTAGTCTTGCGAGGGGATTGACTGCATTTTAAGTTAGATATCACCATATTGTTAGATTGACAATATTACCATCCTATTAGATTACTAAGACACCAATAATGGCCCCAAGACCAAAATTTGGCCCAACTCACTTACTACAGAGTCCCTACCTCCGGCAAACAGGCGGAACATCTACAAACTTTCTATGGCGGGACTAGCGAGCAGAGGCAAGTATAATAACGACAAGGTGAGGCTGGTGTGGCCTACGTACCTACACGGGACTACCAGGGGGGTGAGGGGGGGTGAGTGTGCGACCTTCAGTGAGACCTCTCCCATTTGTTCTGACCTCGCCCCGACCTTGCTTCAATTTGTCTGATCTCGCTTCATGTGTGACCTCATTTGTCTGACCTCACTCCGACCTTGTTTCAATGTGACTTCATCTTTCTGATCTGGATTCAGTGTATTATCATTTGCATGACCTTGCCCTGACCTTACTTCACAGTCTTATCAACCCTCGGGTCAAGGGGTGAAACTGCCCCAGATTTTATTCTCACACTTTGACGAGTCTTGAGTGAACTTTCATAATCTTGGTATATAAGTTTGTAGACTGGATTTATATATAGTTTGTAGACTGGATTTATATATAGTTTGTAGACTGGATTTATATAAGTTTGTAGACTGGATTTATATATAGTTTTCTAATTCTTGCATTATTCTCCAGACTTTTGGCAAGGCTACTTCTTGTGTGAGCTCCAGGTATCGGAGATAGTCTAGAGTTTTGAGAGGGATCACATAGGAGGGAAGCAATAGTACTGAGCACAGAAGATGGCTTACAATACTGTACTGGAAAACATCCACTATTTGTTGTCTATCAGCTAACTGTGCATTTCTCATTTTCTTTCACAGGATGTACACTGTCTAACAAGTGATATTTGAAAAGTAATTCTTCCGTGTTTCCTTCACTGAACTCGCTGGCATGCTATCTCAAACAATCATCACTGAAAACTGTGGCCAAATAGAAAGATCACAACTGTTGTGGGTCTTTGTGAAGTCCTTTACTTATCACTGACTGCTACTAAACTAGTGTGATCAAAATAGAGAAACTGTTATTTTCTTGTACCCTTACATTCACATATGGACCAGTTGTTTCTTTTGTTAAGCTTCTTTTCTGCTTTCTAACTCAATGAAAAGAATTATGAAGGTGAAGCATAGTGCTATTGTTGAAGAAGATATTTCCATCTCAAAATTGACAATAATATTTAACTACAGCTAAGCTTCATTTCAAATATTCAAACAGTTAATTAATTAATTAACATGGAAATTGTTGCATAATTAAGATTTCTTAATTCTATTTATCTGTTACGGTACTGAAATCCAGTGCAACTTTCCTAGATATTAACACTGAATAAAATATTTATCTGTTGGACAAAAAAGGGTAATTCAAATTCTTTGGAAATGGTCATGTCTAAAACCTCTCTGCCAGTCAAAGTATCAGACACTAAAAGGATATTTTTGTTAATAGGGGAAATCCACAGCAGCCAGGTCTAGGGGAAAGGGGCATGACATATCTGCAACACAGTTACAAAAATAAACTCCTGCATTGCAATACAAAATCTGTATATGTTTATATATATACCATGACAAGGTGAACACGTCTGCAAAACTGTACCAGGATAAAGAAAACAAAAATAAATAAAACCCTCTTGCATTACAATCACAGACTGGTTAATGCAAAGATTGTACCGTACGGGAAAAAACAGAAACGTTCTCTTAAAGGTGGATTTACGAGTGCGTTTCCCAACAACTTTCCTCAAGAACTCTGGTACGTCAGAATCTGTATTTAGTTTCTACAAGACTTCGGCTACATAACAAGTCACTGATACCGATGCAGAATAGCTAAAAAATCTGTCCAAACTTAGATTGACATACAAGTTGATAATAATACAGTACCAGTACAAAATCCAGTAGTGCCGATATGTTGCCAAATCAAGTTACTGATGAAAAGTTGTTGGAAAAAGCTTGTGTGTGACTGGTCCTTAAATATTACCCTGAGTGTGTGACAAGTGTGCAGTGCCAGGCATTCCCGCCCCACCAGCACAAAGGTTATCATATTTGCCAGCATACAAAATGCAATTCCTCAAGCCTCATAAAGTAGACTACTGTACCTAATTTTTTTACGTGACTTTTTCACTAGTGTATGATTTAAATCAAGTAATACCCACATTAAATGAGAAAGGCTAGATTATTAAATGTAATAATTGTCCAATGTACCTTCACTATTTTACTATAAAACACTGAATTTATCAAGCAAGATCTACAGTACTAATTTTCTGTGAGTACTATTTCTATCAATTTCACACACTAGTTGAATCACCATGTGTGAATTGGCTAGTCTACAATAAAGACATCTATATTCCTCACCTTGCATCTTGCACACCCACTTTAAATAACTTTTTACCCAAATTTTGAAGGCTAAATTTGAGAGTGTGTCTTATGCAAAGTGGCATCTTATGTACTGGCAAATACGGCATAAGGTGTGGCAGCCAGGTAAGATGGTGCTCGGTAACATTCACAAGAGTAATAATAAGAATAATAATGATGGTAAAAAAATACAGTGACATTGTACATTACAGGCATCCCTCATTTTAAAAACTGACAAAACATTGTATCTCCAGAACCTTACACGAAAGTGCTTTTCCATGTTTATTTCCAAGTGCCATGTTCTTTGTCTAGTAATGTGTCCTGCCTACCATAGAGTTTATACAGTAAACCCTTGCTAACTTGGACTCTTAGCTTCATAACCTCAAGCTTCTCAGATCAGCACCTGGGTCTTTAAGTGTCCAGAAAATATCCAAGGTTAGTACTGCTTTTCCATATTCAAGGGAATATAACATGATTTTAAAGGGCGAGCATAATTTGCGTGTTTCATAGTTTTTAACCTGTTTTATCTCTCTAAAGAAAAGGGGTAGGCTATAGAAAACTTTAAGTAGTTTATGATGAAGCGTGGTATCCTTTCTGTAAAGAGACACAAAACATTCCTCCATAGCTTTCTTCATATTACCGTGACAATGAGTTGAATATGTGGTTTTGTGTTATTTTAAGAGTACTGTATTTTATGATCAACAAAGCATGGTGCATGCCTTCTTGGGGTGAAAGTCATGAGAGTGACAGGGAATACCTCCCTGGACTTTGAATAGACGTACACTACAGCTGTTTGAGTGAGTCTCTCCCCCTCTAGATGCCACTCAAGGCCTAAAAGTCTGAGGACGTTGCCAGCCTTCTATGTATTAAGGAATTTGTATTGTTGTTACTGGATATACTGGTTTAGGTTACTGTTACGTGAGCCGTGGCATATTCAGTAGAGTGTAAGCTGCTAATCAAAGGGTCGACGGATCGAGCCCGCACTGTCAAAATGTTATTGGTAGTTGTCAAGCCCGGGCAACTTGACCTAGCGATTCGTGATAAACACATAATGTTCATGGCCACCCCTTCTCGGGAATTACGGCGACTGGCCAAAAAAAAAAAGTTATGGAGGTAGGACACGACTTTACCAGCATGACTGTAATATAGATGATGGTAGTGCAAAAAAACATGGCACTTGAACAAATCTTGGAATGGCTCCCCACTCAACACTCTTGATGCCAGTAGGACCTTACAAATATGCCACTTTAATCATACAATAAAATGTGGATTTATAAGTATCCTGAGAATGCAAATCAAGTAGTGTACATGTGAACTTGTATTAAAGTGAGATACGCCTGTAATGTTCTCAGAAGGTACAGTCATGGTCAAAAGTCGTGTAACACCTCACAACTCACACTTTCATTTTATCTAGACTCTAGTTCAAATGTGAAATCACTTTCCAACATCTTTAGACTTTAAATTTACTCCTTTACAATTTATATTGCCATAAACTTGGTCTCAAATTACAGAAAGATTATTTTAAACCTCAACTTGAAGTGCTGTAGCACTACTATTCAACACAGTTGTACAGTTACATTCAAAAGTCCTAGCCCACCTGCACTACTTAAAATTTATTTTCTTCTATTAATAAGAAAATATTTCTCAACAAATCTGAACGAAACGTGAGTATAAAGAGTTTGTTGGAGTGTGTGAAGTAGTTTTGTTTTCCTTTTAATTATAGATGTCTATAAAGTTGAGAATATGGAGATAAGACTCAACATTTGATCATGACTGCACGCCTCACTGTCCCCGTTCCCATGCAGAGTAACTCAGTCACGTCAGTAGTAATAACAACCACAAGACTAACACTAGTAATACAATAAATGTATATACTGTATAATAAATATATGTAATAATAAGGACAAACTCTGGAAAAGCTACAAAACGTGTATAAAATTGCACAGGCATGAAGACTGAGTGAGACACAGAGACAAAATGTTGGATAGAACAAACAGATCATCAAACAAGTGTTAGAAAAATCTCACTATAAAAATGCGGTACCATTCAACAGACATACTATATTCACACAAGTACAGACTTAAGTCAAAGTTAATTTCCACCTTTGGTCTCAGTGAAGGTGGTGTCACACAAACGCTTTTTCCGTCAATTTTTACGGGCAATGATAGTCTGGCAGCTTAAAAATTTAAGTTTTATTAGAACTCAGCTACCTAACAAAATCTACCTTCAGTCTAGTTTCCGATGCCAATGCGAGACAGCCTCAAAATATTATGAGAAAAAACTTACTTATCAAAAATTACCGAAAAAAGCGCTTGTGACACCAGTTTTAAGTCAAATTCAAGGATAGTGAACGCATAAACGCTTGAAAAACTGTAACTCTCCTGCCCTTCTTCCCACCCTCACTCTGTATAGTTTATTCGCTATAAGCATGCCAGAAATCTTGACCCCCCCTAACCTCTTATATAACTAAAAAAGGACTAGCACATCTAAGCTGACATCTATACCATACGGGAGGAATCTACCCGGAAATAGATGTGGAGGCTTACAGGCTATTTGCTTTAGCCCTTTTTGAGTTACAAGAGGATATGTGTCATGGTAAGATCATAATACAGTACTATAGTCTGTGTTTTTCCAGCTGATGCTAAATTTAATCCCGTAGTAACTGATTTCTAGATTCTTACTGGAATAATATGATACTGCTATGTCTCTGCATCATATTATTGCCAAGTTTTCATAATTAGCAACATATTTTGTTACAAAATCTTGGTAATAGCCGAGTAATCAGCATGGCAGGATAGCAATTTACCATCAGCTGGAAAAAAACGGAGTACAGTATAATCGTTAAGAGAAAATTACCAATGATTATGATGACCTTACCACAATTTCTGGCATACTTCCAATGAACAGACTACAGCCATACAGTTGTTCAGGGATTTAAGCTTTCCATAGCTTTAATTTGTACTGACTCAAAGCAAATGTGGGCAAGAACTTATGATTTTGCCTGTACCAAAACCGGAAGAGGCAAAATGTACAAAGTGAGCGGGGGGCCCAGTGTGTCAAACGAAAGCCGAGTTCATTATTTTTGGTCTTTATTATTGTACTGTACTGTATATGCATTCATAAAATTATGGTTTATAGTTCAAATGATGTCTTTAGTAGTGACAGAATAGTCAAAACAATGTTATTTCAGGGTTTTTTCTTATATTCCTTCTCATACTCATTCAAGTCTTCAATCAAAATTGGTCCGGTTTGACACTCTGGTGGTGGGAGGTAAGAGTAGGTTCAGCACTAAAACTTGCAGGTATTGTATTATAGAGAAATATTAAACACTAATTCATGACTCAACTAAAATCTAAGGAAAGAACTCTACACTCTTTTAAAAGATAACAAGCACAACAGTATCCATTTCCTTGAAGAAAATGCAATGGTCAAACGTAAGAATTTCAATAAATATATAGTTCTTATCAATTGGGCACAAAACCCCTAGAAAAATGTCCGAGGCATAGCTATATTGTCTACTATAAAACTTTTAACCTCAACCATGTGTGTGGAGGTTGTTTATATATTATGAAGGTATGTAATCTTCTGGGACCTAGGAATATTACTGGAGAACCCAAATGCCTGGGTCTCTGGGTATTTCTCTCGGACGACCTAGATGTGTATGATTTTGTGTGTGTGTGGGGTTTTTTCCCTTGTTTGGGCTCTGTCTCGAGTCAGCCACACCCAATAAAGTGAGACAAAAAAGGGTATGTGCCAGAGTATATGTATGTACAGTACTGTATGTATATATGTACTGTAATCTTCTTGCAGTATCTGTTCTGTGATATACAGTACTGTACATTGTGTTATGAAATACCTGACTGTGTCTTGAGCAATTCTTTAGGTCCATATTCCTAGAGAAACTCTATCATTGTGGTTGGTAATTACTCTAGCTTTACCATGTTCCTAGCCAGTCAAAATAGTACACTAGTTGTAATTGCTATGAGAGTACTTTCATACTGTTTCAGTGCTTCTTATTATAACTATAATAACTAGAGTATCACATCGACTATACCCTATTCAAAGCAACTATGCCCAAACTCTTGAAACATTAACCTCTATAACTTACAAACGACAAGAGTAATAGCTCTAGCTAATATTTCTACTTTTTGGGAAGGGTCAGCCAGGGAATAGGGATGCAAATTTACAGGCCATTTATTCAAGCCCTTTTTGAGTTACAGAGGGTAAGGTTGATGAGATCTGGAATACTTACTTGGAACAGGGTATAGCTAGGCATACAGCAAAGCCATGGTAATTACAACTAACAATGACAGGGTTTGTCTAGGGATATAGACCTAAAGAATTGTAGGATGTTGATTGAGAAAACACCTCTAGAGGAGCAGGTAACCATTGCCACATTTTAAATATTACACATACCCTGACTTCTTCCTCCATGAAAAAGTCTTACACTGTATTCACCTATTTGTAGTTTACAGGAAATGAGCTGCACTCGTGTTGTCCTGTCTCAGTTTTTATTGTATTGTAGTCTATTTGTGGTTTAACCCAGGGACTGCGACGGTCCTTCCAGAAGCATGGTATATAAATATGTGTAAAAACAACCCTTCAAATACTGTGCCAGTGCTGGGAAATCTCTCAAAATTGGGTGACACATAGAAAGTAGTGGTATCTCTCCATAGCACATCCTCCACTCCTCCCCTCCTTTATACTACACCCCCCCCCCCCCCCTCCCTTAACTTGATCTTTATTTTGCACAGGTTCTAGCAGTTCATGGGTTAACCTGCTGAGTTTGCACTTGGTCTCTTTGAGCTAGAGATCTCTATTTCAAGCTAACTGGCTGATGGTACGGAGTGGAATGGTTTTTGTGTTTATTTTTGCAACTGAAAGATGTTATTTGGACACAGCACCATCAGAAATAGGCTTAAAGTAGAGCTCTCGACTTCGTGACCAAGTGCAAACTCGGCAGGTAAAAACAAATTATTAACTTATTTACTCAGAACTTTGCTTTATTTGCCCGAGTGAGGAATGATGCAAATATTACTGTGGGGGTGAATGTATGACATGAAAACACACAATGTTGCATAAATTACAGTGAGATAATATTATAAAGATTCCTAACTCTCACTTTCACCTGGTTCTTCACGGCAGTCGTACCGTTATTCCTTCCTATGTAAACAAGGACACCTAATATAAAAGTGGTGCTCCATTTAAATCCATTTCAAACTTTCACACATAAAAACACTTTAGCATATCAGTCAATATTATTTGCAACATAGAGGAAACATACACACAGACTCATATGCACGCACGCACACACACGCACACCAAACACCTCCAAATGAAATTAATGAAAGCATTAATCCCACCCGGGATTTGAACCTGGGTTACCACATACAGATCTTAAACACTCAAACCATTACATTATCAAGACAGTAATGTAAGGTTGTCCTCTTGCGGCACTACCGGTGGGATATTTAAATCATCAACAAGACTAATCTACATCCATCTAATCATCTAACACTCCTTCACCATCCTCTCAAATTGCTCAAAGTACCTCCTCCTACCCAATGGAATCCAGCTCAACCTAACACAAAGATAACATAGCACAATACAGTATAACACTCAACTCAACTTAACTGGTATTCAATCCAACTCAACTTAACTCATCCTGATCCAATCCAACTCAACCTCTCCTAACCAAAGCAAAACCAACCCACTAACCAAATATCAACTTGCCTATTACGGGGCTGTTCGGCCAGGCAGCCTAGGGAACGACAACAACAACCTGCCTACAGGTATTTCTAACATTGACTTCAACTTAGCTTTTAACAGGTAGAGTAACACAAGTGCTTTTTCGTGCAACTATGTTTCCTGCAACTATATGTTAACAGAAATGGGCAGTTGGGCTAGCTACCTTCTCAAGATAATCAAACAAGTTGCCTTGGCATCTGGAAGCATATGAAGCCATTTGTGGCTACTCCCCTCGGGGATAAAGGAATCTGGCAATAGACATAGATACTGTACTTACTAATAATGGCTAAAAAAAAGGGGACTTAGGTTTAGGTCTAATTGTGCATACAGTACTCTCTCATTGGCTCATCCAAAAGATGAACATAAATTGAACCAATCATTGGCAACTGTGAGGAGAAGGGTGGAATGAACTGCCAAGATAATTTGAAAGGAGCATAGTTGTGTTCCAATATACTACAAGGGTGTGTGTAAGAAAGTGGTGTACAGTACATAGTTCACTAACAAGACTATCAGTGTGTACTTTAAGTCTACAAGGGTGTGTGTAGGAAAGTTGTGGAAGGTAGAGTAGCCAACATGTATGCTGTGATCCAATTATAATTAGTACACAATATTGGTGTCCGGGGGAGAGCTGGAAGCCCTTAGTGATCCTTGGTTTCTGGGTCTTCTCCTGGGCGACCTAGATGTGTGTGAATTTATATGTTGTTTTTTATGTTGTTTTGTTTGTTCCTGTTCAGGCTCTGTCTCGGGTTGGCCACCCCCAGCCATGGCTATATGCCTGAGTATATGCATACATACACATCAATAACACTACTTCCCACAATTATTGGTAGTATTTTTATCAATTTCACATTCTAATTGGAACAACCAGATGGCCTTCCTAAGGGACTCGGGGCTGTTCGGCCAGGCAGCCTAGGGAACAACAACAACCACATCTAAATTGACTAGTTTCCCCTAGGTCATTCACACAGATTAATATGTATTAAAAAATTGTACAATTACACTTAAGTGCAATAATATCCTTACGTCACTTGCACGACTACCGTACTATATGTACTGAAGTCATGTGTACTGGGGCTTAGATAAGAAGCAACCCATATTTTGTAATCATGTTGTATACAAACTACAAGTACGATGATATTATACTATTTGGGAAGAGTCCACCAGGATATAGGGGTGGATATTTACATCCCATTTGCTCTGGGCCTTTTTGAGTTATAGAGGTTTGAGGTCCTAATTACTGGCCTAATAATAATAATGAATAGACTATAACATGAAGAAAGATAGTATCATATACTCAAAGGCTCAGCAACCTTACATACCGCAACCCAGCTTTCCTAAAAAAATAAATAATAAATAAATATATAATAGGTTGGGAGTGAAAAGCTGAAGTGTTAAGGAGTAATGTTTGTCTTAGAGTTAACCCCTTCTGTACAAATGACGCATTTTTAATTTTATTCTAGCTACATTTAGACAATTCTATTCAGGTTAGGAAGGTCGTCTACCGATGAAAAGGCTACAAACTATCTTAATTAATCCTTTTAGCTGCCACATATCCTTCCTAGGCTTCATGAAATTGTCTACATGTAGCTGAAACCAAATATAAACTATGACGCCGCCGGTATAGAAGGGGTTAAGAACAATAAGTCTCTTAAGTAGGAATTCATAAAAGTGTTGTTTTCGGAACTTTATCAGCAATTTGTTCTGAATATATTTTGAGACTATTTTTCATTACTGGTAAGTAACAGTATTCTTTAATAAGATTAAGGTCATTCCAGAGCTGTCAGACCAAAGTCGCTCATATGAATCTACCTTAACAGGAATTTTGACTGTGACTATTCGGTTCTAAGGTCAGAAAAAGAAGAAGAAAAAATAGCTATGGAGACCTGAGAGATTGGTAGTAAAATCCCCCCAGTTAACCCTTTTAATACGATAGCACCTCTCCATTTGATTCTGGCTAACATTTGACAAGTTTATTCAAATTAGAAAGGACCTTTGGGAGTAGTCAAAGGATTAACGGAAAGTTTGTTTTTACTTCTTCGATTCCCAGAGGCCTTTCTTGCGCCAAATAAAATAATCTAATGCTAAATGCCATATCAAATGAAAACGCTGCTTTAGTATCGAAGACCAAGTAAACTCTGAGTAGCCAATTGGTATGGGGTATTCCAATTAGTACACACTCTACACAATAATCCTAGCAAAAAAAGAGAAAAAATGGTGCATGTGCCAGAGTATATAGATAGACAAAAGATTAGTCCAGCTAGATTTAAAAAGCTAGTATAAAAATGTACCTTATCCATCGTAATTATTTGTTGACATTACACTTTACAATCGACTGTAATCATTTGTAGTGAAGTATTTTAATTGACATTACATAATTGAACCACCGCATACAAATTGGTTAGTCTACACTGTAAATAAATGATAGCTATGAAAAAGGTAATAAAAGAGTACAAAATAATAATAAAGGCATATTAATAGTAATAAACCGCTCTAATATAGAGAACGGTAAAACACTATCAAAATACCCAATGAAACTCTTTATATACTATTCTATTTTGTTTACAGTGTAGCCTACTTCCAAACCAGAACAGTAATTCCAACAGTTCTTCATAAACCCTTCTGTACCGACAACGTCTTTTTAATTTTATTCTGGCAACTATTATACGATTCTATTCAGTTTAGGAAGGATCTCTAGCCATTATAAGGCTTCGAACTATCTCAAACAACTCTTTTAACTACCACAGATCCTTCCTAAGCACAAAATTGTCTAAATATAGCTACAATAAAATACAAAGCCGTTGCCGGTACAGAAGGGGTTGACTATACAATGACATCTACCATCCACTGTCATCTTACGCTTTATGTCATGTCATCTTACGTTTTATGGCCCATATTCCAAGACAAACCCCATCATGTGCAGGTAGCTCAGGGGTAATGTTCCCGCCTGCTACCCAGCAGACACAGGATCACCTCAGGCTCAGGTTGGTCAATGTTATGAGATGTAAACCAGAGGTTACCATCTCCCTTGAGCAAGGAAAAGTTTAACAGTCTCTGGTGGTCTGTAAGTACCTGTATGACGATATGATCTATAAGTATGTGAAGCGCTTGTGAACCCTCAGTGAGAACAGGCGCTATATAAGACCACACGACTAGCATTATTATTATTACTATAGTTTTACAGTAATTCCTAGCCAGTCAATATATTCTTGACTAGTTGTTGTACAGTAATTACAAAGAGAAGTACTGGAACATTATTACAGTACTCCTACTGCAATTAGAACAACTATAGTCTGGGGTTTTTCCAGCTGATGGTAAATTGAATCCTTTAGCATCCGATTTCTCGATACTTAATGGAAAAATGTGAAACAACTATGTCTCTGCATCATATTAACCCCTTCTGTACCGGAGACGTTTTTTTAATATTATTCTAGCTCTATTTAGACATTTGTAAAGTTGAAGAAGGGCCTCTAGTAATAAAGGGCTTCCAACTATCTTAATTATCACTTTTTACTACCGCAGATCCTTCTTAAGCTGCACAAAATCATCAAATAGTTGCCAGAATATAATGAAAAGAACATTACCGGTATAGAAGGGGTTAATACCGAGTTTATAACATTATCACCATATTTTACTACAAAATCTTCAAAATAACAGAGAAATCTTGATGGGAACTTTGCAGTTTACCGTCAGTTGAAAATAAACGGAGTATAGTGAACCTTAGTGACTGTCAAGGAATACACCTAAACTATAGGGTACTTACCACTGACTATGATAAGGTTTGTCAAGGAACACAGGTCCATGGGTCTTCACTTTCCCAGAGTCATTGTTGGTAATATAGTTTCAACCCCGTCAGTACACTCATGCCTTTCATATTAATGCATTCAGGCTAACACTAGAGGATTATATTCAGCTTAGGAAGGGCCTCTATGAATCAAAGGGGCACAAACTACCTCATTGAACCCCTGCCGACTCTCCCATATCCTTCTCAAAATGAATAAAATAGTCTACTGCTAGGCAGAATAGAAAGAGTGAAGGCATCAGCGTCCCAGAAGGGTTCGGTCTAATAGTACAGTAATAACATCTCTATGGTACACAGGATATATATATATATATATATAATATATATAACGGGCATACCTGGTATATATATATATATATGTTGACTTAAATTCATGCATGATTCCTGATATTCTGACTGGTTCCCAAATACAGTAATAATAATAATAAAGGGACAATAATAAATATATAAAATTCTCTTGGCCACCACCACACAACCAGCTTATAATAAAGTAGGTACAAGATTTTTATTTTGTGGATCCACACTGGATTAGTAAACAAAAAATAATAATAATCATCATAAATGGTATAGTCGCCCACATGAGTTCGTGCCCACCCCATGATTGTACATATAGAAGGAAATATAGTAGATTGAAGTACAATATGCGTGTAGTTTGGTATGCACAAGTTCATTCAAATGATCAATTAACAGTTATATACCAAATTATACATGTAAGTCAATCATACTATTTCTACTGCCATACTGTACTTAAACATATAAAGTGGATACAAACTCCTTTGGACAACCGTACAGCCATAATGGTCTTCACTAAATATCCCACAACCAAAAAGGGTATCAAGTATCAACCAACCAACCAACCAACCAGTCCACTTGGGGGGAGGGGGGCGGGCATAGGGTGGGGGTTATAGTAGGCAGAAATGGGGGTAAATTGGGGAGGGTGAGGGGGATGAGAATTTCAGTTTTGTCCATGCAAAGAGTGCTGGTACTAAAATCATAAATTGTATTTCTGTTTAAAATTATATAATATACTGCACATAACAATTAGGGACTGGGCAAAAAAATGGACTCAAAAGATAGGGAGGAAAGGATTCAGGAGGAGGATGCAGTTAGAAGAAAGAACACTAAAGAGATGTGTAAAACTTGGCGTTAATATAGGAAGGAGCAAGATCAGGATCCAGTTAGGAATTAAAGTGGATTGGGAGACTGGGGAAGAGAGAGAGAGTACTGTAGGCCAGAGTGTCAAACAAAAGCAAAGTCCTTTCTGTTTAGTCTTTACTATTGGATATGTAAAGATATATTTGTGATTTATAGTTCAAATTATGTCTTTGGCAGTGACATTATGGTCAAAACAATGCTATTCAATGTTAATTTTCTTGTATTCCTTCTCATATTCAATCAAGTCTTCAGACAAAATTGCTCCAGTTTGACACTCTGCTGTAAACAAAGCAAGTCTTTGGGGAAAGGAATCAAAACAGGATGCAAACCAGGAACAAAAATGAAGATGGTACAATGGGAACAGGGACAGGTGATGGATTCCATTGGGGAAGAGGTTTTGTGAGAGGATATAGGAGAGGATTCTGGCATGATAAGATGTGGGAGAGGAAGCAACCAGGATCAACACGATAGTTAAATAGGGAGAAGATCTTAGGTAACACACAATAAGAGACAATGGGAGAGATAGTTGTGAATGAAAGGAGAAGTACAGTAGTAATGTAAACATCTTGAAAGTGGCCACTATGGCAATGCCATCACCTCTTCTATAAATACACTATTACAGCATACCTTGACAAGAAACACTACTATAGTCAGGTGAAGGTATTAAGGGATAAGCCTTTACAAAAGCACCTCATATCTACTTTTCCAAGAGCGTTGAGAGGAGAGATGAGGAGTTGAGAGAGAGGAAGCTGTTGGAGAGCCTTTTTTGTGTGTTATTAGCTGACAAGAAACACTACTACAGTCAGATGGAGCTATTGAGGGATATGCCTTTACAACGGCACCTCATGTCTACTTTTCCAAGAGCGTTGAGAGGGAAGATGAGGTGTTAAGAGAGAGAGGAAGCTGTTGGAGTGGCTTTGTTGTGTGTGTTATTAGTCTGTATACGAGGTCTCACATGTCTCTACCAATACTAGTATTAATGAGACCGGCGTGGTAGTGACAGTTATGTAGATACCTATGGTGAATTAAAGGGAAAGTGATAGCAACTTTACTGTTGAATACATCATTGAATTTTGTTGGTGAAAGGATTCAGGTCTAGATAAAATTGGGATATAGCAACAATAACTAAGAATAGAATGATTACAAAACAACTGCTAGGACAAGAGATGGGACAGAGGGGTTATTAAAGAACTATATCTATCTATCTACATACTCAGGCACATACCCCCCTTTTATTTTATTTTTTAGCTGGGGGTGGCCGACTCGAGAGAAGAGTAAAATACTGTAATATTATAAAAATATAAAATGAAGTACACTAAGGAGGTCTACTGTAGAAGGCTAGAGATTAAAATAAAGAGCAACGTGACAAACATCCCAAAGTGTGACGAGGATAATTAGGTGAAGAGACTAAGGATATGGGTTAACTAAAAAGGTATATAGAGAGGGATATGCAAGAAGGTTTGGGACATGGGTTAGTCGCATAAAGGGATAGGATAGGGATATGGGTTAGTACGGCATGTTAGGGATATAGTAAGGCAGGCAGGTTAGGGATATGGGTTACTATGGTAGGTTAGGGATAAAAGCATAATCAAATTCAATATAAAATAAAACAAAAAAGTAGATAAATAGAGTGAAGGCATAAAACTGACAGAATGAGGTATTGGTAAAAAGGCAGAGAACAGAGGGGTAAGAGCGGGTTTAGAGTTGGATATGTGTGAGAGAGAAAGCAAGAAAGGAAGGGGGGGGGGACTAGGGGGTCATAAAGGCTCGGCAACGGGTCTCAAAATAAAATCACAACAAATCCGAGTCAACTGGTAATGAAAGGGTTGTTGTTGTTGTTGTTGTTGTTGGTGTGAGGTGGAGCAAAATAAAAACAACAGGTTCATCAGTGTACTTACCCTGAAGGTGAGATTCCGAGCTGAGGGCCTGAAGGAGGTGACTAGTGTTGTCCGTGGTAGCGGCGGCGGGATGTGGGGGCGGGGGGGTCCCACCAGGGGGCGTGAGGCCGGGAGGGGTCCGGGTGGCTTTATGTTCACCAACACCACCACACCCCCCCCCTCCACCACCACTCTCCCCACCATCATCAGGGGAGCACCATGAACCACCACCACCGCCGCCCTCTTGGTCTGACCCACAGCATTCTAGTGGTTCAGTCTGACCATCACAAAGAACATAACAAAGTGTTAGTCAGTATCACAAAAGAAGACATTTTACAGTCTTAAGCACCTGTCTTAACTACAGTAAAACCTCTCACTTTAATACAAATACTGTACAAACACAGGGAAAATCCTGTCTGGAAGTGTGAAACACAGAGTTTAATTCAGAGAAGTAAAAATATCAAGCTAATAATTCAAACCATGTATCAAGTGTCCAGACATTTATCCATCCAAAAGATAGAGGTCAATGTTTGGACTCCAATACCATTGTTCAGACATTAAACTCGGTCTTGGAGAGAGGGAAACTATGAACCAAAACCGGATACATTTTTGGAAGCCTGAGGTCAGACAAGGAGGGGTTTTACTGTACACACTTAACATAGCTATTCTATAACATACATACAGACTAGACCAATAGGAACAGTGATAACCAGTAGCTCCAGACATACAGTATTAACATTATTTCCGGACATTTTTTAGACGTCCTGAAATAGAGATAAAAGACACAGAAGCATCTCATTATCACTTACATTTAATTAGTAACCTACCCCTCATACCACTGAATCTCTTCTACTTCTATTTATCACAAGTATGTGGAAGGTGAGCAATCTCGGAATGAAAGCTAAAAGTGCAATGTTGTTGTTCTTGTCGTTCCCTAAGCTGCCTGGCCGAACAGCCCCGAGTTCCTAAGGAAGGCCATGGCCAATATTGGGCTTTCCCACAGGGCTCTCAAGGAGTGTAGATTATGTTGTTGGTGTAAGTGATTGTGTAGAATGCAGTCTTCTATGATGTGTTTAATAGTATGGGGTGCCGTGTTGCATCCTGGGCAGGTGTCGACGACGGAGTCATCCAGTCTCTTCTGATAGCTCAGAAGAGCTGGATGGTGCCCACATCTCAGCCTGGCCAGGTGGACTCGTCCTCGCGAGGAAGGGAGGATTCAGAAGGATGGATTTCGGGAGGTCGTGCCTGCAGCTGCGTGTTGTCTATGAGTGATTGGATGGAACTCTGGAAGCTGGTTTGGAGTGGGCAGGGAGGGAGAGATGATAGTATTTATGTGTGCTACCATGTGCTGGGTGTTGTTTTGATATTCCTTGGTGTCTGTGAGTGTGCTGCCATGTAGTGTAGTGTAGTGGGTGGTGTTGGTTTGTGGAGGCTGCAGCCAGGAATTGAGTACCTCTCATGTCCAGGAGGCTTTGACTTTGAGGACTTTGGTTTGCAATGTATCAACGGATAGTTGCACAAACAGTGATGTATGGGGCTGAGACATGGGCTCTGAAGGCAGAGGAGAGAAGAAAGCTGGATGTCATGGAGATGAGCTGCTTGAGGAGCATGTGTGGAGTGATTCGTAGAGAGATTGAGAAATGAAGAGATACGTAAGAGAGTGTGGCAGCAGGAACATTTGTATATGTGAGTCACATACAAGGGGAGGTAGAGGGGTAGGAAGACATTCATTAAGTGGAGAAAATGTGTAGTACTGTACAAGCATTGGAAAATGGAGGAATGACTATAGATCAGGCAAGAGAAGTGGTAATAAATTGGAATGCTGGTGAATAGATGAGTGAAAACGCGGTCGTTTGGGAGAGGGGGTCAGGCGCCAGTTGGACTAGATAATAGTCCCTTACACAAGACCTAATCCCATGTCTTCTCTGGTCTACACTTATTTGTCACTACCGCACCCATACCTTTGTCAATCCGTTTTCATTTATCACAAGCTTGAACTACCTCGATCTATTCTTATATCTCTCTAGACGTTAATACACTTAACTCTAAAGTGTTGTTGTTCCCCAAGCTGCCTGGCCGAACAGCCCCAAGGCCCTGAGCAAGGCCAAGGCCATAACCGAGCGCCCCCACAGAACCCTCCCTGCCTACCACAATAAAGCCTGGGTGACCAAAGCCACTCCATGGCGGGGAGCTGAGGAGGGTGCGGAAACGCCCGGGAAACCAAAACCCCACCCAGGGCCCTGTGCCCCTCAGCAATTATGAAGAGAAAGTTGAGGGGCAAAGGAAAAATGTGACGCTTTGGCTTCCAATCTTGGTAGATTGGGAGGTCAATCCATGGAAAAGACGCCGTCACTTGAGATCTAGGAAATACATAAGTAAAAGGAACAGTCGGAGTAAGCTATGGGTATGGCAGAGATCGCTCAGTTCTCACTCTGATAGACCAGCCCATCACCTCTAAAGTTATCTGAATTCCTTGCTAGCAAATTCCGTCTTGCAAAGAACACACAGACTCTTGCATTCTTTACTTACTTTAAATACTTCAAAGACCGAGTGATCCATAGGAAGTATACATTATAATTGGGATTAACCTCACATATCAATCTCGCCCTTCTCATTTTATTATGTTCCATTTTGTCAATATCCTCCACTTTAACCAGATATGTTTCTATAGTATAAGTTATTATACTTCTAACACACGAAGCATACACCTTTCCCCTTAAGAAAAGCGAGAGTTCTCTTTGTCTAAACAAGAAACTACTCTCTCAAATTTACTGAGCTGCATCTAATTCTTACTATGGAGCCAGCTTCACCCTCACCCTCGGCAGA
This sequence comes from Paralithodes platypus, assembly GCA_032716605.1. NCBI lineage: Eukaryota > Metazoa > Arthropoda > Malacostraca > Decapoda > Lithodidae > Paralithodes > Paralithodes platypus. The sequence goes on along the minus strand of CM064570.1, from coordinate 15,955,183 downwards.
AATAGCATCATCCATGTAACAGAAATTGTTCACACACTCCAGTCACATTGCCAAAATTGGTACTGGTACTACCAGGTAAGTCCTTCAACACAAACTCTCCTTTACATAGTGCACTTTCAAATTTCAAGATACTAGACTCCTCTCTCAGTAGTGGTTCTCTCAAAATGCAACACTGTTAATTACCAGATGCCTCAATCTTCGAGGGGTAGCCACAAATGAATCGCCTCCATGCACCTCTGTTACTGGTACCTATCAGCCGGCACCTCATCTCCTATCAAACACCACTTTCACTCATATACTTCTCAGCTACATCCCACCACCTCACCCTCGGTCTGCCTCTCCTTCGCAACAAGTACTACTGTATATAACATGTATATAACCCAACAAATACCCCACGCTACCCTCCTCGCACCGCCCCATCACACTCCTTTGCTCCCCCTCCAAAGTCATGGAACGCCTAGTATTACAACTAATTACACCTGACCTATCCCTAGCTCCAACACAACATGGCTTTAGGCCACTGCACTCCACAAACACTCTTCTCACAGACCTTACACAAAGAGCTTTCGACGGCATCAACTCAGCTAGACCACCACACAGATCACTATTAGCCACACTCGACATTAGTAAAGCCTTCGATGCCATCCCCCGCCACAACCTAACAAACAAATCTACAACACAAATATGCACAACACAAAAAGGTGGCTGGCCAACTTCCTAGCAGGCAGATGTGCACACGTATCTTTTGCCGGTCAGTCATCTAAAATCAGAAACTTTCCAAACGGAGTCCCACAAGGATCCGTCCTATCGCCCGCACTCTTCAATCTGTACATGCACGATATAACTACACCCAATACGCCCCAAATAAACTTAGCCTCCTATGCAGATGACATAACACTCACATGCACACACCATGACCCAAAAAGAGCAACAGATCTCCTTCAACCCTATCTCAACACACTACATGGCTGGTGCACTACAAACAGACTTAATCTAGCCCCAGCCAAATCCACCGCAACCCTGCTCACAAGTTGGACAGGAGAACACGAATACATCCCTCAACTCACCATAAACAACACACTCCTAACACATACACACACACCCAAAATCCTAGGAGTAACATATGATACTCATATGACATTCAAACAGCACACCACAAACATTAAAAAGAAACTGACACCCAGACTTAACGCCCTCAGGTCACTTGCTCACACAAAATTTGGACACAACAAAGAAACTACCACCACAGTATATAAACAATACATAAGATCAGTGATGGAATACGCAAGCCCAGCCTGGGCTTCTAACCTAGCTGAAACACATCATAAGACCTTACAGACTATTCAAAACAAAGCCCTGAAGATCATTACAGGCTGCACAGCTACTTCACCCACAGATCACCTACATCAAGAAACCAAAATCCTCAAAGTCAAAGACCATCTGGACATGAGAGGCACTCAATTCCTGGCAGCAGCCTCCACGAACCAAGACCACCCACTTAACTACATGGCAACACACCCACAGACACCAAGAAATATCAAAACAACACCCAGCACACGGTATCACACACAATTATTGTCCTCTCTCCCTCCCTGCCCACCCCAAACCAACTTCCAGAAGTACATCCATACTCATATCTCTCACCGATCCATCCACTCACTCACAGACAACACGCAGCTGCATGCACGACCTCCCGAAATCCATCCTTCCGAATCCTCCCTTCCTCGCGAGGACAGAGTCCACCTGGCCAGGCTGAGATGCGGACACCATCCAGCTCTCCTGAGCTATCAGAAGAGACTGGATGACTCCGTTGTCGACGCCTGCCCGGGATGTAACACAGCACCCCATACCATTAAACACATCATAGAAGACTGCATTTCACACAACCACTTACGCCAACAACACAGTCTACACTCAATGAGAGCTCTGTGGGAAAGCCCGATCGTGGCCATGGCCTTTCTCAGGGACTCGGGGCTGTTCGGCCAGGCAGCTTACGGAACAACAACAACAACATTTAATGGAGTTATTTCCCTCCTCTTTCCCACAAATTGCACATGGGAACTCACCATTTTCTTACTTCCTCGATCTGCTCCACTATTCAAGATCTTAGTTTTATTTATATTTGTATGTATGTATGTATATACTCAGGCACATACCCCATAGCTGGGGGTGGCCGACTCGAGACAGAGCTTACCTTTACCTTTGTCTAATAGTACACTTACTGCCACCAACCTGCTCCATTACACCCTCTGAAGGAAGTGGAGGTCTTCCTTACTCTTCCTTACTACCACTTGAATCATATTTATCCTCTTAATCATATGACCACAATTGTTATCTACCTAAAGAAGATTTTAATCAACTAAGAAAGGACCTTTTAAGTAGCAAAAGGGTTACAGCCTAGCACAAATAACCCTCAAACTCTGACGTCCTTCCTACATTGAAATAAATCGTTGGAAGCTAAAACATAACACAAAGTGGCGTCATCTGATTAAAAGTTAAACAAAAATAGCTTACTGACTTATTTGTTAACCTGTTCCCACATCACATACCTGTAAAGAAAGGAAAGAACTATTAAAAAAAGGTGCTTGGAATACAGACCATCAACAGGAAACGAAATATTAATAAAAGGCACTAAGAATACAATCAGCATTCTATAAATCTAAATTTCCTTTGCTATACCTTAGGAAAACCTCTAAGAATATCTGAATTTGCCTTTAATTAGCCAAAGCAAAGTATTTGGAAAGTTGAAACGTTTGTCCTTATGAACAATATAAACCTTAGAGAGATATTTCTAAACAATATGTTGATTATTGATTTAATATGTAAGACAACACAATATGTATAGTAAATCAATGAATTGATATGCAGGACAACAATAAGATACCGGTACTATTAAATATGTAGATAATATATAATTCGATATGCAACTTGCAAGACATCTTTGAGATATAACTAAATAAGTAGATTATGGATTTGATATGCAAGACAACTAATCAATTTACAGATTAAAATGTAAAACTTGCAAACTAAACAAACCAAAATTGGGACAAGGACAATATAAAGTCAAATTAAATTATCAAAATCGCTATGTGGAAACAACGCTTACTAAAATGAAAATTATTAAATAAAAGAACACAATCCACCACATAGGGTGTACATTACTACATGAGCAAGTTAATCTGTTTCCCAAGCAAACTAATCGCACATATTTGATATGCAGAACAAGAACGAGAAATTACTAAACAATACAGTTGCCTGTATAAATTCTCTTCCTCGTCATGATCTTAAACATAAAAGCATAATTAGTATGAATAAATTTTGAGTGTGGTTTCTTATAATCAGTTGACTTGTTAGAGGAGTTAACCATTGCATAGGAAACTACACTTCTAATTATTCAATCATGCACATTTCCATGTACAAGATCACAGAGAAAACAGTACTTCTGTGGGCAACTGTACATAAACAATTTGATGCAAGACAAGTTAGTTAGTTAGTTATGTAGAGCAGACTAACCAGACCACTGAGCTCCATACGGAACTCTCATAGGTCTGGCCCGAAGGATTAGATCAGATTACTGAAAGGAGCTTAAGGCGACGCAAAAAACGGACGATGGGGGGGGAAGGAAAAGGACAGAGAAGCGTATAAAAGTTCAGTAAATGATTTAGTACCAAAACAAGCCGTACGCAGACGGGCAGTATCTGGGCAGTCAAAGATGTGGCAAGTACTGTATTAGAAGAATCATGTGAAGGATTTTAGAAGAAAGATTAAACTAGCCAATTTGTACACTCGCTCCAAGAAGTATCTGCAATCCTACGCTGATTATCTGTTGTGTACAGCTCGGTAGGGTTGGCACCTCTGCCTGCAACTATATCCATGTGTCAGAGACGATCCTCTCCGACACATGGATATACTGGCGGGTGCCCAACCCCGAAAGGGGTTGAAATAGGGGAGCTATCCCCCCGCCAAAGGCGGCTTTCTAGGGCCTTTCCTAGCTGATGCTGAGAGGATTGGGTTCTAGTCATGTGGTGATGGGCTGGTCTATCAGAGTGAGAACTGAGCGATCTCTGCCATACCCATAGCTTACTCTGACTGTTCCTTTTACTTATATGTTTTCTAGATCTCGAGTGACGGCGTCTTTTCCGTGGATTGACCTCCCAATCTACCAAGATTGGAAGCCAGCGTCACATTTTTCCTTTGCCCCTCAACTTTCTCTTCATAATTGCTGAGGGACACAGGGCCCTGGGTGGGGCTTTGGTTTCCCGGGCATTTCCGCACCCTCCTCAGCTCCCCGCCATGGAGTGACTTCGGTCACCCAGGCTTTATTGTGGTCGGCAGGGAGGGTTCTGTGGGGGCGCTCGGTTATGGCCTTGGCCTTGCTCGGGGCCTTGGGGCTGTTCGGCCAGGCAGCTTGGGGAACAACAACAACAACACATGGATATAGTTGCAGGCAGAGGTGCCAACCCTACCGAGCTGTACACACCAGATGATCAGCCTAGGGGTGCAGATACTTCTTGGAGCGAGTGTATATGGAGGTCCATTTATAGTCTTTCATACTTCATTATGCATCGAGAAAGCAGCTGGTAAGGGATTGAAAACTCCAGGTGAAAAAAATTGGACTATAGTATGCAATAACGAACGGTGTTTCCCTCTCGTGACTAACCTTGAGGACAGGGTGGTCGAGGTCCTCTGGTGGGAGAACCTTGATGGTGGCGGTGGGTGTGGAGGGAGGGCCGGATGAGCAGGAGGAGGACATGGGCGGTGGCAGCAACGGAGGGTGTGACAGTAAGGGAGGTGGCCCATCAACCTCCCCCCCATGGTGGCCGTCTAGGTGATGGGACTGCTCCGCTAGACTCTTTCTGAGCCGCTTGGAGGGCGGGAGGAGGGGCGGGGTTGGCGAGGGAGTGGTGCGGTCTGGGGGGTCGGGGCGGGGCAGCGGAGGGGTGGCCAGGGTGAGGGAACTGGTACTGCTGCTGCTGCTGGTGCTGGGGGGGCCAGGGGGCGGGGGGAGCGGAGGATGGCAGGGTGGCCAGGGGCGGGGGTAGTAGGTGAGGGGGTAGGTGGTGATGGTGGGGCGGGGGTAGGGGTAGGGGTAAACTGTTGTTGTTAGCGGTGGTGATGGGGACCTTGTCGGGACTGGTGTGGTGGGGCAGCAACTGGGGCACTAAAGGACGCTCCATTATGGACGGTCCCGCTAAACCCAGACCCAGGCTGCCCAACCCACCCAGAGAGGACTTCAGGGCTGAGAGTGGAGACATGCTGTTTGGTCCACCCTATAAACAAACAACAATCATTAGATATCACAAGTAAACATACAGTACCGGTACATAACACTAAAAAAAATCACATCAGTAATACATTTTTGGACCAACAGGAGGTACTGTATACGGTACAGATTTGACTTAGCCTTTTCATATAAAGCTTGGAACTCTGGACACTCGATATCTAGTTCAGAATATCACCCGGGCCATTCACACAAAATGTTAAAGAGTGAAATACACTAAAATTCTGAAAGACAGATATTCCAATCTTTTCATACTTCCAAAAACTTCAGACAGTTGGAAAAGTTCTCCCAAAAATTACTCAGAAGTTTGTTTTTACTTTTTTCTATTTACTGTATTTGAAACTTAAATTTGGTACTGTAGTGGATTGCAACTGACCTGGTCCTTGCGATCATCGGAGGACTCGGCCAGGCCTCGGATCTTGAGTGCCTCGGCCGTGTGCAGGAAGTTCCCCAACTGCACCTGCGAGATGTTAACCTCTCCCGCGTACATGAATTCCAGCAGGCTCCTCATGTGTGTGTACGCCACGTCTCGCAGGATGATGATCGGGTGGCTGCACGGGTTGCCCTGCACACATAAGAGAAACATTATTAGCTAGGGTACATAAAATAAAGGCAAATGAAGGTGTCAAGTAGGATAAAATGAGGGAAAAAGGACATGTTAACAGAGTGTGTGCCACGTCTCGCAGGATGGTGATCGGGACACTGCATGGGTTGCCCTGCGCACATAAATAGGTTGATGGGGCAAACCGGTGTACATAATAAGGTAATGAGGTAGGGAAATTTGAATATAGGGAAAAGGTATCAAAATATTTTATATTGAGGAAAAAAAGAGATACCAGTATGCTAAATTATTGATATAGTATAACAGATGGAAAGATATGTCAATATAACTTAAAGGAAACAAAAATAACATATAATCCATATTTCTTCCAGCCTATTTTTCAACCCCGAGTGGCATTTATAATTGGGAAAGACTCACCCACACAGCATTAATGTGGGTCTGTCCACTGCGGAGGAAGTTTTCTCTAACGCTATCTCCTGATTGTCACTAACCATTTTTTACCCCACCCAAAACTCTCTCTCACACACACACACACACACATTCAACTACATCAACTGTAATTGCCTCAGAAAAATAAAAAATAAAAAATGCTAATGAGATTTTGGTGTCTATTTGAAGTATGGATAGCTTCCTTCATCATAAGCTACTTGGTTTTGACCTATCCCTGTCCTTTACAGAAATATGGGAGAAAAATAACAAGTGTATATACAGTACAGTATGCCCAGGAACTCGGGGTCAAGTAAAGAAATTACTTGCGAGTTTCAGGCCATAAGGAAGTTGGAGCTGTAAACATTGATACATGACAGAAATGCAATAATAATGTAAGTTTATGATGGATAGAAAGTAGGATTGATTTGATTGTATATACAGGTATTTTTAACCCTCTCCGACATATGACGCGATTTTGAGCCGATTAGGGATACTTTAACCTTCTCACCACGGAAGGCCTCTTGAACGCCCATAAAAAAGCATATAACAGCTGCCCGGAAGGCCTCTTGAACGCCCAGTGGTTGAAAGCCTGTGAGCTTCGTGTGCGAGGCGTCGGTCCGACGCATGTAAACAACAGCCGGCTGGACCGACGCCCCGCATCTCCGGCCACAAGAAGGAGAGCGTCGCTTGTTCGTGTGTGCCTGTATGTTGTTGTTAAGTATCGAAAAGTGGTGTAAAGTGGCTGTTTTGGCCATAAAGTTATCTCCAATGAAATCATCATCACAGCTCAACCAGTTGACTTAGAGAGCTCTACTTAATGCCATTCTACAGGTAAATAACACAGCTACGCTTGGGGATGCGCGGGAATGCGGGAAGCAGTCTGATTAACGAATATACGGTAGCCTAGCCTAGACGTTTTTCGGCCAAAACACCCGGGTTTCGAGGAATATATATATAATACATAGCCGGGGCTGGAGGATTAAAGCCTTTGTCACCATCAGGGGTATTTAGAAACCTTTAGTTTAGTTACTTCAACCTCTGCAGTTGTCTTTGAGTTAGCTGTGGGCAGAAAACTAATTTTGGAGAGGTAATTATAAGAGTGAGAGAACTCTATTTCTTATTGCTAATCTGGCAACCTCTGCGTCATATGAGTCTGAAGGGGTTAAAGGTACTACGGTGGTATTTTAGTTGTTAATTCTGGTGAATATCGATATCTATATCTCTAACGTCCATATACCCTGAAACTTGCAAGTGGTCAATTGTCAACAAAGTACAGCACAGTATCCTAGGTTATCAACCTTTTCCTGCTTTGTCAATGGTACTTCTCTTTATGCAAACCATTCTTAGTAGCTTCATTCTTTAATTGAAAACATCCTGCCAGTCATACTCTCTCTCTCTCTCTCTAGAGAGAGAGAGTGTGTGTGTGTGTGTGTGAGAGTGAGTGAGTGAGTGAGGGAGAGAGGCGGGGGGAGGAGATAGTGTGTGTGTGAGAGTGAGTGAGTGAGTGAGGGAGAGAGGCGGGGGGAGGAGATATTGAATGGGAGTGAGGGAGAGAGAGAGACAATGAATGATGAAAAAAAGGAATACCTATAAAAAACTATCTACACTTACCATCATCACACCAATTACATTACTAGCTGGTGTAACAATGGACACAGGACTGCTTAAAGTACAGCTCAGTATAACCCTTTGTAGCTAATAATCCAATAGAGGGGGTCTCACATGAAACCTTTTATCAGCAATTATTAATTATCAACATATTTCCGGCAACATTTCAAGGATCATTTGCATCGGAAACTAGACTAAAGATGGATCATGTTTGTTTAAAGTTTGCTCCCTAAACCTCCATCAAGCTTAAACAAAAAAAACCCAACCCTCTTCAAGATAAATTTGTACATTTGAAGCCCTCCGAATCATAAGGGGACCAACCAACATTTTCTTACTTCTGAGAAAATCAAGGTCAAAGTTTGGCAGTTCAAAATATGTGTAACTCTTTAACCCGGTAAGGTGCCCTCTTCATATTTTTACTGAAGGTAGCTGAAACACTACTCTTTCATCCCAGCATGTAAAAATAGGGGGTTCCACGTCTATATTTTTAGTAAAAACACCCAAACCAAAATTATCCCCTTTTTTGAATGGCCAAAATCTAACATTACCAGCACTTTGACCATGAGTTTTTTCTTTTAAAGATAATAATGCACTGATATTGGGTAGTGTACGTAATTTTCCATCATTCCCACCCACAAGCCTCCAATTTCCATACTCCAGGTAAGGCAGGAAAGTAGTTAATAATTAACAGGTAAGTACAAGGGTATGGGTAAGTGAACGTACTTTTACGTACGGGAGAGTGAGAGTAGGGAGGGATTAACTGAGTGTCGTTTGGACCCCTTGTGTCATGTTATATTTTTCCCAGGATATTGGTGAGTGTTCCCGAAAGGCGAAAAAGTTACCTTAACGTCCAGGACTCTCACTCTTACAGTTTTCGTCTTAAGGGTACCAAACGACTACCAGTGTGTAGGGGAGAAGTTGGGCTATGGCGCCACGTGCTTGGCGCGGAAATTCAAAAAATGTCGGTTGGTCCCCTTATGATTCGGAGGGCTTCATTTGTCCTGGCCAAAGGCCGGGTCCTCCTAAATTATTGACTCGCTATCGCTACACCTAAATGGCACAAAAATCCTAAAATTGATAAAGAAATGGAGCAAAAGGTAAAAAAATCTCTAAACTAATGGGACAGTCTTAAAATGTCTAAACTAATGGGATTAAACATGAGGGAAAAGGGGGTCCAGACAAAAAATAGCCCCTTAACTTAAGGCAACATCATTATTTAGAAGTTTGAGCAGTGTTGAGGATTTGGTTGAGGCTTCGGTTACAAATTCATTCTAACGACTGAAAGAATTTTACTAAGCTAGGATACAACTCATTCAAAGGGTTCAAAAGACTCGACTGCAAGAAGAATTTTATGAAGCTGGGATACATATTCAGAGTTCAAAAGACTTGAGTGAAAGAAATCTCCTAAGCTAGGATAACATTGTATTCAAAGTGTTCAAGTGTTCAAAGTGTTCATAAGAACAATTATAAAGTAGAGCAACTTTTGCTCCTAAACTTTATTCTAGCAAGACTTTACATTTGTATCAGCAACTAGGCTAGTTGTTGTTGATGTTGTTGTTCCCCAAGCTGCCTGGCCGAACAGCCCCAAGGCCCCGAGCAAGGCCAAGGCCATAACCGAGCGCCCCCACAGAACCCTCCCTGCCGACCACAATAAAGCCTGGGTGACCGAAGCCACTCCATGGTGGGGAGCTGAGGAGGGTGCGGAAACGCCCGGGAAACCAAAGCCCCACCCAGGGCCTTGTGCCCCTCAGCAATTATGAAGAGAAAGTTGAGGGGCAAAGGAAAAATGTGACGCTTTGGCTACCAATCTTGGTAGATTGGGAGGTCAACCCACGGAAGAGACACCGTCACTTGAGATCTAGAAAATATATAAATAAAAGGAACAGTCAAGAGTAAGCTATGGCTAGTAGGCTTTAGTGGTACAGTCAGAAACCGCAGTTTCTGAGACACCTGGATAGGGCCCGGACATTGGGAGCGTATGGTTTCTGGACGACAGCTCACTTTAAATATCACAAGGCCGAACACGTACAAACACTCGTTTCGAAACAATAGATGCTTCACTCAGTCTGCCATGTAAGATTATTGTGCTGTTGTTATGCTACGATACGATTCATACTACAGAATCTGATATAAAAATGACAAAAATACCATTGTTTGTTATTGCCTCCTGTATCTACATTAAACACGGATAGCTATTACATAATTAAGAATGTAAAGAAACACTACCAAACCGCAGTGAATGGACAGGCTTTCGTTGTGTGTGTCTGTGATTCATCAGACGTCATCCATAGTAGTTACTATTAAACACATACCGGTACTCACATATAATTCATCCATTTTCTTCCCATGCTATTAACCTTGTTGCACTGTGTAAACATTGCAATATATCAGATACTATAATATTAACATCGAAAAAGTATCTATAGCCTTTGCTAAGCGTAATATCACGATGCGATGCTTATATAGCCTTTACCCTTTAGTGTTGTATACATTTTTTACTAAATTAATATTGGATATATAACCCTATCAGCATCCGAAGCTTAACTTTGTGGTATTACATAATACCCCCCATATATCACTACTAATAACTCATTGCCGTTTCACACCTGAATTTCATTACCAGATGATAACGTTTAATATTACATTGCATAGTTCGTTGTGTTGTATGTCATGAAGCAGACACTACTTTTGTCAGTGTGTGTCACCTACTGTAGAGCATTATGTCTATTACAACACACATTGGTTAACTTACACACACTCGACTAATCGTAATTAGCAATTCACGTCATAATTGCCATCGTTACTTTACACAACTGTTTATTACACACCAATGCCAAATAAACATATACGCTGTAATACTGAACATCCTCCTCTACGAAATGAATACAAGCATGCATAATGTGGTCACTGGGATCATGGAAATGAAGACAGCTCTCTAGGGGGTGGGGGACAAGAGATCGAACCTAAACTACCAAATTTCGTAACAGCCAATTATACGTTTAAGGTTGGAACCCGAGCCATTCTCGTGGGGCAGCAGGAATCACCGCAGCATGTTTTTTTATTTGAATTTAAATAACTATAAGACATATTGCAGTATGTTTTGCTTTATTTTTGAAAGTTCGATTCATATCCAATTCAGGGATTTTCATAGAATAAAATTAAAATAATAAATTTACCAGTGCCTGAAGTTTTTATGAATACTGATGTATCGGACGAAATGGTTTGCATGAGCTATAGATCACAGTATTCCACAAATAAATCATAACTTTTGATGCAGTAATTAACCTTTCAAAAGAACATTTGTTTAGATAAGTATCGGACATATTATCTCAATGTGCAAAGAAAATAGCACACACACACACACACACACCTAAATCCTGTTCATTCACTGTGCAATTTGGAAGTATTTCTTTTCATTTTTAATTTCTTTAAACCTATGGTAATATTTGTGTCCGTATTTACTGTATAGTAAATACGGAAGGGAATGTAATACTGTACAGGTATTTTTGTCATTTATATATCCATAAATATATGAATGCGGATCATAGCATAGCAGCAGCATTAACATTTTACATGGCAGACTGAGTAAAGCATCTATTGGTTCGAAACATGTGTTCATAGGTATGCAGCCTTGTGATAGTTAAAGTGGGCTGTCGTCCAGAAACGATGCGCTCCACATGTCCGGGCCCTATCAGTGTCTCGGAAATTGCGGTTTCTGACTGCAGACGTGGCCAGGGTGTCAAACCGGAATAATATAGTTTGAAGACTTGAATGAATAAGAGAATGAGGCAAATTTGCCCTTTGTCTCATCCTTACACATACATGTAATGGAGAAAATCAGGAGGGTTCCAAACAGATCCCCCATGCTTTCAGGGTTAACCTTCATAATCATATGACAACTTTAAATATACACTAAGGCTAACTCCAAACAATTTTGTCTACTGTAGTTGCAAAGTACCTCTACGATTATTATTATTATATTTTTTTGTTATTTTTTATTTTTTATTTTGTTTTGCCAAACGCTGTAATTCCCGAGAAGGGGTGGCCATGAACATTAGGCGTTTGTCACGAATCGCTATGTCAAGTTGCCTAGGCTTGACATCTACCAATAAAATTTTTGACAGCGAGTGTTCAATCCGCCAAAACTTTGATCAGCAGCTGAAGCTCTACTGACTGAATCCGCTCAATCTAAATAATTGTCATTCAGAAGTTGAACAATTTGTCTGTAGAAAACTGTAGTACTGTATTGATTTAATGTCCTCTGATTGAGAGCCAAGTGTTCATCTTGCAGTCATAGGGATAAAAACTATCAATACCGGTATATTTTAACTCTCAGTTCTATGGCATCTTCATTAATTAATTCTAGGTTACTACATTTATCTTAGCAGCAATTACATCTTGCAGTCTGAGTTGAGCACCTTGTTTACATATTAATTCTTTCAATTCAATGGTATCTTCTTTTATTCAATTTTAGTCTACCGTATTCATTTAAGGAATTAGGTCTCGCAGTCAGCACCTTGTTTACACAATAGGAGCTGCAGAGATGGAGTGCAATAGATAAAAAACTATGCAGCACACTTTGAATGAACACATTCATGTATGCTTATGCCAAACATTGATGTTATATTATGATAGAGTAAAGAGATTGAGGACAGACAAGTTTGTTTTCACAGAAGTTATTGATATTATGGTGTATGTGATTTTTGTCATATATGAAGATATAGTGGTATAGAAAATATTTGCATTACACCCTAAAAATATACCCGGTATATAGAATCTTCCCAACATTATTAATTTCATAACCATTCAAACTGAAATGTTATCAAATTCTCACGAATGAAGAGAGGCTATTAAGATGCATATTTGCTTTCATCAAATTTGTTAGATCCAGAACAAACAAAAATTAAATAATAGTATGTACAGGGATTTGGCACAGTGATACCACTTTGATAGGAAACACTAAATACGGTCACTTACATAAGTTCAGCAACAAATTTGATAAGTGTAAATTCTAAAGAAAACAAATTATTTTACAAGGGAAAACAAATAGTAACTGTTAGCAGGGTGACTGGAACAACTGTGGGCTGTCAAGATTTAATTTACAGGAGAAGGAAGAGGCTAGACTGGGAAGAAAAAGTAGGTCAAATTCTCATTCTCTCTCTCATGTTTATGTTTTCGTTCCTTGTTGACAAACTATCGACACCGGCTGTAGAGGTGCCTGTGTATGAACCAATCAGTGGCTAAGTGATGCATGTTTACGATGGGTGATGAATAAAGCAGGGAAATTTATCAGATCCTTGCACAACTCTCACCCACAGTCCACTTCTAATTACAATTCCACGGACTACACACAAATTAGGCCGGGGTCTCTGGGTATTTCTCCTGGACGACCTAGATGTGTGTGATTTTGTGTTTTGTTTTGTTTTTCTGATGTGTTGCAATGTCCCTGTTTGGGCTCTGTCTCGAGTCGGCCACCCCCATTAAAAAAAATTTTTTTTAGGAAAACTGGGGTAAGTGCCAGAGTATATACATACCGTACATACAGTACGGTATATACATACACAATACTTCACAGTTTTACCCTGAATTATCTGGGTGTTTATGCTGCTAAATGATCCTCAATTTAAAAATATTAATAAACACAGCTTATAATAGTTTGAGGGGGGATGGTTAGTTTTTCTGAACCCCCTTCTCCCTCATGTTTAGTCCCATTAGCTTTTAGATTTTAAGACATTCGTTCCATTAGTTTGGCGATTTCAAGACTTTTCACCCTTTTCTTTGTCAATATTAAGACCTTTTGTGCCATGTAGGTGTCGATAGCGAGCCTGTACTTTTAGAAGGAACCGGCCTTAGGCCGGAACATTTTTCTACTGAAAAATTTAAAAATTTATCTAGAAAGGGGGTCTAGGAGGTGTTTTTTAAAGATTGATGGAGGTCTAGAGCAGAAACTATAACATAAAGAAAATAAATAAATAAACAGAGCAAAAAAATAGCCACTACCCCCTTCAAGCAAGTACCAGGTGTTACAAATTACACAATGGTAAGAAAAACTAAATATGAGTTATGTCCTTCATTAACCCTCCTGGCCTGGGCTGTATCTCCAAAGGACAGGGTGGGCTACCCGGGCGATCTGGCCGATAAACGTCTAGGACTAGGCTACCGTATTTTGGTTAATTTTAACTGCTAGAAATTTCCCACGCATCTATAAATGTAGTGCGGTTTCCAATCTGTAGACTGGCGTTGAGTAGAGCTCTCTAAGTCAACTGGTTCAGTTGTGATGACGATTTTAGTGGAGAGCATTTTCAGGCGATGTTAGCAATACGACGATCTTTTCACTACTGAAACAACGACATACAGACATACAATAACAAACGAGTCTTCTCCTTCTTGTTTTCGGAGGTGCGGTGACGCAACGATCGGCTTTGTTTACATGCGTCGGACGCACAGCGTTCAGACTAAGCTGAATAGGCTTTCAAGCTTACTATCTCCTGAAAGGACACCCGGGAACCGGCCCTTATTTCGTGGTGTCATATTAAAATGACACCCGGGGAGGAAGGGTTAAGGAGTTTCAGTTTATACCTTTTCAACAGACCTAGGATGCGTTCAGTTGACGTTCTCAAGGCAATAATGTTTTTGATGGAGTAATCATCATTACTATCGAGCAGGCTGAACGACATTGATTTTCATCTCTGGTCATTGGGTTCAGTCGGCTGTAAGCTCGATTTTCAAAATGTCAGCAATGTCCAAGGATTTATTATGGCAATATCTGATTACAGTATATAAAACTATCTGATATTTTCCTGGCGAGCGGTAGCGAGCCAGCATATTTAAATAAATTATTTTGACAGCAGGATAAATTTGTACATTATTTTATAGAAAAATGTCTCCGCCGTAGCCGGATTTCTTCCTACAATGCTGGCGAGCGATCGCCAGGAAGAAATCGACACCTGGTTTGGGATGATAGTCTTAAAACAGTTGGCTGAAAGTGACCGAATGGATACAAGCCAGAGAAAGAGAGAGAAAGAGAGAGAAAGAGAGAGGAAAAAAAAAAAAAAAAAAAAAAAGAGAGAAAACAAATAAGTCACCCTCCTTAAAATTGTAAAAGACGGTAAGAAGAGTATCTATCTATCTATCTATCTATTGCCCGACGCCGTGATCCCCGAAGGGGTGGCCACGAACGAACCGCCCCCATGCACCTCTGTCCCCAGTCAGTCGACGCCCCTCCCCCCAACCAGCACCACCTTCGTTCATATACTTCCTCACTCCATCCTTCCACCTCTGATTCGGTCTACATCTCCCTCTCTGTCCCTCCACCTCGCTCTCGTACACCCTCTTAGTCATTCTCTCGCTTTCCATACGTTCCATATGGCCGAACCATCTCAAGTTGTTCCTTTTCACACTTTCCAGCACATCTACCTCCACACCACACCTCCTTCTTACTTCCTCATTAGTCTGTCTATCCCTCCATGTAACTCCGCACGCACTTCTTAAGTAATTCATTTCCACTGCTCTCACTCTTGGTCTGAGTCTCTCAACCAACGTCCATGCTTCGCTTCCGTAAGTCAGTGTCGGGATTACCACACTGTCATGCAAGGACTTCTTCACTTCCATACTGACCACCCTATTTCTTGTTACTGTTTTCAGCGTTCCTACAACCCTCTTCCCCTGTTGTACCCTCTCCCGTACTTCTTCATCCATAGTCCCATCTTTACTCAACACACTGCCCAGATACTTAAAAGAGTTGACGATCTCCATAGCCTGACCGTTCAGCTTCACCTCACACTCTGTGACTTCACCCCTTTCGAAGACCATAACCTTGCTCTTCCCCGCATTTACCTTAAAATTCTGTTTTTCGCACACTGTTCCAAACTCATTTACCAGACCCTGCAACTCCCATTCATTTTCACTCATCAGAACTGTATCATCTGCAAACAGCAGTATAGGTAGCTTCCACTCAATTCCCTCCCTTTTCAGCGATACACCAACATCCACTGCTCTTGATAGTATTCCTTTCATGACTCCATCCATATATACAGTAAACAACCACGGGGACATCACACACCCCTGTTTCAAACCAACATTCAGGTCAAAGAACTCGCTCTGCTCACTCTCCACACGTACTGCCGCCTTTGCACCCTCATACATGCTCTTTACTGCTTTCAGCAACTTGCCATCTACTCCGTATATTCTAAGTACTTTCCACAAACCTTCTCTATCCACTCTGTCATAGGCCTTCTCCAAGTCCATAAAGGCAACATACACCTTTTGTTTCTTCTCCAGATATTTCTCCACAACACAATTCAGGGTAAAAATCTGATCTACACATCCTTTTCCCTTCCTAAAACCTCCCTGCTCGTCACCTATCCATTTCTCCGTTCTCACTCTCACTCTCTCAATCACTACCCTACTGTATACCTTCCCTACTACGCTTAGAAGACATATTCCTCGGTGGTTACCACACACTCCTCTTTCCCCTTTTCCCTTATATAGGGGGACTATTATGCCAGTCTTCCAGTCATCGGGTGCACTCCCCTTCTCCCATGCTAGTTTGCACATTTTCCATACCCATTCGATCACTATCTCACCACCATACCTTAACATTTCCCCACACACTTCATCTGCTCCTGGTGCTTTCCCCAACTTCACTCTTTTCATGGCTTCCCACACTTCTGACCTCCTGATCCCCACCTCCTCCTCCACTACTTCTCTTCTTCTCCCTCCCATACCAAATCCAGCTATGTTTGCCGGCTCTTCATTCCTTACATTTAGCAACTCATTGAAGTACTCCCTCCATCTTTCGACTCTCTCTTGCTTCTCGGCTAGCATTCTCCCATTCTTATCTTTCACACCCTTACTGTTTCCCTTGCTACCTTCCCCAACTTTCTTGACTTCTTTCCAGAACAGTTTCTTACTCTCCCTCCATTTTACACTCAGATTCCTTCCAAATTCCTTATCTACTCTTCTCTTACTTTCCTTCACTACTCTCTTCACCACCCTCTTACTTTCCACGTACCTTGCTCGCTTCTGTCTCTCAAAATCTTCATTCCCTCTACTACCCAACCACTCTCTATATGCTTTCTTCTTTTCTTCCACAGCTATTCTTACCTCTTCTGTCCACCATGCTGTACCTTTTACTCCCCTCCCTCTTCTCCTCACTCCACACACCCCCTCACATGCTGCACAGATCTCATCCTTAAACACCTTGCTCATCTCCTCCACTTCCTCCATTACTTCCAGGTCGAACCCACCTAGTTGTCTTTCCACTGCTCTCCTGTACTCCTCCCTGACTTCCTCCTCCTGCAACCTCTCCACCCTCCTCACCATTCCATCCTCCTCTCACCTCCCTCCAGCTCTCCTCACCCACTTCTTTTGTATCCTAACCTTAGCTACCACTACATAATGATCAGACAGACCCCCTCCAATACCCCTATACAACCTAGCATCCATCACAGATTTCTTCATTCGTTCATCCACACATACATAATCAATCAATGACTTTCGTTCCACCACTGTCTCATCCTCCATCGTCCACACCCGTTTTCACGTGTACCTGTGGATCATTCTGTGTCGGAAGGTGTTGGCTATCCATAGCCTCCTCCCCACACATACGTCCACAAGTGCACTACCATTCCCATTCACCTCTGATGGTACCCCCCACCCTCCTACCACTCCCTCAACTTTCCTATCACCCACCTTACCATTCATATCCCCAATCAGAAATATTCTTTCGTTCTTGTCAAACTTCTCCAGGCACGCCTCCACATTCATCCAGAACTCCTCTTTCTTTCTTTCAAGTTTATCCTCTGTCGGGGCATACACACACACAATCACCCACGTTTGTATTCCTACTTTCATTATCACCCACAGACCCATACTCTCTTACACATTTCTTCCATTTGCTACTTACAAACAAACACGCACCTTCTCTCGCTGTTCCTTCACTCACTCCAGCACACACCCATTCCACACTTCTTTACACATAATTTCTTCGTTTTGAGTGAGATATACAACCATGTTCCTAATCAGGGGTTTGGTATTGCTTACTGTATAGTACTTGTCTGCATCGCTAGCCACCTCTGCAGTTTGACTGCATGATCACCATCTGATTGCAATCAGTCTCAATCATGGTTTGTTGAATCAGAACCTATCACATTAATGTGAATACCGGTACTGTATAATATAAACACCCCTGGAATTGCTGGGAGGCAAAATATTATCCTAATATAGGGCCATCCTCACATGGTGTTACTCTTACCAAGGTACGCTGGTGCTAATAATTTATGCCTCAGCTGTCATTACGTTTGGCTCGCTCTGTTCTGTATTAACCCTTAAAGAGTGGCGCTCGACTTAAGTCGTGCACCAATTTGCAGCAAGTTAGGAGCATTATTAAGGCTTTTAAAGGGTTAAAATCGAGTGCAAATGGCCGGGAGAGCAGCGGGCCAGACAGCCGACTCCTAGGGCTTACCGCCGCACATTAACTCATGTTCCCTGTGTTCTCGAGAGGCCGGCAGTGTAGCCAGTAGTGAGCATAGCTGGGAAAAATATACCGATATATGCTAAACTTCCATGTTCGTGGCACCACTGCAAGAGAACCACGAGTGCTACGTAGCTCGTTCTGGTCTCATTTTGAAGCTTTTAGTGCCTAGTCTTTTGCTAAATAAAAGAAATGTCATGCAGATGCTTGATTTATCATGCAGGAGGGCCTGAATATGCCCAAATGAGCCCAAATGAGCCCAAAACACCGCGCTAGACAAGGGTTAACCCTCCTGGCCCGGTTGTCATTTTAAAATGACACCACGAATTAAGGGCCGGTGCCCGGGTGTCATTTTAAAATCTGTAAGCTTGAAAGCCTATTCAGCTTGGTCTGAACGCTGTGCGTCCGACGCATGTAAACAAAGCCGATCGTTACGTCACCGCACCTCCGAAAACAAGAAAGAGAAGACTCGTTTGTTATTGTATGTCTGTATGTCGTTGTTTCAGTAGTGAAAAGATCGTCATATTGCTAACATCGCCTGCAAGTGCTCTCCACTGAAATCGTCATCACAACTGAACCAGTTGACATAGAGAGCTCTACTCAACGCCAGTCTACAGATTGGAAACCGCACTACATTTATAGATGCGTGGGAAATTTCTAGCAGTTAAACTAAACAAAAATACGGTAGCCTAGGCCTAGACGTTTTTCGGCCAGATCGCCCGGGTAGCCCACACTGTCATTTTGAGAGCCTGCCCGGGCCAGGAGGGTTAATGTCTGTCAAATGTTGAATAGGGTGGGTAAGTGTAGGAACATGGTTGTATGGTGGTGATGGGCTGGTCTATCAGAGTGAGAACTGAGCAATCTCTGCCATAGCCATAGCTTACTCTGACTGTTCCTTTTACTTATATATATTTACTAGATCTCAAGTGACGGCGTCTCTTCCGTGGATTGACCTCCCAATCTACCAAGATTGGAAGCCAAAGCATCACATTTTTCCTTTGCCCCTCAACTTTCTCTTCATAATTGCTGAGGGGCACAGGACCCTGGGTGGGGCTTTGGTTTCCCGGGCGTTTCCGCACCCTCCTCAGCTCCCCGCCATGGAGTGGCTTCGGTCACCCAGGCTTTATTGTGGTCGGCAGGGATGGTTCTGTGGGGGCGCTTGGTTATGGCCTTGGCCTTGTTCGGGGCCTTGGGGCTGTTCGGCCAGGCAGCTTGGGGAAGAACAACAACAACAACAACAACATGGTTGTATATCTCACTCAAAAAGAAGAAATAATGTGTAAATATTTCTACCAATTATTGATCAAAACATAATTGGTGTCGAGACATCACTTATTAGGCCGATTGTACAGTAACCCCTTGAGATACGCGGGGGTTAGGGGGCACGGACCCCCACAAATTTACAAAATCCACAAATATTTTTTGTGTGATCCCCTCCTGGCCAGGTAATAAAGGAAGTGGATTGCGGTGCTTTATAAGGTAATGTACAGCTACTGACAAGAGGGTGAAAATATTAGCTTGATTACTCCAGTTGTTTATGAGTTACAGTATAGAGGTTAGTGGAGAAGACTTTGGGCTACCTTATTATCAATGGATGTGTGGGGCCAGGCTACAGGATAGAATAACAAATGTTGAGCTGAGGAGACATTTAGGTATAAAGAGTATTAGCGAGGTGATGCGTACAAGTAAACTGGGATGGTATGGACATGTGGAGAAAATGGATGAACAAAATTGGGTGAAAAAATGCAGGTCTGTGATTGTGGAGGGAGCTGCACCAAGGGGTGGACCGAGGAAGACCTGGGATCGGACTATACGTGCCGATCTCAAATCCAAGAACTTGACAAGTGAAGCAGCCCTTAACAGGGTTGCCTGGAACGCCGCCATTAGGACAAGAGACTGAAACTGCACGTATGTGTGGAACACTCAGTCTTAAAATGTTATGTATGTTTTATGTATGTACAGTATAACCTGGTATATTTAACAATTTTAATACGGGTGGTTTTATTCCTTATTATTCTGGCTATCATTACAGAAATTTACTCTGTTTAGGTAAGATTTATGATAGTTAACAAATTAATGGATATAATACACATCTCTGATTACTAGATGTCCTTCCTAATTTTTTTTTTTTTTTTTTTCTATATTCCAACTACTCCCTCTCGGGCATAGGCTGATAGCCTTTACACTCAAGCGCTGAACATGGTGAGGCCCGTGAGGTCTTGCTCCAGTCTAGGGAGTGAGACATGCGAAGCTTCACGGCTCGAAGCAACTCCATCTCTGAAGCCGCCTCGCCTCTGCGCTTCACAGTCTCACCCCCACAGACTCGGACCCTCACTCTCAGAACGCCACCTATTGAGCAATTAACTCACTAGACATTGCCCCCCTGTAGCATATTTTTGAATATGGGTATATTCATACAATGCTATTTAATCAGGGAACAATGAGGGTATTTTTTTTGGCATTTCGGTGTGCTGTGGTAATGTATCACTAGGTACAGCACAAATTCTATCCCAATAATATCTTCAAGCTGCATAAAATTGTCTAATAATAGCCAGATTATATGGGATAACGGCATCACCCGTACTGAATTGGTTAATAATAATGATTAGAAAAAAAAATAGGTTTTAAGAATGGTTCTAAACAGTCTTTCGTTTGTCACCCCGATGTTACCCGTGTATGTATGTATGTATGTATATACTCAGGCACATACCCCATTGCTGGGGATGGCCGACTAAAGACACTGCCCGAACAGAAACAACATTAAAAGGTTCAAATTCTTAGGGTCCCGGACCACTTTCGCGTTCCTTCGCCCCTTTCTCTGCCTCGATGAGTAGGTGAATTTTACTAGGGGAGGAGGATTCCTAGCCCCTGCCTCAATAAGGAAAAGTAGGACGATAAAAGAGGCAGACAGAAACGGCTAAGGTTGTGTAGAGGATGCCAAACCTCACTCTGGATAGGACCAGCCCTTACCCGTCACCCGTACTGGGGGAAATTAAAAAGGAAAAACAAAAATTATAACTTGGTATACTTACTAATAATGACTAGAAAGAGGAATTAGATTTAAGAACTGGTTCTGAACAGTCACTAGATTGCCACAATAATGTCTCCCGTACTGGGGAAAAAAAATAAAAATAAATAAAACTACAAACCTGCAGGAGCTCTTTGAAGTATGGGCTGCAGGCTGAGAGTACGACCTTGTGGGCCTTGAGCTGCCGACCGTCGCAGGCCAGAGTCACGTCCACAAAGTGCTCCCCCTCGCGCAGGGTCTCAAACTCCGCCGTGATGTTCGTGCGGTAGTTGTTCCACCGCAGGCAGAAGTGTTGCTCCACCATCTGAAAAAAAGAAAAGTGGGAGTTAGCTCAATGAATATTTGTTCCAAGGAGAATCAATATCAGTCAATTAGGCATTCTTATATACAGAAGGCCAGAAGGCCCTAGCAAGTAGCGGACTTACGATTAGCGGTTTTATATTTAGCAGCAACACGCAACTTTCCTGGGTCTTAGTGGAAAAGAACATGTGATTAGCGGTCGAATTCCATTTAGCGGTTTGTTTTTGGTTGGTGTGCAAACCATCTGGCCCTTGTCACTGCCATATTAGTTACATTTAGAGTTTTCCAGCATCCCGCAAGTGCCTGGTCAAAAGTTTTATGTGTTTTTTCCTCCTTACCTCTCGAGTGACCGTATCAGCTGTTGGGATGGCTCCCAACCCACCTCACACTTCTCTGTCACATCAAGCATTTCTCATACTCCATCTGAGTAAGTACCCTGGTGGCCTTTTGTTAATCCTAATGACACCCTAAATAAACTATCCGGTGTATGTTATTCTTAAAATTATATTTTCAGGGCTTATAAATAGTCAAAGGAGGAAAAAACGGGGACTTCGTTAAAAGGGACCAGACAAAAATGGCCTTCTTCCCATAGGCACTAGGCCTTGCATTTAGCGCTTTGGCCAGACTAATAGTATCGTTACTCGCAAGCCTCCTCTGTACTGTATAGACACCATATACTGTAGTCTATTAATTATGATAAGTCCAGAAATTGTGACCCCTGGCCTCTTGTAATTCAAGGAAGGCTGGAGCAAACTGGCAGTAAATGTTCACACCTACTTACTAGTTCACTCGTCCCAAATTATTGAAATATCAACTTGATTGCTCAAGTCCTTTTTTATTTAAGAGACGTTGGGGGTTGGGATTTCTAGATTCGTCATCATGAATAGGGTACAGATTAGTTTTGCTTCATGAATCAAGGAAATTAAAATAGGAATTAAATTGTTTAAGCAACAGACTGTTCTTGTTTTGCTTCATGAATCAAGCAGTGGCGTAGCCAAGGGGGGGCACGTGCCCCCCCATGAGAAACCTGTGCCCCCCACCAGACACCACAGCCCTACATGTATAGGCTACCTAATTTGTTATTGTTAATTTGTATTCAATAGGAAGCTAGGCACTCCTGGATAGAAGGCACCACCACCTAAAACAACAATTAAAATTATTAAAGATCGTAAGTATCTCCATTTAAAATTATCACTTCACCAACAGCAGTAACAGTGAACATTTGTAAAGGAGTATAAAATTATGAGTTACCGCCTTAATCATCGGTTGGAGGCTCGTTTTCCATCCTGATTTGTTTTTGTTTTATATTAACTTAAATCAATCTTTATTAATTAATGAAATCTGCATAATCCTTAGATTATGCAGTAGTAATTTTTGTATGTAAAGGATATTCCTCTGACTATGTTTCACAAGATTTCTTTGGTTCAGTTTCAATTATGCGAATTAGCTTCTAATTTCCAAAATTTCTGTCCACAAATATACAGTACAAGTGTTTAATAAAGCTCTAAGAGGATTGTGTGTTTACAGTATATACCAAATTGGTTATGTAAATTGAGTTAGTGTTAGTTGAGTTTAATACATATACAATAAATAATACAATACAATTAACCATATAGACAAAGCTAAAGATAAAATCAAAGAGGAGTTTGATAATGTGCTATTTATAAAAAAAAATATGGCTTCAGATTGAGTCTATTAAGCAGTGAAATTCAAAAAAAATCTCGGGGGGGCTCACAGTGCCACCCCGAACCCCCCAGCTGGATTGGCTCACTTCGCTCGCCTATCAATTTATAGGGGCCCACAGCACCAGGGCCCAATGAAGTCTCTACCTGGCCCTGAGTATCAGGTGCCCCTCCCATGATAGTGGTGCCCCCCCAGGTGCCCCCCTGCTGAGAAAACCCTGGCTATGCCACTGGAATCAAGTCAATTAAAATAGGAATTAAATTATTTAAGCAACAGACTTTTTAAATAGGACATAGCACACACATGCACAATAGCACAACACTCGCATATCCGCATCGATACACACATGCACTCACAACAAATATGTGTCCTTCAACAACGACGTTCCCCAGACTGATATGGCTTGTAGTGAAGGGTGACTAAAGAATAAACTCACTGCATGTAAAAGGAAAACTTAAACTAACATTTTGCTTAACCCTTGACACACACATGCACACACACACCCCTCTTACCTCTTCTGTCCTGCATGCCAAATTAATATCAAAACTTAGCCTTTTAAACTATCATACTCCATAAAACTGTCTATATTTTTCTGCACTCAATTGCAGACTACCTTTAAGTTCCCTAACCACTATAAATTATCAGAAGAGGCTGGATGACTAACACCTGTCCGGAATGTAACACAACACCGCACACCATCAAACACATTATGGAAGACTGCATAACACACAACCACTTATGCCAACAACACAACATACACTCCTTGAGAATTTTGTGGGAAAACCAGGTCTCGGCCGTGGCCTTACTTAGGAGCTCGGGCTGTTCGGTTAGGCAGCCTAGGGAATGACTACTACGGTACTACTACTACAATTTCCAAGCATGCCAGTTCATACATGGTAACTTTAAGAATGAACTTAGGGTTTTCTTTTACCGTAGTTTACTTCCTAGACCTCCATCAAGCTTAAAAAAAACACCCTCTAGAGTCTAGACCAACCCCTCGAGATAAATTTGTAAATTTTTTAAAGGAAAAAGGGCGGTTTCTCCTAAATTACAGGCTAACTATTTTTCGCCGGAAAAAATCAACACCTAAATGCCACAAAAGGTCTTAAAATAAACAACTTAATGGGGCGAAAGCTCTTAAAATTGCCAAACTATTGGGCGAACATCTTAAGATCTCAAAACAAATGAGGCTAAACATGAGAGAGAAGAGAGTCCAGAAAAAATACCTTAAACATATTACAAGCTACTGTACCATGCTATCTAAATATATAAATACTGTACTGTATTCACACAAGTTCTCCACAATTCAATCCCAACCAACCCTCAAACACATTCTCTACAATTCAATCCCAACCGACCCTCAAACACATTCTTTACAATTCAATCCCAACCAACCCTCAAACACATTCTCTACAATTCAATCCCAACCGACCCTCAAACACATTCTTTACAATTCAATCCCAACCAATCCTCAAACACATTCTCTACAATTCAATCCCAACCAACCCTCAAACACATTCTCCACAATTCAATCCCAACCAAACCTCAAACACATTCTCTACAATTCAATCCCAACCAACCCTCAAACACATTCTCTACAATTCAATCCCAACCGTCCGTTAAGCACATTCTCCACAATTCAATCCCAACCGACCCTCAAACACATTCTCCACAATTCAATCCCAACCAACCCACAAACACATTCTCCACAATTCACTCCCAAACAAAAGCAATTCCCTCCCTCTTCCGGTAGCAATAAGGTTAAGGTCAAGCTCAAGGTCAATGTACTGTATCATGCCTTATAAACATACAAACATTCACACAAGCTCTCTACAATTCAAACCCAACCGACTCCCAATCCCAAACAAAAGCAATGCCCGCCCTCTTCCGGTAGCAGTAAGTCTAAGGTCAAGCTAGAACCCCCTTCCCACCCCCTCCCCCCCACCACCCACCCTTACCCCTTCTGTCCTGCCTCGTTAATATCTAAACTTGGCCTCGTGTCAGCAAAAAGCCGCTGTAACGTTACCCTCGAACCCCAAAGGCCAGAGTTCAAGGCCTGTCATACGTGTCTGTGATTCCCCCCAGGCTACTGCACTACAAAAACAAAACAAAACAAACAATAAACGACAGAGTAAAAAAAAATGGTGTACCTTTAATTAATTGCATTACAAAATGAAAACAAAATAAAAAATAAACAGCAGAGTAAAAGTTAATATAATTATCATAAAAATGGTGCACTATTAATTATCTACAAGGAGAGCATAGAGAAGAGAGATTAATTTATCTTTAAGTACCTGTTAACTTGTCTGTAATTCCCCACAGACTACTGCACTATATAAGAAAGAAAAATAAATATAGGAGACTAAAAATAGTAAGTTAGACAGATTGTGTACGCTACCTTTAATGAAAGCATAGCATATCACCCAGGCTACTTTTTGTTTTCAATGTGTATGAAAGAGACAAAAGGCAAAACTACCTGTAACAAGTGTCCCCTCCAAAGTCAAAAGTTATAGATATCCAAATTCAAGGTACCAGTACGTTAGAGCCAAAGTGCCTGGACACAAGGAGCTTGAAGCAGCCTAAGTCATTGGATAAAGGAAAGACAAATTGAGGGAGAGTTCCAGAGCTTA
Organism: Paralithodes platypus; assembly: GCA_032716605.1. Classification (NCBI taxonomy): domain Eukaryota; kingdom Metazoa; phylum Arthropoda; class Malacostraca; order Decapoda; family Lithodidae; genus Paralithodes; species Paralithodes platypus. Next base: position 15,929,188 of record CM064570.1, on the reverse strand, counting down.
CTTGCTGAATCGAAGAACTGGGAATATCGGATCACTGAAATATAGACAGTACTGCACTAGAAAAACAAAGGAAAACAAATAATTTTATGCAGATTACAGTAATTATTGTCCAAAGGATTGTGTACCTTTAACCCTTTCAGGTCTGGGAGTTGCCGGTTAGTATTCAAAATAGAATTATCTTAATCACCTCTCCAAAATTAGTTTTCTGCCTACAACTCGCTCAAAGACAACTGCAGAGGTTGAAGTAATTAAACTAAAGGTTTCTAAACACCCCCGATAATCACAAAGTTTTAAAGTATCCCTGTAGGACGCGATCGCATCCACACGTGCGTGAAAGGGTTAATGAATTGTTAAATAAGAGGGAAGAGAATGATTTGGTTGCGTGTTAGTTTAAGGTCTGACAACTATTGAATCTCAAACCGGAGGCTAAGAGAGAAATGGTGCTCAATAATAGACCTGGGATTACTGTATTATTATAATTATTACTATTATCATTATTATTATTCCCTCGGCTGTGATTACTCCCCGACTGCTATTGTACTAGAAATAGAAAGGACGATAGCAAGTAAATATCCAGGAAGGTTAAGAAAAAAAATTGAAGGAAGGATAGTGCACCTTTAATTTAATGACTTATTTGCTAGGAGCTAAGGGAAAAAAGAGGTTAGTGTATTTTTTAGTCAATGTGTTGTCAACTTGCATGTGATTCCCCTCAGGTTACACCGGTAAAACAAGAGGGGATAAACAAATAAATATACATACAAAATCTGGTAAGAAGGATAGTGCACCTTTAATGAATAAAAGAGAAAAGAAAAGAGATTTGTGCATATACAGTAAATAGAATTATGAAGGACGGAAGAAGTTAGGATAGGTCAACGGCAAAGTATGACGAATAATATTCCTTAAATTGCCTGAATAGACATTATGTTCTGATGGTTAGCCAATAGTATCTTAATAAATATTCTATGAATAAATTTGTCTATAAAGGATTCCATTTAGAACAAAAACATATGCAATGGGAGGTTATGAGTTTAACCCTTAAAGAGCGGCGCTCGACTTAAGTCGTGCACCAATTTGCAGCAAGTTAGGAGCATTATTAAGGCTTTTAAAGGGTTAAAATCGAGTGCAAATGGCCGGGAGCGCAGCGGGCCAGACAGCCGACTCCCAGGGCTTACCGCCGCCCAAACTCATGTTCCCTGTGTTCTCAAGAGGCCGGCAATGTAGCCAGAAGTGAGCATAGCTGGGAAAAATATGCCGAAATACGCTAAACTCCCATGTTCAGGGTATCACTGTATGAGAACCACGAGTGCTACGTAGCTCGTTCTGGTCTCATTTTGAAGCTTTTAGCGCCTAGTTTTTTGCTAAATAATTTTTTTTTCATGCAGATACTTGATTGATCATTCAGGAGGGCCTGAATATGCCCAAAATAGCCCAAAACACCCCGCTAGACAAGGGTTAATTATATTGAAATAAGGTCAACTTCAGTTTATGGAGGACCTCTTTAAAATTATTAAAGGACTTAGATATCCATTAACAAAAAATACTTCCAAAGTTAAGCAAAACTAGTCAAAATATTTAAAAAACTACAGGAGCTATTACAGTACCTTGAATTTAAGAGGTTAAGCAAGGTTAAGTAAAGGTAAGTTTCCCTCCAAAATCACACTCCATTCCCATTTAACCCCTTCCGTAATGGCGACGTCTTTGTTATTTTATTCTGGCTACTATTAGATTATTTTATTCAGTTTATAAAGGGTATCCAGCAATTAACAGGCTTCGAACTATCTCACTCACTAAACCCGTTTTACTACCACAGATCCTTCTTATACTGCACAAAATCGTCTAAATATAGCAAGAATAATATTAAAAAGACGTCGCCAGTACAGAAGGGGTTAATAGCAGAAACAAACTTATATTCTACATCCTTTGGAACATAAACAAAGATATGATACCAGTACAAGGGGGAAAGCATCACAATGGTACACAGGGGAAAATAATCAGCCTTTAAAATTCAATGCACGAAGGTGTTTCTAATAATAGAAGGGAGTGCTAGTAACAGTCACAACTCAGAATAGCTAGCTCTCTTTAAGACTTGCAATCATTATTCAAGCACTTGACTACTCTTGCCTGCTTTTATCTATATTAAACCCATCATTAAAATGGCGTTATAATAACTTTTGAGGAGTGGGTGATATTAATTACCCTTGAGTGATATCTGGATGGGGAGAGTCGCTCAAACTATTTTGGTTTGGGTCAATCTAGTGTCTACAGTCAACGGAGGTTGTCCCTGACACTCTCTAGTGACTTTCACCCCTAATAGGCATCCCCTACACTTCAATGATATTTTTCAACCCCACAAAAAAGTCAGAAACTGTATATTCAACCTGACGCCACACGACGATGAAGAAAGCTGAAGGAGTTTTAATGTGTCTTTAACCCTTCCTGCCCGGGCAGCCTTTCTAAATGACAGCACTGAGAGCCCGGGGGATATGGCCGAAAAACTTTGTAATAGGCTAGCCCTCTCTTTGTTATTTTAACTGCTAGAGAATTCGCACACATCTCAAAACGTAGTCCTGTTTCATATCTGTAAACTGGCATTGAGTAGAGCTCTCTAGGTCAACTGGTTCAGTTGTGATGACGATTTCCGTGGAGAGAGATTCGATGCGATGTTAGCAATATCAGACAATAACAAAGACTTCTTGTTCTCTAAAACCATAACAACAAAAGTCGGACTTCTCCTTCTTGTTTTGGAAGGTGCGCGTCGCTCCGACCGGCTTGTTTACATACGGTTCGACGCACGGCTTTCAAACCACGCTTAATAGGCTTTCAAGCTTACGGATTTTAAAATGACACCCGGGCTCCTGCCCATCTGCCGCGGTGTCACTTTAAAATGACAACCGGGCAGGAGGGGCTAAAGCCTGGATAATATGCTTCATCATAAGCTACTTAGGTTTTACCCTAACACTTATCATTAGAGAGAAAAAAAAAATGGGCTAAAAATAACGAAACATGTCAAAATGCATATGGAATATACAGTATAATGATGCGATGGTAAGAAAGAATAATGCAATGGTAACGCTGATGAATCCACATCCCAGAATACAAGAAAAATGGGCTATCCATATTTACTGTATAATCAACAATCAACCTGTACAACAAAAACTCCCTTAATAAAATAATAGGGGTAGAGGGGTTTTGTTACTAAGTATTTCTCTGTAACAATATGGTTGAAAATATCAAACAAAATCTGGTGAGTCAAGTTTATTAGCTGGCTTATTCCTACTAGGCCACGACCTCAACGGAGGTGGAGGGTGGAAGATTTGTTAAATTTTTCTATACAATTTAGTAACAATTACGTTAGTTAAATCAATTATTTAAAATCAAGACCTTGATTATGATACCTATAAACAAAATTTGAATTGCCTTAGGTAAATCAAAAATTAAAAACATTAAACATTTCAAGGTACTATGGCATCGGTACTGTAAGTACGGGTATGGGGCTTCGTGTACACTACTTAGCCTATTAACTGTGTTGGTGGTGTAATGGTTTAGATGCTTATGTTCTGGGTGTGGTGTCCCAAGTTCGAATCCCGGGAGGATCATATAATTTCATTAATTTATTCAAGTACATTGGGGTTTGTAATGGATGATTAATGTTAAGAACGGGGTGTTAATTATTTCTATAGGTTCAGAAACTAATGTACAGTATAGCGAGGCAGGTCCTTAGTGATCTTGGCCCAATTTAATGTTCTTTCCTCTCACTATAACATTACGCTTTCCATAATGCAGTTGGGTCTGAGTACATGATTAGATTGATATCCAAAATTCGAGAATGGATATTAATCGTGATCGTGTACTCAACCTTAAAATGTGTTGGTGGTGTAATGGTTTGGAACTTTAGATGCTTATGTTCTGGGTGTGGTGTTCCGAGTTTGAATCCCGGGAGGACCATATGCTTTCATTAGTTTATTGAAGTGCATTGATGATTAATATTAAGAACGGGGTGTTACTTATATCTAAAATTTAGTCTCATCATTTATATTCTATAAATAAATATAAAATATCTTTACACTTCATAAATGGGTGAATTTCGAAGGTTTATTCTGGTACGTACAATATTTAGAAGTGAAAACTATGTCTTTCTTATCGCTGTACTTAAATTGATGTAAAGTTTCTCAACATTTAATTGTTAAATAACTAATATTTGTTTAGACTTTGATCAGATGATGTATGGCTTAGCTTTAGTTTGTTATGATTGCAGAGGTGCAGCAACAAAAAGAAGTGAAGGTGTTGAAAACTGTTTTCTTACGAAAATCTAAGGGTTGCACTTTTTTGTTAGTGTCTAATGACCCATTTTCAAATTGAAAATTATAACTTGTTTTTTATTTGCAGGTACATTCTGTGATGTAGTGTATAAGAAAAATGCATCAGGACTGCTCAGAAACACAAGATAAAGCCAAGGCTGGGTGTGTACCTATTGGACAGAGCCCACATACCAAAAACTAATAGGTACGCATTTTTTCAAAAAGGCTGCCAGAGAGTCCTAAGCCATATTACATGCCATTCTAAGGCCACCTCTAGTACAAGGATGAATAAGAGTCACTTTTCGCTGAAACTGTCCGAGTACCATCCAATTCAATTTACCCCAAGGGTGGTCCAGAAGGTACAGTGTGTGGTGCCCTGAATGTACGCGCGTTCTTATTGGGCACCACGCACTGCGTCCCTATTGGTTTTCACCAAAAAAAATCCCTCCACAGATTATGTATTATGTACAGTATGTACCTATTGGACAGAGCCCACATACAAAACACCAAAAGGTACGCACTTTGTCAAACAACATTTTATTTTAGGAAGTGGATAAGTTACACCAGAAATTTTGTATTTTTCAATTAAAAAAGATGAAAGACATACAAACTCTGTGGAGGGAAAATTTGTCGTGATAACTAATAGGGACGCAGTGCGTGGTGCCAAATAGGAACGCGCATACATTCAGGGCACCACGCACTGCGACTTTCTGGACAACCTAGGGGTAAATCGAAATGGATGGTACTCGGACAATTTCAGCGAAAAGTTACTCTTAATCATCCTTGTAGTCTAGAGGTGGCCTTAGAATGGCATGTAATATGGCTTAGGACTCTCTGGCAGCCTTTTGAAAAAATGCGTACCTATTAGTTTTTGGTATGTGGGCTCTGTCCAATAGGTACACACCCAGCCTTGGCTTTATCCTGTGTTTCTGAGCAGTCCTGATGCATTTTTCTTATACACTACATCACAGAATGTACCTGCAAATAAAAAACAAGTTATAATTTTCAATTTGAAAATGGGTCATTAGACACTAACAAAAAAGTGCAACCCTTAGATTTTCGTAAGAAAACAGTTTTCAACACCTTCACTTCTTTTTGTTGCTGCACCTCTTCAATCATAACAAACTATATTGTTGATACCTGTTGACAATGAAGGCATAATGGTTAAGCTTTAAAATGAGACCAAGTGTTGTCATATCTTTGGAGAACTTTTATAAAGGCCAAGTGAAAAACGCAATAATTGCCCCACTGCATAAAGGAGGGAGTAAAGCACTACCAAAAAACTATCGCCCAGTAGCTCTAAACTCCCACATCATCAAAGTTTTCGAGCGAGTCCTGCGAAGAAAAATCTCAACATTCATGGAGGCAAATGAACTACACAACACCGGTCAACATGGGTTCAGAGCGGGAAGATCATGTCTCTCACAACTTTTGGAACACTATGACAAAATTCTTAAAGCGCTAGAAGAAAAGAAAAACGTGGATGTCATTTACACCGATTTTGCTAAGGCATTTGATAAATGTGACCATGGTATAATAGCCCACAAACTAAAAGCAAAAGGTATAACGGGGAAAATCGGACGGTGGATTTACAATTTCCTCGTAAACCGGAAACAATCAGTAGCAGTAAACCAAGTCACATCTGAGCCTTCAGATGTCAAAAGCTCAGTGCCCCAAGGAACAGCGCTAGCGCCCCTTCTGTTCCTCATGTTAATTAGCGACATAGATACCAACACTAGACACAGTACGGTGTCGTCTTTTGCTGATGACACAAAATTAAGCAAGATAGTAAACACACAAGAGGACACGGGCCGACTGCAGGAAAGACATGAATGTAGTGTTCCAGTGGACCAGGGAAAACAACATGCACTTCAATGAAGAAAAATTCCAATTAATACGGTACGGAGATAATAATGGCGTTAAAGAAATTACAAATTACTTAACAGAACCTAACCACATAATAGAACGGAAAGACAGTGTGAAAGACCTTGGGGTATTAACCCTCTCACCACGGAAGGGCTCTTGAACGCCCATAAAAAAGCATATAACAGGTACCCGGAAGGGCTCTTGAACGCCCAGTGGTTGAAAGCCTGTGAGCTTCGTGTGCGAGGCGTCGGTCCGACGCATGTAAACAACAGCCGGCTGGACCGACGCCCCGCATCTCCGGCCACAAGAAGGAGAGTGTCGCTTGTTCGTGTGTGCCTGTATGTTGTTGTTAAGTATCGAAAAGTAGTGTAAAGTGGCTGTTTTGGCCATAAAGTTATCTCCAATGAAATCATCATCACAACTCAACCAGTTGACTTAGAGAGCTCTACTTAATGCCATTCTACAGGTAAATAACACAGCTACGCTTGGGGATGCGCGGGAATGCGGGAAGCAGTCTGATTAACGAATATACGGTAGCCTAGCCTAGACGTTTTTCGGCCAAAACACCCGGGTTTCGAGGAATATATATATAATACATAGCCGGGGCTGGAGGGTTAATGTCTGAAAATATGGGTTTCAAAGTACAGTACATAACCAGGTCAAAGTTGCGGCTGCGAAACGTCTAACGGGTTGGATTCTGCGTACATTTAAAACACGCGGTGAATTACCTATGATAACGCTCTTCAAATCTCTAGTGCTACCGCGGCTTGAATACTGTAGCGTATTAACATCCCCATACAAAGCATGTGAAATAAATGACTTAGAGAGTGTACAAAGAAATTTCACTTCGCATATAAGTTCGGTAAAACAGCTACATATTTTCAAGAAAAAATTGGATAAAAGTAGACTGAGAGACGGGACAACACGAGCTTAGCTCAACTCCTGTAAACTACAATTAGGTAAAATAAATACACTATTGGGAGCGTTTAAGAGCACTGAAACTGTATTCGCTGGAACGTAGAAGAGAACGTTACCTAATAATATACACGTGGAAAATTGCAGAGGGTTTAGTACCAAACCTACATACTCCGATAGTCATGAAATGCAGTGATAGGAGAGGCTGGGAATGCGATATCCCCCGGATGAATAACAGGGGTGCTATGGGCTCTCTGCGAGAGGGCTAGTTATCACACAGAGGCCCACGTCTCTTCAACAAACTCCCACGGCGAGTAAGAGACATGAGGGACGTCTCGTTAGACAACTTCAAGAGAGCCCTCGATGTCGAACTGCAAAAAGTGCCAGACGAGCCCATCTTCGCAAGGGAGCGAGCTGTCGCTTCAAACAGTCTGCTACACCAAATCACCACCCATAACGAGGGGCGTCGCGCTCCTCGGTGCCGCTAGAAGAGTGGCGAACACATCAAAAGTATCAAAAGTAAGTAAGTGTGTACCTATTGGTTACCTTACCCTACCGTACCATCTATTACTGCGGGCAAATATACAGTGAACAGAGAGACGTACCGGTACCGGTACTATACATAATTTAAATATAAAGACAATAAAAAGAGATAGGAGAGTAGCAGATAGGAAATAGTAATGGAAGAGTATTTCTCTACTATACACAATCTAAATATAAAGACAATAAAAGAGATAGGAGAGTAGCAAATAGGTATGGAGAGTATTTATCTATCTTATCAATCTCCATATGAATCACATAGGGGATGAATTATGATTGGAGAGCAACAGTAGAGTTTTCCTGGGATTGTCTGCACGCTGTTAAAAAAAAAGGGTTAGATATCATTGTGGCCGACTGTATGTATCTGATATGTTATCCAGGAAAAAGTCAATCTATAAATATCCTGAATGGTTATGGTTCTCTATCTCTCTCACACACGGAATTATATAGATTCATGGATGAGAGAGAGAAACATGTGTGATATATAAAAGGTCCTCCTGGTAAAAGAAAAATTAAAATATTATAGCAAAAGTTAAAATATCATAAGTCAATCTCTCTATACAGTTAGTTAGTTAGTTAGTTATGTAGAGCAGATTAACCAGACCACTGAGCTCCATACGGAACTCTCATAGGTCTGGCTCTCTATACTCTATACAGTACTTTGCTTAGTTAACATAGAAGAATATACTGTATATCATTGTACCGGTATGTGTGACTTATAAAAGGTCTTCTAAATTATCTAAATTTTGGATTCTAAAGGATACAATATGGTCTCTTAGTCAATTAAAAAGAAAGAAGAATATCATAGTACCGGTATAGAAGTAAACGGTTAATTTAAGTCAGTCTTTCTATACTTGGATATTATATAAGAAAAGGAATATTACCGTGTCGTACAAATAGAATAACTTTGGACATGGAGATATACTTCGGACATTTCTGGATAAAATTAAATTTAAATAATAATAATAATGTTCAGGTTACTTATATAGCGCCAATTCTCTCTAGCCCTTCAATAGCGCTTGACCCAAGTTTATCACCAGACCCTATTACTGTACCCATTTCCTTGCTCAAGGGAAACGGTACTGGATACAAGTGCATGCGAAAAACCTTCATGATTGAGCGTGGGATTGAACTCAGGTCACCCGAGGTGGGAGTCCGAGACGTTCTCCACTACACTACCGAGCCGGTAGTGATCCACAGTTAAGGGAAAATGGCTTGATATTATGGAAAAAACACGGCATTATATTGTACAGTATTTGCTTTTTCATTGTCATTAAAACTCTTGCAGGCACTTGTCGCCATTTGTAGATTTCGGAGGTGGCTGACTAATCAAAGAAGAGAATCGGTGATAGGCGATCGGCGTCGTTCAGTAGAGCAATCAATACACCGATCGGTCATTCGCTATCAAATAAATCGCCATACGCTACCGGAACCAAAGTAACTAAATCAATTGCACTAAAACTTGTATAAATACATTCCAATTACCACCAGATGAATACTTTTTAAGTAGGATAATTTCAAATGAAAATGATACAATAACTAAAATACAAGTATGAAGACAAATGTACTCAACTTTACAGTACTGGTATAAGAAAGACATAATAGTAATAATATGTGGTAAAGCACAAGCAGAAACCCCATGCCTCCAGTACAGTACCAGTACTTACAGTCACCCAAAACTTTGCTTGGCTTCCTTGGACCAACAATATTTTAACATTTTAATCAAATGCAAGCATTTCATGGTACAGTACCTAACCTTAGACTACCTTTTTTTCAGTTTAGGAAGGATCTATTGGATGGAGTAAAGAGGTGCTGGGGAAATACTTTGGGGGGGTACTAACAGTAGAGTCGGATGATGCAGTGCCAAATATTCCCATCAAACAGGCACCTGCACTAGAACTAATAGAGTTTTCCCATGCTAGAATAAGAAGGGCTATAGAAAAAATGAACAGAAGTAAGTCCCCGGGACCGGATGGGATACACCCAAGAATCATAAAGGAAGGAGGTGAGATGTTCATAGCCATTGAAAATGATATTTGAGGTATCGTTTAATACAGGACAAATCCCGATGGACTGGAGAGAGGCGAACATAGTATAGCAGCTATATTTAAGAAGGGAAAGAGAAATGACCCAGGAAATTATAGACCAGTCAGTTTGACAAGTGTTGTGGTAAACTAATGGAAACGGTAATTAGAGAAGGAATAATGGAGCATATGAAATCAAACCAACTTTTCAGTGGGAGACAGTTCGGATTCTTGCCGGGGAGGTTGACGGTACTACAGCTAATTAAGGTGGTAGATGATTGGATGCAAATTCTAGAGGATGGTGATGTAATAGACATGGTATATTGTGATTTTATGAAGGCCTTCGATAAGGTCCCACATAAAAGGTTAATAGAGAAAGTTAGAAGCTATAATATAGGGGAGAAATGTGTGAAATGGATAGAAGCCTTCCTGAAAGATAGGAGACAGAGGGTGCTGGTGAATGGAATAGGCTCGGGGTGGAGGGAAATTACAAGTGGGGTTCCTCAGGGATCTGTGTTGGGACCACTACTGTTCGTTATATTTATCAACGACTTACCTGAAGTTATAACTAATGGAAGTGAGGTATACCTGTATGCGGATGACACTAAGCTGTATAGAAGAGTGAGGAGTAAGGAAGATGTGAGTTTGCTTCAAGGAGATGTGGAGGGCATGAAGGGATGGTCTGAGCATTGGTTAATGCCTTTTCATCCAAAAAATGCAAGTACATGCGGATTGGGGCAAGCAAGCAAGATAGACAAGGTAGGATACAGTATGTATGAAGCGATGGAGGAAGTGAATGCAGAAAAGGATATAGGAGTAGTGATAGACAATAAGTTAAATTTCTCAGAACATTTAGCGGAAAAGATAAACAAAGCCAATAGAATTGTAGGGCTGATAAGGAGGACATTTGTGTCACTTGACGAAGAAATATTCAGGAATCTCTATACAGCGCTGGTTAGGCCGCACCTGGAATATGCAAACCAGGTGTGGGCTCCATATATGGTAAAGGATATAGAAGCAATGGAGAAAGTGCAGAGGAGAGCTAGCAAGCTAGTACCAACGTTGAAGAACGCGGGCTATGAGCAGAGGTTGAGGACACTGGGACTTCCGACACTGGCATATAGGAGAAAGAGAGGGGATATGATAGAGACTTTTAAGATAGTGTCAGGAAAGTATGATGAGGATGTGTGTGAAGGCATCTTCTTGATGCGGGAGGGAACAAGAACGAGAGGACACTCAAAGAAAATTTACAAAGAAAGAAATAGGCTTGAGAAGGCAAAGAACTCATTTTGTGATAGAGTGGTAAATGAGTGGAATGCACTGCCCCAGTATGTAGTCGATTCCGAATCAATAAGGGAGTTTGAAAGTAATCTTGATAAAGCATGGGGAAGACAAGATTTGAAGTTTGATTATAAAGCAAAAATACAGAATAGTAAAAATGTTGCGTCTGCTACCGCCGCCGCCAACACCGTGAACGACTGCAGCAGTGCAAGTACTGGTACTGAGCTGGATACACAGGCCTAGTTTGCCTTTTTCCAGAGGATCTACTGTAAGAAACTAAGTATAGGCTATAAAGGTTAAAAAAATGATTTGAAGAACTCACTTTTAAGTGGAAATAACATCTAAATGTGGTAATATTTAGGCAAGAATGTTAAGTGCGGGCGTACCGCCATCCTTGTTTACACTACGCATAGTGGCGTCGGACCTTTGCCATCATGTTCCCGTCTATTTTGATTGCCTTTGGATACAATATGTTGAGGGGGGCTTTGCACCCCCCCCCCCCCGCCATGACATATTGTCATCATCATATATATTGCCAGCAGGGGACAAATTACCGAAAAAAATCGCCGTCAAAATAGACGCGAACTTAACCACGGCGATCGACGAATGTAAACATGACGGCGGCGGTGGCGTCGGACCTTTGCAATCATGTTCCCGTCTATTTTGAATGCCATTGGATACAATAATATGTTGAGGGCCTCACCCCCCCCCCCATGACATATTGTCATCATCATATATATTGCCAGCAGGGGGCAAATAACCGAAAAAATTGCCGTCAAAATAGATGCGAAGTTGTTGTTGTTGTTCCCCAAGCTGCCTGGCCGAACAGCCCCAAGGCCCTGAGCAAGGCCATAACCGAGCGCCCCCACAGAACCCTCCCTGCCGACCACAATAAAGCCTGGGTGACCGAAGCCACTCCATGGTGGGGAGCTGAGGAGGGTGCGGAAACGCCCGGGAAACCAAAGACCCACCCAGGGCCCTGTGCCCCTCAGCAATTATGAAGAGAAAGTTGAGGGGCAAAGGAAAAATGTGACGCTTTGGCTTCCAATCTTGGTAGATTGGGAGGTCAATCCACGTTAGAGACGCCGTCACTTGAGATCTAGAAAATATATAAGTAAAAGGAACAGTCAGAGTAAGCTATGGGTATGGCAGAGATCCATCGAAGTTAACCGCGGCGATCGCCCTATGTAAACATGATGACAGTACGCCCGAACTCTACATCCATCCCAATATTTATCCATACGGTAATAATGAGGTACCGGTACCGGTAATAAATTATAATTAAATATCAATAATAATAATAATAAAAATAATAAAGTACTGTACAGTACAGTACAGTAATACCGGTATCTAATAATATCACTAGCCTACTGTAATATCTTGTCCTACGTACTTCTGAAACTGAATAAATTTGCCTGGGGAAGGAATAAAAAAAAATAGGCTAATTGAATGGGCTACAACATAAACAAACAGAAGAACAGGATTCTTCACCCCGGGGTAACCAGTTTCATATTTCACTTAACCCTTTCTGTATGACACCACCTCTCTTAATTCTAGTCTGGCGATCATATGCTAATTAAGTTCAGAAAGGATAGATGGAAGTCAAAGGGGTAATTGAGAAGTATCATAGACCTATAATTCCAAGAGGTCCTTACTAAGCTGAATAAAATCGCCTTGTTAGCCAGAATATTATCAAAATGACAATCGCATTGAAGAAATTAAAGTTTCATACAGTACTGTACAGTATTAACCCTCCAGCCCCGGCTATTGTATTCTATAATTTCCCCGAAACCCGGGGGTTTTGGCCGAAAAACGTCTACGCCTAGGCTACCGCATCTTTGTTTCCGCATTCCTGCACATCCCCAAGCGTAGATGTGTTTTGTACCTGTAGAATGGCATTGAGTAGAGCTCTCTAAGTCAATTGGTTCAGCTGTGATGACGATTTCCGTGGAGAGAACTTGGGTAGGATGTAGTGAGCGGGCGTACCGCCATCTTTGTTTACATTACGCGTAGTGGCGTCGGACCTTTGCCATCATGTTCACGTCTATTTTAACCTAACCTAACCTAGTATTCATGTAGTAATGACAGGGGGCAAATAGCAGAAAATATAGCGTAGAAATAGACGGGAACGTAAGTGCGACCGCGGCGATCGCCCTATGTAAACAATGACACCGTACGCCCGAACTCTACATCCATCCCGAGAACTTTGTGGCGATATCAGCCACTTTTCACTACTTTTCACTACTTAACAATAACACACACCCACACACGAACAAGCGACGCCTCTCCTTCTTGTGGTCGGAGATGCGCGGCGTCGGTCCAACCGGCTGTTGTTTACATGCGTCGGACGGACGCCTCGCACACCAAGCTTACAGGCTTTCAAGCTGCCGGTGCCTCAGAGCCCAACCGGGTTCCGCGGGCGCATTTGTTATGGGTTTCTCAGAGCCCAACCGGGTCTGGTGGGTTAAACTTTGAAAACAAAAATGAAAAGGTAAAATATAACTTCCAATTGGAGACCTACCAATAAACTCTTAACTACTGTACCGGTACTGTACTTGCAAATAATGTTGTTTCAACTAAGAACCTCTTGGAATTGACGGGTTAGGCCCAACCGCGATGCAATATCAGTACGGTAATATATTCTTGCAAGCCTTGGATTCCCAGAGATCCATCCGAAGGCAAATTACAATGTCACCACCTAGAAAGGTTGATGGATAATGGATTTGTTAATACTGTAGGTAATAATTATACGTCATCTGTAATTCTGTTGTGTTACTGATGATGATGATGGCTATAGGAAAAGTAGGAGATTAGAGAGTTTTGAATAGAGGAAGAATAAGTTGAGAAATAAGAAGTACAGTAGAAGATAAAAGTACTTAGGCTCAACCAAGTTGCTCCATTGTCTTATTTGTTGTCATTGAGACTCATGTGGTGCAAGCACTTTTTCTATTGTGTTACTATGATTCTATTGTATATTATAATTCTTTCCCCCAAAGTTCACGCTGCTCGAGAAATTGATCAATGCATCAAACGAATATTGCGATTTTATGAAGGCCTTCGATAAGGTTCCACATAAAAGGTTAATAGAGAAAGTTAGAAGCTATAGTATAGGGGAGAAATGTGTGAAATGGATAGAAGCCTTCCTGAAAGATCGGAGACAGAGGGCACTGGTGAATGGAATAGGCTCGGGGTGGAGGGAAATTACAAGTGGGGTACCTCAGGGATCTGTGTTGGGACCACTACTGTTCGTTATATTTATCAACGACTTACCTGAAGTTATAACCAATGGAAGTGAGATATACCTGTATGCGGATGACACTAAGCTGTATAGAAGAGTGAGGAGTAAGGAAGATGTAGGTTTTCTTCAAGGAGATGTGGAGGGCATGAAGGGATGGTCTGAACATTGGTTAATGCCTTTTCATCCAAAAAAATGCAAGTACATGCGGATTGGGACTAGCAAGATAGACAAGGTAGGATACAGTATGTATGAAGCGATGGAGGAAGTGAATGCAGAAAAGGATATAGGAGTAGTGATAGACAATAAGTTAAATTTCTCAGAACATTTAGCGGAAAAGATAAACAAAGCCAATAGAATTGTAGGGCTGATAAGGAGGACATTTGTGTCACTTGACGAAGAAATATTCAGGAATCTCTATACAGCGCTGGTTAGGCCGCACCTGGAATATGCGAACCAGGTGTGGGCTCCATATATGGTAAAGGATATAGAAGCAGTGGAGAAAGTGCAGAGGAGAGCTAGCAAGCTAGTACCAACGTTGAAGAACGCGGGCTATGAGCAGAGGTTGAGGACACTGGGACTTCCGACACTGGCATATAGGAGAAAGAGAGGGGATATGATAGAGACTTTAAAGATAGTGTCAGGAAAGTATGATGAGGATGTGTGTGAAGGTATCTTCTTGATGCGGGAGGGAACAAAAACGAGAGGACACTCTAAGAAAATTTACAAAGAAAGAAATGGCTTGAAAAGGCAAAGAACTCATTTTGTGATAGAGTGGTAAATGAGTGGAATGCACTGCCCCAGTATGTAGTCGATTCCGAATCAATAAGGAAGTTTGAAAGTAATCTTGATAAAGCATGGGGAAGACAAGATTTGAAGTTTGATTATAAAGCAAAAATACAGAATAGTAAAAATGTTGCGTCTGCCGCCGCCGCCAACACAGTGAACGACCGCAGTAGTGGAAGTACTGGCACTGAGCTGGATACACAGGCCTAGTTTGCCTTTTTCCAGAGGATCTACTGTAAGAAACTAAGAAATTACCTCGGAATATGGTAACGATTCATTTGTGGCAAACCCCTCGGGATCAAGGCGTCTGATAGATGGCCATTCAAGAGATCTTTTACAAAGTGAATAAAACTATAGCCTTTGGGTGGGGGTTAAATACCTCCCTGTATGCATGTCCTGGGTATCGGTAGTGTTTTTCAGATTTATAGCTATTGCATAATGCACCCCTTATACTGTACAGTACTCAAGAAAAGATAAGATTAGGCCTATACTGTACTGTATATACCAGTACAGTATAATGTATATCATATAAATACTGTATATATATATATATATATATATATATATATATATATATATATATATATATATCCTAGCCTAGATGAACATACTGTAGATCGCTATATAGAAATTTGGGGATGGATGTAGTTACCGGGTGTACCACTATCGACATACAACATAATCATCTAAATACTTATAAATCTATAATACTAGGTTAGGTTAGGTTAGGTTGTTTGGTTAGGGTAATGTATTTTTGTATCCAAAGGCAGTCAAAATAGACGGGAACATGATGGTGAGCGTCCGCGTAGTGTAAACAAGACGGGCGGTACACCCGGTAACTATATTCTTGCCGAAATTTGTTTATAATTTTCCCTCATAGGATAAGTTAATCTAAAACTTATTTCCTATTAATTTCTTATAACAAATAATTTCATTCTCCTATAACCTAGGTTTGGCTAGGTAATATGTATGGTAAGTCAGGTTAGGTATGGCAAACTGGTAAAATTATAGAACATGCTTATTACTGTACAGTACTTGTTATTTTGAGAATACTGTACATTTATATATTTACAATAAGCATGAACATTATTTAGGAAACAAATTTGATATTTTTACAAAAATTTTAAGAACCTAAGCTAGCCTAACCTAAAGGTATTTTCTGGCAAGAATGTAGAGTTCGGGCATACCGCCCTCCTTGTTTACACTACGCGGAGCGGCGGCGGACGCTTACCATCATGTTAACGTCTATTTTGAAATACAATTCTCCCTCGCTATCCGATGCGCAGATTTACGATATTATTATAGGTTTTTAGGGGTTTGTGTTTGTGTTTTGGCTGGTGCGAGAACGCATCCCCATTTACCCCATTAATTTCAGGGTTTGCTATAGGATTTGTCTATTTAAAACTGGGTTTTCAGAAATTCAGGAACATAACCCAATCGTAAATCGAGGGAGACCTGTACTGTAAAATTCTAAACTTATCTCAAGCAATCACGGAAAAAAATAGCCTAACTAAAACATTGTAAATAAATTGATAAAAAGCTTTCTTTCAAATATTTTAACTAAAACATTGTAAATAAATTGATAAAAAGTTATCTGTATTTAGCCTAGTACTGTACTGGTATAGTTAATTACCGGTAGGCTATATTGATTAACTCGTTCAGCACAATGACACCTTTTTACCTTCAATTCTGGCTATATTAGATTTCATGCAGTTTCCTAGGAATCAGAGCCTCGGGATTTATCACGATCGTATTTGACGCTTAGATTCCGGAAAATCATAAAGAAAATTGGGAAAATGTTTATTTTAACCCTCTCACCACGGAAGGGCTCTTGAACGCCCATAAAAAGCATATAACAGGTACCCGGAAGGGCTCTTGAACGCCCAGTGGTTGAAAGCCTGTGAGCTTCGTGTGCGAGGCGTCGGTCCGACGCATGTAAACAACAGCCGGCTGGACCGACGCCCCGCATCTCCGGCCACAAGAAGCAGAGCGTCGCTTGTTCGTGTGTGCCTGTATGTTGTTGTTAAGTATCGAAAAGTAGTGTAAAGTGGCTCTTTTTGCCATAAAGTTATCTCCAATGAAATCATCATCACAAATCAACCAGTTGACTTAGAGAGCTCTACTTAACGCCATTCTACAGGTAAATAACACAGCTACGCTTGGGGATGCGTGGGAATGCGGGAAGCAGTCAGATTAACAAATATACGGCAGCCTAGCCTAGACGTTTTTCGGCCAAAACACCCGGGTTTCGGGGAATATATATATAATACATAGCCGGGGCTGGAGGGTTAATACCACAAATTTTCCGAGTGTTTTTTATAAACAAAATTGGTCATTTGCATCAATATATAGTGTTTGTAATTAATTAGAAATCTCGGGAAAACCTATTTTCCCCATTAGGCCTATCGATCGATGTTGAGACAGCCCCTCGATAGTGATTTGAAAAGACATTAGCCTAACCTAACCTAACCCCCGCTGGTTGAGTACTATTCCCTTAATAAAAAAAAAAAAAATTGGCTGTCGATTATACGAAGGTGAAAGAAAAGTCGATGAAGTCTATGGTGTTTACTCTGCAATCTTCAGCTTGATTGTACATTGATAACGGGAAAGTACCGTATTGACAACCTTGTTACGAAAATTAAATTTTAGTACCATACTTTTATATTAGATTTTTCCGAGGTTTCGTACCTGCCTGACCTTTGCTGAGTGAGGACCTGTCCCTAGTGACTCCCAGTGAATTATCTTTGCCCATAGTGTGGTGATAGTATTAACGCTTTCTTAAAATGGCTGGTGTTGACAAGATTGCTACCTCCTCTCATATTCTCCAGCTTTGTCTTGCTTTGCAAGAAAGGCTGGAAAATGTGGAGAGAGAGGTGCAGTCTCTCAAAGACGAGAATTTGGCCTTAAAGCTGACTTTGGCTGACAAGAAAAGTGAGGATAGTGCAACTGCTGTTAGGGATCGTGATGCTCCCTGGACAGTTGTTCCAACAAGTGCAACAACCTGCAAATTTCTACGGCGGCCAGTTGCCCTCAGAAACAAGTTCATCACCTTGGATGACGAATGTGATGGTGAGGCTGCGAGTGCTTCCTTCGGCGAGGAAACCAGGAGAAAGGTAAGTAAGTTGCCTCCAACAGGGAATGCTGTGACTGCTGCCCCCCCAGGAGTACCTTCAACTGCTGCCCCAGGAGTTCCTGCCACTGCCGCAGCTGCTACCAAGTCATCGACAAGGAGAGGCAAGTCCTTCTCAATTGTTGGGGACTCCATGGTCAGACACTTAGCTAGGTCCACCTGTACTGATATTAGAAAGCTTGTCTGTCTGCCTGGTGCCGGGGTTGGGAAGGTGTTAGAGGAAATTGATTACATCATGAAAGATATTGGAGATAGCCCCATTATCTGTCTCAGTACAGGGAGCAATGATGTTGGTAAAGGTAGGACGGAAGTACTGCTTCGGCAGTACAGGGAGGTGTTAGATAAAGTTAGGAGGAAGGGAGGCATACCTGTAGTACACAGTATCTTGCCACGGAGAGGGGTCAGCAAGGAATGGTCATCTAGGGCAATTGGTATCAATTGTCGGCTGGAAAAACACTGCAATGCAAATGCAATACCATTCCTTGATAACTGGACCCGTTTCTATGGTAAAAATCAGTTGTACGCACAGGACGGGGTTCATCTTTCTCGGCTAGGGGTGGCAAATTTAGCTAGGTCAATAGATAGGATTGTCGCGGGGTTTCGCTGAAAATAAAGCCTGAGAATATGAGTAAGAATAATTGTCTAGATAGGGTAAATTGCCGTACTGGTACATCAGATAGGAATAGAAAATATCAGTCACAGGATTTTAATTGTACTGCTAGTAGAAATATTGAAGGTGTAACAGAAGATGGGAATTCAGTTAGAAATAAAGGTAAATCCGATACCAGTAAAATAAATTCATTGCGATTATATTATACAAACTGTAGGAGTTTATGGGCGGGTGCCCAACCCCGAAAGGGTTGAAATAGGGGAGCTATCCCCCCGCCAAAGGCGGCTTTCTAGGGCCTTTCCTAGCTGATGCTGAGAGGATTGGGTTCTAGTCATGGGGTGATGGGCTGGTCTATCCGAGTGAGAACTGAGCGATCTCTGCCATACCCATAGCTTACTCTGACTGTTCCTTTTACTTATATATTTTCTAGATCTCAAGTGACGGCGTCTGATCCGTGGATTGACCTCCCAATCTACCAAGATTGGAAGCCAAAGCGTCACATTTTTCCTTTGCCCCTCAACTTTCTCTTCATAATTGCAGAGGGGCACAGGGCCCTGGGTGGGACTTTGGTTTCCCGGGCGTTTCCGCACCCTCCTCAGCTCCCCGCCATGGAGTGGCTTCGGTCACCCAGGCTTTATTGTGGTCAGCAGGGAGGGTTCTGTGGGGGCGCTCGGTTATGGCCTTGGCCTTGCTCGGGGCCTTGGGGCTGTTCGGCCAGGCAGCTTGGGCAACAGCAACAACTTAGAGCACTTGTTAGCAACAAAAATATAGACATTATAGCACTGACTGAAACATGGATTAATACAGAATCAAGACATTTTTTAGCAGAATTCCATATACCAGGATATAGTTTGTTTAAACGCAACCGAACAAGTAGGAGGGGCGGCGGAATAGCAGTGTTTGTCAGGAGTTCTTTAAAAAGCTGTATTAAATCAGGTATTAGACTAAATACTGATAACGAAAGTGTTTGGGTTGAGGTTAGCGAAGGTAGTGAGACCATAATTATTGGAGTTATTTATAGACCACCAAATATGAGTAGAAACAAAGGTACAGCTTTATGGCAGGAAGTGAAAATAGCATCAAGGTTTAGCAATGTGTGTATTATGGGGGATTTTAATTTTCCGAATATTGATTGGTAGCATCAAATCGGCGACTCAGATTCAAGAGTTTATTGAGGCGGTACAGGATAGTTTTTATTTCAATTCATAGACTCGCCTACTAGAGGAAATAATATCCTCGATTTAGTTCTCAGTAATAATGAACAAATGATAAATAATGTAGAGATAGGAGACCAACTAGGAAATAGTGATCATAAATCAATTTATTTTAACATACAATGGACAGGAAAGGCTAAAGAGAATACGACACTTATCCCAGATTTCAGAAAAGCCAATTATGGTGGATTAAGAAGAGCCTTAAGAGTCGATCCTATGGTTAAACTATTAAGTGGACCCAGGTGCGCTAATGAACATACTCTCTCTCAGATACCTGTCTTAACTCAGGATAATTTGACAGCTACATATAATCATTTTATTTCTTCACTCCACAATGCGCAAAATAAATATATCCCCAAAAGAAAATTTAGATCAACACAGAACCAACCCAAATGGATGAATAATAGACTATTAGACCTTCTAGGAAAAAAGAGAGGAATATATCGAAAATTAAGAAAGGCGAAATTCACCTACTTGCTTACTATCAGAATCTATCAAGAGAGGTTAAAAAATGTATAGGGACAGACAAAAGAAATTATGAAATCAGGATAGCCAATGACTCAAAAAATAACCCTAAGGCTTTTTACCAGCTATATAAAACTAAAGTTAGAGATAAAATAGGCCCCCTTAAAACTTCGATAGGAGAAATGACAGAAAATGATTTAGAAATGTGCAGTACATTAAATAGTCAGTTTCTATCCGTTTTCACTAATGAAAATTTGGCACAGATTCCAGAAGTCCGTAAGGTATATAGCGATAGTATAGAAAATAGGTTAAGTACGGTTACTATAAGTAGAAATGATGTGCTTAAGGAAATTGACAGACTGAAACCTCAGAAATCGCCTGGTCCCGATGAGGTATAGAGAGAGTATTAAAAGAATGCAGAGATGAGTTAAGTTACCCATTAACATTTCTTTTTAACAATTCATTAGAAACAGGTATAGTTCCAGAAGCTTGGAAGCTTGCAAATGTAGTTCCGATTTTCAAAAAAGGTGATAAATCAATAGCATCCAATTACCGTCCCATTAGTCTCACTTCAATCATAGGAAAGCTACTAGAGTCAATTATTGCTAGGAAAATGAGAAACCACTTAGAAACATTTAACTTAATCAATTCTTCTCAGCATGGATTCACTCAGGGACGTTCTTGCCTTACTAATTTGCTTAGTTTTTTCTCAGAGGTATATGAAGCAGTAGATAATGACAAGGCATACGATATTATATATTTAGATTTCAGTAAAGCTTTCGACAGAGTCCCTCATGAGAGATTGATGAGAAAGGTTGAGGCACATGGAATAGGTGGGGCGTTGTTGGGATGGATTAGGTCATGGCTAATTGGTAGGAAACAGAGTCAGCATAAATGGTACCAAGTCAGAGTGGGGAGCAGTCAAAAGTGGTGTCCCCCAGGGATCGGTATTAGGTCCCCTGTTGTTTCTTATATACATAAATGACCTAGATTTAGGAATAACTAGTAGGATAAGTAAATTCGCAGACGATACTAAAATGGGGAGATCAATTGATTCAGATAGCGATATAGAGTGCCTCCAAAGGGATCTAGATACCTTACATGAATGGTCAGTAAATTGGCAGATGAAGTTTAACATTGACAAATGCAAGGTATTAACCCTCTCACCACGGAAGGGCTCTTGAACGCCCATAAAAAAGCATATAACAGGTACCCGGAAGGGCTCTTGAACGCCCAGTGGTTGAAAGCCTGTGAGCTTCGTGTGCGAGGCGTCGGTCCGACGCATGTAAACAACAGCCGGCTGGACCGACGCCCCGCATCTCCGGCCACAAGAAGGAGAGCGTCGCTTGTTCGTGTGTGCCTGTATGTTGTTGTTAAGTATCGAAAAGTAGTGTAAAGTGGCTGTTTTGGCCATAAAGTTATCTCCAATGAAATCATCATCACAGCTCAACCAGTTAACTTAGAGAGCTCTACTTAATGCCATTCTACAGGTAAATAACACAGCTACGCTTGGGGATGTGTGGGAATGCGGGAAGCAGTCTGATTAACAAATATACGGTAGCCTAGCCTAGACGTTTTTCGGCCAAAACACCCGGGTTTCGAGGAATATATATATAATACATAGCCGGGGCTGGAGGGTTAAAGATAGGGAAGATGCAAACAAATGTTAAATATAAACTAGCTAATTTAGAATTAGAAAATTCAGACTGCGAGAAAGATCTAGGTGTGTTTGTTAGCAATGATTTGAAGCCTAGAAAACAGTGTATAGGCGTTCGTAATAAGGCAAACAGGATTCTCGGGTTCATCTCTAGGAGTGTGAGTAACAGAATTGCTGATGTTATCTTAAAACTTTACTTGTCATTAGTGAGACCACATATGGATTATGCTGTCCAATTTTGGTGTCCTTATTACAGAATGGACATAGATTCATTGGAGAGTACAGCGTAGAATGACAAAAATGATCCATAATATTAGAAATCTTCTGTATGAAGAAAGGTTGAAGAAATTAGGTTTACATTCGTTAGAGAGACGCAGAGTTAGAGGGGATATGATAGAGGTGTTCAAGTGGGTTAGTGGGATTAACAAAGGGGACATAACAAATGTACTAAAGCTCAGTGATAGCGAAAGAACTCGTACCAATGGTTTCAAATTAGATAAATTTTGTTTCAGAAAAGATATAGGCAAATATTGGTTTGGTAACAGAGTTGTAGATGGGTGGAATGGACTACCAAGTGGGATCTAAAACTGTAGGGAGCTTTAAGATAAAATTGGATAAGCATATGGACGAGAGGGGTTGGGTGTGAAGGGGGATCAGCCGGGTTGGGCCAATCAGCGCTCTGCAGACCCCCATAATCCTGCGTTAATCTCTACCATTTTGGTAAGATGATCCTCAGGGTATTAGAGTGTTGAGCCTATAATTGGGCTTTGTAATTGATTTGGGGTTGTGTGGGACAGGGCCTTGCTTAGGCCAATCGGCTTTCTGCAGACTCCCATTTTCTTATGTTTAACACATTTTCATATGATCTTTAGAGCTATCGATGACTGAAAGTACCGTATTGACAACCTTGTTACGAAAAAGAAATTTTAGTACCATACTTTTTTATTAGGTTTTGCCGAGGGTTAAAACAAATGTTCTTATGATCTTTAGAGCATATAGATTCAATATTTATCTTCAAATATATCAACAAAATTTGTGGTATTAAAATAACATTGAACCGAAAATTGTCTAATGATAACCAGAATATGAAAATTACATCATCGTGCTGAGAGGTCTGTCTAAACTTTTTGTAGCTACAGTAGGCCTATTCATATTAGAAAGCTATAGTTTATCAATATTCATATTAGAAAGCTATATTTTATCAATATTCATATTAGAAAGCTATATTTTATCAATATTCTGGTAAACTAAATACAACGATAGGATTTGACTTTAGCCTAGGCTTATCACGTAAACAAAAAATCCATTAATATCCATTTCAACCAAATTACCAATTTATCAATGTCAAACCATTTACGCGGGCTCAAATTGTAATACTGAAGGTCAATAAAAAATCAAATTTCCCTTCCCTTTAGCGAGATAAGGCAAGAATGTAGGGTACGGTAGCATTCAAGGAGACTACAGCAGGACTCTTTTTCTTCTTCTTACCTCTGACCAGGTATAGGCTATCTAGTGTTTACTAGCCTATATACCTCTTTGAAATGACATTAGCCGGTTCAATGTTATTTTAATACCACAATTTTTTTTTGATATATTTGAAGATAAATATTGAATCTATATGCTCTAAAGATCATAAGAACATTTGTTTTAACCCTCGGCAAAACCTAATAAAAAAGTATGGTACTAAAAAAAAAAAAAAAACGTAACAAGGTTGTCAATACGGTACTTTCAGTCATCGATAGCTCTAAAGATCATATGAAAATGTGGTAAACCCTCGGAAAAACCTAATATAAAAGTATGGTACTAAAATTTAATTTTCGTAACAAGGTTGTCAATACGGTACTTTCCCGTTATCAATGTACAATAAAGCTGAAGATTGCAGAGTAAACACCATAGACTTCAATGACTTTTCTTTCACCTTCGTATAATCGACAGCCAATTTTTTTTTGTTATTAAGGGATTAGTAAATCAGCGGGGGTGTGGGGGCGGCAGCCCCCACTCATAATACTAGGTTAGGTTAGGTAAGGTTGTTAGGTTAGGCTAATGTCTTTTCAAATCACTATCGAGGGGCTGTCTCAACATCGATCGATAGGCCTAATGGGGAAAATAGGTTTTCCCGAGATTTCTAATTAATTACAAACACTATATATTGATGCAAATGACCAATTTTGTTTATAAAAAAACACTCGGAAAATTCGTGGTATTAATAATAATAATATTTATTCAGTCAGCAATTTACAGAGTTGGTACCACATAGTTTGTTACAAATATGACATGTACCAGCCTTGCATAATTCCAACTAAGGATAGCCCAATAAGGCCATTAGGCGTATTTCCATTGGGGTAATATATAACATTTAATAAATAACATTTTTCCCATTAGCCTAACCTAACAACCTTACCTAACCTATCCTAGTATTATGGGTGGGGGCTGCCGCCCCCACACCCCCGCTATTTGACATATTTGACATATTTTTGGTGTATTTTTCTGTGAAATCGGGTTTTTTCAAGTGTCGATAACGAAATTCCTCCATGCGGACTATAATGAGAAAAATATGGAGAGTCTATTGGTGCCTATTTTCCCTAATAAATTGTTTCTAATAAGGCGGATGCAGTGTCCTTGAAGATTATCGAATGTAGTTACCGGGTGTACCGCTCGTCTTGTTTACACTACGCGGACGCTCACCATCATGTTCCCGTCTATTTTGACTGCTTTTGGATACAAAAAATACATTACCCTAACCAAACAACCTAACCTAACCTAGTAGGAGCCTATTAGAGATTTATAAGTATTTATTTTATTATAAGTATTTAGGCCTATAGATGATTTATGTTGTATGTCGGTAGTGATACACCCGGTAACTACATCCATCCCCGAGATAATTTCCAATGTGTTTTATTTAATAAGAAAACCTAGCAATTTCCGATCACATTTTTCCCTAAAACTTTCCAATCGACACAAAAATGAAATCTGTCAGTTGTCCCCAGGTCAAAATTTCATCATGTGACACTTCCAAAATTCTGGGACTTTCTCCTAATACATATAGCCTTGGCTAGATCACAAAAACCACCGAAAGTTACGATATAAAAGATAAAATATGGAATAGTAGTTGAGAAAATGGTCTAGGTTGGTAGCAATGACAAGACGAGTGATTATTTTTTCCTCGTCTTCATTTCTTTCCTGCAGTCAAATTCCTTAGTTTAAGTCGCGATTTTGGGCCCATTTAGAAAGTTTTGGAAGCAAAATAATAGCCTAGGAGACGTGGAAGTGGGTAGAGGAGAGAGCTGGGTAGGTAGTAGTGGCGAATAAAAAGTGGGTTGGGCAGAATCTTGTACCCTTACCCACACACACCCTCGCAGACCCTATTTGACATTTTGCCACCCATTTCGGCCCCATCAGAGATCCGCAAACATGTCTATGGCGTATCTCAGACCCCTTATATCCCCACCAAGCCCTTGACATTAACCCCCATCTGCCCCTGAATGTTTTGACAATAAGTACGTGTGCTAGCTCTGACATGCTCTTCGGAGGGAAGAGAGAGAGAGAGAGGGAAGAGGAGGAGGGGGAGAGAGAGAAGGTGAAACTTACTTTTATTCCGTGCTTTTCTACCCGCCCTGCTCCCTCCACTCCCCAGCTTCTAGTCTCGCTGTCACTGCCTCTTCTTGGTGTGTGTGCCCATAACGCGTGCAAGATAAGGGTGTAGACGGTGAAATAGAGACTTAAATGGGTGGACACATCGCTTCCCTCCTCCCTTAGCCGACCCCAACATCCGGGAACTCTGTGTTTCCACGGCTGCCAACCCAACCCGCTAGATCGCACCACAAAAACATCCCCCAATTATAATTAATTCCTCCTCTAGCCTAGCCTAATATATATCTTTTCCTACATTAACAATAATTTTATGAATGATGTGAAGGTTTAGAAGCGAGTTGGTGAAGGTTTTTAAATTTTAGTTTTCTCGGGAAACATCGGGACTGGCAGGCCTGTCGCCGTGCTCACCTGGATAAGCCCGAGGCAATTATGACAGGTGCACAAGAATCCAACTTTCCCGTCATAAATAAACGCGAAAAACGTATTAACCACCTTGGGCGAGGGGTCTGGGGGCAGGTGGGACAATGGTAAAGGCGGGGAGAAACAATAAGGAAATTTTACGATCGTCTATAAGCCCAGATTACGTGACTGAAACTATAAAAATTCGTTTCCCAAAAGTAGACAACTGATAACAGCCTCGTCTATATGGCATACCAGCTGTAATCGAAGTACGTGTACTCTTTTACGTACTCTAGACTTGTACTTTTTTCGCGGGATGTAAAATGAGAACATTATTTGGGTTAGCTTACTCCTCGGAACACATCTGGTATGCATAGCTGAGCAGTGCGCATTTTTCGGAGAAATTGTTATCCCTTTCAAGGAATTAAAGAGTAATTTTAGGATCTTGGCACGTATGAGAGATTAATTTGCATGGCGGAAAATTGCAAGATTTCAGTTTCAGAGTGTTAGTCATACTGGTAGTGACATTACGTTCTATTACAGTCATATCCTTCCAACCTTGACATGCACATTAACCTGCCTCGCCGCCTAGGTTTTAAGTGAAATACGTCAAAAGGCAACTCGACTGTCTGGCTCAAGTCTGGTAGCATCATTCCAGACAGAAATATTTCGTCCCGACGCAATCATTTCCAGTTCACATTACAATATTTCATATCAAACA
Organism: Paralithodes platypus; assembly: GCA_032716605.1. Classification (NCBI taxonomy): domain Eukaryota; kingdom Metazoa; phylum Arthropoda; class Malacostraca; order Decapoda; family Lithodidae; genus Paralithodes; species Paralithodes platypus. The sequence goes on along the minus strand of CM064570.1, from coordinate 15,902,456 downwards.
TCGACACATTAGCTTTGAATGAAACGGGCCGGCGCTGAATATTTTGCTTTTGCAGGAAATATGCGGCAATAAAAATATATTGATGGCGATGGCTGGCAACTGATGACAAAAAAGGCGCTGAAGTCATGGTCGCGAGCGGGGAAACGAACGCAGCCCCGGGATGCTGGGAGGGAGGGAGGATTGAGCTGCCTTTAACTTTACTTTTAAAATATACATAAACACGGATACCTGGACGAACGCAGGCGCCAATATACTGAGCTATAGACCCACGGGCATCAATGGTTATCAATGGCTAGTGTATAATAGCCATCGATCATGCACCAAGTGACGGGAATGGTAATGATTTAAAGGGGAAAAATGAGAGCACACCTGAAGGCACTGTTTTCTATAGTACTAAAACGTCCACGTCACCAGGAAAACTCGTCTATATTACCACTGACAAACACTCATGAGGAAAACATACACTGGTGTTTTTCCTTGTAAAAATGGCAGGCCTATACTCTGTCTACCTACACAATTGTTGAATTTCATATAGGCCTACTGCACAACTACGTCATGCAGTAGGCTAGGCTATATTGATATAGCCTACCGTGTGCATGTGTGCGCTTGATGTAGTATACATACTATATATATATATATATATATATATATATATATATATATATATATATATAGATATATAACGGTATATATATATATATATATATATATATATATATATATATATATATATATATATATATATATATATATATATCACGCACACGCACACCCACACACACAATTAGTATTAATGACGAGTTCTATAAATAGCTAGTGTGCATGCGTGTGTGTGTGTGTGTGTGATATACATTATCCAGTAGCGAGCTAATCTAACACGTAACAAATGAGTAAGCAGTATGCAATGAACACATAATTTACATATATACAACACAATATATTCCCGCATAAAGTAATTAACCATCTGCATTTATTAACCGTCTACCACACTAGCAACCTACCCACATGCAGACACACTCATCCGTCACACAAGGGGGGTCACAGGCTTTTTTTTTCTCTCTTTTTCTCTCTTTGTCTGACTTGTATCCATTCGGCCCCTTTCAGGCTACTGTTGTAAGACGTTTATCTCCATCCAGGTGTCAATTTCTTCCTGGTGAGCGATAGCGAACCAGCATTTTATGGAGAAATCCAGCTTTGCCGGACACATTTTCTATCGAAAAATTTACAAATTTAGCCTGCTGTCAAAACATTTAAACAAAATATGCTGGCTTGCTACCGCTCGCCAGAAAATAATCGACACCTGGATGGGAGTAAACTTCTTAAAACAGTAGGCTGAATGGGGCCGAATAGATACAAGCCAGAAAGAGAGAAAAGGAGAGAAGAAAAAAAGCCTGACCCCCTTAAGTAGCTATACAACGCCAACTGCCAATTTGACCATGACAATGAGTAAGCGGCTTTCGATATATACACTACAAACACTATGCTTTTCCACATAGACTAATTAATCGTCAACAATACTACCAACCTACGAACATACGCAACCGTCACACAAGTATAATATTATCTACGAGTATGTCCCGCAAACCGCCTATTACGGAATACACAATTGACCACGTGTGAGTTAAGGGGAGATTTCCACTTGAGGGAGTTTTTTCTGGACCCCTTTCACTCTCACGTTTAGCCCCATTGTTTTTGAGATTTTAAGACGTTCGCTCCATTAGTTTGGCGATTTTAAGAACTTTCGCCCCATTTCTGTCAATTTTAAGATTATTCGTGCCACTTAGGTGTCGATTTTTTCCTGGCGAGCGATAGCGAGCCTGTAATATAAGATGTCCCAGGCTTCGGCTGGGACATTTTTCTACCGAAAAATGTACACATTTATCTTGAAAGGGGCCCCTGTCTAGGGGGTGTAGTTTTAAGTTTGATGGAAGTCTAGGGTACAAACTAAAAACCTCCCCTTAAGGCTATAAGGAAGTTGGAGCCGTGAACATAGATATTAAACACAAACTCAACAATAATTTAAGTTTCTGATGGATAAATGGTATGTTGAATTGAATGGTATGTTGAATTGAATTGAATGGTATGTTGAATTGAATAAATGGTATGTTGAATTGAATAGTATGTTGAATTGAATGGTATGTTGAATTGAATGGTATGTTGAATTGAATAAATGTTATGTTGAATTGAATGGTATGTTGAATTGAATAAATGGTATGTTGAATTGAATGGTATGTTGAATTGAATAAATGGTATGTTGAATTGAATAGTATGTTGAATTGAATGGTATGTTGAATTGAATGGTATGTTGAATTGAATAAATGGTATGTTGAATTGAATGGTATGTTGAATTGAATAAATGGTATGTTGAATTGAATAGTATGTTGAATTGAATGGTATGTTGAATTGAATAAATGGTATGTTGAATTGAATGGTATGTTGAATTGAATGGTATGTTGAATTGAATGGTATGTTGAATTGAATGGTATGTTGAATTGAATAAATGGTATGTTGAATTGAATGGTATGTTGAATTGAATAAATGGTATGTTGAATTGAATGGTATGTTGAATTGAATGGTATGTTGAATTGAATGGTATGTTGAATTGAATAAATGGTATGTTGAATTGAATGGTATGTTGAATTGAATAAATGGTATGTTGAATTGAATGGTATGTTGAATTGAATAAATGGTATGTTGAATTAAATGGTATGTTGAATTGAATGGTATGTTGAATTGGATAAATGGTATGTTGAATTGAATGGTATGTTGAATTGGATAAATGGTATGTTGAATTAAATGGTATGTTGAATTGAATGGTATGTTGAATTGGATAAATGGTATGTTGAATTGGATAAATGGTATGTTGAATTGAATGGTATGTTGAATTGGATAAATGGTATGTTGAATTGAATGGTATGTTGAATTGAATAAATGGTATGTTGAATTAAATGGTATGTTGAATTGAATGGTATGTTGAATTGGATAAATGGTATGTTGAATTGGATAAATGGTATGTTGAATTGGATAAATGGTATGTTGAATTGATTGGTATGTTGAATTGGATAAATGGTATGTTGAATTGAATTTTATGTACCGGCTATTTATAAATGTACTACGACCGTATTTTACCAGTAAATTCTGTTAAATATCGTTGTCTACAGCTCCAACTTCCTTATAGAACGAAACTGGCAAGTGGTCAATTGTTTACTCCACGCACAACACTTTTCCACATAAAGTAATATACCCTCTACAATACTAGCAACCTACACACACACACCAAAATATCAGTCATAAAGTAATATACCCTCTACAATACTAGCAACCTACACACACACACCAACATATCCGTCATAAACTAATATACCCTCTACAATACTAGCAACCTACACACACACACCAACATATCCGTCATAAACTAATATACCCTCTACAATACTAGCAACCTACACACACACCAACATATCCGTCATAAACTAATATACCCTCTACAATACTAGCAACCTACACACACACACCAACATATCCGTCATAAAGTAATATACCCTCTACAATACTAGCAACCTACACACACACCAACATATCCGTCATAAACTAATATACCCTCTACAATACTAGCAACCTACACACACACACCAACATATCCGTCATAAAGTAATATACCCTCTACAATACTAGCAACCTACACACACACCAACATATCCGTCATAAATATACCCTCTACAATACTAGCAACCTACACACACACACCAACATATCCGTCATAAAGTAATATACCCTCTACAATACTAGCAACCTACACACACACCAACATATCCGTCATAAACTAATATACCCTCTACAATACTAGCAACCTACACACACACACCAACATATCCGTCATAAAGTAATATACCCTCTACAATACTAGCAACCTACACACACACCAACATATCCGTCATAAACTAATATACCCTCTACAATACTAGCAACCTACACACACACACCAACATATCCGTCATAAAGTAATATACCCTCTACAATACTAGCAACCTACACACACACCAACATATCCGTCATAAACTAATATACCCTCTACAATACTAGCAACCTACACACACACACCAACATATCCGTCATAAAGTAATATACCCTCTACAATACTAGCAACCTACACACACACCAACATATCCGTCATAAACTAATATACCCTCTACAATACTAGCAACCTACACACACACCAACATATCTGTCATAAAGTAATATACCCTCTACAATACTAGCAACCTACACACACACACCAACATATCCGTCATAAACTAATATACCCTCTACAATACTAGCAACCTACACACACACCAACATATCCGTCATAAAGTAATATACCCTCTACAATACTAGCAACCTACACACACACCAACATATCCGTCATAAACTAATATACCCTCTACAATACTAGCAACCTACACACACACCAACATATCCGTCATAAACTAATATACCCTCTACAATACTAGCAACCTACACACACACACCAACATATCCGTCATAAAGTAATATACCCTCTACAATACTAGCAACCTACACACACACCAACATATCCGTCATAAACTAATATACCCTCTACAATACTAGCAACCTACACACACACACCAACATATCCGTCATAAAGTAATATACCCTCTACAATACTAGCAACCTACACACACACACCAACATATCCGTCATAAACTAATATACCCTCTACAATACTAGCAACCTACACACACACCAACATATCCGTCATAAAGTAATATACCCTCTACAATACTAGCAACCTACACACACACCAACATATCCGTCATAAACTAATATACCCTCTACAATACTAGCAACCTACACACACACCAACATATCCGTCATAAAGTAATATACCCTCTACAATACTAGCAACCTACACACACACACCAACATATCCGTCATAAAGTAATATACCCTCTACAATACTAGCAACCTACACACACACCAACATATCCGTCATAAAGTAATATACCCTCTACAATACTAGCAACCTACACGCACACCAACATATCCGTCATAAAGTAATATACCCTCTACAATACTAGCAACCTACACACACACCAACATATCCGTCATAAAGTAATATACCCTCTACAATACTAGCAACCTACACACACACACCAACATATCCGTCATACATGTATACCTATTTTTAAGTACTGTAACGAAAACTGTCAATTTCCAAACAATAGCCTACTTTTCCACATATACTAATCAACCCTCTACACTACATACTAGCATATCCGTCACACAAGTATATCTAAGTACCCCAAACCGCCAATTTCGCGATCCAAATAAAATAAAATGTTGGGAGTCCCGACTGCGCCTGCATATTGAATGGGGCGTCATTCTTGCTGACCTGTCTGAGTGTCTGTCTGTCTGGCTGTGTGTCTGGCACTGGCTCTCTCTCTCTCTCTCTCTCTCTCTCTCTCTCTCTCTCTCTCTCTCTCTCTCTCTCTCTCACACACACACAGGGCAGGTATTTGTTTTATGTTAGATGCTCCATTTTGCATTGTGGTATACTCTCTTTATCTGTTTATTCTCTTCACTTCTTCCCCCCCCCCCTCCTCTCTCTCTCTCTCTCTCTCTCTCTCTCTCTCTCTCTCTCTCTCTCTCACACACACAGGGCAGGTATTTGTTTTATGTTAGATGCTCCATTTTGCATTGTGGTATACTCTCTTTATCTGTGTATTATCTTCACTTCTCCCCCCCCCCCCCCTTCTCTCTCTCTCTCTCTCTCTCTCTCACACACACAGGGCAGGTATTTGTTTTATGTTAGATGCTCCATTTTGCATTGTGGTATACTCTCTTTATCTGTGTATTCTCTTCACTTCTCCCCCCCCCCTTCTCTCTCTCTCTCTCTCTCTCTCTCTCTCTCTCTCTCTCTCTCTCTCTCTCTCTCTCTCTCTCTCTCTCTCTCTCTCTCTCTCTCTCTCTCAAAGGGCAGGTATTTGTTGCTAGCATTATTTCGCTTTTATAATCTCGTACTCACCCCTTGTTTCTTCTCTTCTATTCTCTCTCTCTCTCTCTCTCTCTCTCTCTCTCTCTGAGTGGTTCTCGAAACGTTCATCTTTCTCGTTTGCTCTTCTGCATATAGGTATTGTTTTCTCTTTCTCTCTCATATATATATATATATATATATATATATATATATATATATATATATATATATATATAGAGAGAGAGAGAGAGAGAGATATAGAGAGAGAGAGAGACATGCACGAATAAACCTTGTTCCACTTGAAATCACTAACATTAATGTATATATTCTTTCCATTTACCTGCACATTATTATTTATGTGTATCATGATTTTGTCCTTCATGTCCATCGGCTCAATTGTAATTGTGTGTGTTCAGCTTATCTGTTTGTTATATTTTCAATTGTAATTGTGTGTGTTCAGCTTATCTGTTTGTTATATTTTCAATTGTAATTGTGTGTGTTCAGCTTATCTGTTTGTTATATTTTCAATTGTAATTGTGTGTGTTCAGCTTATCTGTTTGTTATATTTTCAATAAATATAACATGAATATATAAATACATACCGTACATAAATATAGGAATAATCTGTATATTTGTATTATTATTATTATTATTATTATTATTATTATTATAATTAATATAATGGTTAAGGTGTCTAAAAGGCTGTGTGTTATAACCCAGGTTCGAATCCTGGTGGATCACATAGTATGCTTCCATTGGAGGTGTTTGGTGTTGTGGTGAAATTAATAAAAACTAGATTATTATTATTATTAATATTATCATTATTATTTTTATTATTACTATCATCATTATTATTATTTTCTCTCTCTCTCTCTCTCTCTCTCTCTCTCTCTCAAAAATTGTCTCACTTTCGCTATTTTTTTTGTACCTTTCCTTCGGTTTTCCTCTTTCACGCTTTCTTGCTTCTTTCAGTCTCACGCTCTCTCTCTCTCTCTCTCTCTCTCTCTCTCTCTATATATATATATATATATATATATATATATATATATATGTATTTATATATATATATCTGGTCGACAGTAATTCACTTGATACGTTTAACAAAAGACTGGACGATCATCTGATGAAGACTGGATTAATATGAATTAATCAGTAGGCATGTGTAATTTCCCTTTCAAACTATTTTCTTCCTATACTATATAAACACTTTCCTTGTGGGCATTTCCTGACCCATAAGGTTACACTTCATCCTATTTTCCGGTACGGCTTTTTAGCCGGAGGGTGGGGAGAGAGCCTTCTACTTTATCGTCCTATTCTTCCACTATAAACTGTCTCTGTCTAGTAGTATTAAGTCCGGGCCATCTAGTTGGGACCGCAAGGTCTGTGTGGTCTGATTATCTGTGTGACTCTGTGTAACTCTCTTCTTTGCTATCCTTTCGTTTTACTTTCCCTTACTATCGGATGTTCTATTTCTACGAAAATTATTCCTTGACCACCTCGCTAGGATCGTAAGGTCTGTGTGGCCTGTCTATCTATCTATCTATATATATATATATATATATATATATATTATCTAGCTATTAGAATACGTCTCCAACATGTCTATCTATATATATATTTTATCTAGCTATTAGAATACGTCTCCAACATGTCTATCTATATATATATAATATATATATATATATATATTATAGCTATTAGAATCCGTCTCCAACATGTCTATCTATATATATATATATATATATATATATATATATTATCTAGCTATTAGAATACGTCGCCAACATGTCTATCTATCTATATATATATATATATATACTGTATATATATATATATATATATTATCTAGCTATTAGAATACGTCTCCAACATGTCTATCTATATATATATGTTATCTAGCTATTAGAATACGTCTCCAACATGTCTATCTATATATATATATTATCTAGCTATTAGAATACGTCTCCAACATGTCTATCTATATATATATATATATATATATATATATATATATATATATATATATATATATATATATATATATATATATATATATATATATATATATATATATATATATATATATATTATCTAGCTATTAGAATACGTCTCCAACATGTCTATCTATATATATATATATATATTATCTAGCTATTAGAATACGTCTCCAACATGTCTATCTATATATATATATATATATATATATATTATCTAGCTATTAGAATACGTCTCCAACATGTCTATCTATATATATATATTATCTAGACTAGCTATTAGAATACGTCTCCAACATGTCTATCTATATATATATATTACCTAGCTATTAGAATACGTCTCCAACATGTCTATCTATCTATATATATATTTTATCTAGCTATTAGAATACGTCTCCAACATGTCTATCTATATATATATATTACCTAGCTATTAGAATACGTCTCCAACATGTCTATCTATCTATATATATATTTTATCTAGCTATTAGAATACGTCTCCAACATGTCTATCTATATATATATTATCTAGCTATTAGAATACGTCTCCAACATCTCTATCTATATCTATATATATATATATATATATATATATATATATATATATATATATATATATATATATATATATATATATATATATATATATTATCTAGCTATTAGAATACGTCTCCAACATGTCTATCTATATATATATATATATTATCTAGACTAGCTATTAGAATACGTCTCCAACATGTCTATCTATATATATATATTACCTAGCTATTAGAATACGTCTCCAACATGTCTATCTATCTATATATATATTTTATCTAGCTATTAGAATACGTCTCCAACATGTCTATCTATATATATATATTATCTAGCTATTAGAATACGTCTCCAACATGTCTATCTATATATATATATTATCTAGCTATTAGAATACGTTTCCAACATGTCTATCTATCTATATATATATTTTATCTAGCTATTAGAATACGTCTCCAACATGTCTATCTATATATATATATTATCTAGCTATTAGAATACGTCTCCCAACATGTCTATCTATATATATATATATTATCTAGCTATTAGAATACGTCTCCAACATGTCTATCTATATATATATATTATCTAGCTATTAGAATACGTCTCCAACATGTCTATCTATATATATATATTATCTAGCTATTAGAATACGTCTCCAACATGTCTATCTATTTATATATATATTTTATCTAGCTATTAGAATACGTCTCCAACATGTCTATCTATATATATATATATATTATCTAGCTATTAGAATACGTCTCCAACATGTCTATCTCTATATATATATATATATATATATATATATTATCTAGCTATTAGAATACGTCTCCAACATGTCTATCTATCTATATATATATATATATATATTATCTAGCTATTAGAATACGTCTCCAACATGTCTATCTATATATATATTTTATCTAGCTATTAGAATACGTCTCCAACATGTCTATCTATATATATATATTATCTAGCTATTAGAATACGTCTCCAACATGTCTATCTATATATATATATATTATCTAGCTATTAGAATACGTCTCCAACATGTCTATCTCTATATATATATATATATATATTTTATCTAGCTATTAGAATACGTCTCCAACATGTCTATCTATATATATATATATATTATCTAGCTATTAGAATACGTCTCCAACATGTCTATCTCTATATATATATATATATATATATATATATATATATATATATATATATATATATATATTATCCAGCTATTAGAATACGTCTCCAACATGTCTATCTATCTATATATATATATATAATCTAGCTATTAGAATCCGTCTCCAACATGTCTATCTATATATATATATATATATATATATATATATATATTATCTAGCTATTAGAATACGTCTCCAACATGTCTATCTATATATATATATTATCTAGACTAGCTATTAGAATACGTCTCCAACATGTCTATCTATATATATATATTATCTAGCTATTAGAATACGTCTCCAACATGTCTATCTATCTATATATATATTTTATCTAGCTATTAGAATACGTCTCCAACATGTCTATCTATATATATATATTATCTAGCTATTAGAATACGTCTCCAACATGTCTATCTATATATATATATATATTATCTAGCTATTAGAATACGTCTCCAACATGTCTATCTATATATATATATTATCTAGACTAGCTATTAGAATACGTCTCCAACATGTCTATCTATCTATATATATATTTTATCTAGCTATTAGAATACGTCTCCAACATGTCTATTTATTTATTTAATTTACTTCGTTGAGCTGATTATAATTAATAATAATATTATCATCCAACATGTCTCTCTTTATTTATCTACTTTACTTCATTGAACTGTTTATTATTATTATTATTACTATTATTATTATTATTATCATCCAACAAGTTTCTCTTTATCTATCTAGTTTGCTTCATTGTGCTGTCGACCTGCACTAACTACCTTCTTTACGATGGCGTCATTTAGTATAAAACACTGGAAATATATTGTAGGTATGTACAGGGTAACTTAAGTGTCCATGATAATATACCCTTATAAAGCTATATCCCATTTAGTACCGCTGATGTCATTTTTATCATGTTCTGGCAACTATTAGACAATTTTATTCAGCTTAGGAAGGATCTGTGGTAGCTAAAGGTTAAATTTAGATAGTCTGTAGCATTTCTATTTGTAGATGTGGTTCCTAAACTGAAAACAATAATCATCTAATAGTGGCCAGAATATAATGAAAGTGACGTCACCGGTACTGACAATTGTGCCCCATGAGTATTCTTTCCTCTCACTTAAACATTAGGCTACCATAGCGCGGTTGGGAATATTAACATGATTAGATTAATATCCAGTATTCGAGAATGGATAATAAGTCGTAGGCGTGTGCATAAACCTTTAACCGTCCTGGTGGTGTAATGGTTAGAGTGTCTACAAATCTGTGTGTGATAACCCAGGTTCGAATCCTGGTGGATCACATATATGTTTTCATTAATTTCAATGGAGGTGTTTGGTGTTGTGGTGAAATTAATAAAAATATAGATTAATGTACCCATCTAATATGAAGTTAGAAAAGTGAATCACAATCAATATACCCGGCAATGATCATTGATTATACTGAAACAAATACACTGTATTTAATGATGAAGCAGATATGTAGTATTTTAGTACCTTATGTAGCAATACAGCATAGCATCAGTAAGTGGGATAATATGCACTGATAAAAATACGTATTGTGGCCACAGGATTGCCAACAGGGTGTCAAACGAAAGAAGAGTACATTATTTGTATTCTATATCATGGTGTAATATATAAAGACAACATTATTATAGTTCATATTCTGTCTTTGGCAGTGATAACATGGCCAAACCAATGTACACTCCGATACCATAGTCTCTACCCCACTCACAAGAATGCCTGGACCGCCTATGTCTTTGGCAGTGATAACATGGCCAAACCAATGTACACTCCGATACCATAGTCTCTACCCCACTCACAAGAATGCCTGGACCGCCTATGTCTTTGGCAGTGATAACATGGCCAAACCAATGTACACTCCGATACCGTAGTCTCTACCCCACTCATAATGTACACTACGATACCATAGTCTCTACCCCACTCATAATGTACACTACGATACCGTAGTCTCTACCCCCCTCATAATGTACACTCCGATACCATAGTCTCTACCCCCCTCTTAATGTACACTCCGATACCATAGTCTTTACCCCACTCATAATGTACACTCCGATACCGTAGTCTCTACCCCACTCATAATGTACACTCCGATACCGTAGTCTCTACCCCACTCATAATGTACACTCCGATACCGTAGTCTCTACCCCACTCATAATGTACACTCCGATACCGTAGTCTCTACCCCACTCATAATGTACACTCCGATACCGTAGTCTCTACCCCACTCATAATGTACACTCCGATACCGTAGTCTCTACCCCACTCATAATGTACACTCCGATACCGTAGTCTCTCCCCCACTCATAATGTACACTCCGATACCGTAGTCTCTACCCCACTCATAATGTACACTCCGATACCGTAGTCTCTACCCCACTCATAATGTACACTCCGATACCGTAGTCTCTACCCCACTCATAATGTACACTCCGATACCGTAGTCTCTACCCCTCTCATAATGTACACTCCGATACCATAGTCTCTACCCCACTCATAATGTACACTCCGATACCATAGTCTCTACCCCACTCATAATGTACACTCCGATACCATAGTCTCTACCCCACTCATAATGTACACTCCGATACCATAGTCTCTACCCCACTCATAATGTACACTCCGATACCATAGTCTCTACCCCACTCATAATGTACACTCCGATACCATAGTCTCTACCCCACTCATAATGTACACTCCGATACCGTAGTCTCTACCCCACTCATAATGTACACTCCGATACCATAGTCTCTACCCCACTCATAATGTACACTCCGATACCGTAGTCTCTACCCCACTCATAATGTACACTCCGATACCATAGTCTCTACCCGTCTCATAATGTACACTCCGATACCATAGTCTCTACCCCACTCATAATGTACACTCCGATACCATAGTCTCTACCCCACTCATAATGTACACTCCGATACCGTAGTCTCTACCCCACTCATAATGTACACTCCGATACCATAGTCTCTACCCCACTCATAATGTACACTCCGATACCGTAGTCTCTACCCCACTCATAATGTACACTCCGATACCATAGTCTCTACCCCACTCATAATGTACACTCCGATACCGTAGTCTCTACCCCACTCATAATGTACACTCCGATACCATAGTCTCTACCCCACTCATAATGTACACTCCGATACCATAGTCTCTACCCCACTCATAATGTACACTCCGATACCATAGTCTCTACCCCTCTCATAATGTACACTCCGATACCGTAGTCTCTACCCCACTCATAATGTACACTCCGATACCATAGTCTCTACCCCACTCATAATGTACACTCCGATACCATAGTCTCTACCCCACTCATAATGTACACTCCGATACCGTAGTCTCTACCCCACTCATAATGTACACTACGATACCATAGTCTCTACCCCACTCATAATGTACACTCCGATACCATAGTCTCTACCCCACTCATAATGTACACTCCGATACCGTAGTCTCTACCCCACTCATAATGTACACTCCGATACCATAGTCTCTACCCCACTCATAATGTACACTCCGATACCATAGTCTCTACCCCACTCATAATGTACACTCCGATACCGTAGTCTCTACCCCACTCATAATGTACACTACGATACCATAGTCTCTACCCCACTCATAATGTACACTCCGATACCATAGTCTCTACCCCACTCATAATGTACACTCCGATACCATAGTCTCTACCCCACTCATAATGTACACTCCGATACCATAGTCTCTACCCCTCTCATAATGTACACTCCGATACCGTAGTCTCTACCCCACTCATAATGTACACTCCGATACCATAGTCTCTAGCCCACTCATAAGTACACTCCGATACCATAGTCTCTACCCCACTCATAATGTACACTCCGATACCGTAGTCTCTACCCCACTCATAATGTACACTACGATACCATAGTCTCTACCCCACTCATAATGTACACTCCGATACCATAGTCTCTACCCCACTCATAATGTACACTCCGATACCGTAGTCTCTACCCCACTCATAATGTACACTCCGATACCATAGTCTCTACCCCACTCATAATGTACACTCCGATACCATAGTCTCTACCCCACTCATAATGTACACTCCGATACCGTAGTCTCTACCCCACTCATAATGTACACTACGATACCATAGTCTCTACCCCACTCATAATGTACACTCCGATACCATAGTCTCTACCCCACTCATAATGTACACTCCGATACCATAGTCTCTACCCCACTCATAATGTACACTCCGATACCATAGTCTCTACCCCACTCATAATGTACACTCCGATACCATAGTCTCTACCCCACTCATAATGTACACTCCGATACCATAGTCTCTACCCCCCTCATAATGTACACTCCGATACCATAGTCTCTACCCCACTCATAATGTACACTCCGATACCATAGTCTCTACCCCACTCATAATGTACACTCCGATACCATAGTCTCTACCCCACTCATAATGTACACTCCGATACCATAGTCTCTACCCCACTCATAATGTACACTCCGATACCATAGTCTCTACCCCACTCATAATGTACACTCCGATACCGTAGTCTCTACCCCACTCATAATGTACACTCCGATACCATAGTCTCTACCCCACTCATAATGTACACTCCGATACCGTAGTCTCTACCCCACTCATAATGTACACTCCGATACCATAGTCTCTACCCCACTCATAATGTACACTCCGATACCATAGTCTCTACCCCACTCATAATGTACACTCCGATACCATAGTCTCTACCCCTCTCATAATGTACACTCGGATACCGTAGTCTCTACCCACTCATAATGTACACTCCGATACCATAGTCTCTACCCCACTCATAATGTACACTCCGATACCATAGTCTCTACCCACTCATAATGTACACTCCGATACCGTAGTCTCTACCCCACTCATAATGTACACTACGATACCATAGTCTCTACCCCACTCATAATGTACACTCCGATACCGTAGTCTCTACCCCACTCATAATGTACACTCCGATACCGTAGTCTCTACCCCACTCATAATGTACACTCCGATACCATAGTCTCTACCCCACTCATAATGTACACTCCGATACCATAGTCTCTACCCCACTCATAATGTACACTCCGATACCGTAGTCTCTACCCCACTCATAATGTACACTACGATACCATAGTCTCTACCCCACTCATAATGTACACTCCGATACCATAGTCTCTACCCCACTCATAATGTACACTCCGATACCATAGTCTCTACCCCACTCATAATGTACACTCCGATACCATAGTCTCTACCCCTCTCATAATGTACACTCCGATACCGTAGTCTCTACCCCACTCATAATGTACACTCCGATACCATAGTCTCTACCCACTCATAATGTACACTCCGATACCATAGTCTCTACCCCACTCATAATGTACACTCCGATACCGTAGTCTCTACCCCACTCATAATGTACACTACGATACCATAGTCTCTACCCCACTCATAATGTACACTCCGATACCATAGTCTCTACCCCACTCATAATGTACACTCCGATACCGTAGTCTCTACCCCACTCATAATGTACACTCCGATACCATAGTCTCTACCCCACTCATAATGTACACTCCGATACCATAGTCTCTACCCCACTCATAATGTACACTCCGATACCGTAGTCTCTACCCCACTCATAATGTACACTACGATACCATAGTCTCTACCCCACTCATAATGTACACTCCGATACCATAGTCTCTACCCCACTCATAATGTACACTCCGATACCATAGTCTCTACCCCACTCATAATGTACACTCCGATACCATAGTCTCTACCCCACTCATAATGTACACTCCGATACCATAGTCTCTACCCCACTCATAATGTACACTCGATACCATAGTCTCTACCCACTCATAATGTACACTCCGATACCATAGTCTCTACCCCACTCATAATGTACACTCCGATACCATAGTCTCTACCCCACTCATAATGTACACTCCGATACCATAGTCTCTACCCCACTCATAATGTACACTCCGATACCATAGTCTCTTCACTCATAATGTACACTCCGATACCATAGTCTCTACCCCACTCATAATGTACACTCCGATACCATAGTCTCTACCCCACTCATAATGTACACTCCGATACCATAGTCTCTACCCCACTCATAATGTACACTCCGATACCATAGTCTCTACCCCACTCATAATGTACACTCCGATACCATAGTCTCTACCCCACTCATAATGTACACTCCGATACCATAGTCTCTACCCCACTCATAATGTACACTCCGATACCATAGTCTCTACCCCACTCATAATGTACACTCCGATACCATAGTCTCTACCCCACTCATAATGTACACTCCGATACCATAGTCTCTACCCACTCATAATGTACACTCCGATACCATAGTCTCTACCCCACTCATAATGTACACTCCGATACCATAGTCTCTACCCCACTCATAATGTACACTCCGATACCATAGTCTCTACCCCACTCATAATGTACACTCCGATACCATAGTCTCTACCCCACTCATAATGTACACTCCGATACCATAGTCTCTACCCCACTCATAATGTACACTCCGATACCATAGTCTCTACCCCACTCATAATGTACACTCCGATACCATAGTCTCTACCCCACTCATAATGTACACTCCGATACCGTAGTCTCTACCCCACTCATAATGTACACTCCGATACCATAGTCTCTACCCCACTCATAATGTACACTCCGATACCATAGTCTCTACCCCACTCATAATGTACACTCCGATACCGTAGTCTCTACCCCACTCATAATGTACACTCCGATACCATAGTCTCTACCCCACTCATAATGTACACTCCGATACCATAGTCTCTACCCCACTCATAATGTACACTCCGATACCATAGTCTCTACCCCACTCATAATGTACACTCCGATACCATAGTCTCTACCCCACTCACAACAATTCCTGGACCGCCTATGTTTTTCTTTAAGGGAGGTGACCTGTTTTTGTTCTGTCCTTTTCTATCTTTCTCTGGCTTGTATCCATTTGGCCCCATTCAGCCTACTGTTTTAAGACGTTTATCCCCATCCAGGTGTCAATATTTTACTGGTGAGCGGTAGCGAGCCAGCATATTTTTTATTTTTGTTTGACAGCAGGCTAAATTTGTAAATTTTCGATAGAAAAATGTCTCCGGCGAAGCCGGATTTCTTCATATAATGCTGGCTCGCTATCGCTCGCCAGGAAGAAATCGACACCTAGATGGGGATAAACGTCTTAAAATAGTTGGCTGAATGGGGCCGAATAGATACAAGCCAGAGAAAGAGAGAAAAGGACAGAAATAACAAAAAGCAGGTCACCCCCCTTAAGCAATTATAAACATCTGGATTGAATTTCGGATAAAACTTGCTTATCAATAAATAGTATATACTGTATATGGTTTTGTAGTTGATGTAAACAAAAAAATGTATTCGTAAAGTCGTTTCCAGAGATATACTTCCATAATGAGAAATAGTTGAAGTCCACGACCACCTATGAGTGGGCTAGAGACTATGGTATCCGACTGTACTTCCATGTTAACCCTCTCCGACAAATGGCGCGATTTTGAGCCTATTAGGGATACTTTAAAGCCTTTGTTACCATCAGGGGTATTTAGAAACCTTTAGTTTAGTTACTTCAACCTCTGCAGTTGTCTTTGAGTTAGCTGTGGGCAGAAAACTAATTTTGGAGAGGTAATTATAAGAGTGAGGGAACTCTATTTCTTATTGATAATCTGGCAACCTCTGCGTCATATGTGAGTGAAAGGGTTAATTTTCTTGTATTCTTTCTTATATTCATTCAAATCTTCAAGCAAAATTGCAGCGGTTTGACACCCTGATTGCCAACATTACTACATATACAGAATATACATTGGTGCTTCACAGTTCTTCCTTTATTTTTACACTCGGTTTATTTTCATCTGACGATAAATGTAATCCCTTAGCAGCTAATTTATCGATGGCTAATGGACAAATATGAAACTACCACGTCTCTGCATCATATTGAGACCAAGATTATATACTTACCACCCTACTTCACTACAAAAATCCACAAAATAACTGGGAGATCTTGATGGGAACTTTGCAATTTACCGTCAGATGTAGAGAAACAGAAACAGGTCAGGTCAGGTGAAGGTATTGAGGGATAAGCCTTTACAACGGCACCTCGTATCTACATTCTACTTTTCCAATTTTTCTGAAGAGTGTAGAGAGGGGAGAAGGGGTGTTGGAGAATTAGGAAGCTGTTAGAGTGGCTTTGTTATGTGTGTCATTAGTCTGTAAGTCTGTTAGTTTCAGCTGATGGTACATAGAATCACTTACCAACCGATTTATCGATATTTAAGGGGAGATGGTTCACTTTTTGGGCGATTTTTGCATGTATTCATTATTTTTCTAGTTTCCTCCCTAGACCTCCATCAAATAAAAAAAAAAACATCCATTATATCCCACTTCTAGATTAATTTGTACATTTTTCGGTAGAAAAATGTCCCGGCCGAAGGCCGATTCTTCCAACATTACAGGCTCACTATCGTTCGCCAGGGAAAAAATCGACAGCTAAATAGCACGAAAGGTCTAAATATTGACGAAGAAATGGGGAAAAAGGTCTTAAAATCGACTAACTAATGGGGAAAACATCTTACCATCTGAAAACTAATGGGGCTAAAGATGAGGGAGAAAGTGGTCCAGAAAACCGGCCCATTAATGAAACCGTACGAACCTCCTATGTATATATCTGCGTTGTAGTAAACCGTACGAACCTCCTATGTATATATCTGCGTTGTAGTAAACCGTACGAACCTCCTATGTATATATCTGCGTTGTAGTAATGCCAACTTTTCTTAATTAACCCTTTGAGTACCAGCGACGTGTGTGGCATTTTACTCTAGCTGTATTTAGACGATATTATGCAGCTTAGGAAGGATCTGTGGTAGTTGAAAGGGTTGGTTGAGATAGTTTGAAGCCTTATTATGGCTAGACGTCCTTCCTATGCTGAATACAATCGTCTAATAGTTACCAGAATATAATACATAAAAGACGTTGCCGGTACGGAAGGGGTTAACGAACTTTTATAGTCAACATTTTTCTGGCAACATTTCTAGAGTACTTTGCCTTGGTACCGGAAACTAGACTAACGGTAGATGAATTTGTGTGGTAGAAATGTTTGAAATGTTGACCTCATAAGCTGCCAGACCAGTGTTGAGGATAAATGTTGAGTGAACAAGCGCTCGTGTGATACCGGTTTTAGTAACATAGCAAATTATGGGGGAAGGGTATATCTTTTGGTCGATTATTTCATATATTAATTATTTGTTGGTCGATTATTTCATATATTAATTATTTGTTGGTCGATTATTTCATATATTAATTATTAGGGTCGATTATTTCATATATTAATTATTAGGGTCGATTATTTCATATATTAATTATTAGGGTCGATTATTTCATATATTAATTATTTGTTTAGTTTCCTCCCTAGACCTCCATCACACTGAGAAAAAGATCCATGAGATCCCCCTTCTAGATTAATATGTACATTTTTCGGTAGAAAAATTTCCCGGTTCTTCCAAATTAACAGGCTCACTATCGTTCGCCAGGAAACAAATAGACACCTAAAATAGCACGAAAGGTCTTCACATTAACAAAGAAAATGGGCGAAAGATCTTAAAATCGACAAACTAATGGGGCAAACATCTTACAATCTGAAAACGAATGGGGCAAAACATGAGGGAGAAGGGGATATAGAAAAACGGCCCATCTCCCCTTAACATGAGCGGGACAACCAATGGACTATGCATATACAGGGATAACTTTATGGCAGCCCACCTCGCTTTGTTTTATCTTTCTCTCTCTCTCTCTTTGGCTTGTATCCATTCGGCCCCATTCAGCCTACTGCTTTAAGACGTTTACCCCCATCCAGGTGTCAATATTTTCCTGGCGAGCGATAGCGAGCCAGCATATATATATTTTTGTTTTGACAGCAAGCTAAATTTGTACATTTTTCGATAGCAAAATGTCAAAATATGGATTTCTCCATACAATGCTGGCTCGCTATCGCTCGCCAGGAACAAATCGACACCTGGATGGGGATAAACGTCTTAAAACAGTTGGCTGAATGGAGCCGCATGGATACAAGCCAGGGGAAGCGAGAAAAGGAGAGCAAGATAAAACAAACCGCCCCCCCCCCTTTAAGGTTGACCGTTCGTATTATGTCCTTGAAAGTGATAACACCACCATGGCCAACACAAAGCAACTCCATGTACAGTACAGTCACTCAAGTAAGTCATGGCTCAGCTGTCGTTACGATTGACTTGCTCTGTGCTGTATTAAGGGGAGGTTTTTAGTGTGTTTCCTAGACCTCCATCAAGCTTGAAATTACACTCCCTTGACTCCCTTTCAAGATAAATTTGTACATTTTTCGGTAGAAAAATGTCCCGGCCGAAGGCCGGTTCCTCTTAAATTACAGGCTCGCTATCGCTCGCCAGGATAAAATCGACACCATAATGGCACGAAAGGTCTTAATATGGGGTGAAAGTTCTTAAAATCGCTAAACTAATGGGGCAAACGTTTTATAATATCAAAAGCAATGGGGCTAAACATGAGGGAGAAAGGGGTCAAGAAAAAAATCCCTCCAGTGGAGATCTGCCCTTAATGTCTGTCGGATGTTGAATAGGGTGGGTAAGTGTAGGAACCGGTTTGTATATCTCACTCAAAAAGCAGAAATCATGTGTAAATATTACTGGTACCAATTATTGATCAAAACATACTTGGCGCCGAGACATAACTTATTAGACCGATTGTACAGTCGGACTAATAAGTCATGTCTCGGCACCGAAATATACAATCATGTTCCTACACTTACTACCCACCCTATTCAACATCCGACAGACATTAATACAGCACAGAGCGAGCCAAGCGTACTGACAGCTGAGCCGTGCCTTATTAGCGCCCCTGTACAGTTGGCCACGTAAGTTCTGATCCTCGTCGTGATCTGAAGTATGACAGTGAAATTGCCCACTTGCGAGTTTCAGGCTATAAGGAAGTTGGAGCTGTAGACATCGATATTTAACAGAATTACCAGTTGTAGTAAAATTATAAACCCACCCTATCAAATTAAGGGCAGGTTTCCACTGGAGGGACTTTTTTCTTGACCTCTTTCTCCCTCATGTCTAGCCCCATTGCTTTTGAGATTTTAAGACGTTCGCCCCAATAGTTTGGCGATTTTAAGAATGTACGCCCCATTCTGTCAATTTTAAGACCTTTCGTGCCATTTAGGTGTCGATTTTATCCTGGCGAGCGATAGCGAGCCTGTAATTTAAGAGTAACCGGCCTTCGGCCGGGAAATTTTTCTACCGAAAAATGTACAAATTTATCTTGAAAGGGGGTCAAGGGGGTGACATTTTTAGATTGCTGGAGGAGTAGGAAACAAACGAAAAACCTCCCCTTAAACATACTTTTTATCCACCTGTGACCTACATTAGTATTGCATTTCTGTTTACTATCGATGTTTACGGCTCCAACTTCCTCATAGCCTGAAACTGGCAAGTGGTCAATTAGTCTGCCTGCATTGCGAGAGTGGGTTCTTTGATTTACCAGTTGACTACACTCGTAAATCATTCATGCGCATTATATTGCCATGTATAAGATCACGGAGAAGAACACAGCTAATGTGGACAACTGTACATTTTCTATACTCTTTATCATATATATTACAATCTTAAGGGGAGGGGGTACTGTATTAATTTATTTATTATTGTTTTAGTTTCCTCCCTAGACCTCCATCACTCTTAATAAATTATCCTCAAGATCCCCCTTCGAGATAAATTTGTACATTTTTCGGTAGAAAAATGTCTTGGCCAAAGGCCAATTCCTCCAAAATTGCAGGCTTGCTTTCGCTCGCCAGGAAAAATCGAGCCCTAAATGGCACGAAAGGTCTTGATATTGATAACAAATGCGACGAAAGGTCTTAAAATCGACAAACTAATGGGGCGAACGTCTTAAAACAAATCTAAAACAAATTAATGAGGCTAAACATGAAGGGGAATGGGGTCCAAATAAAACAACGACCTCCCTCATAAAACCCTAATAATTCCGCTTCACCACCCCCGCCAACACTACTACCAAATTAACACTATCATTGCTCGGCTCATAAACTTTATACACCGACACTATTACTATTTATTGAGGGGGCGAACCGGATTTGTTTTTTGTTATCTTTCTCTCCTTTTCTCTCTTTCCCTGGCTTGTATCCATTCGGCCCCTTTCAGCCAACTGTTTTAAGACTTTTATCCCCATCTAAGTGTCGATTTCTTCAAGCATTGTATAGAGAAATCCGGCTTCGCCGGAGAAATTTTTCTATCGAAAAATGTACTAATTTAGCTTGCTGTCAAAACACAAATCTATATATGTTGGCTCGCTACCGCTCGCCAGGAAAATATTGACACCTAGATGGGGGTAAACGTCTCAAAACAGTAGGCTGAATGGGGCCGAATTGATACAAGCCAAAGAGAGAGGGAGAGAAAGATAACAAAAAAAGCGAGGTGTGCTCCCTTAACGGTATCAATATCGTCATCTAAAGCGAGGTGTGCTCCCTTAACGGTATCAATATCGTCATCTAAAGCGAGGTGTGCTCCTTAACGGTATCAATATCGTCATCTAAAGCGAGGTGTGCTCCTTAACGGTATCAATATCGTCATCTAAAGCGAGGTGTGCTCCCTTAACGGTATCAATATCGTCATCTAAAGCGAGGTGTGCTCCTTAACGGTATCAATATCGTCATCTAAAGCGAGGTGTGCTCCCTTAACGGTATCAATATCGTCATCTAAAGCGAGGTGTGCTCCTTAACGGTATCAATATCGTCATCTAAAGCGAGGTGTGCTCCCTTAACGGTATCAATATCGTCATCTAAAGGATAAATACAGCTAAGTAAATATAGGACTTTATATAGTGATGAATTACGGCTGTCTACTGTTGATATTACCAATAGTTTTACCATGTGTAGCGACAATTGACCACTTTATATAGTGATGAATTAAGGTTGTCTACTGTTGATATTACCAATAGTTTTACCATGTGTAGCGACAATTGACCACTTGCGAGTTTCAGGCTACAAGGAAGTTGGAGCGGTAGACCTCGATATTTAGCAGCATTAACATCTAAAATACCTTTATAGTACACATATATAAATACATAAAACACAATCCAGCAATCCTTTGTTTAATCCATCAGAAACCCACATTATTATTGCATTTCTATTTAATATCGATGTTTACGGTTTTAAGGGAAGACTGACCGTTTGTTTGGTCTATTAATTAATGTATTCATATATTGTTTTAGTTTCCTCCCTAGACCTCCATCAAGCTACCCCCCCCCCCCCCCCCTAGACCCCCATTCAAGATACATTTGTAAATTTTTCGGTAGAAAAATGTCCCGGGCGAAGGCCGCTTCCTCTTAAAATTGCAGGCTGGCTTTCGCTCGCCAGGAAATAATCGACACCTAAATGGCACGAAAGGTCTTAAAATTGACAACGAAATGGGGCAAAAGGTGTTAAAATTGCCAAACTAATGGGCCGAACGTCTTATAATCTCAAAACTAGTGGAGCTAAACAATAGGGAGAAGGGGGTCCAGAAAAAGGGTCTGCCTCCCCTTAACTTCCTATATCCTAAAACTCGCAAGTGGTCAATTATGGAAACAAACAAACTGTACAATTCATGAAGCGGAGATAATTATACACTATATAATTATTATGTAGTATACTAAAGGTGGGAAACAGCTGTACATAATCGGTCTAATAAGTGATGCCTCAGCAACAATTATGTTTTCATCAATACGATTGGTATCAGCAGTATGCACACATGATTTCTTCTGTTTGAGTGAGATATGCAAACATGTTCTTATACTTACTTATACTATTCAACATCTGACAGACATTAATACAGCACAGAGCGAGCCAAACGTAATGACAGCTGAGACATGACTAATTAGCGCCACCGTACCTCTAATGCTATCCACTCATATGCTGATAACTCTACCTTACACTATTCAACTAGTTTCTCACAACAACCCAGCATGCAATCACTCCTAAAGTCACGTGTCGAGGCCATAGCATGCCTATCTTCTGATTTATCAATGATTTTTGATTGGGTTAGAGAAAATCTTGTTACTTTCAATGCTTCCAAGACCCAATTTCTCCTTCCATTCATTCGTCAGTCTTCCACAAGACTATACATTATTTTTCAACAATACGTAAATCAACCCTTCATCTTCTCTAAATATTCTGGATGCATCTTTTTCACCCGACCTCTCTTGGAAATGTAACAGCTTCCCATAAGTTAGGTGTGCTCAAACGTCTCAGTGAGTTCCTCACCCCCGCACAGCTTCTTGCTCTTTATAGGGACACAATGCGCTCATGTATCGAGTATTGTTCGCATGTGTGGGTCAGTTTCACCCATATTGCACTTCTCAAACGAGTCAAAAGTATTTTGCCTTCCTCTTACTAGGTCCCTACAATATGTTTCTACACGCCGCAATGTTGCATCTCTTTCACTCTTCTATGGCTATTACAACAATCAGTGTTCTTCAGAGCTCTCTCAGTGCATACCCAATCCCTTGCAGCGAGTGTGACTGTGTGAGGTACCCGCCTTTTAACACAGTCCCACTCCTATTCTGTCCAGCTATCCAACTCAAGAAATAGCTAATTTTCGCATCTTTCTTCTACTCAACAAGTGAAATCTGGAACTCTCTCCCTCAATCAATCTTTCCTTCATCCTATGACTTAGACTGCTTTAAACTTCGTGTGTCAAGGCACTTTGACCCCAACGTCCCTATAATTTGGTTCTCCGTCACTCTTATGGCTTTGGGGAAGACACTCGTCACAGGCCTTTTGTCTACTTCATACACATACAATAACAAGTCCATATAATATCCAATAGGTTTTTAGCTAGTGGTGATTTGCGGCATTTTACTCTTGATTTAAGGTATCCCACCTCGCTTTTTTTTTCTCTTTCTCTCCCTCTCTCTTTGGCTTGTATCCATTCGGCCCCATTCAGCCTACTGTTTTAAGACGTGTACCCCCATCCAGATGTCATTATTTTCCTGGCGAGCGGTACCGAGCCAGCAATGCAGCATATACTGTATATATTTTTGTTTTGACAGCAAGCTAAATTTGTACGTTTTTCGATAGAAAAATTTCTCCGGCGAAGCCGGATTTTTCCATACAATGCTGGCTCGCTTTCGCTCGCCAGGAAGAAATCGACACTTGGATGGGGATAAACGTCTTAAAACAGTTGGCTGAATGAGGCCGAATGGATACAAGCCAAAGAGAGGGAGAGAAAGAGAGAAAAAAAAACCGAGGTGGGCTCCCTTAATTTTATTTTTCTTCTCCAGCCAAGTACATTTTTGTCACAGTACCGGTCTAGACAGAATGTGGGCACCTAAATAAACTCCCTGGACCACATTGTTAACCCCTACAGTACCGGTGACGTCCTCTTCATTATAATAAACTCCCTGGACCACATTGTTAACCCCTACAGTACCGGTGACGTCTTCTTCATTATAATAAACTCCCTGGACCACATTGTTAACCCCTACAGTACCGGTGACGTCCTCTTCATTATAATAAACTCCCTGGACCACATTGTTAACCCCTACAGTACCGGTGACGTCCTCTTCATTATAATAAACTCCCTGGACCACATTGTTAACCCCTACAGTACCGGTGACGTCCTCTTCATTATAATAAACTCCCTGGACCACATTGTTAACCCCTACAGTACCGGTGACGTCCTCTTCATTATAATAAACTCCCTGGACCACATTGTTAACCCCTACAGTACCGGTGACGTCCTCTTCATTATAATAAACTTCCTGGACCACATTGTTAACCCCTACAGTACCGGTGACGTCCTCTTCATTATAATAAACTTCCTGGACCACATTGTTAACCCCTACAGTACCGGTGACGTCCTCTTCATTATAATAAACTTCCTGGACCACATTGTTAACCCCTACAGTACCGGTGACGTCCTCTTCATTATAATAAACTCCCTGGACCACATTGTTAACCCCTACAGTACCGGTGACGTCCTCTTCATTATAATAACCTCCCTGGACCACATTGTTAACCCCTACAGTACCGGTGACGTCCTCTTCATTATAATAAACTCCCTGGACCACATTGTTAACCCCTACAGTACCGGTGACGTCCTCTTCATTATAATAAACTCCCTGGACCACATTGTTAACCCCTACAGTACCGGTGACGTCCTCTTCATTATAATAAACTCCCTGGACCACATTGTTAACCCCTACAGTACCGGTGACGTCCTCTTCATTATAATAAACTTTCCTGGACCACATTGTTAACCCCTACAGTACCGGTGACGTCCTCTTCATTATAATAAACTTCCTGGACCACATTGTTAACCCCTACAGTACCGGTGACGTCCTCTTCATTATAATAAACTTCCTGGACCACATTGTTAACCCCTACAGTACCGGTGACGTCCTCTTCATTATAATAAACCTCCCCGGACCACATTGTTAACCCCTACAGTACCGGTGACGTCCTCTTCATTATAATAACCTCCTGGACCACATTGTTAACCCCTACAGTACCGGTGACGTCCTCTTCATTATAATAACTCCCTGGACCACATTGTTAACCCCTACAGTACCGGTGACGTCCTCTTCATTATAATAAACTCCTGGACCACATTGTTAACCCCTACAGTACCGGTGACGTCCTCTTCATTATAATAAACTTCCTGGACCACATTGTTAACCCCTACAGTACCGGTGACGTCCTCTTCATTATAATAACCTCCCTGGACCACATTGTTAACCCCTACAGTACCGGTGACGTCCTCTTCATTATAATAAACCTCCCTGGACCACATTGTTAACCCCTACAGTACCGGTGACGTCCTCTTCATTATAATAAACTCCCTGGACCACATTGTTAACCCCTACAGTACCGGTGACGTCCTCTTCATTATAATAAACTCCCTGGACCACATTGTTAACCCCTACAGTACCGGTGACGTCCTCTTCATTATAATAAACCTCCCTGGACCACATTGTTAACCCCTACAGTACCGGTGACGTCCTCTTCATTATAATAACTCCCTGGACCACATTGTTAACCCCTACAGTACCGGTGACGTCCTCTTCATTATAATAAACTTCCTGGACCACATTGTTAACCCCTACAGTACCGGTGACGTCCTCTTCATTATAATAAACTCCCTGGACCACATTGTTAACCCCTACAGTACCGGTGACGTCCTCTTCATTATAATAAACTCCCTGGACCACATTGTTAACCCCTACAGTACCGGTGACGTCCTCTTCATTATAATAAACTTCCTGGACCACATTGTTAACCCCTACAGTACCGGTGACGTCCTCTTCATTATAATAACCTCCCTGGACCACATTGTTAACCCCTACAGTACCGGTGACGTCCTCTTCATTATAATAAACTTCCTGGACCACATTGTTAACCCCTACAGTACCGGTGACGTCCTCTTCATTATAATAACCTCCTGGACCACATTGTTAACCCCTACAGTACCGGTGACGTCCTCTTCATTATAATAACCTCCCTGGACCACATTGTTAACCCCTACAGTACCGGTGACGTCCTCTTCATTATAATAAACTCCCTGGACCACATTGTTAACCCCTACAGTACCGGTGACGTCCTCTTCATTATAATAAACTTCCTGGACCACATTGTTAACCCCTACAGTACCGGTGACGTCCTCTTCATTATAATAAACTCCCTGGACCACATTGTTAACCCTACAGTACCGGTGACGTCCTCTTCATTATAATAACCTCCCTGGACCACATTGTTAACCCCTACAGTACCGGTGACGTCCTCTTCATTATAATAAACTCCCTGGACCACATTGTTAACCCCTACAGTACCGGTGACGTCCTCTTCATTATAATAAACTTCCTGGACCACATTGTTAACCCCTACAGTACCGGTGACGTCCTCTTCATTATAATAAACTCCCTGGACCACATTGTTAACCCCTACAGTACCGGTGACGTCCTCTTCATTATAATAACCTCCCTGGACCACATTGTTAACCCCTACAGTACCGGTGACGTCCTCTTCATTATAATAATGCTGGTTGCTATTAGAACATTTTATTCAGCTTAATTAAGAAGAACGTCCATCAATTAAAAGGCAACAGACTATCTCAACTACCCACTATTAATTGTTGATGTCATTAATTGTTGATGTCATTAATTGTTGATGTCATTAATTGAGTTTAGGAGTAAAGTCGGTTGGTGGAGGTAACATAATAATTAATCCTTTTTGCTACCCTATATCCTTCTTAAGGGGGGTGACCTGCTTTTTGTTATTTCTGTCCTTTTCTCTCTTTCTCTGGCTTGTATCCATTCGGCCCCATTCAGCCAACTATTTTAAGACGTTTATCCCCATCTAGGTATCGATTTCTTCCTGGCGAGCCAGTATTATAAATTATGAAGAAATCCGGCTTCGCCGGAGACATTTTTCTATCGAAAAATGTACAAATTTAGCCTGCTGTCAAACAAAAATAAAAAATATACTGGCTCGCTACCGCTCACTAGTAAAAAATTGACACCTGGATGGGGATAAACGTCTTAAAACAGTAGGCTGAATGGGGCCAAATGGATACAAGCCAGAGAAAGATAGAAAAGGACAGAACAAAAACAGGTCACCCCCTTTAAGCTTCACAAAGTCGTATATATGTAGTTGAAATCAAATAAAATATACGTCACCGGTACTGCAAGGGTTAATAACATGTTATATTTGTCTGTATTCCAGCTATAGGTAGCGCCAACTAACTTGACAATATTCTTGACTCCTTAACTTCTCATAACTCAAAATGAATAGAAGCAATCGAGCTGACATTTCTATCATAAGGGAAGAGCCCACCAGGAAATAGGTGTGGATATTTACAGCCAGTTTGCTCTAGGCCCTTTTGAGTTATGAGAAGTTAAGGGGTCAAGATTATTGTCAAGTTCGTTGGCGTTACCTATAACACTAGACGATTATAATACGCTTAGGAAAGTGAACAATTACCGAGTTTCAGGCTATAATGAAGTTAGAGGTGTAGACATCGGTATTTAGCAGAATTAACAATAAAATACGGTCGTGTTAAGGGAGCCCACCTCACTTTTTTTCTCTCTTGCTCTCCCTCTCTCTTTGGCTTGTATCCATTAGGCCCCATTCAGCCTACTGTTTTAAGACGTTTACCCCATCCAGGTGTCAATATTTTCTTGGCGAGCGGTAGCGATCCATCATATATATATATATATATATATATATTTGTTTTGAGAGCAAGGTAAATTTGTACATTTTTTGAAACACGTCTCCGGCGAAGCCAGATTTCTCCATACAATGCTGGCTCACTATCTCTCACCAGGAAGATATCGACACCTGGATGGGGATAAACATCTTAAACCAGTTGGCTGAATGGGGCCGAATGGATACAAGCCAGAGAAAGAGAGAATTCCACATTATTATTGCGTTTCTGATTTCTATTGTTGTTTACGCCACCAACTTCCGGTATAGCCTGAACATCGCAAGTGGTTAATTCCTTCAGCAGTCAAGGTAGAATTGCATATCACTTACATATTGTTTACTATCTATACATTTTATTCTCTCTCTCTCTCTCTCTCTCTCTCTCTCTCTCTCTCTCTCTCTCTCTCTCTCTCTCATATATATATATATATATATATATATATATATATATAATAATGTGTGTGTGTGTGTGTGTGTGTGTGTGTGTGTGTGTGTGTGTATGTATATATTATAACACTAAAGTCACACAGTGCAGATGAACATAAAGCAGTATTCTATCTATCTATCTATTGCCGGACGCCTCACTCCCCTTATTACATAGCAGATTCTATGCATGCAGTTTAGACACAGAGTGAGGGCAATACTAGTGAATATGTTAGCATGTACGGTAAAGCCAATACCATCTATATATTGCCGGACGCCTCACTCCCTTTATTACATAGCAGATTCTATGCATGCAGTTTAGACACAGAGTGAGGGCAATACTAGTGAATATGTTAGCATGTACGGTAAAGCCAATACCATCTATATATTGCCGGACGCCTCACTCCCTTTATTACATAGCAGATTCTATGCATGCAGTTTAGACACAGAGTGAGGGCAATACTAGTGAATATGTTAGCATGTACGGTAAAGCCAATACCATCTATATATTGCCGGACGCCTCACTCCCTTTATTACATAGCAGATTCTATGCATGCAGTTTAGACACAGAGTGAGGGCAATACTAGTGAATATGTTAGCATGTACGGTAAAGCCAATACCATCTATATATTGCCGGACGCCTCACTCCCTTTATTACATAGCAGATTCTATGCATGCAGTTTAGACACAGAGTGAGGGCAATACTAGTGAATATGTTAGCATGTACGGTAAAGCCAATACCATCATATATTGCCGGACGCCTCACTCCCTTTATTACATAGCAGATTCTATGCATGCAGTTTAGACACAGAGTGAGGGCAATACTAGTGAATATGTTAGCATGTACGGTAAAGCCAATACCATCTATATATTGCCGGACGCCTCACTCCCTTTATTACATAGCAGATTCTATGCATGCAGTTTAGACACAGAGTGAGGGCAATACTAGTGAATATGTTAGCATGTACGGTAAAGCCAATACCATCTATATATTGCCGGACGCCTCACTCCCTTTATTACATAGCAGATTCTATGCATGCAGTTTAGACACAGAGTGAGGGCAATACTAGTGAATATGTTAGCATGTACGGTAAAGCCAATACCATCTATATTGCCGGACGCCTCACTCCCTTTATTACATAGCAGATTCTATGCATGCAGTTTAGACACAGAGTGAGGGCAATACTAGTGAATATGTTAGCATGTACGGTAAAGCCAATACCATCTATATATTGCCGGACGCCTCACTCCCTTTATTACATAGCAGATTCTATGCATGCAGTTTAGACACAGAGTGAGGGCAATACTAGTGAATATGTTAGCATGTACGGTAAAGCCAATACCATCTTGTAACTCATAGGTCAAGGTCAATATGTTAACACCAGTTATTCAGGATATTGATTACCTCATCCAACCAAGGGGGATTGATTGTGTTATACTGTAGAGTTATATCAGGTGACATGTATTATACTCATACATACAGTACATATACATATATTATATATACACATACACATACACAAAGAGTTATACTTATGAGGTGGCATTTATACACTCACATAATATACAGTACATACATAAAATATACACACAGACAGACAGATACACACACACAGATGCGACACACGTACACACACAAATCAACAGACAGGTAGCAGGTACACACATACACACATAGAGACGCACACACCAACACACACATACACACACACAGACAGGTAGCAGGTACACATAGAGACACACACTATATATAATCTACCTGCATATCTACCGAGCTAATTATACAGTACCTACATTACGTTCTGCTATCTTACGACCAACAACAATATCAACAACAATCTACAGTATCTATCTTGCTGCCCATCATCATCAACGGGTGTAGACAGATCACTATACCCTGTTTCAAATAAGTACACCAAAACTCTTCAACATTATGGGGAGGTGGGCGTTTTTCTGTACCCCTTTCTTCCTCATTGTTTAGCCCCATTAGTTTTCAGAATATAAGACGTTCGGCCCATTATTTTGGCGATTTTAAGAGTTTCCGCCCCATTTCTTTGTCAATATTAAGATTTTTGTGTCATTTAGGTGTCCATTTTTTGCTTGCGACCGATAGCGTGTCTGAAATTTAATTCGGCCGAGACATTTTTCTATCGAAAAATTTACAAATTTATCTTGGAGGGTCTTAGGCGGGTGTTTTATTAAGCTTGATCGAGGTCTAGGGAGGAAACTACAAAAATAATAAAAACAATATACAAATGAGCAAATAAAAACTAACTGTTTTTATTATCTCACAACGACTCTTGGGCTATTATTTCTACCATTTGAAGAAGGGTCAGCCAGGGAATAGATGTGGCTATTTGCTCATTTGCTCAAGCCCGGTTTGAGTTATATAGAGGTTAAGGTTCACAATTTCTGGCATCCCTACTTGGAATGGGGTATATATAATATATAAGCTTTGACCGTGACCTCCCCCAGTGCTGAATCAATGGAACGGGGCGGTCAGTTCCATAGAGTTTATTGGTATAGAACGAGGCGGTCAGTTCCATAGAGTTTATTTGGATAAAACGGGGCGGTCAGTTCCATAGAGTTTATTTGGATAAAACGGGGCGGTCAGTTCCATAGAGTTTATTGGTATAGAACGGGGCGGTAAGATCCATAGAGTTTATTGGGATAGAACGGGGCGGTAAGTTCCATAGAGTTTATTGGTATAGAACGGGGCGGTAAGTTCCACAGAGTTTATTTGGATAGAACGGGGCGGTAAGTTCCATAGAGTTTATTGGTATAGAACGGGGCGGTCAGTTCCATAGAGTTTATTTGGATAGAAGGGGGCGGTAAGTTCCATAGAGTTTATTGGTATAGAACGGGGCAGTAAGTTCCATAGAGTTTATTGGTATAGAACGGGGCGGTAAGTTCCATAGAGTTTATTGGTATAGAACGGGGCGGTAAGTTCCATAGAGTTTATTGGGATAGAACGGGGCGGTAAGTTCCATAGAGTTTATTGGTATAGAACGGGGCGGTAAGTTCCATAGAGTTTATTGGTATAGAACGGGGCGGTAAGTTCTATAGAGTTTATTGGGATAGAACGGGGCGGTCAGTTCCATAGAGTTTATTGGTATAGAACGGGGAGGTAAGTTCCATAGAGTTTATTGGTATAGAACGGGGCGGTCAGTTCCATAGAGTTTATTGGTATAGAACGGGGCGGTAAGTTCCATAGAGTTTATTGGTATAGAACGGGGCGGTCAGTTCCATAGAGTTTATTGGGATAGAACGGGGCGGTCAGTTCCATAGAGTTTATTGGGATAGAACGGGGCGGTCAGTTCCATAGAGTTTATTGGTATAGAAGGGGGCGGTCAGTTCCATAGAGTTTATTGGTATAGAACGGGGCGGTCAGTTCCATAGAGTTTATTTGGATAAAACGGGGTGGTCAGTTCCATAGAGTTTATTTGTATAGAGCGAGGCGGTAAGTTCCATAGTTTATTTGTATAGAACGGGGAGGTAAGTTCCATAGAGTTTATTTGGATAAAACGGGGCGGTCAGTTCCATAGAGTTTATTTGTATAGAACGAGGCGGTCAGTTCCATAGAGTTTATTTGTATAGAACGAGGGGGTCAGTTCCATAGAGTTTATTTGGATAAAACGGGGCGGTCAGTTCCATAGCGTTTATTTGGATAAAACGGGGCGGTCAGTTCCATAGAGTTTATTTGGATAAAACGGGGCGGTCAGTTCCATAGAGTTGATTTGGATAAAACGGGGCGGTCAGTTCCATAGAGTTGATTTGGATAAAACGGGGCGGTCAGTTCCATAGAGTTTATTTGGATAAAACGGGGCGGTCAGTTCCATAGCGTTTATTTGGATAAAACGGGGCGGTCAGTTCCATAGAGTTTATTTGGATAAAACGGGGCGGTCAGTTCCATAGAGTTGATTTGGATAAAACGGGGCGGTCAGTTCCATAGAGTTGATTTGGATAAAACGGGGCGGTCAGTTCCATAGAGTTTATTTAGTGTCCTAGGTATATAGACTCGCCCTAGAGACCCTATAGTTTCAGAGACCGGTCAACCTCCGCCATATTGGTGCCACTGACGATATTATCCTCTCTTTACACTTAACCCATACCGTACTGTACCGGGGACGTCCTTTACACTTAACCCATACCGTACTGTACCGGGGACGTCCTTTACACTTAACCCATACCGTACTGTACCGGGGACGTCCTTTTCATCATATTCTGGACACTATTAGACGATTTTATTCAGTTTAAAAAGGACTTCCAGCAATTAACAGGCTTCGAACACTCTCATTCAACCCTTTCTACTACCACAGATCCTTCCTAAACTGCAGAAAATCGTCTAAATGTAGCAAGAATAGACTAAAAAAGACGTCACCGGTACAGTAAGCGTTAAGGGGGAATGGCCGTATTTATTTTATTATTTATTTATCCTTACTGTATATTATTCATTTTTTTTAGTTTCTTCCCTAGACCTCCTTCAAGCTTGAAAAAATACCCCCAAGACCCCTCTTCAAGATAAATTTGTACATTTTTCGGTAGTTCGGCCGGTTCCTCCTAAAATTTCAGGTTCGCTATCGCTCAGCAGGAAAAAATCGGCACCAAAATGGAACGAAAGGTCTTAATACTGACAAAGAAATTAAAGGTCTTGAAATTGTCAAACTAATGGAACGAACGTCTTAAAATCTGAAAACTATTGTCTAAACATGAGGGAGGAGGGAGGGAGGGGTGGAGGGGGGGAGGGGGCGGGCAGAAAAATGAACCTTCTCCCCTTAAAAATCTCCACACCCGTAATAAACATTTGGCAATACAGGTAGCCTATGGGATGATTATATAGTTTGGTATTAGGATATCATTAAAATTTATACATGGTCAAAAATAAAATAGTCTTAATTGTTGCTAATCGAGACACCAAAATGAAATACCGTAAACAAAAACAAAAACACACACACACACACACATGACCGTTCTCTCTTATTACAGGATAGCTATAACTCGCCCAATTCGTACGCGGTGGTCCAAATAACCCTTTCAGTATTAGGAACGTCTTTTCATATTATGCTGGTTAGCATTAGACGATTTTACTTAACTTTTGTAGGCATAAAATGGGTAAAGTAATATATCAATAATTATATCTCCGACTTTCAAAATGTCGTCTCTAAACTGAATACAATCGTTTAATGGGAGAACTTTATTATTTTGGACTTATTTAGTTACTTATTATATTTTTTTAGTTTGCTCCCTAGACCTCCATCAAGTTTATAAAATTCCCTCAAGATACCCCTTCAAGCCAAATTAGTGCATTTTCGGAAGAAAACTCCTTCTAATTTGCAGGGTTGATATAGCCCGCCACGAAAAAAATCGACGCCTAAATGGTACGTAAGGTCAACAAATGTACATAGAAATGGAGCAAAAGATCTTAAAATAACCAAAATAAAGGCGCGAACGTCTTAAAATCTCATAACTAATGGGTTTAAACATGAGAGAAAAGGAGGGGCCAGAAATCAACAAAAACTTCCCCTTCTTCCTGAAAACTAAAAAAAATACCATCAAAATACAAACAAACCAATTCGGACCAGACACAAATTCGGCTAGCGAGTATAAATACCCCCTATATAAATAAATAAAATAATAAATAAAATAATAAATAAAATACCCCCGAAACAAAAATCCAATACTAAATCGCCAATGTAGTGATGCAAGCCAGAATCAATATATATTTAGCGAGTGTCTGGGGGCGTAAAAGAACTAAGAAGACCGCAATATCCCGATGGTGATAAGCGGGAGCCGAGACTTGTGTAGCACACCGAGTTGTCATGGTGACCCTTGTACGGGGAGACTCAGACCACTGCCAGGCAATGACCACTGCCACGCATTGCCTAAGTCTTTTATCTGTGTCTGTGTCTCCTGCTGGCTTTATTTATGTCTCTCTCTCTCTGTCTGTCTGTCTGTCTGGCTGTCAGTCTCTCTGTCTCTCTCTCTCTCTCTATGTCTGTCTCTCTGTCTCTCTCTGCTTCCATCTTCCTTCTCTCAAAGTTTCTTTCATTCTGCTTCCTGCCTTTGTCTCCCTGTCTGCTTCCACCTTTCCTCTCTCTCTCTCTCTCTCTCTCTCTCTCTTAAGGGGAGGCAGTTGGTTTTTCGAGTCCTCCTCCTCCCTCATGTTTAGCCCTATTAGTTATGGGATTTCAATATATTTGCCCCATTAGGCTAGTTTGGCGATTTTCAGACCTTTTGCCCCATTTCTTTGCCAATATTAAGATCTTTCGTGCCATTTAAGTGTAGATTTTTTTCTTGGATAGCGCAAGCGATCCTGTATTTGAAGAGGAATCGGCCTTTGGCCAGGACATTTTTCTACCGAAAAATGTACAAATTTATATCGAAGGGGGTTTTGTGGGTGTTTTTTAAAGCTTGATAGAGGTTTAGAGAGCAAACTAAACCCCCTCCTTAAACCATTGAGCCGAACCAGTAAATTATGCTGCACAATACCGTCTGAGTTCCCTTAATGGGTTTGACAATGTGGATTATAGCAAAATGTTTAGCCTCAATATGA
The DNA here is from genome assembly GCA_032716605.1 of Paralithodes platypus. NCBI lineage: Eukaryota > Metazoa > Arthropoda > Malacostraca > Decapoda > Lithodidae > Paralithodes > Paralithodes platypus. The sequence goes on along the minus strand of CM064570.1, from coordinate 15,866,407 downwards.
ATACAACATGGCTGGAAATTAGAATTGAAAAGGTTCAGCACTAGTATCTGTGGACACTTTTTCACATATAAGATCTGTTCTACCTGGAACAAACTTCCCTCCGAAGTTGTAAATAGTTCTTCAGTAGAGCAGTTCAAGAAGAGAGTAGATAGTATTTTGCACACTCTGTAGGAAGTGTAGTGCATTAAACAGGGTCTCTCCTTCCACTTCGAGTATCTCCTCGGAATGAACCGCAAGTATCTGAGATACTAACTATTCCTTGTAACTCATTGTAACACACACACACTCACTCTCTCTATCTCTGCTTCCATCTCCTCCCCTATCTCTCTATTTTGATCGCTTCTCTCTCCTGCCTTCTTTATTTTCGTCTCTCCCTCTCCCTGTCTCTGCTTCCACCCTCTCTCTCTCTCTCTCTCAATCGGCTGGTTTACTCTCTGACCACATTATGTTTGTCTATGTGTATGAAGGAGACAAAAGGCAGCCTGCATGCAATAAGGGTCTCTCTCACAGAGCCCCAAAAAGTGACTTGCGTGTGATTTCGGGATCTGGTCCATGTACTGAAAGGGTTAAAGGGGAGATGGGTCGATTTTCTGGTCCCCCTTCTTCCTAATGTTTAGCCCCATTAGTTTTCAGATTTTAAGACGTTCGGCCCATTAGGTTGGAGATTGTAAGACCTTTCACCCCATTTCTTTTTCAATATTAAGACCTTTCGTGCCATCTAGGTATCGATTTTCGCCTGGCGAGCGAAAGCGAGCCTGTAAATTTCGGCCGGGAAATTTGACTACCGAAAAATGTACAAATGTATCTTGACAGGGGGTCTAGGGGGTGTATTTTTAAGTTTAATGGAGGTCTGGCGTGGAAATAAATATATAATTATATATATAAACCAAAACCTCCCCCCTACCCCCTTAACGGTGTAGCCTTTCTACTGTTCTCCTGCCAGCCTTTACGGTGTAGCCTTTCTACTGTTCTCCTGCCAGCCTTTACGGTGTAGCCTTTCTACTGTTCTCCTGCCAGCCTTTACGGTGTAGCCTTTCTACTGTTCTCCTGCCAGCCTTTACGGTGTAGCCTTTCTACTGTTCTCCTGCCAGCCTTTACGGTGTAGCCTTTCTACTGTTCTCCTGCCAGCCTTTACGGTGTAGCCTTTCTACTGTTCTCCTGCCAGCCTTTACGGTGTAGCCTTTCTACTGTTCTCCTGCCAGCCTTAACGGTGTAGCCTTTCTACTGTTCTCCTGCCAGCCTTTCATAGCTGATAGTTTTACTGTTAATGTTATTTGTGTGTACATACAGTATGTCTGTCTGTCACACACCTAGTAGTGTCACCTCTCTTATACTGTCTATCTCTCTCTAACTCACTCTTTCTCTCATTCTCTCTCTCTCTCTCTCTCTCTCTCTCTCTCTCTCTATATATATATATATATATATATATATATGTTTATGTTTATATATTTGTTTATATATATATATATATATGTTTCTAGTCTCTCAGTGGGGATCGAACCACCGACCATCAGGATGATAGCCGACGCTTTAATCAATTACACCACGGCAGTGGTGTATATATATATATATATATATATATATATATATATATATATATATATATATATATATATATATATAGATATATACAGGGTGTCCCGCGAGTTTTGTCAAATACTTCCAGAGATGAAAGATTAAGTAATTCTAAGTAAAAACTGTTATATACACATAGGCTTTTTGGGGCTTTGTTTTGTAGTTATGGACCCTTAAAGTCGGCATTTTGGTGTTTTTTGTAATTTCTAACCCTGTTTTTCTTCAATTATTATGTTCTATCCAACAACCAACTCTACTCCTAAAATCGATTAATGAAATATTACAATAAGATGAGGATAGGAAAAACAAACTATACAGTGTATCATGAAGCATGATATCAATACTTCAAACTATACAGTGTATCATGAAGCATGATATCAATACTTCAAACTATACAGTGTATCATGAAGCATGATATCAATACTTCAAACTATACAGTGTATCATGAAGCATGATATCAATACTTCAAACTATACAGTGTATCATGAAGCATGATATCAATACTTCAAACTGAATATTACAAGAAACCAACAAAACTTAATTTTAAGCTCATCATCACGGAAAGAAGAAAGGAGCTACAGAGGATGTGTTGGTGTTTTCTGTCAGTTTAAACCCCTTTTCCGAGTAATGAAAATGAATAGCGATAACGTTAAATGGTGTATGATGGTGCATGGTATCAATACTTAATGAAAACACCAAACAATCCTCTGTAGCTCCTTTCTTCTTTCCGTGATGATGAGCTTAAAATTAAGTTTCGTTGATTTCTTGTAATATTAAACTCCATGTCAAGGGAATATGAAGTACGATGTAAGGAAATTTTTAGACGTTCGTTCTGGTGTAGGTGGTGTTTTGTTTAAGCTTGTTGGAGGTCTAGGGAACAAACTAAAAACCTCCCTTTAAATATATTGTTAATGTGTGGGAGAGAGAGAGAGAGAGAGAGCTACATAGATACACAGACCACACAGACCTCTAAGAGAGAGAGAGAGAGAGAGAGAGAGAGAGAGAGAGAGAGAGAGAGAGCTACATAGATACACAGACCACACAGACCTCTAAGAGAGAGAGAGAGAGAGAGAGAGAGAGAGAGAGAGAGAGAGAGAGAGCGAGAGAGAGAGAGAGAGCTACATAGATACACAGACCACACAGACCTCAAGAGAGAGAGAGAGAGAGAGAGAGAGAGAGAGAGAGAGAGCTACATAGATACACAGACCACACAGACCTCTAAGAGAGAGAGAGAGAGAGAGAGAGAGAGCTACATAGATACACAGACCACACAGACCTCTAAGAGAGAGAGAGAGAGAGCGAGAGCGAGAGAGAGAGAGAGTGAGAGAGAGAGAGAGAGAGCTACATAGATACACAGACCACACAGACCTCTAAGAGAGAGAGAGAGAGAGTGAGAGCGAGAGAGAGAGAGAGAGAGCTACATAGATACACAGACCACACAGACCTCTAAGAGAGAGAGAGAGAGAGAGAGAGAGAGAGCTACATAGATACACAGACCACACAGACCTCTAAGAGAGAGAGAGAGAGAGAGAGAGAGAGAGAGAGAGAGAGAGAGCTACATAGATACACAGACCACACAGACCTCTAAGAGAGAGAGAGAGAGAGAGAGTGAGAGCGAGAGAGAGAGAGCGAGAGAGAGAGAGAGAGAGAGAGAGAGAGAGAGAGAGAGCTACATAGATACACAGACCACACAGACCTCTAAGAGAGAGAGAGAGAGAGAGAGAGAGAGAGAGAGAGAGAGAGAGTAAACCACAGGGGGTATGGACAGGATTATTAAAGTGTCCAGCACAATAATACAGTACCCAAGGAGGCACATAGTGATGGTAGTAGTAGTGACCCCCTTTATTCACACAAGGAGGGAAAGGTACCATACATCACGACGATCAAGGCAACCAAGGATTTGTAGGGGCAGGTAGTCGATTTTTACGGACCCCCTTCTCCCTCATGTTTGCCATATTAGTTTTGAGATTTTAAGGCGTTCGTTCCATCAGTTTGTTGATTTTAAGACTTTCGCCCCACGTCTTTGTCAATATTAAGACTATTCGTGCCATTCATGTGTCGGTTTTTTCCTGGCGAGCGATAGCGAGCTTATGTTTTTAGTAGGAATCGGCCTTCGGTCGGGACATTTTTCTACCGAAAAAATTACAAATTTATCTTGAAAGGGGGTCTAGGTGGTGTTTTTTAAAACTTGATGGAGGTCTATGGAACAAACTAAAAACCTGCCCTTAAATATATTGTTGCTGTGTGGATATGAGTAGGCATATAGGGGAGAGCTACCACAGAGTACACAACAAGGGGTATGAACAGGGGTATTAACGTAGCCATAATAATAATCCAGCCATTAAAAGGCACACTGGTGGTGGTAGTAAGCCCCTCTTACATCAATCATCTTAATCAAGCATTATTAATTTGAAGTTTCTTGTATAACCTCTGCTTACTTTTGTCTGTACGGTATGTATTGTTTATCTTTTGTCTGTACGGTATGTATTGTTTATCTTTTGTCTGTACGGTATGTATTGTTTATCTTTTGTCTGTACGGTATGTATGTTTATCTTTTGTCTGTACGGTATGTATTGTTTATCTTTTGTCTGTACGGTATGTATTGTTTATCTTTTGTCTGTACGGTATGTATTGTTTATCTTTTGTCTGTACGGTATGTATTGTTTATCTTTTGTCTGTACGGTATGTATGGGTTTATCTTTTGTCTGTACGGTATGTATTGTTTATCTTTTGTCTGTACGGTATGTATTGTTTATCTTTTGTCTGTACGGTATGTATTGTTTATCTTTTGTCTGTACGGTATGTATTGTTTATCTTTTGTCTGTACGGTATGTATTGTTTATCTTTTGTCTGTACGGTATGTATTGTTTATCTTTTGCCTGTACGGTATGTATTGTTTATATTTTGTCTGTACGGTATGTATTGTTTATCTTTTATCTGTACGGTATGTATTGTTTATCTTTTGTCTGTACGGTATGTATTGTTTATCTTTTGTCTGTACGGTATGTATTGTTTATCTTTTGTCTGTACGGTATGTATTGTTTATCTTTTGTCTGTACGGTATGTATTGTTTATCTTTTTCTATAGTTATTATTATATGTGTAAATTAATTGTTCTTGTTAAAAGACTACTCCTTGTTCAAATCTGTTATTGCTTCTTCATATTTTGCGATTATTTATCTTTAATATATTGTATCTATTCATTGTCGATAGTATCAATTGCTTGCTTTTGCCATTTCCTTAGTTTATTTGTACACTAAATGTAGGTTATTTGTAGGGTAGTAATTTTTAGGGGTCACTTGAGGCATGCTATGCTTACAGGTACCTACCCGATAGCACTATCGTTAGTGAGTGCCATTTGTATTTTGTACTATTGTTAATGTCTTGTCAAGTTGCAAATTTGATTTTAATAGAACATTTTGACACTAATTGTAGTTTCTTTATTCATGCAGAGTTTAGTCAAATCTACCAGAACGTCCCCGACTTCCCAAGTTGACTAATTCCTTGAACGTGACGATAGTGCGTAGTTGTGTGTGTGATTGGTTTGATTGGGAAACAGATTAACATGTGCATGTGGTGGTGTACACCCTGTGTGGTTGATTGTGTTCTTCTATTTATAAATTATTGTTTTACTTAAGGGGGGTCACCTGTTTTTGTTCTGTCCTTTTCTATCTTTCTCTGGCTTGTATCCATTTGGCCCCATTCAGCCTACAGTTTTAAGACGTTTATCCCCATCTAGGTGTCAATTTTTTACTGGTGAGCGGTAGCGAGCCAGCATATTTTTAATTTTTGTTTGACAGCAGGCTAAATTTGTACATTTTTCGATAGAAAATGTCTCCGCCGAAGCCGGATTTCTTCATATAATGTATCAATTTGGTCCCATTCAGCCTACTGTTTTAAGACGTTTATCCCCATCCAGGTGTCAATTTCTTACTGGTGAGCGGTAGGAAGCCAGCATATTTTTAATTTTTGTTAGACAGCAGGATAAATTTGTGCATTTGTCGATAGAAAAATGTCTCCGGCGAAGCCGGATTTATTCATATAATGCTGGCTCGGTATCGCTCGCCAGGAAGAAATCGACACCTAGATGGGGATAAACGTCTTAAAATAGTTGGCTGAATGGGGCCGAATGGATACAAGCCATAGAAAGAGAGAAAAGGACAGAAATAACAAAAAGCAGGTCACCCCCCTTAAGCGTTGTTTCCAGATAGCGATTTTGATTAGTTGTTTTGTCTTTGTGCAGTGTTCGTATAAGTTTTGGTTGGTTTAGTTTGATTAGTTGTTTTGTCTTTGTGCTGTGTTCGTATAAGTTTTGGTTGGTTTAGTTTGATTAGTTGTTTTGTCTTTGTGCTGTGTTCGTATAAGTTTTGGTTGGTTTAGTTTGATTAGTTTGTTTTGTCTTTGTGCTGTGTTCGTATAAGTTTTGGTTGGTTTAGTTTGATTAGTTGTTTTGTCTTTGTGCTGTGTTCGTATTAGTTTTGGTTGGTTTAGTTTGATTAGTTGTTTTGTCTTTGTGCAGTGTTCGTATAAGTTTTGGTTGGTTTAGTTTGATTAGTTGTTTTGTCTTTGTGCTGTGTTCGTATTAGTTTTGGTTGGTATATTTTGATTAGTTGTTTTGTCTTTGTGCAGTGTTCGTATAAGTTTTGGTTGGTTTAGTTTGATTAGTTGTTTTGTCTTTGTGCTGTGTTCGTATAAGTTTTGGTTGGTTTAGTTTAATTAGTTGTTTTGTCTTTGTGCTGTGTTCGTATAAGTTTTGGTTGGTTTAGTTTGATTAGTTGTTTTGTCTTTGTGCTGTGTTCGTATAAGTTTTGGTTGGTTTAGTTTGATTAGTTGTTTTGTCTTTGTGCTGTGTTCGTATTAGTTTTGGTTGGTTTAGTTTGATTAGTTGTTTTGTCTTTGTGCAGTGTTCGTATAAGTTTTGGTTGGTTTAGTTTGATTAGTTGTTTTGTCTTTGTGCTGTGTTCGTATTAGTTTTGGTTGGTATATTTTGATTAGTTGTTTTGTCTTTGTGCAGTGTTCGTATAAGTTTTGGTTGGTTTAGTTTGATAAGTTGTTTTGTCTTTGTGCTGTGTTCGTATAAGTTTTGGTTGGTTTAGTTTGATTAGTTGTTTTGTCTTTGTGCAGTGTTCGTATTAGTTTTGGTTGGTATATTTTGATTAGTTGTTTTGTCTTTGTGCTGTGTTCGTATTAGTTTTGGTTGGTATATTTTGATTAGTTGTTTTGTCTTTGTGCTGTGTTCGTATTAGTTTTGGTTGGTTTATTTTGATTAGTTGTTTTGTCTTTGTGCAGTGTTCGTATAAGTTTTGGTTGGTTTAGTTTGATTAGTTGTTTTGTCTTTGTGCAGTGTTCGTATAAGTTTTGGTTGGTTTATTTTGCGAGTTTTACATTATAAATACAAAGACCGAAAGGTAAATCAAGAGCAATACACCCAATGATTCTAGTTATATAAACCCAATACCTTTTATATAAACTTCCTTATATATATACTGTATATATTTATTATTTATTAATTATTCATTATCTATATATATTCATTATGTTCAATACCTTTTCTATACACTTGATTATTTACAGTGGAACCCAATAATGTATTACAACTTGGCTTACACTATGTATACAACTTGGCTTACACTATGTATACAACTTGGCTTACACTATGTATACAACTTGGCTTACACTATGTATACAACTTGGCTTACACTATGTATACAACTTGGCTTACACTATGTATACAACTTGGCTTACACTATGTATACAACTTGGCTTACACTATGTATACAACTTGGCTTACACTATGTATACAACTTGGCTTACACTATGTATACACTAACTAAACACATTATATTATACATAAAAATGGTTGTATTTTTAAGGCAGCCCACCTCGCTTTTTTTATCTTTCTCTCCCTCTCTCTTTGGCTTTTATCCACTCGGCCCCATTCAGCCTAATATTTTAAGACGTTTACCCCCATCCAGGTTTCAATATTTTCCTGGCGAGCGGTAGCGAGCCAGCTTATATATATTTTTGTTTTGACAGCAAGCTAAATTTGTACATTTTTCGATAGAAAAATTTCTCCGGCGAAGCCGGATTTCTCCATACAATGCTGGCTCGCTTTCGCTCGCCAGGAAGAAATCGACACCTGGATTGCGACAAACGTCTAAAAACAGTTGGCTGAATGGGGCCGAATGGATACAAGCCAGGGAAAGATAGAAAAGGAGAGAAAGATGAAAACAGCCTGTGACCCCCTTAATGCAGCGGTATTGCCACACTAACGGATAATGCAATAGGAACAGTTTATTATAACGGATAATGCAATAGGAACAGTTTATTATATATATTATTACTGTCACCGGATGTGAGTATGGGAGGTGGGGGGGGGGGGGGGGGTAAACCACCACGGTTAAGTAAAGGGTCATTAAAGTGGCCATAATAATAATACTATACCCAT
>CM064570.1:15838385-15855885 GCA_032716605.1 Paralithodes platypus | reverse complement strand
TATGTGTGCAATTAGTTTGCTTGGGAACCAGATTAACTTGCTCATGTAGTAATGTACACCCTATGTGGTGGATTGTGTTCTTTCATTTCATAAATTTTATTTTAGTAAGCGTTGTTTCCACAGCGATTTTGATATGTTGTTTTGACTTTATATTGTCTTTGTCCCAGTTTGGTTTGACTTTGTTTGCAAGTTTTACATTTTAATTAAAATATCGATATAAACAACTCCAACTTCCTTATAGCCTGAAACTCGCAGGTGGCCAATTCTCTTTATATTATCAGGCATTGTTTTTGTAACCCCTTCACCACCATTACAAATGACATCATATTCTGGTTACCATTAGACGATTGTCTTAAGTTTGTAATATACCTCTACGACTATAATGGATAAACACGATCACAATAAACCCTCTTAGTAACATATAGGTCCTTCTTAAATAGTTTGTAATATACCTCTACGACTATAATGGATAAATACGATCACAATAAACCCTCTTAGTAACATATAGGTCCTTCTTAAATAGTTTGTAATATACCTCTACGACTATAATGGATAATTTCGATCACAATAAACCCTCTTAGTAACATATAGGTCCTTCTTAAATAGTTTGTAATATACCTCTACGACTATAATGGATAAATACGATCACAATAAACCCTCTTAGTAACATATAGGTCCTTCTTAAATAGTTTGTAATATACCTCTACGACTATAATGGATAAACACGATCACAATAAACCCTCTTAGTAACATATAGGTCCTTCTTAAGCTACATAAACTCCTCTAATGTTAGCCAGACTGAGAGGTAAGACGGCGTCCTGGTGGTGAAGGGGTTAAGAATATATACCTTAAATACAACACATTGGTTAGTTAAGGGGCTAGTGCTTGGGTTTTGGTCTGTGTATTTATTTATTTATTTATTGTTGAGTTTCCTCGCTAGACCTCCATCAAACTGAAAATAGCACCCCCTAGACCCCCTTTCAAGATAAATTTGTACATTTTTCGGTAGAAAAATGTCCAGGGCAAAGGCCGGTTCCTTCTAAAATTACAGGCTCGCTATCGCTCGCCAGGAAAAAAATAAACATCTAAATGGCACGAAAGGTCTTAACATTGCCGAAAAAAACGGGTCGAAAGGTCTTAAAATCGCCAAACTAACGGCACGAAAATCATAAAACCTCAAAACTGATATGGTAAACATGAGGGAGAAGGGGGTCCCTAAAAGCGAGTACCGGTACTACCCCCTTAACTATAAACAACGACGTCTTTGTTCACGTTATTCTGGCTATGGTAGGAAGATTCTATGGGACCCCACCTCGCATTCTCTTTTCTCTTTCTCTCCCTCTCTCTTTGGCTTGTATCCATTCGGCCCCATTCAGCCTATTGTTTTAAGACGTTTACCCCCATCCAGGTGTCAATATTTTCCTGGCGAGCGGGAGCGAGCCAGCGTATAATTTTTGTTTTGACAGCAAGTTAAATTTGTACATTTTTCGATAGAAAAATTTCTCCGGCGAAGCCGGATTTCTTCATACAATGCTGGCTCGCTTTCGCTCGCCAGGAAGAAATCGACACCTGGATGGGGATAAACGTCTTAAAACAGTTGGCTTAATGGGGCCGAATGGATACAAGCCAGGGAAAGAGAAAAAAGGAAAGAAAGATAAAAAAAAAGGCCGGTGACCCCCCTTAACCCCTTCAGCACGATGACGTCATTCTCATCATAGTCTGGTTACCATTAGACGATTTTCTTTAGTTTATATTCTCCCTTTAGGGTTCAAAGGGGTAAGTACGGTCTCATTCATTATCTGATTAACATAGGTCCTACCTACACTGCAATCATCGCCTTACTTCATCCAGAGAGAGAGAGAGAGAGAGAGCGAGAGAGAGAGAGTGTGAGTGAGAGAGAGAGTGTGAGTGAGAGAGAGAGAGAGAGCGAGAGCGAGAGTGTGAGAGAGAGAGAGAGAGAGAGAGAGAGAGAGAGAGAGAGTGTGAGTGTGAGTGAGAGTGAGAGAGAGAGTGTGAGTGTGAGTGAGAGAGTGTGAGTGTGAGTGAGAGAGAGAGTGTGAGTGAGTGAGTGAGAGTGAGAGTGAGAGTGAGAGAGAGAGAGAGTAAGAGTAAGAGTGAGAGAGAGTGCGTGAGTGTCTGAGTGAGAGTGAGAGTGTGAGTGTGTGTATATATGAGTATAAACATAGGTATGACTTGACCCCCATCACCTTATGCAGTATATACTGTATATAAGATCATTACCTACACCAGCATTGAAGCCAGCCTCCCACCTGGTTCACCCTCTCCATCATTACCTACACCAGCATTGAAGCCAGCCTCCCACCTGGTTCACCCTCTCCATCATTACCTACACCAGCATTGAAGCCAGCCTCCCACCTGGTTCACCCTCTCCATCATTACCTACACCAGCATTGAAGCCAGCCTCCCACCTGGTTCACCCTCTCCATCATTACCTACACCAGCATTGAAGCCAGCCTCCCACCTGGTTCACCCTCTCCATCATTACCTACACCAGCATTGAAGCCAGCCTCCCACCTGGTTCACCCTCTCCATCATTACCTACACCAGCATTGAAGCCAGCCTCCACCTGGTTCACCCTCTCCATCATTACCTACACCAGCATTGAAGCCAGCCTCCCACCTGGTTCACCCTCTCCATCATTACCTACACCAGCATTGAAGCCAGCCTCCCACCTGGTTCACCCTCTCCATCATTACCTACACCAGCATTGAAGCCAGCCTCCCACCTGGTTCACCCTCTCCATCATTACCTACACCAGCATTGAAGCCAGCCTCCCACCTGGTTCACCCTCTCCATCATTGAAAGGGGTAGGGCTTGCTTTTATCCACACCTTTCTCCTTCGTGTTTAGTCCCATTAGATTTGAGATTTTAAGACGGTCGGCCCATTATCTTGCCGATTTTAACACCTTTCGCCCCATTTCGTTGTCAATTTTAAGACCTTTCCTACAATTCAGGTGTCAATTTTTTCCTGGCGAGCGATAGCGAGCCTGTAACTATAAGAGGAACCGGCCTTCGGCCGGAAATTTTTTCTACCGAAAAATGTACAAACTTAGCTTGAAAGGGGGTCTAGGGGATGTTGTTCTAAGCTTGATAGAGGTCTAGCAAGAAAACTAAACAAATTATATGAATACATGAATTAATAGACCATAAATGCAGCCACTACCCCCTTAACCTATCCAGTCTTCCCGTACAATGACCTCCTCATATATCCAGCATAACATTACAACATTACAATGACCTCCTCATATATCCAGCATAACATTACAACATTACAATGACCTCCTCATATATCCAGCATAACATTACAACATTACAATGCCCTCCTCATATATCCAGCATAACATTACAACATTACAATGACCTCCTCATATATCCAGCATAACATTACATTACAATGCCCTCCTCATATATCCAGCATAACATTACAACATTACAATGCCCTCCTCATATATCCAGCATAACATTACAACATTACAATGACCTCCTCATATATCCAGCATAACATTACAACATTACAATGACCTCCTCATATATCCAGCATAACATTACAACATTACAATGCCCTCCTCATATATCCAGCATAACATTACAACATTATAATGCCCTCCTCATATATCCAGCATAACATTACATTACAATGACCTCCTCATATATCCAGCATAACATTACATTACAATGACCTCCTCATATATCCAGCATAACATTACATTACAATGCCCTCCTCATATATCCAGCATAACATTACAACATTACAATGCCCTCCTCATATATCCAGCATAACATTACATTACAATGCCCTCCTCATATATCCAGCATAACATTACAACATTACAATGACCTCCTCATATATCCAGCATAACATTACATTACAATGCCCTCCTCATATATCCAGCATAACATTACAACATTACAATGCCCTCCTCATATATCCAGCATAACATTACATTACAATGCCCTCCTCATATATCCAGCATAACATTACAACATTACAATGACCTCCTCATATATCCAGCATAACATTACATTACAATGACCTCCTCATATATCCAGCATAACATTGCATTACAATGCCCTCCTCATATATCCAGCATAACATTACAACATTACAATGCCCTCCTCATATATCCAGCATAACATTACAACATTATAATGCCCTCCTCATATATCCAGCATAACATTACAACATTACAATGCCCTCCTCATATATCCAGCATAACATTACAACATTACAATGACCTCCTCATATATCCAGCATAACATTACAACATTACAATGCCCTCCTCATATATCCAGCATAACATTACAACATTACAATGACCTCCTCATATATCCAGCATAACATTACAACAATACAATGACCTCCTCATATATCCAGCATAACATTACAACATTACAATGCCCTCCTCATATATCCAGCATAACATTACAACATTACAATGACCTCCTCATATATCCAGCATAACATTACAACATTACAATTACCTCCTCATATATCCAGCATAACATTACAACATTACAATGACCTCCTCATATATCCAGCATAACATTACAACATTACAATGCCCTCCTCATATATCCAGCATAACATTACAACATTACAATGCCCTCCTCATATATCCAGCATAACATTACAACATTACAATGCCCTCCTCATATATCCAGCATAACATTACAACATTACAATGACCTCCTCATATATCCAGCATAACATTACAACATTACAATGACCTCCTCATATATCCAGCATAACATTACAACATTACAATGACCTCCTCATATATCCAGCATAACATTACAACATTACAATGACCTCCTCATATATCCAGCATAACATTACAACATTACAATGCCCTCCTCATATATCCAGCATAACATTACAACATTACAATGCCCTCCTCATATATCCAGCATAACATTACAACATTACAATGCCCTCCTCATATATCCAGCATAACATTACAACATTACAATGCCCTCATCATATATTCAGCATAACATTACAACATTACAATGCCCTCCTTATATATCCAACATAACATTACAACATTATAATGCCCTCCTCATATATCCAGCATAACATTACAACATTATAATGCCCTCCTCATATATCCAGCATAACATTACAACATTATAATGCCCTCCTCATATATCCAGCATAACATTACAACATTACAATGCCCTCCTCATATATCCAGCATAACATTACAACATTACAATGCCCTCCTCATATATCCAGCATAACATTACATTATAATGCCCTCCTCATATATCCAGCATAACATTACAACATTATAATGCCCTCCTCATATATCCAGCATAACATTACAACATTACAATGCCCTCCTCATATATCCAGCATAACATTACATTACAATGCCCTCCTTATATATCCAGCATAACATTACAACATTATAATGCCCTCCTCATATATCCAGCATAACATTACAACATTATAATGCCCTCCTCATATATCCAGCATAACATTACAACATTATAATGCCCTCCTCATATATCCAGCATAACATTACAACATTACAATGCCCTCCTTATATATCCAGCATAACATTACAACATTATAATGCCCTCCTCATATATCCAGCATAACATTACAACATTATAATGCCCTCCTCATATATCCAGCATAACATTACAACATTATAATGCCCTCCTCATATATCCAGCATAACATTACAACATTACAATGCCCTCCTCATATATCCAGCATAACATTACAACATTACAATGCCCTCCTCATATATCCAGCATAACATTACAACATTATAATGCCCTCCTCATATATCCAGCATAACATTACAACATTATAATGCCCTCCTCATATATCCAGCATAACATTACAACATTATAATGCCCTCCTCATATATCCAGCATAACATTACAACATTACAATGCCCTCCTCATATATCCAGCATAACATTACAACATTACAATGCCCTCCTTATATATCCAGCATAACATTACAACATTACAATGCCCTCCTCATATATCCAGCATAACATTACAACATTGCAATGCCCTCCTCATATATCCAGCATAACATTACAACATTACAATGCCCTCCTCATATATCCAGTATAACATTACAACATTACAATGCCCTCCTCATATATCCAGCATAACATTACAACATTACAATGCCCTCCTTATATATCCAGCATAACATTACAACATTACAATGCCCTCCTCATATATCCAGCATAACATTACAACATTACAATGCCCCCCTCATATATCCAGCATAACATTACAACATTACAATGCCCTCCTCATATATCCAGTATAACATTACAACATTACAATGCCCTCCTCATATATCCAGCATAACATTACAACATTACAATGCCCTCCTCATATATCCAGCATAACATTACAACATTACAATGCCCCCCTCATATATCCAGCATAACATTACAACATTACAATGCCCTCCTCATATATCCAGTATAACATTACAACATTACAATGCCCTCCTCATATATCCAGCATAACATTACAACATTACAATGACCTCCTCATATATCCAGCATAACATTACAACATTACAATGACCTCCTCATATATCCAGCATAACATTACAACATTACAATGCCCTCCTCATATATCCAGCATAACATTACAACATTACAATGCCCTCCTCATATATCCAGCATAACATTACAACATTACAATGCCCTCCTCATATATCCAGCATAACATTACAACATTACAATGCCCTCCTCATATATCCAGCATAACATTACATTACAATGCCCTCCTCATATAACCCGGGTTCGAATCCCGGTGGATCATATATACTTTAATTAATTTCATTGGGGGTGTGGTGGTGAGATTAATAAAAATAATATCCAGCATAACATTACATTACAATGACCTCCTCATATATCCAGCATAACATTACAACATTATAATGCCCTCCTCATATATCCAGCATAACATTACAATATTACAATGCCAACCTCATATATCCAGCATAACATTACAACATTACAATGCCCTCCTCATATATCCAGCATAACATTACAACATTACAATGACCTCCTCATATATCCAGCATAACATTACAACATTACAATGCCCTCCTCATATATCCAGCATAACATTACATTACAATGCCCTCCTCATATATCCAGCATAACATTACAACATTACAATGACCTCCTCATATATCCAGCATAACATTACAATATTACAATGCCCTCCTCATATATCCAGCATAAC
The DNA here is from genome assembly GCA_032716605.1 of Paralithodes platypus. Classification (NCBI taxonomy): domain Eukaryota; kingdom Metazoa; phylum Arthropoda; class Malacostraca; order Decapoda; family Lithodidae; genus Paralithodes; species Paralithodes platypus. Next base: position 15,848,628 of record CM064570.1, on the reverse strand, counting down.
ATTACAACATTACAATGCCCTCCTCATATATCCAGCATAACATTACAACATTACAATGACCTCCTCATATATCCAGCATAACATTACAACATTACAATGCCCTCCTCATATATCCAGCATAACATTACAACATTACAATGCCCTCCTCATATATCCAGCATAACATTACAACATTACAATGCCCTCCTCATATATCCAGCATAACATTACAACATTTATTATAGCTTGGTAATCATTTATAACTTTGGCCATTTTGAAATATTTTGCCCAATTTCTTTGTGGGTGAATTTGTGTATATTGTGGTGGGTAGTGTGGGGTTGTGGGTGTAGTGGTGGTAGTTGTGTGTGTGTGTGGGGGGGGGGGAGGTATATTGTAGTGTGAGGTTGTGGGTGTAGTAGTAGTTGTAGTGGTGTGTTTTTTTTTTTTTGGGGGGGGGGTATATATTGTAGTGTGAGGTTGAGGGTGTAGCCATGTTGTGGTAGTACTTGTGATGGTTGTGTGGGTTGCAAGGATACAAGGTCACTTATGTTGTGGTAGTGATGGATGGTGGTAGTTGTGGTAGTAATAGTGGTAGTGTAGGGGGTGTATAATGTGGGGTTGTAGATGTAGTATACCATGGTAGTGATGGTAGTGTACTTGTGATGGTTGTGTGGTAGGCAAGGATACAAGGTCACTTATGTTGTGGTAGTTGTGGTAGTGTAGGGTGGGGGGAGTGTATATTGTGGTAGGTAGTGTGGGGTTGTGGGTGTAGTAACCATGTTGTGGTAGTACTTGTGATGGTTGTGTGGGTGGCAAAGAATACAAGGTCACTATGTTGTGGTAGTGATGGTGGTAGTTGTGGGTGAGGTTAAGCTACTAATTGTGGTAGTGGTTGTGGTAATGGTAGTAATAGTGGTAGTTGTAGTAGTAATAGTGGTAGTTGTATTAGTAATAGTGGTAGTTGTACTAGTAATAGTGGTAGTTGTGGTAGTAATAGTGGTAGTTGTGGGCAAGGTGAAGTTACTAATTATGGTTGTGATTGTGGTAATGGTAGTAATAGTGGTAGTTGTAGTAGTAATAGTGGTAGTTGTGGTAAAAATAATGGTACTGTAGTAATTGTGGTAGTTGTGGGGAAGGCAAATATACTAGTTGTGGTAGTAGTGGGGGAGGAGGGCAGTGAACTACCAGTGGTGGTGGTGGTGGTGGTGATAGTTGTGGTAATAATGATGGTAGTGGTAGTAATGGTAGATATGGGGTAGGAGGGCAGTGAACTACCAGTGGTGGTGGTGGTGGTGGTGATAGTTGTGGTAATAATGATGGTAGTGGTAGTAATGGTAGATATGGGGGAGGAGGGCAGTGAACTATTATAGGTAGCGCCAGCAAACTTGACAATAATTTCGACCCCTTAACTTCTTAAAACTCGAAATTAATCACAGCAATCGGGCTGACGTTTCTATCATTTGGGAAGAGTCCACCAGGAAATAGGTGTGGCTATTTACAGCCTGTTTGCTCAAGGTCCTTTTGAGTTACGAAGAGGTCAGGGATCGAGATTTTTGTCAAGTTCGTTGGCGCTACCTATAGTGGTGGTGATAGTCGTGGTAGGTGTGGTAGTAATGATGGTAGTGGTAGTTATAGTGGTAGATGTGGGGGAGGAGGGCAGAGAGTTACTAGTGGTGGTGGTAGTTGTGGTAGTGGTAGTGGTTGTAGTGTGGGGGAGGAGGGCAATGAGCTACTAGTGGTGGTGGTAGGTGTGGCTGGTAGTACCCAAGCACCATTACCTTATGGGGATCATGAGGGAGAAGGGGGGAGGGGGGAGTAAAGAGGAGTGGGGTAAAATTGAGAGAGAGAGAGAGAGAGAGAGAGAGAGAGAGAGAGAGAGAGAGAGAGAGAGAGAGAGAGAGAGAGAGAGAGAGAGAGAGAGAGAGAGAGAGAGAGAGAGAGAGAGAGAGAGAGAGAGAGAGAGAACAGAAGAAGGGTAGAATACAAGGAACAAGAGAAGGAAGGGAAATCAACAAAATAACAAGACTAAGCAAACGAACAAATAAACAAACAAGACAAAAATATGAAAGAAGTTAAATATATAAATAAATGAATGAATTAATGGAGAAATGAATGAATGGCAGAACAGAGAAATGAAAGAACAAAACAAGGGAAGGGGCTGAAGGAAGAAATTAAGGAGGGGAGTGAAGGAGTGAAGGAAGGAAGGAAGTAATGGAGGGAGGGAGAGAGGGAAGGGGAAGGATGGAAGGAAGGAGGGGAAAGGGGAGAGAGGGAAGGATGAAGGAAGGAGGGAAGGGGAAGGATGGAGGAAGGAGGGGAGAGAGGAAAGGGGAAGGATGGAAGGAAGGAGGGGAGAGAGGGAAGGGGAAGGATGAAGGAAGGAGGGAAGGGGAAGGATGGAGGAAGGAAGGAAGGAGGGGAGGAGGGAAGGGGAAGGATGTGGGAAGGAAGGAGGGGGGAGAGAGGGAAGGGGAAGGATGAAGGGAGGAGGGAAGGGGATGGAGGAAGGAAGGAAGGAGGGGAGAGAGGGAAGGGGAAGGATGGAAGGAAGGAGGGGAGAGAGGGAAGGGGAAGGATGAAGGGAGGAGGGAAGGGGAAGGATGGAAGGAAGGAGGGGAGAGGGAAGGGGAAGGATGAAGGAAGGAGGGATGGGGAAGGATGGAGGAAGGAGGGGAGAGAGGGAAGGGGAAGGAGGGAGGAAGAGGGGAAGGGGAGGGCATGGAAGGAATGAGGGAATAGGAGAGGTGTGGGAGAATGAGAGAAGGAAGTTAGGAAGGAAGGAAGGAAGGAATGGAAGGAGAGAGATAGCGGAAGAAGGAACGTAGGAAAGAGAGAAGGAAGGAAGGAAGGAAGAAAGGAAGAATAGGCAAGGAAGAGGATGTGGGAGGAAGGAAGGAGAGCGATAGCGGAAGAAGGAAGGAAGGAAGGAAGGAGGATAGGCATGAAGGAGGGTGCGAGGGAGTGGGAGGGAGGAGAGAGAAACAGGGTTGTGAGTCAGAGGGGAGGAGGGGAAGGAGGAAGGGGGGGGAGGGGGGAGAGGAAGAGGGAGGGGAGAGGAGGGAGAAGGTTGAATGGATGATAATATTAATAATAATAATAATAATAATAATAATAATAATAATAATTATTATTATTATTATTATTATTATAAACAATTACATTAACAATAATAAAAACACTAATACAAATAATAATAATAATACTAATAATACTAATAATAATAATAATAATAATAATACTAATAATAATACTAATAATACTACTACTACTACTAATAATAATAATAATAATAATAATAATAATACTAATAATAATAATAATAATACTAATAATAATAATAATAATAATAATAATAATAATAATAGTTGTAATAATACTAATAATACTACTAATAATACTACTACTACTACTAATAATAATAATAATAATAATAATAATACTAATAATACTAATAATAATAATAATACTAATAATACTAATAATAATACTAATAATAATACTACTACTACTACTACTAATAATAATAATAATAATAATACTAATAATAATAATAATAATAATAATAATAATAATAATACAATAAACACGAAAACCACGAAACGTCACAAGGCGGCTTGAAATAATGACAGTAGCGTAAGTTATGAAGGATTAAGGAGGTGTTTCTCCTGGACCCCCTTCTCCCTCATGCTTAGCCCCATTAGTTTTGACATTTAACACGTTTGTCCCATTAGTTTGGCGATTTTAAGACCTTTCGTTCCATGTCTTTGTCAATTTTAACACCTTTCGTGCCCATTTAGGTGTCGATTTTGACCTGACGAGCGATTGCGAGCCTGCAATTTAGGAGGAATGAGGCCTTGGGCCAGAAGATTATTCTATCGAATACAATGACATACACACCTCTAAAGGGGTGGGGGTGTGGGGGGGGGGGGTGACCTTGGGGATTTATTTTTTAACTTGATGAAGGTCTAGGGACCAAACTAATAATAAATATTTTAATAATAATAATAATAATAATAATAATAATAATAATAATAATAACAAATAATAATAATATTAATGAAAAGTAAATGTGCATAATATTGTGAAGGGTGGCTGGTATAAGAAGTACTGCCTAAAGAAGGACTGTAGGGGGTTGAAGGGAGGAGTGCACAGTACCCCCAAAAGGAAGTTAAGGGGAGACACCTGCTTTTTTTTTTCTCTCTCTCTTGGTTGCATCCATTCGGCCCCATTCAGCCTACTGTTATAAGACGTTTATCCCCATCTAGGTGTCGATTTATACCTGGCGAGCGATAGCGAGCCACTATATTTTGCATAATGTTTTAGACAGCTGGCCAAATTTGTACATTTTTCTAAAGAAAAATGTCTCCGGCGAAGCCGTGTTTCTCCATCAGATGCTGGCTCGCTATCGCTCGCCAGGAAAATATCAACACTTGGACGGAGATAAATGTCTTAAAAGAGTAGGCTGAATGGGACCAAATGGATACAACCAAGAGAGAGAGAAAAAAAAAACCCAGGTGACTCCCCTTAAGACAAAAAGGAGCGCCACTGATCCTATGAGGGCTACAAGGTCAGCCAACAGTGGAGGGCTGGAACAAACGGGTTGATCATTTACACAACAATGTCCTGCATTCATTACCCTTCCCTAATGTCAGCTCGATTTCTCTAATAGTCCATTGTGATTGATATGAGGTTAAGTGTTAACATTTGTGGCCTAAATAGTCCCTAATAGTCCATTGCGATTGATATGAGGTTAAGTGTTAACATGTGTGGCCTAAATATAATGATTAGACTATAGTGTACGGTGGCGCTAATAAGTCATGGCTGAGCTGGCATCACGTTTGGCTCGCTCTGTGCTGTATTAATGTCTGTCAGATGTTGAATAGGGTGGGTAAGTGTAGGAACATGTTGGTAACTTGGTATAACCCACTCAAAAAAGAAGAAATCATGTGTACATTTATTGCTGATACCAATGTGTTGATCAAAACATAATTGGTGCCGAGATATCACTTATTAGGCCGACTGTACGCGAGACAATAAGGAGATCATTAACACGCAGGCTCTCTCCCGCCCACCAATACCTCCAGCTATTTTCATGTCTGCAGGATTCCAACAAAGGATATCATAGGAATACATCCATACCATTTGGGAGAGACAGCAAGACATAAATACACACACACACACATTTAAGGGGACATCAGCCGTTTTTCTGGTCCCCCGTCATCCTCATATTTAGCCCCCTTAGTTTTCAGATTTGATGACGTTCGGCCCATTATTTTGGCGATTTTAATACCTTTTGCCCCATTATTAAGACCTTTCGTGCCATTTAGGTGTCGATTTTTTCCTGGCGAGCGATAGCGAGCCTGTAATTTAAAAATTTAAAAATTTATCTTGAAGGGGGATCTAGGGGGTGTTTTTCTAAGCTTGATGGATGTCTAGGGAGGAACTAGTAATATAATAAAAAGATACATAAATGATCCAATAAAACAGACCCATCTCCCCTTAAGGGCAGGTTTTTAGTTTGTTTCCTACTCCTCCAGCAATCTTAAAATTTCACCCCCTTGACCCCCTTTTCAAGATAAATTTGTACATTTTTCGCGAAGGCCGATTACTCTTAAATTACAGGCTCGCTATCGCTCGCCAGGATAAAATCGACACCTAAATGGCACGAAAGGTCTTAAAATTGACAGAATGGGGCGGACATTCTTAAAAAACACCAAACTAATGGGGCAAACGTCTTAAAATCTCAAAAGCAATGGGGCTAGACATGAGGGAGAAAGGGCTCAAGAAAAAAGTCCCTCAAGTGGAAATCTCCCTTTAAAGGAAGATCTGAAGGCAGGATAAACTAAAGGAAGATCTGAAGGCAGGATAAACTAAAAACCAAGCCGTAGGGGCTGTGGCGACCCCATCACCCGTCCCTTGTGTGGCACAGATATCCCCTGGAGGTTGGGACTGGGAACCCCACCTCCACAATGTACTCCTACTATGGTTCAGCAAGCCTCGGAGCAGGGCCCTTTGCCTACCGGGGGCCATGTGCATTTATGTTGGTGATCCTCCCAACCCATTTAAGGGAGTGCGGGTTTGGCTACTGAGTGAGTGAAGTAGGTAGGTTGGTAGGTAAACACACAAACAAATAGTAAACACTGTAAGTATACCTGTAAGTACAAGTAGAAATAGGAAAGAAATACATTGAACAGATTCGGATACAATAACAGTGGGTATTGTTGTGGATCCCGTAGTCGTATGTAGGTACAGTAGGTGCACATGTACGGTATTACTGTACGTACACATGGGAGTGGCGGGGGGGGGGGGGGGGGGGGGGGGGGGGGGGAGTAGGGAGGGAGGAAAAAATAAGGAGGGGAGGAGAGGGGGAAGATGGAGGAATATAGACGTGAGGAAGGAGAGAGAGAGAGAGAGAGAGAGAGAGAGAGAGAGAGAGAGAGAGAGAGAGAGAGAGAGAGAGAGAGAGAGAGAGAGAGAGAGAGAGAGAGAGAGAGAGAGAGAGAAGGGGATGGAGGAATAAAGACATGAGGAAGGAGAGACAGGGAGGGGGAGACAGATGAACGAGGGAAACGGAGGATGGAGGAATAAATACTTAAGGAAGAAGAGACAGGGGGAGGGGGAGACAGCTGAAAGAGAGAGGAGGATGGAGGTATAAAGACACGAGGAAGGAGAGACAGGGACAGGGAGAGATTATGGAGACAGCTGAAAGAGAGAGAAGAATGGAGGTATAAATACATGAGGAAGGAGAGACAGGGAGAGGAGGAGATTATGGAGACAGCTGGAAGAGAGAGAGAAGAATGGAGGAATAAATACACGAGGAAGGAGAGACAGGGAGAGGAGGAGACAGCTGAAAGAGAGAGAGGAATAAATACGTGAGGAAGGAGAGACAGGTGGGGAGTTGAAAATTGAAATGGAATCTGCTCCACTTGAAGATAAATGTATTCAGAACTTCAATATATTCAAATGTAACAGACATTATACACATAATAAATATTATATTCGTTACGTGTTATAATATGAATAGATAAACCGACTACCGGTACCACTGCTTAGGTGGAACATTTTGGCTACAATAATTAAGCATTCAAGTGGTACAGTGTGCTGTCCAATAGCGAATTATTGGTTATGAAGAAATTGGAAGTATATAGAGTAGAGTACTATTACAAACATAAACATAAATAAATAAATAAATATATATATACAGTATATACGTATATATTATATATATAATTATATACTGTATATATATATATATATATATATATATATATATATATATATGAGAGTTTGTGATGGATGACAATTATGCTTACTTTGATGTATTGTAAATATTATATGCGTGTATTTATACGTATCTTAACTACGGTAACAATCCTGCTAAATATTGATGTCTAGAAGCTACAACTTCCTTATAGGTCGATATTAACAAGGGGTCAAATACAGAGCCCAGAGCGACCAATGATATAATAGATGCATAGATGAATAGATGAGAGAGAGAGAGAGAGAGAGAGAGAGAGAGAGAGAGAGTAGTGAGAACGGAAGAAGAGCAGGAGGGAAGAAGGAAGATGAAAGATGAAGGAGAGAGGGGAGAGAATGAGGGGAGTGAGGGAGGGGGGGAGGTGAGGGAGTGAGTAAGAAGGACGTGGGGGGTAAGGGAGGGAGGATGAGGGGGGGGGGGTGGGTGGGCACATCTCCACACCTTAACCATTTTCAGAGAACGGTCATCGCACTCCCTCCCCCACTCCCTATCTCCCTCTCACTCCCTCACTCCCCCACTACCCATTCACTCCCAATCTCCCCCCCTCCCCCAACATATACCTCGCCCCTCCCTACCTCCCCCCCCCCCCCCCCCTCCTCACCCGAAAGGACCTTAAGGGGGTCACCTGTTTTTTGTTTCTCTTTCTCTCAGTTTCTCTTTTCTCTGGCTGGTATTCATTCGGCCCCATTCAACCAACTGATTTAAGACGTTTATCCCCATGCAGGTGTGGATTTCTTCCTGGCGAGCGATAGCGAGCCAGTATTGTATGGAGATATCCGGCTTCGCCGGAGGAAAAATGTACACATTTAGCTTGCTGTCAAAACAAAAATATATATATATTGGCTCGCTACTGCTCGCCAGGAAAATATTGACACCTGGATGGGGATAAACGTCTTAAAACAGTAGACTGAATGGGGCCGAAAGGATACAAGCCAAAGCAAGAAGGAGAGAAAGAGAAAACAAAAGCTAGGTGGGCCCCCTTAACCTATTCTCAAAAGGACTGCGCACTATAAACATACATCCACTCAAAACTTAAAAGGATATTATAGCTACTCCAAAGACCCTAATTATAATACTGGGTAGAGCGCATACCCCCGCCTCCGCTGACTGTATCACCACATAAACTTAAGGGGAGGTAGTCGCTCTCTGCTGGATCCCCTTCGCCTTCATGTTTACCTTATTAGTTTGGAGATCTTAAGACGTTCGTTCATTAGTTTGGCGATTTTGAAACCTTTCGCCCCATTTTTTTGTCAATATTAAGACCTTTCATGCCATTTAGGTGTCGATTTTTTCCTGGCGAGCGATAGCGATCCTGTAATTTTAGAAGGAATCGGCCTTGGGCCGCGACATTTTGCTACCGAAAAATTTACAAATTTATCTTGAAAGGGAGTTAGGGAGTGTTTATTTAAACTTGATGGAGGTCTAGCCAGGAAAGTCAAAAACAAATATATAAATAAATACATAGACCAAAAACCAAGCACTACCCCCTTTACTGCACAACAATGCCACCAGTGTCACATAGGCCATGGTCCGGATCACTAATTATATTCAACATCTCTTTCCTTGATGCATATCCAATCTGCACAACAATGCCACCAGTGTCACATAGGCCATGGTCCGGATCACTAATTATATTCAATATGTCTTTCCTTGATGCATATCCAATCTGCACAACAATGCCACCAGTGTCACATAGGCCATGGTCCGGATCACTAATTATATTCAATATGTCTTTCCTTGATGCATATCCAATCTGCACAACAAAATGAGTGAAAACCGGTGAAAATTCGTAAACATATTTTATCTGCCGAAAAATGCACACACTTAACTCGAAGGGGGGGGGGGGGTCTTGGGATAGTTTTTAAAGCTTGACGGAAGTCTAGGGAGGAAACTAAATATATAATAATAATAATAATAAATAAATAAATAAAATAATATATAATTATAAACATAAACTACTAAATATATAATATATATATATATATATATATATATATATATATATATATATATATATATATATATATATATATATATATCTATATATATATATATATATATATATATATATATATATATATATATATATATCTATATATATATATATATATATATATATATATATATATATATATATATATATATAAATAAATGAAATACTATAAACCAAAGTTGTGGCCTTAAGGGGAGATATCCACTTGAGGGATTTTTTCTTGACCCCTTTCTCCCTCATGTTTAGCCCCATTGCTTTTGATATTATAAAATGTTTGCCCCATTAGTTTAGCGATTTTAAGAACTTTCACCCCATATTAAGACCTTTCGTGCCATTTAGGTGTCGATTTTATCCTGGCGAGCGATAGCGAGCCTGTAATTTAAGAGGAACCGGCCTTCGGCCGGGACATTTTTCTACCGAGAAATGTACAAATTTATCTTGAAAGGGACTCAAGGGGGTGTAATTTTAAGGTTGATGGAGGTCTAGTGAACAAACTAAATACCTCCCCTTAATACGTGATACCGGAGATGACTTAGTAGGACCTACACTATACCCAACCCTACACTAACACCCTGCCAACCTCTACCCTTGTATACCCTAAACCCTCCTTCACGGGTCACCTTAAAGGGGGATGGCCGTATGTATTTGTTCATTTACTGTATGTACCTTCTGCGTATATATTTGTTCATTTACTGTATGTACCTTCTGCGTATATATTTGTTCATTTACTGTATGTACCTTCTGCGTATATATTTGTTCATTTACTGTATGTACCTTCTGCGTATATATTTGTTCATTGTATGTACCTTCTGCGTATATATTTGTTCATTTACTGTATGTACCTTCTGCGTATATATTTGTTCATTTACTGTATGTACCTTCTGCGTATATATTTGTTCATTTACTGTATGTACCTTCTGCGTATATATTTGTTCATTTACTGTATGTACCTTCTGCGTATATATTTGTTCATTTACTGTATGTACCTTCTGCGTATATATTTGTTCATTTAC
>CM064570.1:15750885-15833385 GCA_032716605.1 Paralithodes platypus | reverse complement strand
TTTCTGTCGCTGAGCCAATTTTCTATCCATTTCAACACACCATCTTGTATTCCATGCGCTTTTAGTTTTAGCAGTAAACGTTTGTGGGGAACTTTGTCAAAGGCCTTTTGAAAATCAAGGTATATAATATCTACAGCTTTATTCTCATCGTAGAGGTTGAGGATATCGTGGAAGAAGTCTAAGAGGTTTGTTAGGGTAGAGACGTTGTAGAGATATTTCCAGAGTATCTACGAGTGAGTCAGAGTGTTAGGGTAGAGACATTGTAGAGATATTTCCAGAGTGTCTACGAGTGAGTCGGACTGTTAGGGTGGAGACATTGTAGAGATATTTCCAGAGTGTCTACGAGTGAGTCAGTGTTAGGGTAGAGACATTGTAGAGATATTTCCAGAGTGTCTACGAGTGAGTCAGAGTGTTAGGGTAGAGACATTGTAGAGATATTTCCAGAGTGTTTACGAGTGAGTCAGTGTTAGGGTAGAGACGTTGTAGAGATATTTCCAGTGTCTACGAGTGAGTCAGAGTGTTAGGGTAGAGACATTGTAGAGATATTTACAGAGTGTCTACGAGTGAGTCAGTGTTAGGGTAGAGACGTTGTAGAGATATTTCCAGAGCGTCTACGAGTGAGTCAGAGTGTTAGGGTAGAGACATTGTAGAGATATTTCCAGAGTGTCTACGAGTGAGTCAGAGTGTTAGGGCAGAGACATTGTAGAGATATTTCCAGAGTGTCTACGAGGGAGTCAGAGTGTTAGGGTAGAAACGTTGTAGAGATATTTCCAGAGTGTCTACGAGTGAGTCAGAGTGTTAGGGTAGAGACGTTGTAGAGATATTTCCAGAGTGTCTACTAGTGAGTCAGAGTGTTAGGGTAGAGATATTGTAGATATATTTCCAGAGTGTCTACGAGTGAGTCAGAGTGTTAGGGTAGACGTTGTAGAGATATTTCCAGAGTGTCTACGAGTGAGTCAGAGTGTTAGGGTAGAGACATTGTAGAGATATTTACAGAGTGTCTACGAGTGAGTCAGTGTTAGGGTAGAGACGTTGTAGAGATATTTCCAGAGTGTCTACGAGTGAGTCAGAGTGTTAGGGTAGAGACATTGTAGAGATATTTACAGAGTTTCTACGAGTGAGTCAGTGTTAGGGTAGAGACATTGTAGAGATATTTACAGAGTGTCTACGAGTGAGTCAGAGTGATAGGGTAGAGACATTGTAGAGATATTTCCAGTGTCTACGAGTGAGTCAAACTGTTAGGTAGAGACATTTAGAGATATTTCCATAGTGTCTACGAGTGAGTGAGAGTGTTAGGGTAGAGACATTGTAGAGATATTTCCAGTGTCTACGAGTGAGTCAGAGTGTTAGGGTAGAGACGTTGTAGAGATATTTCCAGAGTGTCTACGAGTGAGTCAGTGTGTTAGGGTAGAGACGATGTAGAGATATTTCCAGAGTGTCTACGAGTGAGTGAGAGTGTTAGGGTAGAGACGTTGTAGAGATATTTCCAGAGTGTCTACGAGTGAGTCAGAGTGTTAGGGTAGAGACATTGTAGAGATATTTCCAGTGTCTAAGAGTGAGTCAGACTGTTAGGTAGAGACATTTAGAGATATTTTCCGCGTATCTACGAACAATATATGAGTCAGTGAGTTACGTAGAGAAAGTGTAGAGATATTTCCAGAGTATTTACGAAGAATCAGTGTGTTAATGTAGAGAAATTGTAGAGATATTTCCAGAGTATCTACGAAAAATCAGTGTGAATCAGTGTGTTAGGTAGAGAAATTGTCGATATATTTCCAGACATGAATTTATTGATATACCTTTGATACCTGGAGACATAATTATATAATATTTGTCATTAGGTAGCCTATCGAAAAATTATCTACATTTTGCTCCAAATCCCAACAATATTATATAGTTCTGTACATTAGTTGGTCAAATATGTTAAGGGGGGAGGGCATATTTGTTGGTCGATTATTTAATATATTTATTATTGTTTTAGTTTCCTCCCTAGACCTCCATCAAACTAAAACAATACATCCATTAGATCACGCTTCTAGATTAATGTATACATTTTTCGGTTCTTCCAAAACTACAGTCTCATTATCGTTCGCCAGGAAAAAATCGACACTTGAATAGCACGAAATCTCTTAATACTGACAAATAAATGGGGCGAAAGGTCTTAAAATCGCCAAACTAATGGGCCGAACGTCATAAAATCTGAACACTAATGGGAATAAACATGAGGGAGAAGGGGGACCAGAAAAACTACCCATCTTCCCTTAAGTGAATAGATGAATCACACTGGTTAGAGTAATATGTTGTGGACAATAGATGAATCACACTGGTTAGAGTAATATGTTGTGGACAATAGATGAATCACACTGGTTAGAGTAATATGTTGTGGACAATAGATGAATCACACTGGTTAGAGTAATATGTTGTGGACAATAGATGAATCACACTGGTTAGAGTAATATGTTGTGGACAATAGATGAATCACACTGGTTAGAGTAATATGTTGTGGACAATAGATGAATCACACTGGTTAGAGTAATGTTGTGGACAATAGATGAATCACACTGGTTAGAGTAATATGTTGTGGACAATAGATGAATCACACTGGTTAGAGTAATATGTTGTGGACAATAGATGAATCACACTGGTTAGAGTAATATGTTGTGGACAATAGATGAATCACACTGGTTAGAGTAATATGTTGTGGACAATTGTGTTGACAGTCATAGCGGTACCGGTATTGTAAATTACCCAAGGCAAAATGTTAATTACCGGTACAATATTTAATATACATTTATTAACGTTATATATACATTAGGAATTACGTTTATCATTTCAACATAGGCTATTAAAATTACTAGTAATATATATATAATATATATATATATATATATATATATATATATATATATATATATATTATATATTTTATATATATATATATATAATATATATATATATATATATATATATATATATATTCTTAGCTCGCGTGTGTTTGAGATACGATGTACCGGTACTTAATACATGTATATACGATAAAGACAAAATATACAGTATATCTAAACGGCCATCTTTTCTCTGAATCGGTCAAGAGAATGATAATACATAAATGAGAGTATTAAGTAAAGCAAAGAGCATTGGCTTATGGTGGAGGGAGGTGGGGGGGGGGGGATTATAATAGCAGGAAGATTGTAAACGGAGATAAATTACGTCCGTCCAATCAAAATGGATCCCTATTGTTTATTATTATTATTATTATTATTATTATTATTATTAATGTTGTAACTTGTGTATTATTATCATTTTCAATATTAGTATTGTTATTATAATAATATTTATTATTATTAGTATTATTATCATTATTATTAGTATTACCATTATTATTATTATTGATGTTCCTTTTATCTTACTTGCATGCCTCCTTCACTGATTCTGAGTTAGCACCGGTACAAGGGCCAGTCCCTGAATACGGTATAGGCTATAGGGCAAACTAAAACACAGGAAAAAAAAGAGAGAGAGAGAGAGAGAGAGAGAGAGAGAGAGAGAGAGAGAGAGAGAGAGAGAGAGAGAGAGAGAGAGAGAGAGAGAGAGAGAGAGAGAGAGAGAGAGAGAGAGAGAGAGATATTCAGATGAATGAACTACCGGTACCGTATATGAATGAAAAAATATAGATGAACGAATATATGCATGACTGAATATAGATGAATGAACTATATGACAAAATATAGATGAATGAACTAGGCCTATATGAATGACAAAATATAGATGAATGAACTATATGAATGACAAAATATAGATGAATGAACTATATGAATGACAAAATATAGATGAATGAACTATATGAATGACAAAATATAGATGAATGAACTATATGAATCACTGAATTCCCCTTAAATTACAGGCTAGCTATCGCTCGCCAGGAAAAAATCGACACCTAAATGGCACGAATGGTCTTAAAATTGACAGAAATGGGGCGAGTGTTCTTAAAATCGCCAAACTAATGGGGCGAACGTCTTAAAATCTCAAAAGCAATGGGGCTAAACATGAGGGAGAAAGGGGTCCCCCCCAAAAAAAATCCTCCAGGTGGAGATCTGCCCTTAACTCCATGAATAAAATACTAATAATGAACTTACTAATGTGGTAATAACGAAGTAGAAGTGAACTATAATACGGTAACAGCAGATAATGATTGTAAAGCTGCCAATAATCCACACTGACGTTCCAATGTTACCGGTACCAACTAACAGCAGCACAAACTAAACAGCAGTAAAATAAAAATGGCTCACCTAAACAGCATTTGATGTGACTCACCTAAACAGCAGCGCTCATGTGACATCACCTAAACAGCAGCGCTCATGTGACATCACCTAAACAGCAGCGCTCATGTGACATCACCTAAACAGCAGCGCTCATGTGACATCACCTAAAACAGCAGCGCTCATGTGACATCACCTAAACAGCAGCGCTCATGTGACATCACCTAAACAGCAGCGCTCATGTGACATCACCTAAACAGCAGCGCTCATGTGACATCACCTAAACAGCAGCGCTCATGTGACATCACCTAAACAGCAGCGCTCATGTGACATCACCTAAACAGCAGCGCTCATGTGACATCACCTAAACAGCAGCGCTCATGTGACATCACCTAAACAGCAGCGCTCATGTGACATCACCTAAACAGCAGCGCTCATGTGACATCACCTAACAGCAGCGCTCATGTGACATCACCTAAACAGCAGCGCTCATGTGACATCACCTAAACAGCAGCGCTCATGTGACATCACCTAAACAGCAGCGCTCATGTGACATCACCTAAACAGCAGCGCTCATGTGACATCACCTAAACAGCAGCGCTCATGTGACATCACCTAAACAGCAGCGCTCATGTGACATCACCTAAACAGCAGCGCTCATGTGACATCACCTAAACAGCAGCGCTCATGTGACATCACCTAAACAGCAGCGCTCATGTGACATCACCTAAACAGCAGCGCTCATGTGACATCACCTAAACAGCAGCGCTCATGTGACATCACCTAAACAGCAGCGCTCATGTGACATCACCTAAACAGCAGCGCTCATGTGACATCACCTAAACAGCAGCGCTCATGTGACATCACCTAAACAGCAGCGCTCATGTGACATCACCTAAACAGCAGCGCTCATGTGACATCACCTAAACAGCAGCGCTCATGTGACATCACCTAAACAGCAGCGCTCATGTGACATCACCTAAACAGCAGCGCTCATGTGACATCACCTAAACAGCAGCGCTCATGTGACATCACCTAAACAGCAGCGCTCATGTGACATCACCTAAACAGCAGCGCTCATGTGACATCACCTAAACAGCAGCACTCATGTGACATCACCTAAACAGCAGCGCTCATGTGACATCACCTAAACAGCAGCGCTCATGTGACATCACCTAAACAGCAGCGCTCATGTGACATCACCTAAAGGGAGGGTTATTTTGATCTATATATTTTTTTCTATGTGAGCGAGGGAGACAAAGGTAGAACTGCCTGAATCGAGTGCCTCCCCCTGAGTTGAAAGCGTGATAGGGCCAAAATCAAGGGACTTTCGAGCCAAAATGCCAGGACACACGGAGTTTGAAGCAATTTAAGTCATAGAAAGAGGGAAAGACTGATTATGGGAGAGTTCCAGAGATGTGAATGTGTATGAATGTATATGTCTTGATGGAGGTGTAATAGTTAGAGTGTAAATTCTGTATGAGATATCCTAGGTTAGAATCCTAGGAGAATCATATGCTTTCATTCATTTCATTTGTGGGTTATTGGTGTTAAGAACGACGTTAAAAAAATAATACAATTATTATATATTTACTTAGTTTACTTCCTGGCCCTGTAGGCTATCAAGCTTATAACAACTCCCCCAACCCTCCTCTTCGAGATAAATTTGTACATTTTTCAGTGATATGAAAGAAGGAAGATGTGAAGGAAGAAAGATATGGAAGAATGAAGAATATAAATAACAAAATGTATGAGTGAATATATGAAGGAAGAAATATATAAAGGAAAGAAGGAAGGGATGTATGAAACATGAAGGAAACAAGGAAGATATGAAGGAAGGTACGGTATGAATGAATGGTTGCAAAAAGGAAGGAAAGAAGAGAGATATGAAGGAAGGAAGACATGGAAGAAGGAAAGTAATGAAGGAAGGAGCGAAGGAAGGAAAGAAGGAAGACGTGGAGACCTGGAAGAAGGAAAGTAATGAAGGAAGGAAGGAGTCTTACCTCTCTCTTGCTTCTCTTCACAGACACACGACGCTACCATGACAACCTCCCCTCCCATCCCCTCCCTCCCTCCATCCTTCATTCATACCCTCCCCCCTTCCCTCTCTCCCTTTCCATCATACACTCCTTCTCCCTCTCTCCTTCCTTCCTGCTATGACAAACTCCCTCTGACCTCCCTCTTTCATTCATACCCTCCCCCATTCCCTCCTTCCTTTCTTTCCTTTTCTCTCTCCCTCCCTCCATCATTCATACCCTTCCCTCCTTTCCTTCTCCCTCAATCCTTCATCCATACCCTCCCCCCTTCTCTCTCTCCCTTTCCACCATACCCCCTCCCTTCCTCCCTCATTCATACCCTCCCTCCTTTCCCATATCTTCCTCCATCCCTCTCTCCATCTCTATCCTTCCCCATTTCTCCCTCCCTATCCTTTCCCATATCTCCCTCCACCCATCTCTCCTGCCGTTCTCCTTCTCTCTCCCCCACCCCTCTCTCCATCCCTTCCTTTCCCATATCTCCCTCCACCCATCTCTCCTGCCGTTCTCCTTCTCTCTCCCCCACCCCTCTCTCCATCCCTTCCTTTCCCATATCTCCCTCCACCCATCTCTCCTGCCGTTCTCCTTCTCTCTCCCCCACCCCTCTCTCCATCCCTTCCTTTCCCCTCTCCTCTCCTTCCATTACTACTTTCTTTGTACTCACTCACTCACACACACTCTCTCTCTCTCTCTCACTCACTCACTCTCACACACTCACTCACTCTCTCTCTCTCTCTCTCTCACTCACTCACTCACTCTCTCTCTCTCTCTCCCTCTCTCACTCACTCTCACTCACTCACTCACTCACTCTCACTCTCACTTTCGAATAAATCGAAATGGAGGTGGCGTTTTACTTTATATCAAAGAAAGTCTTAACCCTACCCTCTTGTCAAAACCTCAAATTGTGAATGTCGACGCATCTTTTGTGCTAATAAAGAATAATAAAGGTACCAAAATAATACTTGCATTAATATACAGACCTCCAGCTCAATCAGTGCAAACTGACCGAGAAATTTACGAACAAATTGCAGATGTAAGTAACTCACAAGATACCGTAATTTTTGGTGACTTTAATTTACCTGTGACCAAGTGGGGCGATACTCTTACTTCACACTCCGGACATGACTTGTATACGAACTTGCAAGAGAGTTCGCTTTATCAATTTGTTGGAAAGCCGACCCGTGGTAATAACGTTCTTGACATTGTACTTGCAACAAAAGAAGAATTAATAGAGAATTTGAATGTTGGTGATGAATTCAGTAACAGCGACCATCATACGATAACTTTCACTTTAAAGTTTACTAGTAACGAACCAAATAGTAGCATCGAAAAAGTCCCTAATTTCAAGAAAGCAAACTTCCATAAACTTAGAGCTATGTTTAAAGAAACTGACTGGAGCTTTTTAATTCACAATAACGACATAAATACATCTTGGAAGTTATTCGAAGCCACTTACCTAAAAGCAGTGCAAGACTGCATACCATCGAAAACTCGGCGTCCAGGCCATAATAATAAGCCCAAATGGTGGAATAAAGATATTTCAAACTGCCTGCTTGCTAAAAAATTTGCTAATGATAGATTAAAATCCTCACAAAATGACGAAGAACGGCTGAAATTTGTAGAGCTACGACGCAAAGCCAAAAAGTTAATTAAGCAAAGTAAAAAGACCTTAGAGTTACATATTGCGAATCAAAGTAAAACAAACCCGAAAGAATTCTATAGTTATATCAGAAAGAAAAAAGTAGTTACTTCAACTGTTGGACCGTTAGTCGATGAAAATGGTGAATACACCAAAGATGAAGAACAAATGAGTAATGCCCTCAATACCTTCTTTGCATCAGTTTTTACAACAGAAGACCTCAGTGATATCCCTACACCATCGCCGATTCAGATTGATAATTCAGATGTTTTAAGCAATATCACCGTTACAGAGAGAGAAGTATTGAATTGTTTAGATAAACTCAAGGTAAATAAAACGCCTGGACCTGATACAATCTCGCCTAGAGTTCTAAAGGAAGCTAAGGATGAGCTCTCTAAACCACTGACATTACTATTCAATAAATCCTTGCAGTCTGGAACTATGCCCGATCAGTGGAAGCTAGCCAACGTAACACCGATATTCAAAAAAGGCAGCAAATCCCTATCCAGTAACTATCGTCCAATTAGCTTAACCTCAGTTGTATGTAAAATGCTAGAAACGGTCATACGAGACAGACTCGTAAATCACTTGGAGGAAAATAACATACTTAAAGATACTCAACACGGCTTTCGTAAAAAACGTTCCTGTTTAACAAACCTCTTAGACTTCTTCCACGATATCCTCAACCTCTACGATGAGAGTAAAGCTGTAGATATTATATACCTTGATTTTCAAAAGGCCTTTGACAAAGTTCCCCACAAACGTTTACTGCTAAAACTAAAAGCGCATGGAATACAAGACGGTGTGTTGAAATGGATAGAAAATTGGCTCAGCGACAGAAAGCAAGGAGTAGTCATAAACGGTAAGGCATCAAAATGGACCAATGTAAGTAGCGGGGTACCCCAGGGATCGGTACTAGGACCAATTCTCTTTCTAATTTACATCAACGACATAGATGAGGGTCTCACCTGTACAATCTCAAAATTTGCTGACGATACAAAAATTGCAAATAGCGTACTCTCAAAAGAACAAGTTGACGATATGCAACACAATCTAGATAAATTGTCATGTTGGGCCCAAATTTGGCAAATGAGTTTCAATGCGGATAAATGTAAAGTACTACATATCGGATACCTAAATGAGAAAGCAAACTATTCGATGAATGGCACTCAGCTTAAGAATGTAAACAGAGAAACCGATCTGGGAGTAACAATATCGAGTAACCTAAAACCGAGTCAACAATGTTCAGAAGTTGTTAAGAAGGCAAACAAAATAATTGGCTTTATAGGCAGGTCATTTGAGCATAAATCCAAAGAAGTTATCCTAACCCTTTACAATTCCTTAGTCCGCCCTCTTCTGGAATACTGCGTTCAATCCTGGTGCCCTTATTACCAAAAAGATATAAACAAGCTAGAACGAGTTCAACGTAGAGTTACCAAAATGATACCTAGCCTAAAGAACAAACCATACGAAGAGCGTCTTAGAGAATTAAATCTATTTCCTTTAACCCAGCGCAGATTAAGAGGCGACTTAATTCAAGTGTTCAAAATCATCAAAGGCATCGACAATATGAACTGTAGTAAGTACTTCACTATCGACCAATCTAATTACACGCGGGGAAACGGTTGCAAAATTATTGGTAAATCTTTTAACTCGCACGAATCTAAGAATTTCTTCTTCAATCGAGTTGTCAACTTGTGGAATGGGCTTCCCCGAAACGTTATAGACTGCATCACCGTTGATTCATTTAAACTCCGCCTAGACAAATATCTCGCATCAAACCCGCGACTGACTGCGTTTGTAAATGAATAACTTTATTTTTCCCCCCCTCAGTTACTAACCCATCTGTCCCCTACTAACTTCCTAATCCTGCCACGGACATTAGTTCCAGGGCAGTAATTCCCTTTCCAATGTTCCCTTACCCACTCTAAACCACTGTTTGGACACTTGATCCTCAGTGTTTTGGAGGACAAGCAACCTAGAAGGGTCACTAGATCTGTTGTTGCTTGATTTCCTTTGTACTCCTTTGTACTAACTCACTCTCTCTCATCCTGTACGTGTCATAAAGGGTCCACCATTATTTGTGTCATTATTACTATATATGCCTGTCACACAAACAATTCACCTATAAACATCAATGACGTGGGGTATCTCTGCTTCCTTACCGTTTATAAACATCAATGACGTGGGGTATCTCTGCTTCCTTACCGTTTATAAACATCAATGACGTGGGGTATCTCTGCTTCCTTACCGTTTATAAACATCAATGACGTGGGGTATCTCTGCTTCCTTACCGTTTATAAACATCAATGACGTGGGGTATCTCTGCTTCCTTACCGTTTATAAACATCAATGACATGACGTGGGGTATCTCTGCTTCCTTACCGTTTATAAACATCAATGACGTGGGGTATCTCTGCTTCCTTACCGTTTTGATGTTTGCACCTAATCTATACTTTCTATCACTGCCTTAAGAGGAGAATGTATTATTAATGTTCTTATACATACTGTGTATATATACCGGTATATATAGTTTCCTCCCTAGACCTCCATCAAGCATATAAGAACACCCCAAGATAAATTTGTAAATTTTTCGGTAGAAAAATATCTCGGCCAAAGGCCGGTTCCTCCTAATTTCAGGCTCGCTGTCGCTCGTCAGGAAAATAAATCGACACTTAGATGGCACAAAAGATCTTATAATTGACAAAGACATGGGGCGAAAGGTCGTAAAATCCCAAACTAATGGGGCGAATGTCTGAACATTTAAAGACTAATGGGGCTAAAAGAGAAAGGGGTAACAAAAAACTCCCCCTTAAAGTGTCCATAATCAATGGTCCATTAAAAAGTATATTGATATTGGTGGTAATAAACCCATCCAATACCGGTACAAGGATAGAAAGGTAAATCACCATCACTATAGCCAACGATTGTATATACCTGTACCTTATTCAGAACGAAACATATACTACAAGGATAGTAAGGTAAATCACCATCACTCTAGCCAACGATATTATAATATGCCTCTACCTTATTCAGAAAACCCCATCTAATACAAGGATAGTAAGGTAAATCACCATCACTATAGCCAACGATATTATAATATGCCTCTACCTTATTCAGAAAACCCCATCTAATACAAGGATAGTAAGGTAAATCAACATCAATGTACCCAACGATATTATAATATGCCTCTACCTTATTCAGAAAACCCCATCTAATACAAGGATAGTAAGGTAAATCACCATCAATATACCCAACGATTTTATATACCTGTACGGTACCTTATTCAGAAAACCCCATCTAATACAAGGATAGTAAGGTAAATCACCATCAATATACCCAACGATTTTATATACCTGTACGGTACCTTATTCAGAAAACCCCATCTAATACAAGGATAGTAAGGTAAATCACCATCAATATACCCAACGATTTTATATACCTGTACGGTACCTTATTCAGAAAACCCCATCTAATACAAGGATAGTAAGGTAAATCACCATCAATATACCCAACCATTTTATATACCTGTACGGTACCTTATTCAGAAAACCCCATCTAATACAAGGATAGTAAGGTAAATCACCATCAATGTACCCAATGACTGTATACCCTTTTCATATATACTCACATATTATGATGGTATACCGTACCTTTTCGATATAACCCATATAATACAAGAATAGTAAGGTATATCACCATCAATATACTGTAGGCTACCCAATAATTGTATATACCTTATTCATAACAAAACATATAATACAAGGATAGCAAGTTAAATCACCATCGAAATACCGGTACTCAATGAATTGATATACCTTTTTCATATAAACCCAAATAATACAAGAATATTAAGGTAAATCATCATCAATAAACCCAATGATTGTGTACCTTATTCATAAAAACCCATATGATACAAGGATAGCAAGGTAAATCACCATCAATATACCCAATGATTTTGTATACCGTACCTCTCTCCTAAAACCCATATAATAAACAAATATAGCAAGGTAAATCACCATCAATATACCCAATGATTGTATTCGATGAATGGCACTCAGCTTAAGAGTGTAGACAGAGAAACCGATCTGGGAGTAACAATATCGAGTAACCTAAAACCGAGTCAACAATGTTCAGAAGTTGTTAAGAAGACAAACAAAATAATTGGCTTTATAGGCAGGTCATATGAGTATAAATCCAAAGAAGTTATCCTAAGTCTTTACAATTCTTTAGTCCGCCCATTTCTGGAATACTGCGTTCAATCCAGGTGCCCTTACTACCAAAAATATATACACAAGCTAGAACGAGTTCAACGTAGAGTTACCAAAATGATACCTAGCCTCAAGAACAAACCATACGAGGAGCGTCTTATAGAATTAAATGTATTTCCTTTAACCTAGTGCAGATTAAGAGGCGACTTGATTCATGTGTTCAAAATCATTAAAGGCATCGACAATATGAACTGTAGTATGTATTTCACTATCGCCCCAATCTAATTACACGCGGGGAAACGGTTGCAAAATTGTTGGCAAATCTTTTAACTCACACGAATCTAAGAATTTCTTCTTCAATCGAGTTGTCAACTTGTGGAATGGGCTTCCCCGAGATGTTATAGACTGCAGCACCGTTGATTCTTTTAAACTTCGCCTAGACAAATATCTTGCATCAAACCCGCGACTGACTGCGTTTGTAAATGAATAACTTTATTTTATTCCCCCCTCAGATTCATCAAGGATTTTTGTGTATATATATATATATTACTCTCTTTTTCCCAGATATACGAAAGATCACTTATAACTGTGTTATGTTACTAACCTACTAACTTCCTAATCCTGCCACGGACATTAGTTCCCTTTCCAATTATCCCTTACCCACTCTAAACCACTCTTTGGACACTTGATCCTCAGTGTTTTGGAGGACAAGCAGCCTAGAGGGGTCCCTAGACCTGTTGTTGCTTGATTGTCTTTGTATTCCTTCGTACCTTATTCATATAAACCCATGTAATACAAGGATAGAAAGGTAATCACAATCAATATACCCAACGAATTTATATTCCTTATTCATAAAAAACCCATCTAATACAAGGATTTAAAAGTAAATCACCATCAATATACCCAATGATTGTATATGTTACGGCCTTTTTGAAAAAGTGGCCTTTTTGCGAAATGACCGGGAGCTTTGCAAAATGACCAAAAACCTAGCCTTTTTGTAAAATGACACTTAATGTCTGGCCCATTTGCAAAATGTCCAGCATATTGGCCTTTTTGTAAAATTACCTGTGCCCTTTTGCAAAATGACACCAAACGTCTAACCTAACCTAACCTAACCTAACCTAACCTAAAATGTTAAAAAATAATATTGTTTCGATTAGGCCTACCCAATGTTTACAAATATATATGTTTACAGTTATTTAGAACTTTACAACCGGGCAATATGCTGTTTTTTTGTAAATTGGCCAGACGTTTGGTGTCATTTTG
Source organism: Paralithodes platypus (assembly GCA_032716605.1). Classification (NCBI taxonomy): domain Eukaryota; kingdom Metazoa; phylum Arthropoda; class Malacostraca; order Decapoda; family Lithodidae; genus Paralithodes; species Paralithodes platypus. Next base: position 15,819,980 of record CM064570.1, on the reverse strand, counting down.
CAAAAAGGCACAGGTAATTTTACAAAAAGGCCAATATGCTGGACATTTTGCAAATGGGCCAGACATTAAGTGTCATTTTACAAAAAGGCTAGGTTTTTGGTCATTTTGCAAAGCTCTCCGTCATTTCGCAAAAAGGCAATTTTTCCCAAAAGACCGTAACATATAATATACGGTACCTTTTCCAAAAGACCGTAACATATAATATACGGTACCTTTTCCAAAAGACCGTAACATATAATATACGGTACCTTTTCCAAAAGACCGTAACATATAATATACGGTACCTTTTCCAAAAGACCGTAACATGTAATATACGGTACCTTTTCCAAAAGACCGTAACATATAATATACGGTACCTTTTCCAAAGAGACCGTAACATATAATATACGGTACCTTTTCCAAAGAGACCGTAACATATAATATACGGTACCTTTTCCAAAGAGACCGTAACATATAATATACGGTACCTTTTCCAAAAGACCGTAACATATAATATACGGTACCTTTTCCAAAAGACCGTAACATATAATATACGGTACCTTTTCCAAAAGACCGTAACATATAATATACGGTACCTTTTCCAAAAGACCGTAACATATAATATACGGTACCTTTTCCAAAAGACCGTAACATATAATATACGGTACCTTTTCCAAAGAGACCGTAACATATAATATACGGTACCTTTTCCAAAGAGACCGTAACATATAATATACGGTACCTTTTTCATACCTCATATAGCATATAGCATGCATAGCCTACGTGAGTTGCAGTTGGGATGTGTGTACATGCTTAGATTGATATGCAGGATTCGAAGTTACAGAATAAATCGTAGGCAGTGTCCACCATTCTTTAACTGCCTTCGTGGTGTAATGCATATGGTGTTTATATTCGGTGTGAGCGTCCTGGGTTCGAATCCACGGACTGCCACATGTGTTAGTAATATTTCATTAATCGATTTTAGGAGTAGAGTTGGTTGTTGGATAGAACATAATACAGTATATAATATATATGATAGCAAGGTAAAAGACTTTAATATAGCCAAGGATTGTATATAGCTTTTATCATAGCCTATTTATACCCTAGATTTGGTAGAGTGAATGGAGTTGGGTAGCATTGAGTGGGTTTACCTTCCTCCATTATAAGTGCACAACATATATAATAATAATAACAACAATATACCAAACCATAATAATAACAATGTAATAATAACAATACAAATAATAATGATAATACCGGTACCGGTACTAAATAATAATAAAACAAATATATATATATATATATATATATATATAAAATAAAGAATATAATATAATAATACGTCCACCTATCATTAAACTATTTTTCTCTCTCCTTCTTTCCTTTGTTCATGGGTCTTAATAATCTGTCCATATATGTCTCTCTCTCTCTCTCCCCCCCCCCCCCACACACAATTATCCATCCCCCCCCCCCAACACTCTCCAGCTTTCTTATAACGTTATATTTATTCTTGGCTGGTATTATACTCTTTCACTCTCTCTCTCTCTCTCAACTGGATAGTCAATAGAAACTGAGACAGGACATAAGCGCAGCTCAATTCTTGCAAACTACAAATAGGTGAATACAAATAGGTGAATACACATACACACACAGACATACATGCACTCACACACAAACAAACACAAATACAGACAGAAACAAACCCACACACACACACACACCCACACAAACCCACACACACACACACACACACAAACCCACACACACACACACACAAACCCACACACACACAAACCTACACACACACACACACAAACCCACACACACACACACTCAAAACCCACACACACACACACACAAACCCACACACACACACACACAAACCCACACACACACACAAACCCACACACACACACAAACCCACACACACACACAAACCCACACACACACACACACACAGTCATTACATTACAGCACACGTAATGTTTGTAATATTGAAGGCCACTAACTATATATACCCTCCATAAAGAGATGGGTCCTTTTTATGGTCCCCTTTCTTCCTCATGCTTAGCCCCACCTAGCCCCCAAACCTACACACACACACACACACACAAACCCACACACACACACACACACACACACACACAGTCATTACATTACAGCACACGTAATGTTTGTAATATTGAAGGCCACTAACTATATATACCCTCCATAAAGAGATGGGTCCTTTTTAGGGTCCCCCTTCTTCCTCATGCTTAGCCCCATTAGTTTTCAGATCTTAAGACGTTAGCCCCATTAGTTTGTCGATTTCAAAACCTTTCGTCACATTTCTATATAAATATCAAGACCTTTCGGGCCATTTAGGTGTTAATGTCTTCCTGGCGAGCGAGAGCGAGCCTGAAATTTTAATAGAAATCGACCTTCGACCTGGATATTTTTCTATCGAAAAATGAACAAATTTATCTTGAAGCGGGGTCTAGGGAGTGTATTATTTAAGCTTGATGAAGGTCTAGCGAGGACACTAAATAATACATGCATATATAATTAAAATAGACCCCCCCAAACAAACTAACCAGTGTCCCCTACAGATCCCGTTGTACGGTCGCGCTAATAAGTCATGTCCCAGCTGTCATTACGTTTGGCTTTCTCTGTGCTGTATTTATGTCTGTCAGATGTTGAATAGGGTGGGTAAGTGTAGGAACATGTTTGTATATTTCACTCAATATGAAGAAATGAAGCTTAGATATTGCTGTTACCAATTATTGATCAAAACATACTTGGTGCTGAGACATCACTTATTAGCGCGACTGTACATAAACTCTCCCTGTTATATTATAGCCCTATAGTGTTATTATTTATACTTTTATGGAGGGGCAGGGAGTTATATACTGTATATATATATATATATATAGCACGGAATTGTGAGCGGGAATTAATATATCACAAGTATCGCATAACTTATAATCTCTCTATATATATATAATACCGTTACTCCCTCCCTCTCTCTCTCTCTCTCTCTCTCTCTGGTTCCTTCTCGATCTCACACTCTCTTCATTCGAACTCTAACTCTAAACTTATCTAACTCACTTTAAACTCTCTCTCTCTCTCTCTCTCATAATCTACTGGTGGTAACGCCCAGGGCCCTCATGTAAAAGTCTGCCGTTCGAACCCCGCTAGCAAGTAAACGCATTTGGAAACACCTTATTTGCGTTCTTTCACGGAAGGAAGGTCGGGAGAGAGAGAGAGAGAGAGAGAGAGAGAGAGAGAGAGAGAGAGAGAGAGAGAGAGAGAGAGAGAGAGAGGAAGGTGAGTCATTGGCGAGTTGGAGATGTGAGTGAGTGAACGATGAGTGAAACGTGAGAATGTTAAGGGGGGTGGGCTGTTTTTCTGGACCCCTTCTCCCTCATGTTTAGCATATTAGTTTTGAGATTTCTAAGACGTTTTTTCTATTAGTTTGGCGATTTTGAGACCTTCCGCCCCATTTCTTGGTCAATATTTAAACCTTTCGTGCCATCTAAGTGTCGATTTATTCCTGGCGAGCGATAGCGAGCCAGGTATTTATCTAGCAGAATTATCAGCTTAAGGGGGTAGGGTATACAGGGTGTCCCGCGAGTTTTGTCAAATACTTCCAGAGATGAAAGATTAAGTAATTCTAAGTACAAACTGTTATATACACATAGGCTTTTTGGGGCTTTGTTTTGTAGTTATGGACCCTTAAAGTCGGCATTTTGGTGTTTTTTGTAATTTCTAACCCTGTTTTTCTTCAATAAGATGAGGATAGGAAAACAAACTATACATTGTATTATGAAGCATGATATCAATACTTCAAACGGACACCAAAAACTTCCCTACATCGTACTTTATATTCCCTTGACATGGAGTTGAATATTACAAGAAACCAACAAAACTTAATTTTAAGCTCATCATCATGGAAAGAAGAAAGGAGCTACAGACATTGTTGGTGTTTTCATTAACCCTTTGGCTGCAGCTATGTTTGGGCTATTTAGGGCATATTCAGGCACTCCTGAATGATAAATCAAGCATCTGCATTAAATGAAGTGTATTCTGCCGAAAACTAGGCGAAAATAGCTTCAAAATGACACCAGAACGGACCGTGTAGGCCCTACTTGGTCTGGTTCACTCGCAGTGGTCCCAGTGAAACGCGAGAACCCCGCTATTATGTAACACTCGCTCGCTTGGCTACACTGATGAGAGAAACAGAGAGAGACTCGCCCGAGACACAGCCTAGCTCAGTGAGCCGCTCGGTGCTCTGAGGGTCGGAGGTGGGCCCCTCACGCTCCCACCCACTGACACTCGATTTTTACGTTTTTTACAGGCTTTTAGAGCCTGGAAATTGCTGTAACTTGCCAAAACATTCCAGAATGTCACCCGCAGCGAAAGAGTTAAGTATTGATAATACAGCATTTAACGTTATCGCTATTCATTTTCATTACTCGGAAAATGGGTTTAAACTGACAGAAAACACCAACAAATCCTCTGTAGCTCCTTTCTTCTTTCCGTGATGATGAGCTTAAAATTAAGTTTTGTTGGTTTCTTGTAATATTCAGTTTGAAGTATTGATATCATGCTTCATGATACACTGTATAGTTTTTTTTCCTATCCTCATCTTATTGAAGAAAAACAGGGTTAGAAATTACAAAAAACACCAAAATGCCGACTTTAAGGGTCCATAACTACAAAACAAAGCCCCAAAAAGCCTATGTGTATATAACAGTTTGTACTTAGAATTACTTAATCTTTCATCTCTGGAAGTATTTGACAAAACTCGCGGGACACCGTGTATTTATTGGTCTATATATTTAGTTATTTATTTATGATATGTTTAGTTTCCTTCCTAGACCTTCATCAAGCTTAAAAAAACGTCCCCAAGATCCCCCTTCTAGATAAATGTGTACCGGGTACATTTTTCGGTAGAAAAAAAAATCCCGGACGAAGGTCGTTTCATCCTAAAATAAAGGCTCGCTATCGCTGGACAAGAAAAAATCGACACCTAAATGGTACGAAATGTCTTAATATTAGCAAAGGAATTAGGTGAAAGCTCTTAAAATCGCCAAAGTAATGGGCTGAACGTCACTAAATCTGAAAACTAATGGGGCTAAACATGAGGGAGACAAGAGGGCCTGATAAAAACAAAAAAACAACCATGCTCCCTAAAATACGGTTGTAGTATGGTCGCTCTAATAAGTCATGTCCCACGTGTCATTACGTTTGGCTTGCTCTGTGCTGTATTAATGTCTGTCAGATGTTGAATAGGGCGGGTAGGTGTAGGAACATGTTTGTATATTTCACTCGATATAAAGAAATGAAGCTTAGATATTGCTGATACCAATTATTGATCAAAACATACTTGGTGCCGAGACATGACTTATTAGCGCGATTGTACATTAATAAACACATACAATATAATTCAACCTACCGTACTGTCCCTCCATCCCAAGCCTACATTACCCCTTTCAGGATCTAAGACGCTTTTAAGTAGTTTAGGAAAGATCTCTAGGTGTGGAAAGGGTAAAACTACACCAATTAACCCTCAGACCTTCACAGTTCCTCTCTAAGCTGAATAAAATCATCTACTTATAACCACAACCAAATGATGAAATACGTCATTGGCTTTTGAGAGGGTTAGTACGGTATTGCATGTCCGTTATTAAGGTAGCCCACCTCGCTTTTTGTTTTATCTTTCTCTCCCTCTCTCTTTGGCTTGTATCCATTCGGCCCCATTCAGCCTACAGTTTTAAGACGTTTACCCCATCCAGGTGTCAATGTTTTCCTGGCGAGCGGTAGCGAGCCAGCATATATATATTTTTGTTTTGACAGCAAGCTAATTTTGTACATTTTTCGATAGAAAAATTTCTCCGGCGAAGCCGGATTTCTCCATACAATGCTGGCTCACTATCGCTCGCCAGGAAGAAATCGACACCTGGATGGGAATAAACGACTTCAAACAGTTGGCTGAGTGGGGCCGAATGGATACAAGCCAGGAAAAGAGAGAAAAGGAGAGAAAGATAAAAAACAAAAAACTCATGACCCCCCTTAATCAGTGTTTACGGCTCCAACTTCCTTATAGCCTGATACTTGCAAGAGGTCACTTAAGGGGAGAGGAGTCGTTTTTATGACCCACCTTCTTCCTCATGTTTAAATCCATTAGTTTTCAGAATATGTGACGTTCGGCCCATTAGTTTGGCGATTTTAAGACCTTTCGCCCTGTCTTTGTCAATATTAAGAATTTTCGTGTCATTGTAGTTGTCGATTTTTTTCCTGGCGAGCAATAGCGAGCCTGTAATTGAACAGGAACCGACCTTTGGCCGGGACATTTTTCTATCGAAAAATGTACAAATTGATATTAAAGGAGGGTCTTGAGGGTGTTTTTTGAGGTCTGGGGAGGAAACTAAAAACATGAATAAAAAGATAAATAAATGAATACATTAAATGGAGTTAATATGACTAATATTCCCGAAAGGTCAGTCAGAGAGAATAGGTGTAAAATTATACAACCCATTTGCTCCAGCCCTTTTTGAATGACAAAGGTTATGGGGTCACGATATATGGATTAACCCCTTCTGTACCGGCGACGTCTTTTTCATTTTATTCTCCCTATATTTAGACGATTTTGTGCAGCTTAGGACGGATCTATGGAAGCTAAAGAATGAACCGAGATATATTATTATATCTCTGCTAAATATTGAACTTCCTTAAGGGGGGTGACCTGTTTTGTTTTATTTCTGTCCTTTTCTCTCTTTCTCTGGCTTGTATCCATTCGATCCCATTCAGCCAACTATTTTAAGACGTTTATCCCCATCTAGGTGTCGATTTCTTCCTAGCGAGCGATAGCGAGCCAGCATTATATGAAGAAATCCGGCTTCGCCGGAGAAATTTTTCTATCGAAAAATGTACAAATTTAGCCTGCTGTAAAACAAAAATGAAAAATATGCTGGCTCGCTACCGCTCACCAGTAAAAAAATTACACCTGGATGGGGATAAACGTCTTAAAACAGTAGGCTGAATGGGGCCAAATGGATACAAGCCAGAGAAAGATAGAAAAGGACAGAACAATAACAGGTCACCCCCCTTAACCCATTATTTATACCGGTGATGTACTTTTCATGAATTTATGGCAACTATTAGACGACTTTCTTCAGCTTAGGAAGGACGTCTACTCATTTAAATGCTACAGACTATCTCAATTAATCCTCAATATATCCTTCCAAAGCTTATAGTTTCCTCCCTAGACCTCCATCAAATTAAAATAAAACACATCCATTAGATCCCCCTTCGAGATTAATGTTTACATTTTTCGGTAGAAGAATGTCACGGCCGAAGGCCAGTTCCTCCACAATTACAGGCTCGCTATCGCTCGTCAGAAAAAAATTGACACCTAGAGGGCACGAAAGGTCTTAATATTGACAAAGAAATAGGGCGAAAGGTCTTAACATCGACAAACTAATGGGGCAAACGTCTTAAAATCTTAAAACTAATGGGGATCAGCATGGGGAAGAAAGGGGACCATAAAAACGGCCCATCTCCCCTTAATTTCCGCATGAATAAAACTATTTCACATAATCTCCCTCCGATCTAGTTTCCGATGCCAATACAATAACAAAAGAGCCTCAACATAGTACCAGAAATAACTTGCTCTTGGAACATTGCCGTAAACATCGCTTGTGTGATACCACCTGTAAGCCGGTGGTAACACGAACGCTTTTCCGCCAATTTTCAAGGAGTACGTTTTTTTCTCCTACTATTTTTATTTTATTTTATTTTTTTATTTTTTTGCATTGGAATCGGAAAGTAGATCGAAGATAGATAATGTTAGGTAGTTGAATTTTAATGGAACATATATATTTTGAAGCTGCCAGACTATAATTACCCATAACAATTGCCGGAAAAATAGCTGGTATAACCCTGCCTTTAGACAGAGTACATACACCTGTAACCTGTCTCGGGTGTTATACATTGATAGGTCCGTGCGAAGGGAGGACCAATAGGGCTTACTGATGGCGTTGTTGTTGTTGTTGTTGTTAGGGCAACGCTCATTTAATATTGTTATTTCTCGGTTATTACTGAACCCAATGTAATGATCTATCACACATGTATACTCTGATCTATTGTTATTTCTCGGTTATTACTGAACCCAATGTAATGATCTATCACACATGTATACTCTGATCTATTGTTATTTCTCGGTTATTACTGAACCCAATGTAATGATCTATCACACATGTATACTCTGATCTATTGTTATTTCTCGGTTATTACTGAACCCAATGCAATGATCTATCACACATGTATACTCTGATCTATTGTTATTTCTCGGTTATTACTGAACCCAATGTAATGATCTATCACACATGTATACTCTGATCTATTGTTATTTCTCGGTTATTACCGGTACTGAACCCAATGTAATGCTCTATCACACATGTATACTCTGATCTATTGTTATTTCTCGGTTATTACTGAACCCAATGTAATGCTCTATCACACATGTATACTCTGATCTATTGTTATTTCTCGGTTATTACTGAACCCAATGTAATGATCTTTCACACATGTATACTCTGATCTATTGTTATTTCTCGGTTATTACTGAACCCAATGTAATGCTCTATCACACATGTATACTCTGATCTATTGTTATTTCTCGGTTATTACTGAACCCAATGTAATGATCTATCACACATGTATACTCTGATCTATTGTTATTTCTCGGTTATTACTGAACCCAATGTAATGATCTATCACACATGTATACTCTGATCTATTGTTATTTCTCGGTTATTACTGAACCCAATGTAATGATCTTTCACACATGTATACTCTGATCTATTGTTATTTCTCGGTTATTACTGAACCCAATGTAATGCTCTATCACACATGTATACTCTGATCTATCCTCTAGGCTGTAATGGAGCCCTTTTTATACATTTGGTCCTGTACGTCGCGCCACATGCCTTGTAGTTAACACGGCCGTTTGGACTTTTATTGTTATGTACAGTAGTAAGATAGTTACAAGGGATAGTTTGTATATCAAAGACCTTGCATTCCGTTCCGGGGATATACTTGAAGTGGAAAGAGAGAAAGAGAGAGAGAGAGAGAGAGAGAGAGAGAGAGAGAGAGAGAGAGAGAGAGAGAGAGAGAGAGAGAGAGAGAGAGAGAGAGAGAGAGATTGTGTAGTGCATTACATTCATTACAGAGTGTGCAAAATACTATCTACTCTCTTCTTGAACTGCTCTACTAAACAACTGATTTGTAATCTGAGGGAAATTTATTCCAGGTAGAACAGATCATATATGTGAAAAAGTTTCCACAAATGAGTAAAGTAAGGGAGTGCATGAGTAAAGTAAGTGGTGAGTAATGAGTGGTGCATAAAGTAAGTGGTGAGTACAGTAAGAGTTATGAGTAAAGTAAGAGAGTAATGAGTAAAGTAAGGGAGTGATGAGTAAAGTAAGAGTGATGAGTAAAGTAAGAGTAATGAGTAAAGTACGAGTGATGAGTAAAGTAAGAGAATAATGAGTAAAGTAAGAGAATAATGAGTAAAGTAAGATAATAATGAGTAAAGTAAGAGAGTAATGAGTAAAGTAAGAGAGTGATGAGTAAAGTAAGAGAGTGATGAGTAAAGTACGAGTGATGAGTAAAGTAAGATAATAATGAGTAAAGTAAGAGAATAATGAGTAAAGTAAGATAATAATGAGTAAAGTAAGAGAGTAATGAGTAAAGTAAGAGAGTGATGAGTAAAGTAAGAGAGTGATGAGTAAAGTAAGAGTGATGAGTAAAGTAAGATAATAATGAGTAAAGTAAGAGAGTAATGAGTAAAGTAAGAGAGTAATGAGTAAAGTAAGAGTGATGAGTAAAGTAAGATAGTAATGAATAAAGAGAGTAATAAGTAAAGTAATAAAGTAATGAGTAAAGTAAGAGATTAGTGAGTAAAGAACGTGGTGAGTAAAGTAAGAGTAATGAGTAAAGTAAGAGATTAGTGAGTAAAGAAAGTGGTGAGTAAAGTAAGAGTAATGAGTAAAGTAAGAGAGTAATGAGTAAAGATAATCATGAGTAAAGTAAGAGTAATGAGTAAAGTAAGAGAGTGGTGAGTAAAGTAAGAGAGTAATGAGTAAAGAAATAGAGTGATGAGTAAAGTAAGAGAGTAATGAGTAAAGATAATCATAATCTCTCTCTCTCTCTCTCTATCTATCTATCTATCTATCTATCTATCTATCTTTTACACACACACATACACAGGAACACACGTACACGAACAGATACTCACACACACACACACACTCCGGAACACTTGTGCTTTTTTGCTTTTTGATAGTTATCCCCGATCACCTGTCATGCATGCACTCACTTACACTATCTTACTTTACTCACCACTCCGATCACCTGTCATGCATGCACTCACTTACACTATCTTACTTTACTCACCACTCTTACAGTGGTGAGTAAAGTAAGATAGTGTAAGTGAGTGCATGCATGACAGGTGATCGGGGATAACTATCAAAAAGCAAAAAAGCACAAGTGTTCCGGAGTGTGTGTGTGTGTGTGAGAGTATCTGTTCGTGTACGTGTGTTCCTGTGTATGTGTGTGTGTAAAAGATAGATAGAGAGAGAGAGAGAGAGAGAGAGAGAGAGAGAGAGAGAGAGAGAGAGAGAGAGAGAGAGAGAGAGAGTAATTAGATGGGGAGAGGGGAGGCGGGGGAGGAGGGAGGAAAGAGCTACCAAAAGGGGAGTGGGAGTAGGTAAGGCAGGAAAAAACGTAAGAAGGAAGGAAGGAAAGGAGGAAGGAATGAAGGAAGGAAGGAAGGAAGGAAGGAAGGAAGGAAGGAAGGAAAGGAGGGAGGGAGGGAGAAAGGAAGGAAGGAGGAAGGAAGGAAGGGGAGGGGAAGTAGGTAAGGCAGGAAAAAAGGAAGGTTAGAAGGAAGGAAAGGAGGAAGGAGAATACACGAAGAACAACGGACAGAGGAAGAAACGTGGACGAATAAAAGGAAGGAGGAAGTATATGAAGAGGAGAGAGAGGGTGAGACAGATAGATAGAGAGAGAAAGAGGAAAAGAGGAAGAAAGAAAGAAAGGGATGGAGAGGAACTAAGGAAATAAGGGAGGGAAGGAGAAGAGAAGGAAGAGAAAGACAGAAAAGACCGAACAAGAGAAGTGGGAGGGGAAGTAAACGGGGAGGAAGGAGAGAAGGGGGGGGGGGAGAGAGGGGGAGGAGTAGATGGGGAGAGGGAGGAGGGAGGAGAAGTAGACGGGGAGGGGTGGGGGTAGTGGGGGAGGGGGAGGCGAGGGAGGAGGAGTTACCAAACATAGTGTGGGAGTAGGGAGGGAGGGAGGGAGTAAGTTACACCTGGATTGCTTGAGGTGTTCCGCTCCCCCCCCCCCCTCCCCCTCTCTCTCTCTCTCTCACTAACTCAACCCGTGTCTACTCCACCCTCTCTCTCTCTCTCTGCTTTACTGTCCTTGTCTCAAACTCAGTAGTATGCACATTTTTCTTTGCTTTAAAGCCGGACTGCCTAGTAAGAACTGCAAAGTCTGGGCAGTGTATTCTATTCAACTCTTTGTAACACACACACACACACACATTCTGACTAAGATGTTACTCTCTTTTCCCCAGACACACGAACAAATAACTTAAACTGTGTTTTGTTACAACCCAACTGCCCCCTACTAACATCTCCTAATCATGCCAGACATTAGTCGCAGGGCAGTACTATATTTCCAATTTTCCCTTACCCACTCTAAACCACTGTTTGGACACTTGTGGCATCAGTGTTTTAGAGGGAAAGCAGCTTTGAGGGGTCGCTAGATCTGCTGTTGCTTGATTTTCTTTGTACTCCTATGTACTCTCTTATTCATTCCCTGTCTACTTCTCTCTCTCTCTCTCTCCCTCTACTTCTCTCTATCATCACTCTCTCTCACTCTCTCTCTCTGTTCACACCGGATAAAATGGTCTCAAACAACCTTGCAAGGATCAGTCAACCTGTTGCATACACCCTCTCTCTCGTTCCTTCACATTTCCCTTCCTTCATCCCATTTTTTACATCACTATATTTGTGGTTTCCGCTCAAAATGTTACCCCCCCCCCCCTTCTCTCTCTCTCACACACGCACGCACGCACGCACAGCCACACACACACACAGCCACACAGAAAATTAAATATTAAATAAAACTTGCGCTACTACCGGTTTATAATATATATAATAACGTCTCACATCACATATGTTGATCGGTTCACTACAGGCTACCAAACGCTAACCACAACAACACAGTCACGCACACACACAGTCACATAACCATTACATAAAACTTCCGCTACTACCGGTCTAAACAGGTAATATACTGTATAATGTCTTACAACACACGTGTACATCGGTTCACTACAGGGTACCTCCACACACACACACACACACACACACACACACACACACACACACACACACACACACACATGCATACACAATCATTACATGAAACCTTCACTATTACCGGTCAATAATATATAATTATATATATATAATTATATATATATATATATATATATATATATATATATATATATATATATATACGGTATATATAATTTACATATATATATTTATATTTATATATATATATATATATATATATATATATCTATATATATATATATATATATATATATATATATATATACAGTATATACAGCACACGTGTTCATCGGTTATCACACAGACTACCTAACGCTACAGTACCTAACAATAGGTACTGTACCGTACTGAAAGAGAGATAGAGATTTTGTTGTCAGGGTATATTTTCAGACTGTTGTTAATTAAGGCGACGGTAAATTGAGGCCCTTAGCAACTGATTCCTTGATACTGAAGAGAAAGATATGAAACTACTGTGTCTGCGTCATATTAACCCCTTCTGTACCGGAGACGTCTTTTTAATTTTATTCTAGCTCTATGTAGACGATAATATTAAGTTGAAGAAGGGCCTCTAATAATAAAGGGCTTCGAACTATCCTATTTATCCCTTTTTACAACCACAGATCCTTCTTAAACTGCACAAAATCGTCTAAATATAGCTAGAATAAAATACAAAAGACGTCATCGGTACAGAAGGGGTTAATGCCAATGTATTCAATGTTCGCTGTACGGTAGTCAAATTAATAGTTCGCCCAAACTATGAATAAACAAGTTATAATGAGCTATCTTTGCAAATTGTTATATAAATGGTGCAGATATTTTGCATGCGCCTGTACTGTAAACCACAAGTGCAAGGAGTAACAGGATGGTGCTCTCTCTCTCTCTCTCTCCCTCTCTCTCTCTCCTGCTACCACACGTGCAGAGAATACCATGACGGCGCTTTCTTTCTCTCTCACACATACTCATTATCGCTCTCTCTCTCTCTCTCCTTCAATTGTCCTTCTCATCTTTACGTTGTTCCATTGTCCCTATTATTACTTTATCTTTGCTTTCCTCGCTCATGATTTCACTTAGTCTCTCACTCTAACTCACGTTCTCTCTCACTTTAACTCTTTTTCACTCTAACTCACTCATTCTTTCACTTGAAGTATCTCTCTCTCTCTCTCTCTCTCTCCCTCACATACACACACACACACACTCTCTCTCTATCACACACACAGACATATACACGTGGGATATTTTCAGTTGACTATCGGTACTATGCTACCGCGAGACAGTGACATGACATTGCTGTATATCTGTGGTTTCCTCTCTCTCTCTCTCTCTCTCTCTCTCTCTCTCTCTCTCTCTCTCTCTCTCTCTCTCTCTCTTATATATAATTCTGTATTTTCTCACTGGTTCATTCTTTCTTTTCTTTCCCAATTTCTATCTCACTCTCACTCTCTCTCTCAATCTTCCTTTTCCACGCTCCCCATTCCTTAATCTTCCATAATTGCTTCCGTTTCCTTCCTTCTTTCCTTCCATCCTCCCCCTATTCCGCTCTAGCTTTCATTTGCCTTCCTTCCTCTCTTTCCCTCCTTCTCTCTTTACCCCCTTCCTTCCTCCCGCTCTCTTTCGTCCTTCATTTCATTTTTGCTTTACTCTCAGCCCTCCTTCGTCCCTCTCTATTTTCCTTCCTCTCATATCCCCCCCCCCCCCTCTCTCTTTCTCTCCCTCATTTTCTTATCTCTTTCCTCTTTTTACCACGCTTTTCTTTCCTTTCCTTTTATCCTTCCCTCCCCCTCAGTCTCTCCTTCCCTATTCCTTGTACCATACATAATCGCCTCTCCTCTCCACTCCCTGCCATCTACTATCAATCCTACAACATCAACTTGTACTATCCTTCACCTTTACTACCATCCCATATCCTCTTTGACTAATCCAAATATCCTACATAATCGCCTCTGATCCCCTCTTCCTCCATCTATCTTTCTACTGGTAATCCTACTATCTTCAATTCTCCTCTCCTTCCTCTAATCATCCCATATCCTCTTTGACTAATCCAAATATCCTACATAATCGCCTCTGATCCCCTCTTCCTCCATCTATCCTTCTACTGCTAATCCTACTATCATTTATAATCTTATCCATCTTCTACTACCATCCCATATCCTGTTCTCTCATCCTGATAGCCTACTTAATCACCTCTACTCTCCACTCCCTCCATTTGTTCCTTCTACTACTAACTATCTATATATATCCTATCCCTCCATTTCTCACATTGTAGGTGGTAGCCCAGGTTCGAATCCCGGTAGGATCACATGCTTTCATTAATTTCATTGGGAGAAGTGTTTGTGGTTGGGAGTGAAATTAATAAAAAAAATAGACTATTATTGAATTTTCCAAGGAAGTTCAGGTTCTAAGCATCGATATTTGTCCTACTTAAAACCTAGAATACGTTTCTAGTGCACAAGAGTATAAGACATAAAATAAAATAAATAAATAAATCTATCTACCACAAGGCCACATTATGTTGAATTATTATTAAATATCGATGTCGAAAGGTTTTACTTACTTATAGCCCGACTCTCGCAAGTGTGCAATTCAGTTTAGTTCAGATAATTGCGAGATACGGTACGCATTAAACAGAGGGCTATTTTCGGCTAGGATAAGATAACAAAGAACAGCACAATATGACTAAAATAAAATAAGTAAATACAAAAGTAAATAAGAAAATAAATAAAGAGGGTTCCATCCACATTTACCCATATTAAATAAATTATCTCAGTCCAACATTTTCTTTCTTCTCACCCCCATTTTCTTTCTTCTCACCCCCGATTTTCTTTCTTCTCACACCCCATGTTCTTTCTTCTCACGCCCCATTTTCTTTCTTCTCACACCCCATTTTCTTTGATAATTTCCTTTCTTCCCATCCACACCTCCCTCACCCTTCTATAAGCTTCCCAGTTCTCCCCACTTTACTCCTGTCTCCCCTCTTTCTTCCTCTCTCCCCACCTTCCTTCCCCTCCTCTTCAAAGTCCACCCCTTCCTCCTCTTCTATCTCCCCCCTCCCTCACCTTCCATCTCCCCCCTCCCCACCTTCCATCTCCAAAGGCCCCCCCCCCCCACTCTTCCACCATCTTCCTTCCACCATACAGTATAATCTCCCCTTTCCTTCCTCTTCCATCTCCCAACTTATCCCCACCTTCCCCCCCCCCCTATTCCATCTCCCAACACCCCCCTTTCCTCCTTCCCTCTCCTACAACCCCCTTCACTCCACCACCTCCCTCTTAAATCCCACAATCTCCCCATCCCAACATCATCTTCCCACGTCTCTATCTTGCCTCCCACTCCCTACCTTCATCTCCCCCTACCCCCTCCCTACCTTCCTCTCCCCCCAACCCATCACCCCCCACCCTCTACCTACCTTCATTCTCTCCCTACTCCATCACCCCACCTTCATCTCCCCCACCCCTCCCTACCTTCACTATCCCCCACCCCTCCCTACCTTCATTATCCCCCCACCCCCTCCCTACCTTCATTATCCCCCACCCCTCCCTACCTTCACTATACCCCCACCCCTCCCTACTTTCATTATTCCCCCACCCTATCACCCCCTACCTTCATCTCCCCCACCCCCTCCCCACCTTCATTCTACCCCCACCCCTACCTCCTCCCTTCCATTCGCCTATCTCACAGTTTGAGGAAAAATCTTCGTTTATTTCCCCCCAGACCTCCCCCCCCCCTTTTCTTCCTCCGTCCACCCATCCATACACTTTCCCTCTCCACCGATTATCCCACTTCCTTCCTTCCAACCCCAACCTCTCCTTCTCCACATCCTTCCTTCTTTCCATTATTCACCCCATCTATCCATCGTTCTTTCCATCTATCCCCTATGCATCACCCCACTCATTTAATTAATGTATCTACTATCCTTTTCCCTCAACTTTCCCTTCATAATTGTTAAAGGGCACAGGGCCCTGGGTGTGGCTTTGGCGTCCCGGGCGTTTCCGCGCCCTCCTAAGCCCCTTGCCTGGGAGCGGCTTCGGTCACCTGGGCTTTCTTATTGGTAAAGCTGGGAGGGTTCTGTGGGGGCGCTTGGCCATGGCCTTGGCCTTGCTCAGGACCTTGCGGCTGTTCGGTCATTCAGCCTGGGGAACAACAACAACTATCCTTCTCCACCCCATTGTCCCTCAAATCTATCCCCTGCCCATCACCCCATCCTTATTTACATCTATCCACTATCCATCTCCACCCCTTCCTTCCATCCATCATCAACCTTTTCTTTCCACTCTATCCGTCCTTCCATCTATCCACTGTCCATCACCCCATCCTTCTTTACATCTATCCACTATCCATCTCCACCTCCTCCTTCCATCCACCCCAGCTCCCCTTCACCACTACATCTATAGCCTTGCTTCCCTACCAGTCTAATATCCTTTAACCCTCCATCCCAGTTGCTCATCCAATCTTGCATCACTCCACTTACAATATCTCTTCTCTCTCTCTCCCCCCCATTAGGCTTTACCCATTTATCTTTCCTCCCTTTATCTCTAATTTCCCCTCCCAGTCTTACAATCACCCCCCCCCCCCTATATAATTCTTCCCTCCCTCAACTGTTTTGCTTCCCATCACCAATTGTATAGCATTCCACTCTCTTCTCCTCCACCCCACCCCCATTTTGCACGTAATCCTGTACCATCCCCACCACATCCCTTCTCCTGTCCCACTCACCACTCCACCCCCTCCCTTCACCTCTTCACCCCCCACCCCTCATTTCTATATGATCTTTCTCCTTCCACCTTCCCTTCACTTCTTCCCCCCACCTATTCTCTCCTCCTTCCCATCATATATCACCCCATTCCCATTTCTTCCCCCCCCCCACCTATCCTCTCCCTCCCCCATTCCTATCTGTTATCTCCCTCCTTCCTATCTTATACTATCCCACGACCACTCCCCCATCCCTCCTCCCCAACCCCACCTTCTTATTACCACCACCCTTTCACGTTTTCCCGATATTTGCACCCCATCCCTCCCTTCTTCCCACCCCACATCTCCTCCCCTCCCTTCTTACCCCCTACCTCTCCCCCCCCTTTACTTCTTCCCACTCCACCTCTCCTCTCCCTCCCCTACCTCTTCTCCCCTTTTACTTTTTCCCCCTCCTCTCACTTATTCCCAGCCTACCTCCCCTCCCCCTCACTTCTTCTCAACCTACCTCCCCTCACCCTCTCAGCTCCTTTCTTCCCACCCCACCTCTCCTCCCCCTCCCTCCACCCATACCTCCCCTCCACCTGGCCACCCACCCAGAGTTCCGAAGTACAATAATTACACAAGTGCAACCGTGAGCCGCCACCACCACCGCCACCACCAGCCTAGTCTACAGCGGCAAGCACACACACACACACACCATTCCTCCCTCCGTATTTACCTCTTCTCAAATAATATACCCTTTCTCCACAATACACACATCAACCACGCTCCATCTTCACCTCTCCATCAACATACCCTATCCCTTACACAAACACACACAGCAACCACTCTCTCCATCTTCACCTCTTGCAACATCCCCTATCCCTTACACACACACACACACAGCAACCACTCCATCAACATCCACTAACCCTTACACACACACACACATCAACCACACTCTCCATCAACATCCCCTAACCCTTACACACACATAAAGCAACCACTCTCTCCATCAACATCCCCTATCCCGTACACCAAACCCACACACACACACACACACATTAAGCCCCCTCTCCATCTCCACCTCTCCTGGCATCACCTCCCTGTCCCCCCCCCCACCGTCTTTTATACAACGCACAGTAGCTAGCAACACACAACCCCCATCCCACTCTCTACCTCCCCTCCACCCCCCACTCTCCTCCATGCCACTCCCCTTCTACTCTTATACCTTCCCTCCCTCCACCCTCCCACTCTCATTCTTACATCACCCACACCACCTCCCCATCCTACTTTTCACCCCATGATCCTCCTTCCAATTCTCCACCTTCCCACTCAGGGTGTCAAACCAGAGCAATTTTGTTTCTGAAGACTTCAATAAATAAGTGAAGGAATATAAAACAAAATACATAAACAAAGATTGTCTTGGCCATTTTATCACTTCTAAGACATGATTTGAATCATGAAATATAATTTTATCTTTGCATATACATTATACAATAATAAAGACTAACACGAATAGACTCGGCTTTCGTTTGACACCCTGTAAATTAAATCCCACTCTCATTCTCACATCAACCCACCCCACCCTCTTTTCAATCCCCCACCCCTCCTCCATCCCCTATATATTACCCTCTCCCCATCAACCCACCCCACCTCCCTTCAATCCCCCACCCCTCTTCTATCCCTATATATTACCTTCTCCCCAACATCCCACCCCACCTCCCTTCAATCCCCCACCCCTCTTCTATCCCTATATATTACCTTCTCCCCAACATCCCACCCCACCTCCCTTCAATCCCCCCCCCCCCTTCTTTCCCTTCATATTACCTTCTCCCCAACATCCCACCCTACCTCCCTTCAATCCCCCACCCCTCTTCTATCCCTATATATTACCTTCTCCCCAACATCCCACCCCACCTCCCTTCAATCCCCCACCCCTCTTCTATCCCTATATATTACCTTCTCCCCAACATCCCACCCCACCCCTCTTCTATCCCTATATATTACCTTCTCCCCAACATCCCACCCCACCCCTATTATATCCCTATATATTACCTTCTCCCCATCCTCCTTTCAATCCCCCACCCTTCCCCTATCCCTATATATTACCCTCTCTCCATCATCCCACTCAAGTCTTACATCATCCCCTCCCACCTCCCCCCTCGACGCTTCCACCTTCACCTGTCCTCCCCCACACTTCCCCCTCCACTCCCCTTACCTCTCTCCACTCTCTGTTTCATCCCGAATATCCCCCATTCCTTATTTCACTTTCCAATCGCCTCCCTTTCTTTCCCTCCTTATGTACCCCCCCCCCCCCTATCCTTCCCAATATCTTTCCTCCGTCTTCCATTTCCATTATCCTTCCCACTATCTTTCCTCCATCTTCATTTCCTATTATTATTCCTCCATTTTCCCTTCCCATTATCACATCATCCCATCCCATCTTTCCCCACCCCTATATCTCTCATCTCCCCAGCTAATATCGCCTCCTCCCCTCCCCTTCCTCTCCTCTCCCCTCCACCCCCACCTCTCAGCTCTCCACCAGTACAATAATTATTACCCTACCACACGTGCACCCTTCAACCACAACCAGACTTTCCTATACCGGTAGAAAGCACACACGCATACATACAAGCGCACACACACACACACACACATACATACACGCATAAAAGCACTAACACATACATACAAGCACACACACACACACACACATACATACACGCATAAAAGCACTAACACATACACATACACATACACATACACATACACACACACTATTTTTTTTTATACACATCTATATTTACCCTGTCCATCTCCCTCATTTTCTATCTACTATCATCCCAGCTCCATCTCTTCTCCAACAAGTCCTCACCACCCCTCCACCAAACCCCACATCTGAACCACCACCATCCCACCTCTCCTTTACTCCCCCCTCTACTCCACCTCTCCCTCTTCTCACGAACTCTCTCACCTCCCCCACCCAGCCCCAGCACTCCACTTTTCAGCACTCCACCAGAACAATAACTCCACCACCACATGTCTGCAGCCCTCAATCATGATCAGAGTTCCACAGTATGTCACCAGGCAAAACGCAGACACATATACAGAGAGAGAGAGAGAGAGAGAGAGAGAGAGAGAGAGAGAGAGAGAGAGAGAGAGAGCACACACACACTACCGGTAGCTACTATTTCCACCTCCCCTCATTTTCTTTATCATCACACCTTCCCCCCTCCCCACACTTCTACCCTTCCAACCCCCTTTCTGCACCCCATACCCTCCTTCCATCACCTCCATACCCCTCCACAACCCCCCTCTACCAGTACCTGTCGGCCTGTCCCCTTCTCTCCTCCCCCCCCCCACCTTCCTCCACCACCACCTCCCCCATCCCTCTTCCCTCCACCTCCCCCCCCGCTCCACCTCCCCAGTTCCCACCCCCAGCACCACCTTTCAGCACTCCCCAGCACTACAATAATTACCCCACCACCACCACCACATGTGCAGCAGCCGTCAGCCATACTACAAGCACATACACACAACCCACACTCATATAGCCTACACGCAACCACACTCACATACACGCAAGCACACGCAACACATACACACTTAGACTGCCAGCATATACACAGCACATGATTCACTCACACACACACATACATACGAACACAAATACATGCATGCAAACGAATGAGGACTGAGATATACCTGACGCACACACACACACACGATCTCAGATATACACATGTACGTACACACATGACCTCAGACATAAGCATGCACACAAACACACACATGATATCACATATATATATATATATATATATATATATATATATATATATATATATATATATATATATATATATATATATGCCTACACCCACAATGATCGGAGACAAACACGCACACACAATGCTCTCAGGCATACGCAGGCCCACTCATTATCTCAGACATAGGCACGCGCACACATAATTTCAGACATAAGCACACACACATCATTTCAGACATACACACAAATCATTTCAGACATACACACACACATTACTTCAGACATACACACACACATTACTTCAGACATACACACACATGATCCCAGACAAACACACACATGATCACAGACACAGACACACGCACACACGATTCAGACAGCAGGCACACACACACACACACACGCACCAACATACACGGGGTGAGAGAGTACAGACATGTAGGCTGCCTGATCATCCCATTGAGTGAAAGAGAGATTATATATATATATATATATATACTGCATATATATATATATATATATATATATATATATATATATATATATATATATATATATATATATATATATATATATATATATATATATAATGGAAAGGTTATCAGTGATTAAATCACCATCCACCCATGTATCACACACGCACATATAGGCTACACACACACGCACACATACAGTATACCAGAAACAAATATTATAGAAAACAAAATACAGGTTATCACATCGAAATCAACATGCAATGCAGATATATACTGTACATAATTATATACATATTATACAGTACAGTACATGCAACCCAGAGAGAGTGAGTGAGTGAGTGAGTGAGCGAGAGAGAGAGAGAGAGCCAGAGCCAGACTAGAGCGACAGTCATGGTACTCAACGCTCTCTCTGTCAAACAGCCAGTACAAATATTACATAACAGGAAAGTACAGCTTTAATGGTTGGCAGACATGTAGCCTGGCTGTACTCAGTAGACAGAGAGAGAGAGAGAGAGTGTGTGAGAGCCAGAGCCAGACTAGAGCGACAGTCATGGTACTCAACGCTCTCTCTGTCAAACAGCCAGTACAAATATTACATAACAGGAAAGTACAGCTTTAATGGTTGGCAGACATGTAGCCTGGCTGTACTCAGTAGACAGCGAGAGAGAGAGAGAGAGAGAGAGAGAGAGAGAGAGAGAGAGAGAGAGAGAGAGAGAGAGGGGGGGGGGAGAGAGAGAGAGAGAGACTAGAGCGAGATAGAGAGAGAGAGAGAGACTAGAGCGAGATAGAGTACAAATATTGCATAAGTGAAGTTCATCTTTAATGGTACCAGATATGTAGCCTTGCAACCAGTAAACATAACAGGGAGGATGTAGAATTGTAGATAAATTGATGGATAGATAAATACATACATAGGCTAAATAGACAGATAGATATATACATAGACAGATATATAGACAAATAGATAGATAGACATATAGATATATAGACAAACAAATTAACAAATACAGATATAGACAAAGAGATATATAGACACAGATATAAATAGAGATAGATAAACATATAGATAGATAAACACAGGTAGGTAGCCTATACATAGACAGATATAAATAGATATACAGACAGGTACATATTTATATAAAGACAGATATATCATAGATTATTAAGTTAAACAATGGATATGTGATAGATTGAGACATGGTTTAAGCCGGTGTCACGCGGGCTCTTTACCCATCAACTTTTAGCGTCAACACTGGTCTGGCAGCTTACGAGAACAGCTTTTCAATAAGTATGTCACATAAAACTCATCTGTCCTCAGTCCTCACATCTAGTTTCCGATTCAAATACAAATTATTAATTTTAAGAAACTCGACTTCCTTCAATATAGCCTAGCTGAAATGCATGACAAAACACAACAAACAAAACAACAACAATAATAATAATAATGCAGTAATAGTAATAATAAAAATAAAGATAATAATAATCAACAGAAGAAATGTTGCCGGTAAAGTAAATAATAATAATAGGCTAGGCTAATAATAATAATAATAATAATAATAATAATAAAATAATTATAATAATATAATCATAATCATAAATATTGTCGGGAATGTATTGACCATGTCAAAATTGCCGATTAAACCTCTCGTGTGATACCCCTTTAGGCTACACTTAGCAAACAGACGGAAAACAAATAACCCCAATACATTCCATAGATAGATAAACCGACAAATAGATAAAGAGAGCATGATAAGCGGAATCTATATATAACAATGGACAATACGGTATATCAGTGTAATGGTTACCTATGCAAACTAATACATATACGAGAGAGAGAGAGAGAGAGAGAGAGAGATAATGGTTTACAGCAATGCACTTCAGTATTTCCAAACGTGTACTTTTTAGGTAATCTCTACGAGGTGCAATCACCCCATATACATTATGATGTAACTTTACCAACACACAAACTGTACTACACACCACATACAACACACATTACATAAAATACAAGTTTGATCATTATACAATGGTGCTTACCTTATAATAATGACTATAATTAAATAAACATACACACACACGCACACATTGAAAGTACCCAAGTGATATAATAATATTAATGGATAGGCTAGCCTATATATATATTAATGGATAGGCTAGCCTATATATATATTTCCTTGAATTACCTATACAATTAAAATAGGCCTAGCCTAAATCGACCTCTTTCCTTTTATTATAGACAAAAGGAATTACGACTACATAGCCTACAATAGAACAAATAACGATAACAATTCATAGTATGATATTGATACAAGCCTATAGGCTAGACTATATTTAAATATTGGGCATTTTTAAATATAGCCTGTAAATGTTAATAGGCTACTCAGCAAATATAATTTTGTCATCTTATGCAACGACTAGGCTATATAGCATCGTTAAATTTTTAGCATGTGGTGCAATTTTAGTCCCCCCTTGCAATTCTAGAACACGTGACTAACATGACATAACACGTGACTAGCGGCATCTGTACCGTATATTCCCACTAAAATATATATCAAATCTTGAACTGTTAGGCAAAAATCAAATTTAGCCTACTACAAACACATTCATCATTAAATAGGCCTACGTCAGTTAAATAAATGGGGTACTTTCAAAATCAATTAAAAATATACATGAAACTAATAATAGTATCTTACCTTAATTTAGATTAGTGGAGGCTTCTATGTGGTGACCAATTCATCTTTACTCCCTCCCCCACTCCTCCTCCCCCACTCTCCTCCTATCCCTCCCTCCCTCCCGTCACTATTTACTAAAGTCAACTTAATATGGTCTAAACTTAGCCCCAAACAAACACGGAATCAAGTACTACAAAGCAGGTATGGAACTGCACGCGATTTGTTTTTAGCTTTCCAAAGTCTTCAAGGGTTTGGACTCAAGAGTTCAAACTTCCGATCCATTTTCAAAGTTTCGGAACCCAAAAAAGAATCTATGACATCAGCGCCGGATTTAGACTTAAAAACGGATGGATTCACCAGCGCTAAGCCAACCACCAACTACACTACGGGAGAAAACTAGATCTATCGGACAGTTCGCGAAGACTGGCGGGTCATCGTAGCCGATCGGCCCCCAAAAAAGAAGTTCTAAATCACGAGGTGGTTGTCCCGGGTTCGAGATTCACCGGAGCAACGAGACAACACGTGTGATTCGGCCCGCGACCAGCCACACACTGAGACGGTCTAGCTTTGGAGCGCCCCCTCTACCCCCTCTCCCGCCATCCCTCTCGCTCTCTCTCTTTCTCCCGCCCTTTTACGTCCACTCCTGCGCTAGGGACGGTTTGGGCGCGCGGGGATAGAGAGAGAGAGACTGAGGATAAAGAGAGGGAAGTGAGGATAAAGAGAGGAAAAGAGAAGAGAGAGAGAGAGAGAGAGAGAGAGAAGGAAAGGGACAAGAAGGAAAAGAGGGGATGGGGAGGGGGCAAGAAACATGAAAAAGGAGAACTATGAAAAAGTAAGTCAAGCTACTGAAGGGGAATAAGGATACGGTGAGGAAAAGGGAAGAAAAGAAAATACAGGCTAAAGAAGGAAATAAACAAGAAATTTAAAAATATATTAAAACTAGAAAAAGAGAAAAACATGCAACTGGGATGCTGATAAGGAATAAGGATACATAACTAAACAAAAGGGAACAGGAGTAAAGATAAGGAAAAGAAGCAGATATAAAAAGGAATAGGGATAGGGACAGATAACAAAAGAATACGGATGGGAATAGATAAAAAAGGAATAAGGATGGGGATAGATATAGAGAAGGAAGTATGGTAGATAAATATACAATATATATATATATATATATATATATATATATATATATATATATATATACAGTATATATATAAAAGGGAAAAATGTAGTTGCAGATGGAAACTTAAATATGTATAGACAAATAAAAGAGAATAAATGAAAATCAAGCTTTAAGGCATGAAGGAGTAACGATTAATAGAGGAAGGAAAGGAGAGGATAATATAAATATCGGGAGTAATAAGGATGGAGAGATATAAACAAAGGGAGTATTGAGTAATAAGGATGGAGACAGATAAACAAAGGAAGTAATAAGGATGGAGATAGATAGATGCACAAAGGGGGTAATAAGGATGGAGACAGATAAACAAAGGAAGTAATAAGAGATAGATAGATGCACAAAGGGGGTAATAAGGATAGAGGTAAACAAAAGGAGTAATACGGATGGAGACAGATAAACAAAGGAAGTAATAAGGATGGAGATAGATAGATGCACAAAGGGGGTAATAAGGATAGAGGTAAACAAAGGGAGTAATAAGGATGGAGAGAAGACCGAGTGTGGGAAAATCTGATGCAAAGGGGATGAAAAAGGTGGAGAGGGGAGGGGGAGTAAGGGGGTTAATTATTATAAATAGTAAGGGAGGAGGGGGGGGGGGGGTACTGTTGGTTAGTCTAAGGGGAACTATTAACCCTTACAGTATGGTGACGTAGTTTTCATTATTACCTCCGACAACGAACTTGGACTGAGGTTATGTTTTCGCCTCTTGTTTGGTTGTTTGTCAGTAAACAAGTATCTCAAAAACTTATTAACCGATGTTCACGAAATTTGGTGGGCAGATAGGATATACGCCAAGAAAGATGCTATTCATATTAGGAGGCAATCTCGAGACTTTCACGAAATTTGGTGGGCAGATAGGATAGGCTATGCGTGTATGGACCAATGTTCACAATATTTGGTGAGCAGATAGGATATGCACCCAGGAGTAAGTGATTCAGTTGAGGAGCCAATCCGGATATTTTCACGAAATTGGGAGGGCAGATAGGATATGGCCAAGGAAGAATTGCGATCCGGATCATATATTGGAACATAGATCCACAAGACAATTTAGGCTTATGATATTAATGGTATTAACAAACAGGCAACGTAGGCGTTGGCATGCGCTCTACCAAGTGCACCTCTAGTATCTATCTATATTATTAAATCTGTTTGTCTGTCTGTCTTAATAGGCGGCCGCAGTTTTGGACCTGGGGAGCTGAAACTTTGCATGTGGGTGTCAATCGTCTGGGTCAGGTCATAGAGGGGGCGAGGCCACGATCGGAGGTCGTTTCGAGGCAGAAATTGAAAAAAAAAAAAAATTGCCGTTTGGGGCAGAAGGAGGCCTCCGATCGAAAAGGTGTATGGAACGAAAGTTGTTCGCAGCCCCCCAAAATGGGGGTATGGATGAGGTCAAATCCAAAATCGGAGGTCATTTAGCGGCCGAAATCGAGGTCGCCGTTTAATGAGGCACAGGGAGGTCGAGGCCGGTGATTATATATACTTTAATTAATTTCATTGGGGGTGTGGTGGTGAGATTAATAAAAATAATATTATGGTAGTAGTAGTATTGTGATGATTGCGGTAGTTGTGATTGATGATGGTGATTATGGTAGTAGTAGTGATGGTGATTATGGTAGAATTTAAACCCGGGCAACGCCGGGTACCCCTGCTAGTTCTGATTAATACAGGACTTTTATTCAGATTAGGAAAAACCTTAAGGAGACACCACTGTGATTCCTGAGGTTCTTCCTAATCTGAGCATCTTCTAGAGTTAGAATGAACCACATACTCAATGAGGCCACGGTATGGAAAGGGTTAATGAGGATGGAGAGGGGGGAGTGTGGACAGTAAATACGGTGAAAAAGGGGTGGGGGGGGGGTAATTAGTCTAAATAACACCGTGTGGGGGAGGGAGGGGGGGGTACTGTGGATTTCCCTAAGGTGATGTTATATAATTAAAATCCTTTCCTTACCTACAAATCGCCTGGTGGTAGCCGGAATATAATACTGTATAAATGAGGCCACCTTAGTGCAGGGGTCAAGGAGGTGTTATTTTTCTAGTCCCCCTTCCCCCTAATTTTTGTTAAGCTCGATTAGTTTTGAGTTTTTAAGACGTTCGTCCCATTAGTTTGGCGATTTTAAGATCTTTCTCCCCATTTCATCGGTCAATAATAACCCTTTCTGCCATTTAGGTGTCGAATATTTCCTGGTGAGCGATAGCGATTCTGTAAACTCAGAGGAACTACCAAAAAATAAATAATAATATTATAATTGTCAAGCCTTAAACCTGTAGGACGTGACCTAGATTCTATTGTAGTCCTATATTAATTATCAGTCACACCTGAGGCACCTCTGTTCAGTGGAAAGAATAAAACTACTTATATTATCGTAATGATACTGCTACTACTACTACTACTAATACTAATAATACTAATAATAATAAAATAATAATAATTATATTAATAAAAATAAAACAAATAATGATTATAATAATAACAATAATAATAATAATTTTATTAATAATAATAAATATATAGATAATAATAAAAAACAACCAATATAATAAATAATAATAATAATAAATATAATAATAATAATAATAATAATAATACAAACATGCTAATACAAAATAATACTAATATCAATAATGATGACACAAATAAAATAATAATAATAATAATAATATATTATAAAATACTAATACTAATAATTATAATATAATAATAATAATAATAATTAAAGTTGCAAGCAACGTTGTGCGGGGTTCGAGCGGGGTTGCACGCAGGGTATTGTGTTGGATACAAGGGCTGTGCCACATATATCAAAATATCATGTATCTCATCGGGCATGGAGAAAGTACAGAAGGAATATAGTGTAGCCATTTTGGCTATGGCCACTTAGACCATTAAGGAGTGTGACCATTTTGGTTAAAGCTATTAATCCTGTACGAGTTGTTGTTCCCTAAGCTGCCTGGTCGAACAGCCCCGAGTCCCTGAGGAAGGCCATGGCGACGATCGGGCTTTCCCACAGATCTCTCATTGAGTGTAGATTGTGTTGTTGGCGTAAGTGGTTGTGTGAAATGCAGTCTTCTATTATGTGTTTAATGGTATGGGGTGCTGTGTTACATCCTGGGCAGGCATCGACAACAGAGTCATCCAGTCTCTTCTGATAGCTCAGGAGAGCTGGATGGTGTCCGCATCTCAGCCTGGCCAGGTGGACTCTGTCCTCGCGAGGAAGGGAGGATTCGGAAGGATGGATTTCGGGAGGTCGTGCTTGCAGCTGCGTGTTGTCTGTGAGTGAGTGGATGGATCGGCGAGAGATATGAGTATGGATGTGCTTCTGGAAGGTGGTTCGGGGTGGGAGAGAGGACAGTAATTGTGTGTGATACTGTGTGCTGGGTGTTGTTTTGATATTTCTTGGTGTCTGTGGGTGTGTTGCCATGTAGTTTAGTGGGTGGTCTTGGTTCGTGGAGGCTACTGCCAGGAATTGAGTGCCTCTCATGATCACTGATCTTATGTATTGTTTATATACTGTGGTGGTAGTTTCTTTGTTGTGTCCAAATTTTGTGTGAGCAAGTGACCTGAGGGCGTTAAGTCTGGGTGTCATTTCTTTTTAATGTTTGTGGTGTGCTGTTTGAATGTCATATGAGTATCATATGTTACTCCTAGGATTTTGTGTGTGTGTGTATGTGTTAGGGGTGTGTTGTTTATGGTGAGTTGAGGGATGTATTTGTGTTCTCCTGTCCAGCTTGTGAGCAGGGTTGCGGTGGATTTGGCTGGGGGTAGATTAAGTCTGTTTGTAGTGCACCAGCCATGTAGTGTGTTGAGATAGGGTTGAAGGAGATCTGTTGCTCTTTTTGGGTCATGGTGTGTGCATGTGAGTGTTATGTCATCTGCATAGGAGGCTAAGTTTATTTGGGGCGTATTGGGTGTAGTTATATCGTGCATGTACAGATTGAAGAGTGCGGGCGATAGGACGGATCCTTGTGGGACTCCGTTTGGAAAGTTTCTGATTTTAGATGACTGACCGGCAAAAGATACGTGTGCACATCTGCCTGCTAGGAAGTTGGCCAGCCACCTTTTTGTGTTGTTGTGCATATTTGTGTTGTAGATTTTGTTTGTTAGGTTGTGGCGGGGGATGGCATCGAAAGCTTTACTAATGTCGAGTGTGGCTAATAGTGATCTGTGTGGTGGTCTAGCTGAGTTGATGCCGTCAAAAGCTCTTTGTGTAAGGTCTGTGAAAAGAGTGTTTGTGGAGTGCAGTGGCCTAAAGCCATGTTGTGTTGGAGCTAGGGGTAGGTCGGGTGTAATTAGTTGTAACTAGGCGTTCCATGACTTTGGAGGGGGAGCAAAGGAGTGTGATGGGGCGGTGCGAGGAGGGTAGCGTGGGGTCTTTGTTGGGTTTGGGGAATGTGGTGATGAGACCATGCTTCCAAATGTCTGGTATTGTGTTGTGTGAATAACTGTAGTTTGATATGTTAGTGAGTGCTTGTATGCCTTGTGGTCCCAGGTGTCTGAGGTGTATGTTGCTTATGTTGTCTAGGCCACAAGCGGGTGAGTGCTTGAGATTGTTGATGATATGCTTTGTCTGGTGATTGGTGAAGGGTGTATAGTCAGGGTCTGTGGGGAATTGTCTCTTACGTCGGATGACACGTCGGTCGTCTTTGTGAGGTTTTAGGTGACTGACATGTGAGAAGTGATTGATGAGAGTGTTTGCTTGTTGTTTACATGAAGGAGTAGAGTATGTTGTTGTGATTGCAGCATGTGATTGTGTTGTGTTGCTGTTGGAAAGTGTGATGCTGTTTAGTGTTTTGTAGAGTTTTTTGGGGATTGTTTTGTGATCAAGTGTTTGTAGGAAGTTATTCCAATTTAGTTTTTGTTGTTCTTGTATTTTGTTGTTAGTTTGGGTGTTGAGTGCTTGGATTTGTTGTGTGATGTCTTGTGTGGGGTGCTGGGGAGTGTTTCAGTATGTTGCGTTGTCTGATGAGGTTTTGAATTTCTGGTGTGAAGTTGGGGTTGTGTCTTTTTCTGTTACCTCTTGGAATGTGTTTCTTGTCAGTGTTTTGGATAGTTTTATTGAGTATGTGTACAGCATTGTTGATGTTAGTGATGGGTGTACTGTTTAGAGTTGTGAAGTGTTGTTCTGTCTCATTTGTGAATGCTTCCCAGTTAGGTCTTTTATAATTGGTGTATGTGTGTTTGTGGTTAGCTGGGGTGAGTCTGGTTTTGGTGGTGATAATGATAGGGAGGTGGTCAGAGCCTAAGGTTCTGACCACCCTCCAGGATGTTGTGGGGGCGAGTTCTGGGGAGCAAAAGGTGATGTCTGGAGATGTGGGTTATAGAGGGCTTGGTGAGGAATATGGGTATGTTGATGGATGTCGTTAAGGATGATGAGGTTAACAGTTTGGTTTTGTAGTACCAGCCCTCTGTCTGTGTCGGGGTTGTCGACAAACCAGGCCGACGTCTTGGCGTTGAAGTCACCACCCAGGATGATGTGTGGGGTGTTTGTGATGTGTTGTAAGTGTGGTCTGTATTCATTTGGTACTGTAGGGGATGTATGTGTTTATGATGGTTATGTTGGAGTTGTTGCCAGTGCGTATTTTAATTGATTGTATTTCTGTTGTGTTATCATTTGGGGGAGGAGGGATTTGGTTTGTACACTGGTAACTATGTATGATATTTCTTTGTGTACCAGGGTGATGAGTCCACCGCCTCCGCCGACAGCCCGGTCTTGTCTGATGGTGGTGAAATCATGAAATGTGGGTGTTTTTGTGTTGTGCGGAGTTTTGTTTCTTGTAAGATGGCAATGTGTATGTTGTGTTGTTTGATGAAGTGTGAGAGTTCGTGTTTCTTTGTGTTGATGCCATCTATGTTCAATTGGAGAATGTTAATGTTATGTGCACGATGTATGTTGGGTGCTGCTGCACGAGGATGGGGTGGGGGTGCGGGAGCGGGTGGGGGTGGGGGTGAGGGAGGGGCTGGGGGTTGGGATTGGGGAGCAGATGGGGGTTGGAATGGATTAGGATGGAGTGTGGTATGTTGAGTTGAGGATATGAATGGTATGGGAAGGTTAGGTGGGTTAGGGAGGAGAGGTGGACAGGTTTTAGGGGGGGGAGTGGATGATATAGGAAGGTTAGGTGGGTTGGGGAGGAGAGGTGGACGGGTTTTAGACGAGGGATTTGACTGGGAGAGGGAGGGGCATGAGGAACAGGTCCAGGTGTTCGTGTAGTGTTTCTTGGAGGCAAGTGTTGTGCAGGTGAAGTGGGTCCAGTTCCTGCATGAATTGCAGAGAAATGAACCAATAGTGTGGCGACTCGAAGTGATGGGTTTTGAGCAAGTTGGACATATGTATGTGTAGGTGGGTCCTGGGTTGCTCTCAATGTCTCCGGCTAGAAGAAGTCTTCGAGAAATCTCAGCCGGAGAGTCATTTCTCGGTGTAGGAAAAACTGTGTGATGTGTGTGTGTGGTGCGAGGTGTGGAAATTCCCGGCGCGACCGAAGCCGCTCCAAGGACTCCTGTACGAGTAGGCATAATTGCCCGAAATTGCCTTCATTCCCTGCTCATTTTCATGCATAAGCAAAAGCCAGAGCGTAATACAATTATGTATTCGTGAAAGTACGGTAATAGCTTTCAAATTACTCCTGAATCATCCCTGTACGACATCTGGTTTTCTTGTAAGGATCTTGCAATCGAAGAGCAAAATTGCTAAACATTACCAAATCCGATAGGCCTAGGCGAAATAGCTAATAATTACCAATTATTTTCTGTTTTCGCTATGTGTGACGCTGCACATAAGTGAACTCTCTCACACAAACCTCAGTGTCGTGACGGGGCCTGTAGGCTCCGGCTGATGTCCATCCGTGCTGCTTGCAAAAGCTGGCCTGGCTCACAGGCTACAAAATAGCCGGAAAATCGTCTCCGTCATATGAGGGGCCCCGCGGGAATTGGGTTAAGAAGTGTGGTTGTTTTGATTATTTGATAGGGTCACCATAAGGGCAATGGCAGTCAAAATAGACGGGAACATGATGGCAAGCTTCCGTCGCCGCTCTGCGCAGTGTAAACAATGGTGGCGGTACGCCCGAACTCTACATTCTACCCGGCTAGGCCTATATTATAGGCTACAATAAATAAGTAGGCTAGGCTATTTTTTCTATAGGCTATGCCTAGTCTAATATTACAATTTAAGGTAGCATTCAAGTTGACTACAGCAGGACTTACCCTTGACCAGGTATAGGCTATCCTAGTGTTTAATAGGCCGATACCCCTTTGAAAGGACATTAGCCTAGTCTAACCTAACAACCTTACCTAACCTATTATAGTAGGCTATTATGGGTGGGGGCTGCTGCCCCCACACCCCAATTTTTGGTGTATTTGTCTATTTTGTCTGTGAAGTGGGAATTTTTTCAATTTGTCGATAACGAAAATCCTCCATGCGGACTATAGCTTATGGAGAAAAATATGGCGAATCTATTGTTGCCTA
Organism: Paralithodes platypus; assembly: GCA_032716605.1. Lineage (NCBI taxonomy): Eukaryota > Metazoa > Arthropoda > Malacostraca > Decapoda > Lithodidae > Paralithodes > Paralithodes platypus. The sequence goes on along the minus strand of CM064570.1, from coordinate 15,787,366 downwards.
TTATCTCTAATAAATTGTTTCTCATAATGCTGCAGTAGTGTCGTTTAAAATAGCAACCATTTAATTGTGTGCCTTTAAAAATGACCTAAATTAGGCTATAGGCTACTGGAAGATTAGAAGAATCTTTAAGAAAGACTAGGTTAGGGTTATTGTCGTGCCAAAGCTAGATTATAGCCTAAATATAAAAGGAAGTGAATAAAATGAAATATGCCGAAAAAAATCGACGTCAAAATAGACGCGAAGTTAACCGCGACGATCGCCCTATGTAAACATGACGACCGTACACCCGGTAACTACATCCATCCCATTAAAAGTTACTGTGGGACACCAAATATGTTGAGGGGGTCTCTGCGGCTCTGCCCCCCCACGTCGGCCCGTCACGTATTATGATGTACGGTAAGTCATCATCATCTGTGCTAATTCATAGGATCCCCAATTAAGGACAAAGTCAATCAACAGACGAAATAAGCTCCCAAATTACAATAACATAGCGGCCCGCCGTTTATGGGCGACTTTTTACACGTCATTTTAAATGTTACTTTCCTGCCCAGGTCTAGGCCTAATAGATTTTTCCAAAGAATCAAACTTAAATTAAAAGGAAGTAGCCTAGCCTACAGTTTATAGGAAGGCTATTCCAACATGCATTCCAGAACTTAGGCTAGCCTAGGCCTAGGCTATATGAAAATTTGTGGGTGGTCTGCCAAAAAAGAATCACTAGGCCTATTAGGCTATGGGTAGGCTAGTATGGGGTGCATTTTGCAAATGTTCTGAACTCTTAGGCCTAGGCTAGGCTAAATTAAAACTCACAAAATCTGAGTAAAACCAGCACTAGAATTTTGTCTTGTCTTGTCTTGGGGCAACCTCAGGCGAATACTCGCCCACTCCGGCCCTACCGTAGTCGCGGAGATCCTATGTCACAATTAAATTAGTTTATAGTTAAGGTTAAAATTCACCACCGTGTCACTTTCATTCTAGGTCATTCGTAGAACCGTAACACTGTAAAGGCAACAACCCAATAGCAGGTCATCAGGTGGTGAACCAGAGACCTACAAACCACGGTACGGGCCAGAGCAATGTCTTGAAGCGAGGTGCCCTTATCAACCAACCCCAGACAATCCAGTAGGAGCTGTCGGAAGGAATCCATCTTTGAAGACAGAAAGGGACGCCCATCCACATGCTCAGTGACGGGACGAGGCGAGGCTTAGGAGGCATATGTAGGACGACCAGATGTAGGATGTGGAGGGGAAGAGGTACCGTACGACGATACATGGGATGCGGAGACTGCGGAGGGAAGAGCTTGTCAAAGTCATACGGTTCCTCAGGACCTCAACAATAACCGGGGGACGGCCGGTGCGGGCAATGGTCGATCGCCGTAGTTAATATAAGTTCGCGGTCGCGGAGATCCTATGTCACAATTAAATTAGTTTATAGTTAAGGTTAAAATTCACCACCGTGTCACTTTCATTCTAGGTCATTCGTAGAACCGTAACACTGTAAAGGCAACAACCCAATAGCAGGTCATCAGGTGGTGAACCAGAGACCTACAAACCACGGTACTAGGGCCAGAGCAATGTCTTGAAGCAAGGTGCCCTTATCAACCAACCCCAGACAATCCAGTAGGAGCTGTCAGAAGGAATCCATCTTTGAAGCCAGAAAGGGACGCCCATCCACATGCTCAGTGACGGGACGAGGCGAGGCTTAGGAGGCATATGTAGAACGACCAGATGTAGGATGTGGAGGGGAAGGGGTACCGTACGACGATACATGGGATGCAGAGACAGCGGAGGGAAGAGCTCGTCAAAGTCATACGGTTCCTCAGGACCTCAACAATAACCGGGGGACGGCCGGTGCGGGCAATGGTCGATCGCCGTAGTTAATATAAGTTCGCGTCTATTTTGACGGCGATTTTTGTTGTAGTTAGGCTAGGCCTAGGCTATTTGCCCCCTGCTGGCAATATATATGATGATGACAATATGTCATGGGGGGCGATTGACCCCCTCAACATATTATTGTATCCAACGATCTCTAACCTCTGTATCTCAAAAAGGGCTAGAGCAAATTGGCTGTAAATTTCCACATCTAGGCTATTCCTTGACAGATTTGCTCCCTCCAATTAATATTTATTAGCATAAATTCAGCCTAGTTTAGCCTATAAAACAAAAACTAGCATTTGTTTAGCCTAGGCCTACATATAAAAAGAAAAAACCCACTCGTACTGCAATTATAAGCATAAATATGAGTATCTAAGTTACAAAGCAAATGTTTTTGTATAGCCTAAAATAAACCATAAAATTGTCATCTTTCAACTGTTGAGGTCATAAATATAAAAAAATCTAATACATTAGGAAAAAATGCGTTAAGAGTTGTGTTAGCGGGTCTATCGTCCCCTTTATTTACGTAGTCGCACGCTCGCAGTTACATTCGCGTCTAATTTGACTGTGGTTATTTGCCCCTGCTGGTGATATAGATGATGATGACAATAAGTCATAGGGGGATAAAGACCCTTCAACCCATTATTGTATCTCACGGCCAGGCGTTGGGTAAATTGTTTTGTTACCGGCCGGCGGATTGAGGGTGGCTTTACCAAGTTTACCCCAGCAGTTAAATTAGAAGCGAATGTAGGCCTAACTGCGAGCGTGCGACTAGGCTATATAAACAAAGCTTTTGGTATGCCCACAACTACAACTCTTACCAAAACTGCAATTAGCCTATTTTTGTTTTGTTTTTTCAGTCTAGGCTAAATTGGTGAGGCTAGGCTAAATTATTTAGCTGCAATTAGCCTAGCCTATTTTTGTTTGTTCTTTCAGTCTAGGCTAAATTGTGGTAGGCTAGGTTAAATTCTTTAACATGTGTACTATTGTGTAGGCCTGTGCTTTCCAATAGAAGTAAAAATATGTAGCATAGCCTAATGCAATTTTACTAAAACCCAAGCCTACCTGAATATAGCCCTATGCAGAGCTCAAAAGCAAAAAAAAAAAAAAAATATGTTGAGCAGTGAAATAAAATTAAGCTAGGCCTAGGCCTGGTTTCTCATAGGCCTAATAACCTAATGAAGTATACTATAGCCTAACCTAATTTAAGTTATTTCACAAAATACTAATAGGCCTACCCAGCCCTCCTCATGCATTATTTTCCATTGTAAAATAAGTTTGTGATACACTACGAAAGATTATTCAACATGGAATTTGAATGGAATAGAGAAGCTTAGCAACGAAAAGCCAATACTCCCCCTCCCTGTGATTGTGCCAGCTTTTGTAAGCAGTGCAATAACTTAATGAAGGACAGAAAAGCTGCAGGATGCTCTGGCATTCTAGCCGAGATGATTAAGGCCTCAGGTGAGAAAGGAGTAGGTGTGTTCAATGAGCTAATTAACTTCATCATCAGAGAGGAAGTAATCTCTGATGAATGGCACCAAAGTATATTATATACTGTATACGAGCAAAGGGGACTCATTGGATAGGGAAATTTATAGGGGCCTGAAAATACTTGATCAAGTCATGAAGGTCTGTGAGAAAGTCTTTGAAAGTATGATATTGACGATATGCAGTTTGGTTTCATGCTAGGAGACGGCACAATCCAAGTCATAAAGGTATTTGTGTGATAATGAAGATGTATGAGGACTCACAAACGGCAGTGAGGGTGAAAGATGTACCGGTACTGAGTGATGAGTTTTCAGTTCGCGTCGGAGTCCACCAGGGCTCTGTGTTAATGAAGCCCTTTCCTCTTTTTTTTGTATGGTTCTGGAGGCACGATCTGGTGATTTCAGAGTTGGGCTTCCCTGGGAACTGCTATAAGGGTCCTGAAAATGCTTGACTAAGTCATGAAGGTCTGTGAGAGAGTCTTAGAAGGTATGATAAGGGAAAGATACTGTATGTACTGTATGTACTTAAAAGATAGGGATCTGATGTTGTGTTTGCAGACCGGGAGAAGGCCTTTGTTAAGGTGGCCAGAGAAGTTGTGCAGTAGGCTAGGAGAAAACTTGGCGTTGAGGAGTGGCTGGTGCATGTGATAATGAAGATGTACGAGGACTCACGAACGGTAGTGAGGGTGAAAGGTGTACAGCTGAGTGAGGGACATATACAGTACTTCTTGTTGAGGATATAGGGTAGTGAAGCTGTGAAGCTTATGTCACCCTATCCGGGCGGAAAGGACCCCAGGGTGGAGAGGTTTCACAGGGAGGACGGGGACATCGTAGATTTCAGGGGAGGGCACCCATGCCCCGCAGTCGACGGAGACGCCCCGCCAACCTCAGGAACTTCTTCGTTAGCAGGAGGACCTTGGATTGACATATACAGTACGGTACTAGATATTTGGTAAGGGTTAGCTTTATATCCCATGTACTGGTTACTAGGGACATATACTAGGTGTTAGGTGGAGGTTAGTTTTGTATCCAAAGTACTGGGTACTAGGGACATATACTAGGTGTTACGTGAGGGTACTGAGTGATGAGTTTTCAGTTCGCGTCGGAGTCCAACAGGGAAGTGTGTTAATTAAGCACTCTCCTCTTTTTTATGGTTCTGGAGGCACTATCTAGTGATTTCAGAGTTAGGCTCCCCTTGCAACTGCTATAAGAGGGTTGAAAATGCTTGGCCAAGTCATGAAGGTCTGTGAGTGAGAGAGTCTTTGAAGGTATGATAACTTCATAGTCAGGCAGCTGCAGGAAAGATATCTAAGAGGTGTTTTTCCGGTCCCGTCTCAAGACCACCGTCGCAAGATCTACCCGAAAAACTTTTTTTCTGGTCCCGTCGCAAGCCCACCTTTAGCAAGCGAGACACCAATATTCTCTTGCGACGGCAAGAGAGCTCCGGAGCTGGGTTGACGGCAAGCTGAAACATCTCACTCAACTTACTGTTTCTCCATTCTAATTTATTTTGGTATATTTGTTTATCCAAACATTATGTTATAATTTACTTGCCTATTATTAGGAAGTAGAGTAATAAGAGCCCACAGTAACGTATATCCAATTGTTGATAATAAATTAATGTGGGACAGTACGCTTGGTTAAATTTTGTCCACGAAACAACAACAAACCCCAGCTTTGACTAGGCCTAGGCTATGCTATTTACAGATTGTTTTTTCATATCAGAATTGCATTTATATAATCCTTATGATAATTAAATTGGCGGTGAATGTTATTCCGATGAAATGGAAGTTGTATAGCCTAGCCTTAATTTTGTAAGATGTGTGCTGGCTTGGAGCAAGCCTGTGTTGTTTTTCCTGTCCTGTGATGATCTTGCGACGGCTCGGTTGAGACGGTGGTCTTGCGACGGGCCCGGAAAATCACGTCTCTACTGAAAGTAAGAAGTTGTGCAGTAGGCTAGGAGAAAATTTGGCGTAGAGGAGTAGCTGGTGCGTGTGATAATGAAGATGTATGAAGACTCACAAACGGTAGTGAGGGTGAAAGGTGTACTGAGTGAGGGACATATGCTAGGTGAAGGTTAGTTTTGTATCCCACGTACTAGGTACTAGGGACATATACTAGGTGTTATGTAAGGGTTAGTATTGTATCCCAAATACTAGGTACTAGGGACATATACTAGGTGTTACGTGAGGGTTAGCTTGGTATCCCACGTACTGGGTACTAGGGACATATACTAGGTGTTACGTGAGGGTTAGTTTTGTATCCAACGTACTGGGTCTAGGGGGCGGCAGCCTCCACCCATAATACTAGGATAGATTAGGTAAGGTTGTTAGGTTAGGCTAATGGGGATGGATGTAGTTTCCGAGTGTACGGTCGTCATGTTTACATTTGTCGATCGCCGTTGTTAACCTGCCCTTCCCTACCTATCATGTGTTGATTGGTTGTCCATCTTGATCTAATTCTTCAGGCCAGCCCTATTAGAGTATTTTGGGGGAACTCAGTGGTGTGGTTAAACTATTTTTAATATATATTTGTTTAAATATGTAAGATATGCAATAAATTATGTAAAATATATTGTTTTTACTTTATACCTATACATATAATTGTCATTATTAAGGAAATTCCATTGACTATTTACATCGCTAGGCCTAGCTTCCTTATTTCTATTAATTTCCTCCAGTTCACAATGAAACCTATTGCTAATTTCCTTGTTCTTCAGCAGCCGCGGCGGTGTCGGCGTTGGACGCTTGGGATAATGTTCCTGTCTATTTTGAATGCCATTCGATACAATATGTTGAAAGCCCCCCCTCACCCCCACATGACATGTTATCATCATATATATTGCCAGTAGGGGGCAAACAACCAAAAAAATTGCCGCAAAGCCCTTCCCTCAACATATTATTGTATCCAATGGCAGTCAAAATAGACGGGAACATGATCGCAAGCGTCCACCGCCGCCGCCGCCATCATGTTTACATGGTCGATCGCCGCAGTTTGGTTAGGCCTATTTGCCCCCCTCAACATATTATTGTATCCAACGGCATTCAAAATGGACGGGAACATGATGGCAAGCTTTCGTCGCCGCTCCACCGCCATGTTTACATGTGTCGATCGCCGTGGTTAAGTTCGCGTCTATTTTGACGGCGATTTTTTTCGGTTATTTGGCCCCTGCTGGCAATATATAAGATGATGACAATATGTCATGAGGGGGGGGCCTCAACAATGACCTCTAACCTCTGTATATCAAATAGGGTTAGAGCAAATTGGCTGCAAATTTCCACATCTAGGCTATTCCTTGACTGACTCTTCCCAAATGGTCGACAACATATTAGCTTGATCACTCTAGGCCTAGTTGTTTTTTAGTTACAGAGGTTATAGCCTAGGTCATGATTTCTTGCCTACTTACAGCGAATAGACTAGGCCTATTGTAGATTGGTAAAATAGGTAAACCTGACTTTTTGGACCGACAGCGATTTCAGGAAGTTTTATTTTTTTTTTGTATTTTTTCCTTCAGATATAGTGTTGTTTTATACTGAAGAGGAGCGGAAATGAGTATTTACCCATTATCCAACAATCTAAAAACACGCCCCTATTAGACTATTTTTTTTTTAATGTTCTAGGCTATTAGCCTAACCTAACAACCTCACCTAACCTAACCTAGTATATGGGTGGGGCCTGCCGCCCCCACACCCCCGCTGGTTGGGTTACTTTTTTTTTTTTTTTTTTTTTTTGTGCCATTAGCCTAACTTAACCTAACCTAACCTAACCTAGTATACATCCCCGCTGGTTGGGTACTAGCTGAAAAACTTATTGTTTTATTGAATAACAATAAAATTGAATATTGAATATTCAATATTGAATATTGAATAACATTAAATTGGCGGTGAATGTTATTCCGATGAAATGGAAGTTGTATAGCCTAGCCTTAATTTTGTAAGATGTGTGCTGGCTTGGAGCAAGCCTGTGTTGTTTTTCCTGTCCTGTGATGATCTTGCGACGGCTCGGTTGAGACGGTGGTCTTGCGACGGGCCCGGAAAATCACGTCTCTACTGAAAGTAAGAAGTTGTGCAGTAGGCTAGGAGAAAATTTGGCGTAGAGGAGTAGCTGGTGCGTGTGATAATGAAGATGTATGAAGACTCACAAACGGTAGTGAGGGTGAAAGGTGTACTGAGTGAGGGACATATGCTAGGTGAAGGTTAGTTTTGTATCCCACGTACTAGGTACTAGGGACATATACTAGGTGTTATGTAAGGGTTAGTATTGTATCCCAAATACTAGGTACTAGGGACATATACTAGGTGTTACGTGAGGGTTAGCTTGGTATCCCACGTACTGGGTACTAGGGACATATACTAGGTGTTACGTTAGGGTTAGTTTTGTATCCAACGTACTGGGTCTAGGGGGCGGCAGCCTCCACCCATAATACTAGGATAGATTAGGTAAGGTTGTTAGGTTAGGCTAATGGGGATGGATGTAGTTTCCGAGTGTACGGTCGTCATGTTTACATTTGTCGATCGCCGTTGTTAACCTGCCCTTCCCTACCTATCATGTGTTGATTGGTTGTCCATCTTGATCTAATTCTTCAGGCCAGCCCTATTAGAGTATTTTGGGGGAACTCAGTGGTGTGGTTAAACTATTTTTAATATATATTTGTTTAAATATGTAAGATATGCAATAAATTATGTAAAATATATTGTTTTTACTTTATACCTAGCCTATACATATAATTGTCATTATTAAGGAAATTCCATTGACTATTTACATCGCTAGGCCTAGCTTCCTTATTTCTATTAATTTCCTCCAGTTCACAATGAAACCTATTGCTAATTTCCTTGTTCTTCAGCAGCCGCGGCGGTGTCGGCGTTGGACGCTTGGGATAATGTTCCTGTCTATTTTGAATGCCATTCGATACAATATGTTGAAAGCCCCCCCCTCACCCCCACATGACATGTTATCATCATATATATTGCCAGTAGGGGGCAAACAACCAAAAAAATTGCCGCAAAGCCCTTCCCTCAACATATTATTGTATCCAATGGCAGTCAAAATAGACGGGAACATGATCGCAAGCGTCCACCGCCGCCGCCGCCATCATGTTTACATGGTCGATCGCCGCAGTTTGGTTAGGCCTATTTGCCCCCCTCAACATATTATTGTATCCAACGGCATTCAAAATGGACGGGAACATGATGGCAAGCTTTCGTCGCCGCTCCACCGCCATGTTTACATGTGTCGATCGCCGTGGTTAAGTTCGCGTCTATTTTGACGGCGATTTTTTTCGGTTATTGGCCCCTGCTGGCAATATATAAGATGATGACAATATGTCATGAGGGGGGGGCCTCAACAATGACCTCTAACCTCTGTATATCAAATAGGGTTAGAGCAAATTGGCTGCAAATTTCCACATCTAGGCTATTCCTTGACTGACTCTTCCCAAATGGTCGACAACATATTAGCTTGATCACTCTAGGCCTAGTTGTTTTTTAGTTACAGAGGTTATAGCCTAGGTCATGATTTCTTGCCTACTTACAGCGAATAGACTAGGCCTATTGTAGATTGGTAAAATAGGTAAACCTGACTTTTTGGACCGACAGCGATTTCAGGAAGTTTTATTTTGTTTTTTGTATTTTTTCCTTCAGATATAGTGTTGTTTTATACTGAAGAGGAGCGGAAATGAGTATTTACCCTTTATCCAACAATCTAAAAACACGCCCCTATTAGACTATTTTTTGTTTTTAATGTTCTAGGCTATTGGCCTAACCTAACAACCTCACCTAACCTAACCTAGTATATGGGTGGGGGCTCCTGCCCCCACACCCCCACTGGTTGGGTTACTTTTTTTTTTTTTTTTTTTTTTTGTGCCATTAGCCTAACTTAACCTAACCTAACCTAACCTAGTATACACCCCCGCTGGTTGGGTACTAGCTGAAAAACTTATTGTTTTACAGTAGCCTAGGCCTATACATGTATTTTAGCGTTTTATTTCTTCTCCCTTGTAATACATTTCCACTCTTAATGCCATATATAGCAATGATGTATATGATCTACCGGACCTATTAGGCCTAAACAGATCGATGGGCTAACTGTCGGTCCAAAGCATCTGTATAACCGTAAAATATTTGCTTAATAGGCCTAGGCTATGCAATTGTCTCGATTTGACTAATTTTACCTAATTAGGCCTAAAGCAGCCTCAGTCTATTCCCAAACCCCAAACAGTATCCCATGTTAAGCCCTAGGCTAGGCCTAGGCCTAATCCCACTCTCAATCAAAATTCGAACTGATAAATTCGTACCTACCGGTAGCGCTGCCTAGGCTAGGCCTATATTTTTCGTGAATAGATATAGAAAATGGTTTAAAGGAAAGAGCATCCTATATTATGTTCAATTAATATGTAATAGCACTGTGTATGGTTGTATTACATTTAAATAGTGATAGATGTGTATATTAATGGGATAAATACTCCGAAGTTCGCATACGTTCAGAAAATTTTGTGCAACACTGTTGCCAGATACTAATCAATCCCATTATCATTTTATCATAATGGCTTTTACTCATTTGCATAATTTCAAATACCTAGGACATTAATATAATATTTTCCTATCTTTTTTGTAGTGATATTTGTCTTATTTAGTGGTATATTGGTGTCTGTCTAGGGTTATAATGCATTGTGAAAGTTACCTCTGCATCTCTGACTTGGCTTAAGTACCCCTGCTTTCTTTGAGTACTACACGACAAGAGAAGATTTCCGTTCTGTCACAGACTGTCAATTACTGTTCAAGGTAAACACAACTGCTAAATTCGACATCATGTTCAAATAATATGTAATAGCATTATCTATGGTTGTATTAGACAATAATCGTGATAGGTTTCTATTTTATGTGGATAAATAGTATTAAGCTGAATAAACTAAATACCGAAAGTTCACTAGAGTGGTTGTTGATACATATGAGGGAGGAAGAAGATAGGAAGGAAGGGCTAGGCAGTGTTGCCAGTTGTATCGCTAGATATTACCGCTAGATGTAGAGCTATTTACTTCAATTTAGCAGCCATTTTTTCATATCTAGAGAGATTTACTAGGGATAACTTAAAAATGTCAGACATTCTAGTCATATTACATTGTAAAATGTGCAAAACAAACAAACCAAAACTCTTTATAAATTGCAGCATTATTCTAACATTGTTTGACTATGTAGCAACATGCTAGCGACTTTTGAGAAAGGATCTAGTGTTATTTTGTGGAGACATACTGGGAGGGTGGGAGGGAGGTGGTGGTTGCAGTGGTGCCAGTTGTAAAGCTACATATTACCGCTAAATGTAAAGCTATTTACTTCAATCTAGCAGCCATTTCTTTTATATCTAGAGACATTTACTAGGGATAATTTGAAAATTTCAGACATTCTAGTCATACTACATTGTAAAATTTTCAAAACAAACAAACCAAAACTCTTTAGAAATTGCAGCATTATCCTAACATTGTTTGGCTATGTAGCAACATGCTAGCGACTTTTGAGAAAGGATCTAGCGGTATTTCGTGGTAACACTTTAGGAGGGTTAAAATACGAGTCACACGGGCAATTGCCAAAACTTTAAAGGTCCATATCATTGTTATTAAACTAAGCATTTGGCAAAGGGAGGAATTGTTAAAAACCTTAGCCAATACTCTGTCATTCACCAAAAATATATTTGAATTTATCATTATTATTTGGTAGGGTAGGTATGTATAGGTAGGTTGGCTAAATAATTGCTGGAATTCGTAGGGACTCGAACGGTTTTGAGAGAGTTAAATAAAAAAACAAAAGATAGGACTGAATAATAAAGAGATTATGTTATTAAGCAAAACTGGGGGATGCGTGGAAGCCTATAGACTGTAGACGGTAAACTTTGTGTGGGTAGCGAATTCGGTTTTAAAGTAATTTAAGAATAGACAGTTTTCAATGCTGCGGCCAAACTATTCCACCCATTTATATTTTTTTGGTATCAAAACGTTCGGAATCGCGAGCCTCACCCAACTACGCAAGCATGGCTCTGATCATCGGCGTAGTTTTCAAGATGTGGAATTTTAAGTGGAATTCGAGTTTTTTCAAGATTGCCGGAAAAAAACCCACGTGCAAAAGCAAAACCTTCTCTATAAAATTTGCGGAGCATTAGTAGGGGAGTGCGTATGCCAAAGCCCAGTCGTTTCCTGTGAGTGGGAGAGACGGTATTTAAGCGTCAAGTTTTTCGGGAAATCGGCTGCCACGGACCTGTTTGGCCAGCATGCCGGATGTTTAGCATATCAAAAGTTGCCCAATACAAAAACGCACCTCTTGTGAAAGTTTGATCCCGATCCAAAAAGCGGTTCTGGAGTTATTGCGTCGAAACCGGCGCGTAAGAAGAATTTGGATGAAATTCCAGGTTTAATGATTACAATAGGGGTTCCCCGTAGGGGACGAACCCCTAATAATAATACAAACATGTACAAAATAACACACAATAATGGGTAAGAAAAGGGTAATTAAAGGGTCCCACAATTCTACCCATTGAAGGTATACTTAAAGGGGTGTTTTTTTCCCGGAACCCCTTCTCCCTCATGCTTAGCCCCATTAGTTTGGAGATTTTAAGACGGTCGCCCCCTGTACATAGCTCTCTTGGTTATAATAGGGGGTAATTAATGGGTTTAGGTATCATTATCCAAACATATTGGTGGAAGTGGTGGTAGTAATGAAGTTACTAGGGTACGGAGAGGAAGACAGGTCAATATACTGCATATATATATCTATCTATCTATCTCTCTCTATCTATCTATCTCTTTCTCTCTCTCTCTCTCTCTCTCTATATATATATATATATATATATATATATATATATATATATATATATATATATATATATATATATATATATATATATATATATATATATATATATATATATATATATATATTATAGTCTATTTACTATCATTAGGACAGACAAATTGACCAATAACCTCTGTAGCTTAAAAAGGGCTAGAGTTAATGGGCTGTCATTTTTAAAACACGTACTTTACATTGCTCTCTTGTATATGATGGGGGTTAGTTAAGGGGAGATGGGCCGTTTTTCTGGTCCCCCATTCTTCTTCATGTTTTGCCCCATTATTTTTCAGATTTTAAGACGTTCGCCCCATTAGTTTGTCGATTTTAAAACCTTTCGACCCATTTTTATATCAATAGTAACACCTTTCGTGCCATTTAGGTGTCGATTTCTTCCTGGCAAGCGATAGCGTGCCTGTAATTATAAGAGAAAACGGCCTTCGGCCGGAATATTTTTCTATTGAAAAATGTAAAACAAATATCTTGAAGGGGGGTATAGGGAGTTTTTTTTTTTAAAGCTTGGTGAAGGTCTAGCGAGGAAACTAAAACATAAATGAATATAACAATATAAATAAATATACCGAAATAACTAAGCACTGTGCCCTTAATAGGTTTAGGTATGATTAACTTAACACAGTGATGGAGGCATTGGTGGTAGTGATGAAGTTACTAGGGTACGTAGAGGAGGCAGATTAATATAGTCACATTCCTTGTATTGTCTGCATAACAGTATAACAGCTTACTAAGCACTGTGCCCTTAATAGGTTTAGGTATGATTAACTTAACACAGTGATGGAGGTATTGGTGGTAGTGATGAAGTTACTAGGGTACGTAGAGGAGGCAGGTTAATATAGTCACATTCCTTGTATTGTCTGCATAACAGTATAACAGTTTACTAAGCACTGTGCCCTTAATAGGTTTAGGTATGATTAACTTAACACAGTGATGGAGGTATTGGTGGTAGTGATGAAGTTACTAGGGTACGTAGAGGAGGCAGGTTAATATAGTCACATTCCTTGTATTGTCTGCATAACAGTATAACAGTTTACTAAGCACTGTGCCCTTAATAGGTTTAGGTATGATTAACTTAACACAGTGATGGAGGTATTGGTGGTAGTGATGAAGTTACTAGGGTACGTAGAGGAGGCAGGTTAATATAGTCACATTCCTTGTATTGTCTGCATAATAGTATAACAGTTTACTAAGCACTGTGCCCTTAATAGGTTTAGGTATGATTAACTTAACACAGTGATGGAGGTATTGGTGGTAGTGATGAAGTTACTAGGGTACGTAGAGGAGGCAGGTTAATATAGTCACATTCCTTGTATTGTCTGCGTAACAGTATAACAGTTTAGGAAGGATCTGCGAGAATCATAGGGTCAATTACCTCCGCCAACGAAGTGGGACGGAGGATATGTTTTTGCCTCCATTTGTGTGTTTGTTTGTCTGTAAACAAGATATCTCAAAATGTTAATAACTGATGTTCACAAAATTTGATGTGAAGATAGGATATGCGCCAAGGAAGAAGTTATTCAAAGTAGGTGGAGGTATGCACTCTACTAAATACTGTACCACTCTAGGGTTGGCTGTAATAAGGGGTCATTCATGGCTTCATTCTAGGTTGGCCAGAAATCGTAACCTCTAACCTCTGTAACTCGAAAAGGGCTAGAGCAAATGAGCTGTCAATTTACACACATATTCCCTAGCCAAGTCTTCCTATGTGGTAGCTGGATTACTCTAGTCCTTTTTGAGTTACGAGAGGTTATGGGTTAGGATGTGTGCCCAACGTAGCATGAACGGACTATAGCGTTATTATCGCGACATGCCGGTGGAAGGGCTGGTAGGAATTAAGGGGATAGTGGCTGGTTTTTTGGCCTTTTAATTAATGTATTCATATATTTTTTAGTTTCCTCGCTAGACCTCCCTTAAACTTAGAAAAAAACACCCCCTAGAGGCTAGACCCCCTCAAGATAAATGTGTACATTTCTTCGGTAGAAAAATGTCACGGCCACAGGCCTGTTTCTCGAATAATTACAGGCTCGCTGTCGCTCGCCAGGAAACAATCGAAACCTAAATGGCATGATGGGTCTTAAACTTGACGAAATGGAGCTAAAGGTGCTAAAATAGCCAAACTATTGGGCCGAACGTCTTAAAATCTCAAAAGTAACGGAGCTTAACACGAGGGAGAAAGGGGTCCATAAAAACGACCCATCTGCCCTTAAGTTACACGGAGATGGGTACACGGAAAACAGATCAATAGGGTCACACTCCTAAACGGCCAATAACCAGAAAGGCCACACTCCTAAGAAGCGGCCACAACCAAAATGGCCACAACATAACAGCCATAAGGGAAGAAGCCGCAGATAAAAAAGGCCTACGTCATAAGGGATTTTTTTCTTACGTATCTATCTATCTATCTATCTATCTATATTTTGTTCCCTAATCTCCTACCTAAGCCTTCATCAAGCTGTTTAAAAATACTCCCAAGACCCTCTTTCTAGATTAATTTGCGTATATTTTGGTAGGGAAATGCCTAGGTCAAAGATCGGTTCCTAAATTGCTGGCTCACTCTTGCTCGCCAGGAAGAAAATCGATACTCTTTAAGGGGACACGGGCTGTTTTTCTGGTCACCCTTCTTCCTCATGCTTACCCCCAATAGTTTTCAGATTTTATGACGTTCGGCCCATTAGTTTGGCGATTTTAATACCTTTTGCCCCATTTCGTTGTCAATTTTAAAACCTTTCGTGCCATTTAGGTGTCGATTTTTTCCTGGTGAGCGATAGCGAGACTGTAATAATATGAGTAACCGGCCTTTGGCCGGGACATTTTTCTACCGAAAAATGTACAAATTAGTCTAGAAGGGGGATCTGATGGATTTTTTAAAAGTTTGATGGAGGTCTAGGGAGGAAACTAAAGAAAATAATAATTAAATTAAAAAATCTACCACAAAGTGAACCCTCCCCCCTTAACCCTAATGGTATCCAGACCATGAGAGTGACTATTACTAACCTGCCTTCCTGTCCGTACCCCAGTAACTTGCTTACTACCACCACTACCGAGAGAGTGTGTCACCATAACACCACCTAACCTTATTAATTACCTGCTAATATAAACACTAATGGCTGGTGGAGTACGTACCTCGGCCACCTGTACAAGCCTGGGGATGCTGTGTTAAGGCCACATTTTGTTTATAAATAAATACATAAATAAATGAATCAATAAACAAATAAATAAATAAATAAATAAATATATATCAGCATATAATTGCTTAGTTTCCTCCCTAGACTTCTACCAAGCTTACAGAAATTGGAACACCTTATGTTCTAATTGGGGGTATTTTTGTTCGAGATAAATTTCTACATTTTTCGGTAAAACAGAGACAAAAAAAAAAAAAAAAAAACGGCCAAAGGGCGGTTCCTCCTAGATTGCTCACCGGGAAAAAATCGCCACCTAAATAGCATGAGAGGTATTAAAATTAGCGATATGGTTGAAAAGGTCATATAATAGACAAACTAATGGAGTAAACGTCTTAACACCTCGCAAGTAATGGGGATAACCACGCGGGAGAAGTGGTCCAATGTTTTTTTAAGTAGTGATCCAAGGAGTTAGGTCGCCACAGAGACAAACAGTAACAATAACTAAAATGAACTATTAATGAATACATAATTATAACGTCAAAGATAAGACAATGTTAAGACGTATATACAGTACACTGCTGTGCTGTGTATACTGTATATACAGTACACTGCTGTGCTGTGTATACTGTATATACAGTACACTGCTGTGCTGTGTATACTGTATATACAGTACACTGCTGTGCTGTGTATACTGTATATACAATACACGGCTGTGCTGTGTATACTGTATATACAGTACACGGCTGTGCTGTGTATACTGTATATACAGTACACTGCTGTGCTGTGTATACTGTATATACAGTACACTGCTGTGCTGTGTATACGTATATACAGTACACTGCTGTGCTGTGTATACTGTATATACAGTACACTGCTGTGCTGTATATACAGTACACTGCTGTGCTGTGTATACTGTATATACAGTACACTGCTGTGCTGTGTATACGTATATACAGTACACTGCTGTGCTGTGTATACTGTATATACAGTACACTGCTGTGCTGTGTATACGTATATACAGTACACTGCTGTGCTGTGTATACTGTATATACAGTACACTGCTGTGCTGTGTATACTGTATATACAGTACACTGCTGTGCTGTGTATACTGTATATACAGTACACTGCTGTGCTGTGTATACGTATATACAGTACACTGCTGTGCTGTGTATACTGTATACAATACACTGCTGTGCTGTGTATACTGTATATACAGTACACTGCTGTGCTGTGTATACTGTATATACAGTACACTGCTGTGCTGTGTATACTGTATATACAGTACACTGCTGTGCTGTATATACAGTACACTGCTGTGCTGTATATACAGTACACTGCTGTGCTGTGTATACTGTATATACAGTACACTGCTGTGCTGTGTATACTGTATATACAGTACACTGCTGTGCTGTGTATACTGTATATACAGTACACTGCTGTGCTGTGTATACTGTATATACAGTACACTGCTGTGCTGTGTATACTGTATATACAGTACACTGCTGTGCTGTGTATACTGTATATACAGTACACTGCTGTGCTGTGTATACTGTATATACAGTACACTGCTGTGCTGTGTATACTGTATATACAGTACACTGCTGTGCTGTGTATACTGTATATACAGTACACTGCTGTGCTGTGTATACTGTATATACAGTACACTGCTGTGCTGTGTATACTGTATATACAGTACACTGCTGTGCTGTGTATACTGTATATACAGTACACTGCTGTGCTGTGTATACTGTATATACAGTACACTGCTGTGCTGTGTATACTGTATATACAGTACACTGCTGTGCTGTGTATACGTATATACAGTACACTGCTGTGCTGTGTATACTGTATATACAGTACACTGCTGTGCTGTGTATACGTATATACAGTACACTGCTGTGCTGTGTATACTGTATATACAGTACACTGCTGTGCTGTGCATACTGTATATACAGTACACTGCTGTGCTGTGTATAATGTATATATAGTACACTGCTGTGCTGTGTATACTGTATACAGTACACTGCTGTGCTGTGTATACTGTATATACAGTACACTGCTGTGCTGTGTATACTGTATATACAGTACACTGCTGTGCTGTGTATACTGTATATACAGTACACTGCTGTGCTGTGTATACGTATATACAGTACACTGCTGTGCTGTGTATACGTATATACAGTACACTGCTGTGCTGTGTATACTGTATATACAGTACACTGCTGTGCTGTGTATACTGTATATACAGTACACTGCTGTGCTGTGTATACTGCATATACAGTACACTGCTGTGCTGTGTATACTGTATATACAGTACACTGCTGTGCTGTATATACGTATATACAGTACACTGCTGTGCTGTGTATACTGTATATACAGTACACTGCTGTGCTGTGTATACTGTATATACAGTACACTGCTGTGCTGTGTATACGTATATACAGTACACTGCTGTGCTGTGTATACTGTATATACAGTACACTGCTGTGCTGTGTATACGTATATACAGTACACTGCTGTGCTGTGTATACTGTATATACAGTACACTGCTGTGCTGTGTATACTGTATATACAGTACACTGCTGTGCTGTGTATACTGTATATACAGTACACTGCTGTGCTGTGTATACTGTATATACAGTACACTGCTGTGCTGTGTATACTGTATATACAGTACACTGCTGTGCTGTGTATACTGTATATACAGTACACTGCTGTGCTGTGTATACTGTATATACAGTACACTGCTGTGCTGTGTATACTGTATATACAGTACACTGCTGTGCTGTGTATACTGTATAGGCTATGCAAAATATAGGAAACAGAGGGGATGAAAGGAAAATGAATGAAAAACAAAACAAAACAATGATAAAAAGAAAGCTACTTTAAGGCCCCCCCCCCCCCCCACACACACACACAACCACAAACACTATCTCTCTCTCTCTCTATATATATATATATATATATATATATATATAAGGAGACAATAACTGGATGCAAAAGAAAATGGTAATAGGTGAGTAACGAAGATGGGACATGGCAATTTACCTAGAGCTAGCGTTTCGTTTTCTGCTGACTGTAGGGGACACTGACACACATAATGGGCTAAATAAGGGAAGACCATTGGGGATATTGCTGCCCTATCCTTGTATTAGATAACAATGTTAAGAGGATATATTTTTTTTTTTTTTGCCTTTATATTGTGTCGTCCCTGTCTTGGTGTGAAATTGTTTGCAAGTTTTACATTATAACTTATATATATATTTGTTTTTCTGCCTAGACCTCCATAATTTGTTTTAGAATAACCCAATAGACCCCCCCCCCCTCCCTTTCGAGATTAATTTTTATATTTTTCGGTAGAAAAATGTCCAGGCCGATGGCAAATTGCAAGAATAAATTGCCATCTAAATGGACCGAAAGGTGTTAACATTGCCAAAGTAATGGGGAGAACATCTTAGAATGGATAAGGGTTGAGGCGTAGTCCTTAACTAGGCTGCTCAACTAGCAGATTGTGGTCGTTCCACCAGTACATTTGCGTATGTATTATGGCGGGAACTCAGGCACCTCAGATTCGCCAAAGGCCCCATGTGACCTCGTAATTAAGGTAGAGTAACCATTGTACTGTATATTATGATTATTATTATTATTTTTTATTATTATTATTATTATTATTATTATTATTATTATCATTATTATTATTATTATCATTATTATTATTAATATTATTATTATAATAATAATAATTATCATAAATCATCATAATTATTATTATTATTATTATTATTATTATTATTATTACAAACTGATATACACGTACAAGACACACACAGTCACCTTCAGACACAGATGTACACATTATATTTCCACGTGCAAAATAACACACATACACACAAACACACAAACACCCACACCCACTCACACTCATGCATGGAAACAGACACACACACACAAACATACACACTCACACATACACACAAACACACACTCATGCATGGAATCAAACAGAAACACATACACACACTCATGCACGGAAGCAAACAGAAACACACACACACACAGACAGGTAGGCAGTCACAGGTGTTCTTCAATAAGTTAAATTGCCTTCATCAATCTATTACAATATCTTTCTGTCTGGATGTTGTTACGGCTGGATCGGCAATACATATTCGGGATTCTTGATCGTAGGACAGAAATGGCTTAAGTGACAACGACACGCTCGATTCCAGTCCCAAATACTATATGCTCCAGACAACAAAAGCACCAACGCCCTACAGAGTTATCGTCTACGGTAACGAGGTACCTTAACTCGGCGAAAGTGTACAACAAGGGTAGGCTATGAGGCTAAACTCCCTCAGACATTTATAGGTTACGTTATTACTAAAGAAATGCAATACTCAAGAAACTACGTTAATATTAAGCCTCTAATAATGTAGAATAGAAGCAGGCTAAAGGTATGACAGTGAAATGCTAAATGACAAATGTACACGCCTACTTGAAAGCGCGTGCACTACACTAACTGTCCCCTACTAACATGCACTAGCATGTAGCATACAAGATGTTCATGATCCAGTAGATACCTAATAATACACATGGGAGGAACATAACCAGTAGTCACTTATTATAATAATGAATCTATACTTGGAATAACTAAAAGGTTGCAGGCAACAGTACTGCGCCGGTAGCCTACTACCGCATAGGCTACTTCGCTTCTCTCACTCTGTCTCCCCTCCGAGTCCGTATGCGCCCTACGCAACAGAACTCCGGACACAGCAGCAAAACGACAGTGCAGTTAATTGATACATGAAAGTATTAATAGTGTTGTCTTGTGTGTGAGTAATGTGTATTGTAAAGTGTTATAGATATATACTTAAAGAGAGCTGCAATGCATAGTAAAATAAAGATATATCCCACTCATCATCCCCATGTGTTCTAGCTAGCAGGCCAAGTCACAGGAACAACGAGTCCCAGCACCGAAAGCGAGAACCCAGGAGAAGACTGTAGAGAACACAAGGACAGATAAATTACGTTACTCTACTATACCGGCACTACGAGCGAGCTGTAGTCTCGGGTGCTACACTCGCTCCTGGCTCGGTATGCAAATCAAGGCTAAGTCCTCGTCCCTCTACAGACAACTCCTGGGCATGGTCGGGCTCTTACACATGGCACCAGTCTAGTCACAAATGGGATGATGAGCGGGGCATATAACTCGTGAACATGTAGAACGTTCACCAACTATCCTCATCAAGAAGATCGCTGTTCACATTAACCCCTTAAATCTAATACATGTAAATATATGCTTGTCCTAAGAGTAATACGAGAGGTGAGTGCTGAAACTCCTTTAGGACCTCAAGGGAAGGTTATGCATTTAAATAGAGAGAAGAATGAAATGAGAGTAATGTCGTCAGAGAGAAAGAGTGCAACCGTGAGAAGTGGGGAGAGAGAGCAAGGGATGTTAGAATCTCAAAGGTTCTAGGCAACCTGGTCAAGGAACACACAGCCAACCTCCAGGCAGTGTGCTGTACGACAACATGGGCCCAGCCCAGGCAGGCAACAATGGACTACCAACCCTATCGCGCCTAGCTATAAGGGCAAGGCTGCCAACCAGTCCATACGTCTGGCAACCACCCGGCCAGCAGCGCGGCGTGTTGCTACCCTCTTGCTCTGAAGCCCAACTCACTCTCTCTCTCTGAATTCCCATTATCCTATCTATCAACTTCTCTATTGATACTACATATTAAATGGAAGGTCTCGACATGGCTTAAAACAAAACCCACCACTGGTTAGCACATGACGAGACCTTTGCAGAGATACAAAGAACATAGTTATAAGTTGTCACACTCAATATACATTGCGGCTGACGGTAGCCAGATCACGGGCGGTACAGTGGAGTACCAAGGAGTACAATCAGGTTGCGTTGCCCAGCACTGGGGTGCGTCACAGCCCCCCCAAGATTTTAGATAATCGACCTTAGAAGCATTATCAAAATCTGACAGGCAACCAACCGACCTGCTACCCTTAGCTGCCACTAATTGCAAAAGGTGCACAACAACTGAAGTGTGAATTATACATAAAACACAATATTGCATGCATCATGCTACAACAATAAAGAGTTACAAAACTAAAAAAAAGAAAGAGTTTTCTCGTTTATTTTATTGTTTTATAATCTTTTTGGACGGCGTTATGATAGCCTAATTTTACTCCTGCTCAACCCACACACCGTGCACGACTATCTTGGATCATCAACCCTTGATAGACAATCTGCTATCACGTTCTCACTCCCGGCAATATGCTGAATGTTGAGATTATACTCTTGGAGCATTAGGGACCACCTGGTCAACCGCATATTCCGATTGTGAAACTGATTTAGGAATTTCAAGGGATGATGGTCCGTATAAATCGTCACTACCGGGCCGTAGGCTGGAACATAAACTTCGAAATGTTTGAGCGACAAAACGATAGCCAGAAGCTCCTTCTCTATAGTCGAGTAATTCCTTTGTGCCGAATTAAACTTGCGAGAAAAGAAGCTCACTGGGTGTTCCAAGCCCTCGGAATCAGTCTGCAGTAACACTGCCCCGGCACCCACACCGCTGGCATCAGTCGCCAGCTGAAAACTCCTGGAGAAGTCTGGGGCCCTCAAAATCGGATGTGTACACAGCAGGTGCTTGACTAGGTCGAAAGCCCTCTGACACTCCGCAGCCCAACAGAACTTCACTGACTTCGACAGTAGATCAGTTAACGGTGCTAAGACAGTAGAATATCCCCGGATGAAGCGCCTATAATAGCCTATCATACCTAGGAACCGCATGACCTGGCGCTTAGTGGTGGGCCTGGGAAACATATTGATAGCCTGTATCTTGCTCAGGGGGGGGCACACCCGGCCTAACCCGACCACAAAGCCAAGATACTGCACAGTAGCCTTTACAAACTCGCACTTCCTCAGGTTCACCACCAGCCCAGCATCGTGCAACTTCCTAAACAGGGTCTCTAAGTGCCTTAGGTGATTTTCAAAATCGTCATCATATACTATCACGTCATCAAGGTAGACCGTGCAGTTAGGGATTTCGTCACAAATATCGTTCATCAGGTTCTGAAACGTGGCAGGTGCGTTCTTAAGCCCATAAGGCATTACGTTACATTGGTAGGTCTTGCCATCTACCACAAAACCACAAACTTGCTTAGCTCGGTCCGACAGGGGTACTTGCCAGTAGCCTTTTACAAGATCAATTTTAGTAAGGTACTTTGCATTCCCTATCTTGTCCACGCTGTCGTCAACTCGAGGCAAAGGGTAAGGGTTGGTAGTGGTCAAGCCATTTAGCCTACGAAAATCTATGCAGAACCGCACCTTGCCGTCAGGTTTTGGCTGCAACGTGACGGGTGATGTCCACTTCACATAACCTTCAGTGATCATCCCTCTCTCAACCATGTACTTTAACTCCTCCCGTAAAGCTGGCAACTTTACCGGGGGCACACGGTAGGGCACTGACTTGAAGGGCACATTATCACAGACGTCCACGTCGTGCGTTACCTGAGTAGTGAGACCTGGGTGTTCGGCGAAAACAGAGGGGTATGACCTGAACAGGCCTAGGACAGCAGCACCCTGGTGCTCAGGCAGGTGACTTACAACTTGCCTAGCCTCTTGTTCAGTATTCCCCGCCCACTGTTCCGCGGAAATGACACAGTCCCAGCTATCCTCCTCAGCAGCATGACTGTCCCCACCTCCTTCTCCACCCTGGCCGCTGCAGGCCAGCACAGGGACAGTGAGAGGCTCTGAGGGGCGTCTCACATACTCTTTCATGAGGTTAACATGACATAACTGATGTTTTTTCCTACGGTCAGGTGTTGCAACGAGATAATCAAGGTCGGACAGTTTCTTAGCCACCACATACGGCCCAATGAACTTGGCAGAAAGGGGGTGTCCAGGCAAAGGTAAAAGCAACATTACCTCCTGACCCACCGAAAACTCCCGAAGCTTCACCTTGGCGTCATACTGGTGCTTCATGACCGCCTGTGCATTAACCAAGTTATTACCTGCCGCTGCCATGCAACCTATAAGTCTCTCCCGGCTCTCAAGGACATATTTAAGTACAGACCCCGGCTTCTCTTCGCCCTCCCAGATCTCTTTCACCATACTTAAAGGTCCTCTCACATTATGGCCAAAGACTAGCTGATTTGGACTGAACCCCAGGCTCTCTCCTGGGACTTCACGTGCAGCGAACAGAACATACGGCAGACCCAAATCCCAATCAGTGTCATGTTCTGCACAGTAACAGCGTAGCATACTCTTCAGGGTCGAGTGCCACCGCTCCAAGACTCCCTGACTCTCGGGATGGTAGGCTGACGACACTACAGAACATATACCGTGCAACTGAAGGGTTTGCTTGAACAATTTGGATGTAAAATTGCTCCCCTGGTCTGACTGCACCTCACGTGGAAATCCATAACGGGAACAGAACAATAATAAGTTTTTAACAACTGCCTTTGCCGAGCCGTTTCTCATGGGGTATGCGTCCGGGTATCTCGTAGCCACATCCATGATTGTCAACAGGAATTTATTGCCACTACTAGTAGGCGGGAAAGGGCCAACCAAATCTACTACAACTTTGCTGAACGGAGGCCCGGTAACAGGTATGGGAAACAAAGGTGCCTTCGGGATTGTCTGGTTAGGCTTCCCCGTTGTCTGGCAGGTCGCACACCCAGCCACCCATGCACAGACATCAGCCTTGACCCCAGGCCACCAGAAAAACCTGCCCAATGCCGCCAATGTTTTTGTTACCCCCAAATGACCCGCCACCGGCACATCGTGCGCCAGACACAATAAGGACTCTCTATACTTATTTGGAACAACCACCTGGTCTACTACCCTCGCACCACCCTCCCACTTCGATTTGGGGTCTAGAAATCTGCGGTACAATATCCTGTTGAGCCTAAAGAAATCTTCCGGCTTCGCATCCCCATCTTCCTCCAACTCTATGGCACCATTGCTATAACGAGCTAGGCTAGTGTCTTGCAGCTGCTGCTCACTAATGTCCCCGGGCGTCAATGCATCAAGATGGTTTTGTAATAAGACATTACCCCGGCTAGTAGGCTCTACTGCCTTAGTGGCTCTCGCTACAGCTCTTGCCTCACGCGAAGTCTTACCCAACTCTGCCTTGTTACACACCATCTCTGGGCCAGAGTCAACTCCCGTGTTTATTATAGGTCCAAGTACCGAATCACCGAGAAGTGCAGCAGAATCAATGTCCCTTTTCCTGCCCTTAGCAACCTTCTCCTGATCCTTCCTCCACTGTCCCCGAGGTTGAGTGCTAGGCTGTGCAGGAGCCGCAGAGCGAGATCGGGTTACCACACAGGCCATCTCATCCTGTTGGCACCTCCCAACCCATTCCCGATTCTCACCATCCACGTCGGCCGCCCTCTCGGCAACGACTAAGGGTGGAGTCCCGGAAGTGGGCACCGCAAAGTCGTTGCCGAGAAGAAGGTCGACGCCCTCAACTGGCAAACACTCAACGATCCCTACATCCAGCTCCCTGCACACCTCTCCCACTCTCAACTCCAACCTCACAAGTGGGTATGACCTCGTAGCATTTATACCCTGCACCACAACAACTCTGGCCGCATTTATCGGTTTCCCTGTGAAGTTCCTCAACAAAGTTTGCGAAGCCCCCGTATCCCTCAGCAAGTCAACCCTCCGTAGTTCACTCCCCCAGCTCACAAACCCGTGTCCCCGATGGCTACAGAAAGTGTCCCGGACAGGTGTCGAGCCTTCCGTACGCTTCTTTACCGCGTGTGCCTCAGCTGCTGACAACCTACCCCGGGCAGTTGCTGCAGCCTTCAGAGACACACCGATACTGTGAACCAATGACACCGGCTTAGCGGGAGTGTTACTAGGGCACTCACGTGAATAATGGCCTAGCTTCTGACATTTGTAACATTTCACATCCCCAATGGGCTTCTTCCCTTGTGCGGGCGAAGAAGGGGCCTGACCTTTAGTAAACGGGAGAGGCTTGTGTTTGTAGGTGTTATTAGGTGCAATGCTTTTAGTGTGGTTATGTGTGTCATAGGATTTGTTATTATCGAAAACTCTGGTGGGTGGGGTATAGCGCCCCTTCTGCCCTGACTCAGCCCTCTGAGCGGCACCGCAACCACGAAT
This sequence comes from Paralithodes platypus, assembly GCA_032716605.1. NCBI lineage: Eukaryota > Metazoa > Arthropoda > Malacostraca > Decapoda > Lithodidae > Paralithodes > Paralithodes platypus. Next base: position 15,761,890 of record CM064570.1, on the reverse strand, counting down.
CAATGATAATCTGAGGTCTGCCATCTTGGCAGCCTCCTCTACTGTCTTGGGACATTTTTCCTTAATGTTCAGCGTTAGATCGGTTCCAGTACATTTGTAAAACTGTTCCAGATAGAAAAGTTGCTTAATTTCCTCAGCCGACTCTGCGTGCTCGGACCGAAACCAGTTATTACATGCATCTGTTAAGTCCCGTGCGTGCTCCATAAAACTGACGTCGCTCTTCTTATTCACGCCACGGAACTTCAATCTATAAGTTTCGGGTTGCAGTTCGTAGGCCCGGAGCACAGCCTCCTTCACCAGTCCATACACGACACTCTCGTCCAGTGACAGTGCATCGTAGGCTTTCAACCCCTTACCCACTAGACGTGATGAAACTAATGCTGCCCATTTAACCTCCGGCCAGTCATACTCACGACACTTCTTTTCGAAACGAGCAAAAAACTCAGTCACTGCTGTCTCATCAAATGCGGGTACTAACTTAATTAAATGCGAAAGTGAGTCTGTAACCCGGTGCCCACCACCGAGATGACGCCCCATGGTCTCTACTCTAGACTTCTCGACATCCATTTCAGCCTGGTACCTGGTTGCATCCTGATTGGCTTGGATTCTAGCAACCTCTATGCGTTCTATACTAGCCTGTTGTATCTGAGTCTCCTGCAGCTTAATCCGTTCTATACTAGCCTGTTGACTCTCTCGCAACTTAAGCTTAGCTAGTTCTAGCTGAAATAACATCTCAGGAGACAGGCCTGGGGGGGGAGAGCACAAAATGGGGGATCCACACCGAGACGTGTTTACGGGTAAGCCAGCTTGCCATTGAGAACCCTCCTGCTGCATCGTGCTAAGACTCGCTGGCTGAGGGCCCAGCTCAGGGGTAGAGTGGAATGGAGGCTTGGAGGGAACCCCCCAAGACCCCACTCCACCCACCGCCCCATCGCCATCACCCAACAAACATGCCACCAAATTCTTCTTGGGCCAACTGTCAGGACAGTCCCGCCCCAAAACCGTGGCTAAACAGCGAAGACCGTAACAATCAATAGCCTGCAGGCGCTGTTCGGTCAAAGGTGTCTGCAAAAATGCCCGGGCATCCCTCTCTCCACTTATAACACTCCCCTCCCTAAATATCTGCTGTACTTGCTGGTCACTAGGCTGTACCGTGTTATCCTCCCCCGTAAATGATGAGTCATTAGACATAGTGCTGGTTATACAATTGCTGTTCATAAAAAAAAAGTGCTTATTACTAATTGCAGTCTCGACTCACAAAATGTTAAAGATGCTTGAATGACTCTACTCTAGACACCTAACGAAACAATCTGCAAGTCCACCAATACAATAATGACACAATCAAAATTCCTCCAATATGCAAGAAAATTCTAGCCAGCTCTACTAGGTAGCATAGAATAGTTCTCCAAAAAACATGTGATAGGATACTACTGAATCTTGTGCAAGGTCGCCATTTTGTTACGGCTGGATCGGCAATACATATTCGGGATTCTTGATCGTAGGACAGAAATGGCTTAAGTGACAACGACACGCTCGATTCCAGTCCCAAATACTATATGCTCCAGACAACAAAAGCACCAACGCCCTACAGAGTTATCGTCTACGGTAACGAGGTACCTTAACTCGGCGAAAGTGTACAACAGGGGTAGGCTATGAGGCTAAACTCCCTCAGACATTTATAGGTTACGTTATTACTAAAGAAATGCAATACTCAAGAAACTACGTTAATATTAAGCCTCTAATAATGTAGAATAGAAGCAGGCTAAAGGTATGACAGTGAAATGCTAAATGACAAATGTACACGCCTACTTGAAAGCGCGTGCACTACACTAACTGTCCCCTACTAACATGCACTAGCATGTAGCATACAAGATGTTCATGATCCAGTAGATACCTAATAATACACATGGGAGGAACATAAACAGTAGTCACTTATTATAATAATGAATCTATACTTGGAATAACTAAAAGGTTGCAGGCAACAGTACTGCGCCGGTAGCCTACTACCACATAGGCTACTTCGCTTCTCTCACTCTGTCTCCCCTCCGAGTCCGTATGCGCCCTACGCAACAGAACTCCGGACACAGCAGCAAAACGACAGTGCAGTTAATTGATACATGAAAGTATTAATAGTGTTGTCTTGTGTGTGAGTAATGTGTATTGTAAAGTGTTATAGATATATACTTAAAGAGAGCTGCAATGCATAGTAAAATAAAGATATATCCCACTCATCATCCCCATGTGTTCTAGCTAGCAGGCCAAGTCACAGGAACAACGAGTCCCAGCACCGAAAGCGAGAACCCAGGAGAAGACTGTAGAGAACACAAGGACAGATAAATTACGTTACTCTACTATACCGGCACTACGAGCGAGCTGTAGTCTCGGGTGCTACACTCGCTCCTGGCTCGGTATGCAAATCAAGGCTAAGTCCTCGTCCCTCTACAGACAACTCCTGGGCATGGTCGGGCTCTTACACATGGCACCAGTCTAGTCACAAATGGGATGATGAGCGGGGCATATAACTCGTGAACATGTAGAACGTTCACCAACTATCCTCATCAAGAAGATCGCTGTTCACATTAACCCCTTAAATCTAATACATGTAAATATATGCTTGTCCTAAGAGTAATACGAGAGGTGAGTGCTGAAACTCCTTTAGGACCTCAAGGGAAGGTTATGCATTTAAATAGAGAGAAGAATGAAATGAGAGTAATGTCGTCAGAGAGAAAGAGTGCAACCGTGAGAAGTGGGGAGAGAGAGCAAGGGATGTTAGAATCTCAAAGGTTCTAGGCAACCTGGTCAAGGAACACACAGCCAACCTCCAGGCAGTGTGCTGTACGACAACATGGGCCCAGCCCAGGCAGGCAACAATGGACTACCAACCCTATCGCGCCTAGCTATAAGGGCAAGGCTGCCAACCAGTCCATACGTCTGGCAACCACCCGGCCGGCAGCGCGGCGCGTTGCTACCCTCTTGCTCTGAAGCCCAACTCACTCTCTCTCTCTGAATTCCCATTATCCTATCTATCAACTTCTCTATTGATACTACATATTAAATGGAAGGTCTCGACATGGCTTAAAACAAAACCCACCACTGGTTAGCACATGACGAGACCTTTGCAGAGATACAAAGAACATAGTTATAAGTTGTCACACTCAATATACATTGCGGCTGACGGTAGCCAGATCACGGGCGGTACAGTGGAGTACCAAGGAGTACAATCAGGTTGCGTTGCAACGCACTGGGGTGCGTCACAGCCCCCCCAAGATTTTAGATAATCGACCTTAGAAGCATTATCAAAATCTGACAGGCAACCAACCGACCTGCTACCCTTAGCTGCCACTAATTGCAAAAGGTGCACAACAACTGAAGTGTGAATTATACATAAAACACAATATTGCATGCATCATGCTACAACAATAAAGAGTTACAAAACTAAAAAAAAAGAAAGAGTTTTCTTGTTTATTTTATTGTTTTATAATCTTTTTGGACGGCGTTATGATAGCCTAATTTTACTCCTGCTCAACCCACACACCGTGCACGACTATCTTGGATCATCAACCCTTGATAGACAATCTGCTATCACGTTCTCACTCCCGGCAATATGCTGAATGTTGAGATTATACTCTTGGAGCATTAGGGACCACCTGGTCAACCGCATATTCCGATTGTGAAACTGATTTAGGAATTTCAAGGGATGATGGTCCGTATAAATCGTCACTACCGGGCCGTAGGCTGGAACATAAACTTCGAAATGTTTGAGCGACAAAACGATAGCCAGAAGCTCCTTCTCTATAGTCGAGTAATTCCTTTGTGCCGAATTAAACTTGCGAGAAAAGAAGCTCACTGGGTGTTCCAAGCCCTCGGAATCAGTCTGCAGTAACACTGCCCCGGCACCCACACCGCTGGCATCAGTCGCCAGCTGAAAACTCCTGGAGAAGTCTGGGGCCCTCAAAATCGGATGTGTACACAGCAGGTGCTTGACTAGGTCGAAAGCCCTCTGACACTCCGCAGCCCAACAGAACTTCACTGACTTCGACAGTAGATCAGTTAACGGTGCTAAGACAGTAGAGTATCCCCGGATGAAGCGCCTATAATAGCCTATCATACCTAGGAACCGCATGACCTGGCGCTTAGTGGTGGGCCTGGGAAACATATTGATAGCCTGTATCTTGCTCAGGGGGGGGCACACCCGGCCTAACCCGACCACAAAGCCAAGATACTGCACAGTAGCCTTTACAAACTCGCACTTCCTCAGATTCACCACCAGCCCAGCATCGTGCAACTTCCCAAACAGGGTCTCTAAGTGCCTTAGGTGATTTTCAAAATCGTCATCATATACTATCACGTCATCAAGGTAGACCGTGCAGTTAGGGATTTCGTCACAAATATCGTTCATCAGGTTCTGAAACGTGGCAGGTGCGTTCTTAAGCCCATAAGGCATTACGTTACATTGGTAGGTCTTGCCATCTACCACAAAACCACAAACTTGCTTAGCTCGGTCCGACAGGGGTACTTGCCAGTAGCCTTTTACAAGATCAATTTTAGTAAGGTACTTTGCATTCCCTATCTTGTCCACGCTGTCGTCAACTCGAGGCAAAGGGTAAGGGTTGGTAGTGGTCAAGCCATTTAGCCTACGAAAATCTATGCAGAACCGCACCTTGCCGTCAGGTTTTGGCTGCAACGTGACGGGTGATGTCCACTTCACATAACCTTCAGTGATCATCCCTCTCTCAACCATGTACTTTAACTCCTCCCGTAAAGCTGGCAACTTTACCGGGGGCACACGGTAGGGCACTGACTTGAAGGGCACATTATCACCGACGTCCACGTCGTGCGTTACCTGAGTAGTGAGACCTGGGTGTTCGGCGAAAACAGAGGGGTATGACCTGAACAGGCCTAGGACAGCAGCACCCTGGTGCTCAGGCAGGTGACTTACAGCTTGCCTAGCCTCTTGTTCAGTATTCCCCGCCCACTGTTCCGCGGAAATGACACAGTCCCAGCTATCCTCCTCAGCAGCATGACTGTCCCCACCTCCTTCTCCACCCTGGCCGCTGCAGGCCAGCACAGGGACAGTGAGAGGCTCTGAGGGGCGTCTCACATACTCTTTCATGAGGTTAACATGACATAACTGATGTTTTTTCCTACGGTCAGGTGTTGCAACGAGATAATCAAGGTCGGACAGTTTCTTAGCCACCACATACGGCCCAATGAACTTGGCAGAAAGGGGGTGTCCAGGCAAAGGTAAAAGCAACATTACCTCCTGACCCACCGAAAACTCCCGAAGCTTCACCTTGGCGTCATACTGGTGCTTCATGACCGCCTGTGCATTAACCAAGTTATTACCTGCCGCTGCCATGCAACCTATAAGTCTCTCCCGGCTCTCAAGGACATATTTAAGTACAGACCCCGGCTTCTCTTCGCCCTCCCAGATCTCTTTCACCATACTTAAAGGTCCTCTCACATTATGGCCAAAGACTAGCTGATTTGGACTGAACCCCAGGCTCTCTCCTGGGACTTCACGTGCAGCGAACAGAACATACGGCAGACCCAAATCCCAATCAGTGTCATGTTCTGCACAGTAACAGCGTAGCATACTCTTCAGGGTCGAGTGCCACCGCTCCAAGACTCCCTGACTCTCGGGATGGTAGGCTGACGACACTACAGAACATATACCGTGCAACTGAAGGGTTTGCTTGAACAATTTGGATGTAAAATTGCTCCCCTGGTCTGACTGCACATCACGTGGAAATCCATAACGGGAACAGAACAATAATAAGTTTTTAACAACTGCCTTTGCCGAGCCGTTTCTCATGGGGTATGCGTCCGGGTATCTCGTAGCCACATCCATGATTGTCAACAGGAATTTATTGCCACTACTAGTAGGCGGGAAAGGGCCAACCAAATCTACTACAACTTTGCTGAACGGAGGCACGGTGACAGGTATGGGAAACAAAGGTGCCTTCGGGATTGTCTGGTTAGGCTTCCCCGTTGTCTGGCAGGTCGCACACCCAGCCACCCATGCACAGACATCAGCCTTGACCCCAGGCCACCAGAAAAACCTGCCCAATGCCGCCAATGTTTTTGTTACCCCCAAATGACCCGCCACCGGCACATCATGCGCCAGACACAATAAGGACTCTCTATACTTATTTGGAACAACCACCTGGTCTACTACCCTCGCACCGCCCTCCCACTTCGATTTGGGGTCTAGAAATCTGCGGTACAATATCCTGTTGAGCCTAAAGAAATCTCCCGGCTTCGCATCCCCATCTTCCTCCAACTCTATGGCACCATTGCTATAACGAGCTAGGCTAGCGTCTTGCAGCTGCTGCTCACTAATGTCCCCGGGCGTCAATGCATCAAGATGGTTTTGTAATAAGACATTACCCCGGCTAGTAGGCTCTACTGCCTTAGTGGCTCTCGCTACAGCTCTTGCCTCACGCGAAGTCTTACCCAACTCTGCCTTGTTACACACCATATCTGGGCCAGAGTCAACTCCCGTGTTTATTATAGGTCCAAGTACCGAATCACCGAGAAGTGCAGCAGAATCAATGTCCCTTTTCCTGCCCTTAGCAACCTTCTCCTGATCCTTCCTCCACTGTCCCCGAGGTTGAGTGCTAGGCTGTGCAGGAGCCGCAGAGCGAGATCGGGTTACCACACAGGCCATCTCATCCTGTTGGCACCTCCCAACCCATTCCCGATTCTCACCATCCACGTCGGCCGCCCTCTCGGCAACGACTAAGGGTGGAGTCCCGGAAGTGGGCACCGCAAAGTCGTTGCCGAGAAGAAGGTCGACGCCCTCAACTGGCAAACACTCAACGATCCCTACATCCAGCTCCCTGCACACCTCTCCCACTCTCAACTCCAACCTCACAAGTGGGTATGACCTCGTAGCATTTATACCCTGCACCACAACAACTCTGGCCGCATTTATCGGTTTCCCTGTGAAGTTCCTCAACAAAGTTTGCGAAGCCCCCGTATCCCTCAGCAAGTCAACCCTCCGTAGTTCACTCCCCCAGCTCACAAACCCGTGTCCCCGATGGCTACAGAAAGTGTCCCGGACAGGTGTCGAGCCTTCCGTACGCTTCTTTACCGCGTGTGCCTCAGCTGCTGACAACCTACCCCGGGCAGTTGCTGCAGCCTTCAGAGACACACCGATACTGTGAACCAATGACACCGGCTTAGCGGGAGTGTTACTAGGGCACTCACGTGAATAATAGCCTAGCTTCTGACATTTGTAACATTTCACATCCCCAATGGGCTTCTTCCCTTGTGCGGGCGAAGAAAGGGCCTGACCTTTAGTAAACGGGAGAGGCTTGTGTTTGTAGGTGTTATTAGGTGCAATGCTTTTAGTGTGGTTATGTGTGTCATAGGATTTGTTATTATCGAAAACTCTGGTGGGTGGGGTATAGCGCCCCTTCTGCCCTGACTCAGCCCTCTGAGCGGCACCGCAACCACGAATCAATGATAATCTGAGGTCTGCCATCTTGGCAGCCTCCTCTACTGTCTTGGGACATTTTTCCTTAATGTTCAGCGTTAGATCGGTTCCAGTACATTTGTAAAACTGTTCCAGATAGAAAAGTTGCTTAATTTCCTCAGCCGACTCTGCGTGCTCGGACCGAAACCAGTTATTACATGCATCTGTTAAGTCCCGTGCGTGCTCCATAAAACTGACGTCGCTCTTCTTATTCACGCCACGGAACTTCAATCTATAAGTTTCGGGTTGCAGTTCGTAGGCACAGCCTCCTTCACCAGTCCATACACGACACTCTCGTCCAGTGACAGTGCATCGTAGGCTTTCAACCCCTTACCCACTAGACGTGATGTAACTAATGCTGCCCATTTAACCTCCGGCCAGTCATACTCACGACACTTCTTTTCGAAACGAGCAAAAAACTCAGTCACTGCTGTCTCATCAAATGCGGGTACTAACTTAATTAAATGCGAAAGTGAGTCTGTAACCCGGTGCCCACCACCGAGATGACGCCCCGTGGTCTCTACTCTAGACTTCTCGACATCCATTTCAGCCTGGTACCTGGTTGCATCCTGATTGGCTTGGATTCTAGCAACCTCTATGCGTTCTATACTAGCCTGTTGTATCTGAGTCTCCTGCAGCTTAATCCGTTCTATACTAGCCTGTTGTATCTGAGTCTCCTGCAGCTTAATCCGTTCTATACTAGCCTGTTGTATCTGAGTCTCCTGCAGCTTAATCCGTTCTATACTAGCCTGTTGACTCTCTCGCAACTTAAGCTTAGCTAGTTCTATCTGAAATAACATCTCAGGAGACAGGCCTGGGGGGGAGAGCACAAAATGGGGGATCCACACCGAGACGTGTTTACGGGTAAGCCAGCTTGCCATTGAGAACCCTCCTGCTGCATCGTGCTAAGACTCGCTGGCTGAGGGCCCAGCTCAGGGGTAGAGTGGAAGGGAGGCTTGGAGGGAACCCCCCAAGACCCCACTCCACCCACCGCCCCATCGCCATCACCCAACAAACATGCCACCAAATTCTTCTTGGGCCAACTGTCAGGACAGTCCCGCCCCAAAACCGTGGCTAAACAGCGAAGACCGTAACAATCAATAGCCTGCAGGCGCTGTTCGGTCAAAGGTGTCTGCAAAAATGCCCGGGCATCCCTCTCTCCACTTATAACACTCCCCTCCCTAAATATCTGCTGTACTTGCTGGTCACTAGGCTGTACCGTGTTATCCTCCCCCGTAAATGATGAGTCATTAGACATAGTGCTGGTTATACAATTGCTGTTCATAAAAAAAAAAAGTGCTTATTACTAATTGCAGTCTCGACTCACAAAATGTTAAAGATGCTTGAATGACTCTACTCTAGACACCTAACGAAACAATCTGCAAGTCCACCAATACAATAATGACACAATAAAAATTTCTCCAATATGCAAGAAAATTCTAGCCAGCTCTACTAGGTAGCATAGAATAGTTCTCCAAAAAACATGTGATAGGATACTACTGAATCTTGTGCAAGGTCGCCATTTTGTTACGGCTGGATCGGCAATACATATTCGGGATTCTTGATCGTAGGACAGAAATGGCTTAAGTGACAACGACACGCTCGATTCCAGTCCCAAATACTATATGCTCCAGACAACAAAAGCACCAACGCCCTACAGAGTTATCGTCTACGGTAACGAGGTACCTTAACTCGGCGAAAGTGTACAACAGGGGTAGGCTATGAGGCTAAACTCCCTCAGACATTTATAGGTTACGTTATTACTAAAGAAATGCAATACTCAAGAAACTACGTTAATATTAAGCCTCTAATAATGTAGAATAGAAGCAGGCTAAAGGTATGACAGTGAAATGCTAAATGACAAATGTACACGCCTTAACGTATAAATACGATAGAATATGACTCTTTTGTGATCTTGTATGTCTCTGTGACGTCACGATCTCTCCTACAGCACGACGTAGGACGAGTAGATCGTATATTATAAGATTGTAAATAAGTTAAGTTATAAAAGGCCTAATATGCTATTAAGCAATATTGCCATGGTCTTATGTAGTATATATGAATTTATCGTATATATTAATATAATTTATCGTATAGAGCAACCTAAATGCGGTACGATAATTTGGGCTCCTGGCGGTTTGCCAAGGCAGCAAGGTGTGCTTTTGAGGTACGCCAGAGCCTTCACGAACACCAACCAGTTAACATCTAATTTTCCGCCCTCAGTTGATCGTGCTTTTGTGCCTCTAATCACAATACACATACAGCAATACACACAGCTACACCATCACGACGCTCTCATCGACATCATGACTGACTGATAGATAAGCATAAATTATAATAATCATGTCCATTCCCATGTAATCATTTATTCTTTCTTTAACTTGACTCGTGTCTTGGGACCGAAGTCTCGTTCCCCATTGTCCACCACCATATTGGGTAAAACGTTCTCCCTTGCCTCATTGCCACGTGGAACTATTGGTGAGTTAATTCCTGGCTAATATTAACCCTTATAACCTTACCCTATATATACATTTATTATGTGAGACCTTTGGATATAAATTAGCTTGTTTCAGATTGATTTGATTTGATTCATTATAGCTTAGTAATATTTAACTTCCATTGATAGTTACCACATTGGTGCCCAGACCCGGGAATTAGCTACCAGTAAGGGATTTTAAGGCAATGAACAAGGGGACATATAACAGGATGCCGGAACAACTCTATGATAAACTGGCAAGGCTAGCCAAGCGATGGTTAGAGCCGGAATGCAGGGTCACATCGTTGTGCCTGCCTAAGTCCTGCTTCCCACCCATCATCTTTCCCCAATAATTGTCTTTTCCGTTTCAGACTTCCTGTGACATATGACCTGACCTAACATTTTTTCTTGTTCAATATGATCCATTAGGAGGTATTGCAATTTAGTGTACTATTTTTTCTCCATAACATAGAAGTCCGCCGGTTGGCGTCTCTTAATTAGCCTATTATTTGGCCGTTGTTTTTGTGACGTAATATTTAGATACATAGCCTATAGGCTCGCATGCAAAATGGATAAAAACGATAAAGAGACACCGTCTAGTGGGGTGCTGAACAAAGCCCCTAAAAATCAAAGGGCGGGACTTCGGGGAGTAATAAATAGGCTAATTGTGGACTTAAACACTTTCATCACTACTGCTGAACTAGAGGAATTGGAGGCTAGATTAGAAAACGTCCAGGCTACCCACGGACGTATTACGGCTCTGAGTGAGGTGATTGTGGCTGACATGATAGAGGAGGAAGAGATTGTTACAGAGTGTGATAATCGCGCCCTCTATGACGAACCTGTCTTTAGAGCGAAGTACCTATTACAGCGTGCAATCGCGAGTAAGAAGGGAGGCGATAATGAGGCCCATAGAAGGGCTGACCCAAAATATACTGTACACCTCCCAAAGCTCAATCTTCCTACATTTGGGGGCAAGTTAACCGAGTGGTTAGCTTTTTGGGACGTATTTCGATCTACGGTTCATGAATCCTCTTTGGATAATGTCC
>CM064570.1:15664437-15750785 GCA_032716605.1 Paralithodes platypus | reverse complement strand
TTCTTGGTGGCAGTCACGGTCTGGTTAGCGGTTATCTGGGGTTGGTGGGTTTGTTTGACATTAACAGGACGAGTTTGGGGAATTTTCTTGGTGGCAGTCTCGGTCTGGTTAGAGGTTCTCTGGGACTGGTGAGTTTGTTTGACATGAGAGGGCGAGTCAAGTGTGGGGTTTCGAAGTTTTCTAGGGGTGTGAATTGTGTGGGGGTGGAAGGGAGCTACTGACTGAAAACTGTCACAAGCTACCGACGGAAAACTGTCACAAGGGAAATTTTGTTGGTGGGGGGATAGCTGAACATTTCTGGGGTCATGGGGAAAATATGTTGTGGTAGGCCTACATAGGTAGGCATAGCTAGAATACGGCTCTTGTTGGGGGCTCTTGTTGGGGCTGCTGAGGGTTGGTGGGGGGAGAGGTCGGTAAACTGTCACAAGGGAAATTTTGTTGGTGGGGGGATAGCTGAACATTTCTGGGGTCATGTGGAAAATATGTTGTGGTAGGCCTACATAGGTAGGCATAGCTAGAATACGGCTCTTGTTGGGGGGGCTGCTGAGGGTTGGTGGGGGGAGAGTTCACTGGAGTTGGACTTTCACCGGAAGTCATTTTGGAAGGGTGCACGGAGTCTTGGATAGGGGCTAAAAGGTTGGATAGGGGATTCATCGAACTGCGTAGGCATTCTTCTCTGATGGCGAGCATATGTTCTTCGAATAAGCCATACGGGTCGAGATGGGCGGTGATGTGGGGTGGGAGGATGTTTAACAATGCGGTGAATAAGAGTTCATTTTGTTGGTCGTAATCTTCATAGCTATACGTGGTCCTCACGTATCTGTAGAGTTGTATGAGGGTCACATTTATATCCCCTTCATACTTGATCTCGTCGACTTTTATTATTTTGGGGGCGACGGGGGAACCCAAAAGTGGATCTAAAGTCCGGATCACGAAGGATCGAAACTGGTTCCAGGTACTCTCTGGCGTATTCTGTTTCACCATTTGGTGAATAAATTCTTTAAAGGTAGGCTTATCAACAAGTTGGGAAACGGCTTCTCCCAACTGTACAAAATGCAAAATTGCCATGGCGATTTTTTCGCGGTCATTATGAAGTACCACATCGTACACTGGCTTTATTATGTCTAAGTAACTGGTGATATCATATGTGTTTACATCATACTTGGGAATGTGTGCGAGTGGCTGAAGATTTCGCGATGTTGCCATGCTTCTACTGTTCCAAACTTGCAGTGTAATGCAACCTTTTATCCGAATCAAGAACCACCGCTGCCGCCAATGTTATGCCCTGTTTTTCTACAGGTTTAACTTGGGTAATGTGAGTTCTAAATTGACTGGGTATATAAGGCTGCATGCACAATACAAGATATGAGGAATAGAGAACACAAAGAAACACATGGTAGCAAGTTACATGATCACGTTTATTGATATACCACTGCAGAATACTTGTGTAAGACAATATAATAGAATTGAACAACACTAGCATAAGTGGATCTGGATGGAGCCTAGTCTCCCACTTCCAACGTTCAGGTATTAATCTTCTGATCACTGGCTTTGATTTCACAGGTTTATATACCGAAGACCATCAATGTTACTTATAGATTCATATTCACTGTTAGATTTATTACTGGTAGCTCTGGTGCACAAGTAGTAGTTCACAGACTAGATTAGACACACGTATTTTTAGAGCACGGGAATTCTAGTTACCTCAGGGGGTACTGATCTAAGTTTTATATCCTTGTCTCAGAAATACATAGAACGCAAATCAGTGGGCGAACGTTAGATATCACTAGAGTTTTAATATCTGAATAAAGTAATTACGAGAGTCAAGGTCGCCTGTTAATTAAAGAGCACTGATCGCTTAGTACGTCCCAAATGGAATGGTTAAGTATGAATTACACTGGGCAAGGTCTTAGCCACTTCGTAGAAATATTAATTAGTGAATCTAAAACAGCACAGTAATATGTAGTACTGCTAAAGGGAATCTTGGGTAGTATCTGATGGGTCTGGTCCTGGTTATCTTGCGTCCATGATGTTGGGGGCTAACGACTGGTTCCGCGGCCGTCCAGGGGGGCCATATGTGTGAAGTTCTTCAATACGTGGGCAGGTCCTTCTATCCAAATCTGCCACGGAGTCTGCCGGTTCTGGGATCTCACTCCGGAACAACACAAGGGCAGAGCTAGAAATTAACTGCAGGGTAGTGACCCCTGGTTGGTGTCTAGCTTTCAACTGATTTGACTGGGGGCGGGAGTTAGATTTATAGGCTCGGTTCTGGACCCTGTAGACAGTAGGGATCTCGAGTCTTATGGACTTAATTGAGCTCTCAATAGATATGGGGACTAGGTAAGATGATATTTACAGTTGTGGCACAGGGCGATAGGAAGCCTTTATATTTTCATATAACTGAGCCTTAGTAAGAGGTACTATTTTGGCTATACTGGACGTATTTAGGGGAGAGAGACTGGATCTACTTTGCGAGGAGGATGGGGACAGCTGTGATAGGAGCGTCTCTCTAGATTGTTCAATCTTCATTCTATGGTATAGCTGAGGTGCTAATTTAGTGATCAGAGCATGCAAGAAAGGTAAATGGTTTATTGTGAGTTAATAGAGGTTAGTAAAGGTGTTAGTCATTTATGGTTAGTTCATCGATAGGAAGAATTCCTGTGCTACCTGGCAATGACTCGAAAGTCAAAACAGGGGCCAGGTATACCTCCGCGGGGGTGGGGGTCTCCCTCCTCGGGTGGGCAAAAAGGGGGAGCTGGGCGCCCTCTCTGATATAGTCGTCCGGCGGCTGTGGCTAGGGGCTTGCCATATCACCAGTGTTTGTAATAACCCTCTGTGTATGAGACAGATGTGAGTGTCTTTAATACCAAAACCGAAGGTGCCTGAGCTAGCTGGTTTTACTCGGCTGGTTGTTAATTGTAGGGTTTGCTGGATATGGTGGAGACTGGGTTGCTAACTCTGCCACATTTATCTGGAAGTATGACAATAGAAGTTAGTTACTGGCGGGGCGGCTAGCCTCGCACCGACGACCATTGGGTGCAGGGTTGTGAATGTGTTGTAAGAGAATAGATGGCATGCAAGGGGCTAGTAAAGTTCTAATGTTGTTCTGGCCTACTAAGTGAAGGTAGGCTGGATAGGAGTATATATAAAAGGTTGGAGAGCGTTAGTAACGGACAACTCAAGGATCTTCAAGAGGTATGAGAGAGAGGCTAGGTCGGACAAGAGTCGAGAAGCGCGGGTGTCTTAATGAGAGGGGGGGGAGAGTTCAAGGGCTACAGGGAAATTTTGCCCCTAAGGTCCCTGGGCGTGGGGGTGGCATTAGGCTACAATTGATATGGAAGTTTGAAAAGGCAGTAGAATACGTTAGCCAAATGCTACCGGGGAATGCAACTATGGGGTGGTATATGAGTCTGGAAAAGATAGAGTTATGTGATCAGTCAGAGGGTTATGGATACTATTAGTTGGCCCTGGGAACTGCGTTTTCTATTAAATATAAAATACCAACCACAGTGGCAGTTCGTAGGGGTACTTATGACAGATACTGATAACCAGGTTATCTTATATAATCTCTGGTTGGGGTAAGAGGTGTAAGACACGAAGTAAATTGGCGTAGTGTGGACTGTGGATACGAAGGAGGCAAGCGGAAGACGTATGACAATTGTGGAAAGTAAATGGAAAAAGGTGAACACAATGGCGGATAAAAATACTTAACCTAAGGGTTGCATACATAGATTTATGGGGCGATGGGTCTTCAGAAGCTTAGTCTGGCAAGACAAGATGTTAGGGAATGTTAATATTAATACTTAGTTACTAGAGGAGCAATGCAAGGGGCGACTGAGCACGGGTTACATATATCTATACTCGTCATGGAAAATGATATAGAGATCTAGGGACAGCGTGGGTGCTTTAACTTCTAAGATATATAACATCTACTTCTCGGATGCAAGAACATACATAGATATAATTATGGCTGTCTGATGTGTTGGCATTGGCTCAACGTCGGGACAGGCATGGGTGTTTTTAATATGAATGTATATTCCTGTTCATCATCTTTGTAGTTAATAAGTGTAGGGCACGAGGGGTTAGTGTACGTGAGGTGTGGAAAATGGTCGGTTTTAGAAAAGGTAAATGGGTGTGTCCTGGAGCTGTTTAGCCCTGCGGCTTGGGCTGTCTGAAATGGCTGGCTCGGTCAGCTGGTCCTTTCGTTCTGTGGACCTTTCCTTTGGTGTTTCTGTGTGGTGTTCGTTCATGGCTTCTGTGGTGGGCTTCTCGTTCTGGGGCATTTTAGTAACATGGCAATTTACCCTCAGTTGGAAAAAAATGACTATATAGTCATGTTGCTTGTTAAGGATAAAGAGTTCTCTATATCAAATATTACTCTCCCAATCATATTCCTATAGTCATTATCCCATAATCCACCCAGCACAGATGATGTTATGCAATTCAAGAAATGCTCACTGAAACTGTTCATATGTAGTTTATTCATAATTACGTGGAATATTGGTACTTATGGTTTAGTTTGAGTGTGGTAGGTTGATCATAGCGGGGTGAATTATAGGTTATAGTTAAAATATCAAGGAATGTGCCGTGGTTTTACAAAAACTCGCGGTGGGAGGAATGGATCATGGGAGAGATAGACAAAATATTAGGGAAAGGATTTGTTAGATATGGACAAACATGCCTATTTAGTTTTACGTATTCATATTGTTATGCCCTGTTTTTCTACAGGTTTAACTTGGGTAATGTGAGTTCTAAATTGACTGGGTATATAAGGCTGCATGCACAATACAAGATATGAGGAATAGAGAACACAAAGAAACACATGGTAGCAAGTTACATGATCACGTTTATTGATATACCACTGCAGAATACTTGTGTAAGACAATATAATAGAATTGAACAACACTAGCATAAGTGGATCTGGATGGAGCCTAGTCTCCCACTTCCAACGTTCAGGTATTAATCTTCTGATCACTGGCTTTGATTTCGCAGGTTTATATACCGAAGACCATCAATGTTACTTATAGATTCATATTCACTGTTAGATTTATTACTGGTAGCTCTGGTGCACAAGTAGTAGTTCACAGACTAGATTAGACACACGTATTTTTAGAGCACGGGAATTCTAGTTACCTCAGGGGGTACTGATCTAAGTTTTATATCCTTGTCTCAGAAATACATAGAACGCAAATCAGTGGGCGAACGTTAGATATCACTAGAGTTTTAATATCTGAATAAAGTAATTACGAGAGTCAAGGTCGCCTGTTAATTAAAGAGCACTGATCGCTTAGTACGTCCCAAATGGAATGGTTAAGTATGAATTACACTGGGCAAGGTCTTAGCCACTTCGTAGAAATATTAATTAGTGAATCTAAAACAGCACAGTAATATGTAGTACTGCTAAAGGGAATCTTGGGTAGTATCTGATGGGTCTGGTCCTGGTTATCTTGCGTCCATGATGTTGGGGGCTAACGACTGGTTCCGCGGCCGTCCAGGGGGGCCATATGTGTGAAGTTCTTCAATACGTGGGCAGGTCCTTCTATCCAAATCTGCCACGGAGTCTGCCGGTTCTGGGATCTCACTCCGGAACAACACAAGGGCAGAGCTAGAAATTAACTGCAGGGTAGTGACCCCTGGTTGGTGTCTAGCTTTCAACTGATTTGACTGGGGGCGGGAGTTAGATTTATAGGCTCGGTTCTGGACCCTGCAGACAGTAGGGATCTCGAGTCTTATGGACTTAATTGAGCTCTCAATAGATATGGGGACTAGGTAAGATGGTATTTACTGTTGTGGCACAGGGCGATAGGAAGCCTTTATATTTTCATATAACTGAGCCTTAGTAAGAGGTACTATTTTGGCTATACTGGACGTATTTAGGGGAGAGAGACTGGATCTACTTTGCGAGGAGGATGGGGACAGCTGTGATAGGAGCGTCTCTCTAGATTGTTCAATCTTCATTCTATGGTATAGCTGAGGTGCTAATTTAGTGATCAGAGCATGCAAGAAAGGTAAATGGTTTATTGTGAGGTAATAGAGGTTAGTAAAGGTGTTAGTCATTCATGGTTAGTTCATCGATAGAAAGAATTCCTGTGCTACCTGGCAATGACTCGAGAGTCAAAACAGGGGCCAGGTATACCTCCGCGGGGGTGGGGGTCTCCCTCCTCGGGTGGGCAAAAAGGGGGAGCTGGGCGCCCTCTCTGATATAGTCGTCCGGCGGCTGTGGCTAGGGGCTTGCCATATCACCAGTGTTTGTAATAACCCTCTGTGTATGAGACAGATGTGAGTGTCTTTAATACCAAAACCGAAGGTGCCTTAGCTAGCTGGTTTTACTCGGCTGGTTGTTAATTGTAGGGTTTGCTGGATATGGTGGAGACTGGGTTGCTAACTCTGCCACATTTATCTGGAAGTATGACAATAGAAGTTAGTTACTGGCGGGGCGGCTAGCCTCGCACCGACGACCATTGGGTGCAGGGTTGTGAATGTGTTGTAAGAGAATAGATGGCATGCAAGGGGCTAGTAAAGTTCTAATGTTGTTCTG
Source organism: Paralithodes platypus (assembly GCA_032716605.1). Taxonomy (NCBI): domain Eukaryota; kingdom Metazoa; phylum Arthropoda; class Malacostraca; order Decapoda; family Lithodidae; genus Paralithodes; species Paralithodes platypus. The sequence continues at coordinate 15,744,247 of CM064570.1, read as the reverse complement.
GCCTACTAAGTGAAGGTAGGCTGGATAGGAGTATATATATAAAAGGTTGGAGAGCGTTAGTAACGGACAATTCAAGGATCTTCAAGAGGTATGAGAGAGAGGCTAGGTCGGACAAGAGTCGAGAAGCGCGGGTGTCTTAATGAGAGGGGGGGGAGAGTTCAAGGGCTACAGGGAAATTTTGCCCCTAAGGTCCCTGGGCGTGGGGGTGGCATTAGGCTACAATTGATATGGAAGTTTGAAAAGGCAGTAGAATACGTTAGCCAAATGCTACCGGGGAATGCAACTATGGGGTGGTATATGAGTCTGGAAAAGATAGAGTTATGTGATCAGTCAGAGGGTTATGGATACTATTAGTTTGGCCCTGGGAACTGCGTTTTCTATTAAATATAAAATACCAACCACAGTGGCAGTTCGTAGGGGTACTTAGTTATTGTTTCGGGGTACTTATGACAGATACTGATAACCAGGTTATCTTATATAATCTCTGGTTGGGGTAAGAGGTGTAAGACACGAAGTAAATTGGCGTAGTGTGGACTGTGGATACGAAGGAGGCAAGGGGCAGACGTATGACAATTGTGGAAAGTAAATGGAAAAAGGTGAACACAATGGCGGATAAAAATACTTAACCTAAGGATTGCATACATAGATTTATGGGGCGATGGGTCTTCAGAAGCTTAGTCTGGCAAGACAAGATGTTAGGGAATGTTAATATTAATACTTAGTTACTAGAGGAGCAATGCAAGGGGCGACTGAGCACGGGTTACATATATCTATACTCGTCATGGAAAATGATATAAGAGATCTAGGGACAGCGTGGGTGCTTTAACTTCTAAGATATATAACATCTACTTCTCGGATGCAAGAACATACATAGATATAATTATGGCTGTCTGATGTGTTGGCATTGGCTCAACGTCGGGACAGGCATGGGTGTTTTTAATATGAATGTATATTCCTGTTCATCATCTTTGTAGTTAATAAGTGTAGGACACGAGGGGTTAGTGTACGTGAGGTGTGGAAAATGGTCGGTTTTAGAAAAGGTAAATGGGTGTGTCCTGGAGCTGTTTAGCCCTGCGGGCTTGGGCTGTCTGAAATGGCTGGCTCGGTCAGCTGGTCCTTTCGTTCTGTGGACCTTTCCTTTGGTGTTTCTGTGTGGTGTTCGTTCATGGCTTCTGTGGTGGGCTTCTCGTTCTGGGGCATTTTACATATATTCTCATAAAATCATATGGTACATATGTAGGCTACAACATTTTCTGAATATTGAGTTTCTATTTCCATATATTGCGCGAAGTACTTCATGTGATTTTTTTTTATAAAAAGAAGCTTATAAATAATTCTTAGCTGTTTTACATCAAAAATATAAAGACATATAGTCAATTATTGCTGATTTTACAGTTTTGGAGGAGGATATTACACGTGTTTTGAATATGGCGGGTGCGCGCATCTCGCCGCTCACTTTTCTCAATATGTCTCTTCACTCGTGTGCCCTCCTCAGCTGCCGAGGTACGTCGCTCCTTTCCCACAAAATTGATACTTATTTACGTATTTACCCCTTACAGCATTGCACCAAACCACCACAAGTTGAGATTGTGTCTTGGTGGATATATATTGCGAGAAATAAAGTGGATAAAGTATGTAAATAATGGAGAAAATAGGTGAAATAGTGAGGGGTTGTAGAGTCCATGTGGCCGCTGGTGTTGTTGTGGTAGGCTATGTGGGCCGCTCATACTATTTGGATATTTATTGTAATCAGGTGGTCTTGTAGGTTCAAGATTAAGGTGCATGGTATCACATTTGTCAATTTATGACGTACTGTATTGTATTTTTGGTAGCCTAAACCTGACTTTTTGGACCGACAGCGATTTCAGTAGGCCTAAGTTTTATTTTGTTTTTTGTAATTTTTCCTTCAGATATAGTGTTGTTTTATACTGAAGAGGAGCGGAAATTAGTATTTACCCATTATCCAACAATCTAAAAACACGCCCCCCACTAGTGGGGAGGGCTATGAAGTTCAGGGAAAATGAGGGGTTAAAAGCGTAAAAATACAATAATAGGCTAGGCCTATAGCGTTTTGTATCAAAACTTGGCTCGGGTTTTCCCAAATTGCAAACCCATACAACCCAATGTTGTGAATACCCGAGCCAACTTTTGACGAAAGCTGGCTCGGATTTCACGGGGTGGAGTGGGTAGCCTAATATTTCATGTTATAAAAATAGTCAACTTTGGGAAGACATTAGCCTAACCTAACAACTTTACCTAACCTATCCTATCCTAGTATTATGGGTGGGGGCTGCCGCCCCCACACCCCCGCTGGTTGGGTTAGATTTTTTTTTTGTTTTTTTTTTTGTTTTTTTTTTTTTTAAATGTTCTAGGCTATTAGCCTAACCTAACAACCTTACCTAACCTAACCTAGTATAAGGGTGGGGGCTGCTACCCCCGCTGTTTTTTTTTTTTTTTTTTTTTTTTTTTTTTATTTATTTATTTAGGCTATTAGCCTAGCCTATGTGCTAGGCCTAGGCTATTAGCCTAACTTAACCTAACCTAACCTAGTATATGGGTGGGGGCTGCCACCCCCGCTGGTTGGGTACTGGCTGAAAAACTTATTGTTTTACAGTAGCCTAGGCCTATACATGTATTTTAGCGTTTTTGTTTTTTTCTCCCTTATAATACATTTCAGCTCTTAATGCCATAGCCTATATAGCAATGATGTATATGCTCTACCGGACCTATTAGGCCTAAACAGATCGATGGGCTAACTGTTGGTCCAAAACATAAGTATAACCGTATTTTTTGAACTTAAACTTAAAAATATGATTTTTTAGCTTATTTTTTATGTTGGACTTAGCCTACAAGGCTCGAGATAGTGAGCACTATTATACAATACGTTGTGATGACGATTTCCGTGGAGAAAGTTTTGAGGCGATGTTAGCGATATCGGACATTTGCAGACACTAATCTCGTCAATGCATACAACAACAACTTTGATCCGACGTCTCCTTCTTGGTTTCGGAGGTGCGGTGTCGCAAAGTCCAGCTTTGTTTACATGCGTCGGACGCACGGCTTTCAAAACACGCTTAATAGGCTTTCAAGCTTACGGTGCTCAAGAGCCCATCCGTGTTTCGGGCCCTAGTTTGTTATGGGCTCCTCAGAGCCCTTCCGGGTACCAGGGGTTAAGCAGCTCCTCGTCGTCATATCCGACTTATATAAGACGTTCAGTTATTCACAATTGTAAATCTTGTAGAAATGCTGATACTGAAGCTACATTCTCCATATTAGCCTGTAATATGACAAGACCGAAAGTCCGCCATTTCTTAACCACTTAAGGAGTGACTGAAGTTCTGAACACTCCCTTACAAACCCCTCGCTGCAACATTACAAGCCTGTTCTTCCGAAGCCCAGAACACAACTGACCAATGTCCAATTTCCAAGCAACAGCGCTAGGCTAGTCATATAACTGAACACGTATTTTTAACACTAAGAAAAAATTGGATAAGCATATGGACGAGAAGGGTTGGGTGTGAAGGGGGATCAGCCGGGTTGGGCCAATCAGCGCTCTGCAGACCCCCGTAATCCTGCGTTAATCTCTAACCGGTTTGGTAAGATGATCCTCAGGGTATTAGAGTGTTGAGCCTATAATTGGGCTTTGTAATTGGGGTTGTGTGGGACAGGGATCTGCCTTGCTTAGGCCAATCGGCTTTCTGCAGAATCCCATTTTCTTATGTTCTTATGTATTATACAAGTAAAACTGACGACGTATGAAACACGTTAAGTCTCAAACCCGTAAGTATAAGTCGGGTAACAATTATACAAATATAATTACAGTACAGTGTACTCCCGGTATTCGCGCCTAGGTCGTACCAGCCCCCTTCCGCGAATATGTGGTTTCTCGGATACGTGGGCAGTGTTTAACATAGGTTTAAATGGGAAATAAGCTTAGGTCGTACCAGACTGCCATCTTGGACCCTCAAACCATTATTTTGACCTACTGTATGACATTAAAATGGACCAAATGATTAAACAGATTCGGTGATGGACCTGGACGAATGTGGATCCAAGTGTGGTACCGGTACCACACTTTGTTACACATTCGTCCAGTCACCCATAAAGTACCCATTTCCCCCCAAATATATCCAATAAATACATATTATTTGAGGAGAATACTTCTAAATACATATGAGGATATAACTTACCACACAAACTTTATCAGAAATCGGTCATTAGGCCTAGCCTTATGCATCGGCATAATTTCCCCGCTTTCGTCGGACAGCGTGGGTAGGTTACACCGGCGTTTGCTCTCTGTTTTGATGGTCCCGGGCATTTATTTCCATCATGATTACCACCAGGCCCACTGTCCCTATCACTGAATGCTCTGAAGGCCCTAATAATTGCGGGAGATAAGAGGTTCGTGCAGAAAAAAGCTTGTAAACAGGTGGTTTTTCAACTTTTCCAACACTGGGCTGTGAGCTGCTGCTTTAGCTGGGCCGTTGTGTTGACGTCACGCAAGAATGCAAGATGGCCGACCAAAACAAGAATCGGGAGCGCAACTACCCGCCCGATTCAAATCCGTAAATAGCTGGTAATTTGCTGTTTTTTTGCGCGGATGACGAGTAATGGGATATTTAGGGGTGTCCGCGGATAACGGGAGTGCACTGTACATCTTAGTTTTGAGTTAGAAAATGGTAAAGAATTTAAAATAAATACTACCTCAAAAATAATACCTGTAATTATAATAATTTTAATTATTCATGACTTGCAATATTTATTTATTATTTGTTTAATGTAAGTACAGTACTGTACTATCTATCTATTGCCAGACGCCTTACTCCCCTTAACCCTCCAGCCCCGGCTATTTTATTCTATAATTTCGCCAAAACCCGGGGGTTTTGGCTGAAAAACGTCTACGCCTAGGCTACCATATCTTTGTCATTCTGACTGCTTCCGCATTCCCGTGCATCCCCAAGCGTAGATGTGTTTCGTATCTAGAATGGCGTTGAGTAGAGCTCTCCAAGTCAACTGGTTCAGTTGTGATGACGATTTCCATGGAGATAACTTTGTGGCAAAATCAGCCACTTTACACTACTTGTCACTACTTAACAATAACATACAGGCACACACGAACAAGCGACGCTCTACTTCTTGTGGTCGGAGATGCGCGGCGTCGGTCCAGCCGGCTGTTGTTTACATGCGTCGGACCGACGCCTCGCACACCAAGCTTACAGGCTTTGAAGCTGCCGGAGCCTCAGAGTCCTTCCGGGGTCCGCGGGCCGCGTTTGTTATGGGTGCCTCAGAGCCCTTCCGGGTCTGGAGGGTTAATGAGGGTGGCCATACACAGAAGTACTAAGTACTTCAGCACCAGTGGTGCTGACGTCACATCTTATTAAAATCATAGAAAGAACAATACGAGCTAAGATGGTCAGCCACCTGGAAGATAACGAGGCATTCAACGAGGGTCAACATGGCTTTAGACAAGGCCGCTCCTGCCTTTCACAACTACTATCACACTACGACAAAATCCTACAGGATATTCAAGACGGAGAAAATGTAGACGTCATATATCTAGATTTCGCCAAAGCTTTTGACAAGGTGGACCATGGGATCCTTCTACATAAACTCAAATCACTGGGAATAGGGGGAGACCTTGGAAGATGGCTCCACAGCTTCATCACCAACAGAAAACAAAGAGTCACAGTTCAAGGAAGCCTATCAGAAGCAGGTGGGGTCATCAGCGGAGTACCACAAGGATCAGTACTGGGACCTCTCCTATTCCTCATCATGATAGGAGACATCGACAGGGACCTGGAACACTCAACAGCCTCATCGTTTGCAGACGACACCAGACTCATGAAGAAAATCACCTCACAACATGATGCACAGCTACTACAACAAGACTTGGACAAAATCCTGAAGTGGGCAGAAGAAAACAACATGGCCCTAAACGGAGACAAGTTCGAGCTTCTAAGGTACGGAAACAAGAGAGCACTACAAAACGACACCAACTACAAAAGTGGACAGCAAGAAATTACCGCCAAAGACACAGTGAAGGACTTGGGAGTAAACATGAGCAGTGACGCCACTTTTTCCCAGCATATTACCAAAGCCACAACAACAGCAAAACAAATAGCAGGCTGGATCCTGAGAACCTTCCACACAAGAAATGCGAGGTGTATGTTAACACTGTGGAAGTCACTGGTCCTACCACGACTGGAGTACTGCTCTCAGCTCTGGTCTCCCCAAAAAGTAGGAGAAATAACAGAAATCGAAGCCACCCAGAGGACATTCACCAGTAAAATCCATGGGTTTCAACACTTTAACTACTGGGAGAGACTCAAGGAGCTGCAGCTGTACTCACTTCAAAGACGTAGGGAGAGATACATCATCATCTACGTCTGGAAGATTTTGGAAAAAAAGGTACCAAATCCAAACATCCAAGAGACTCAACACCAAAGGCGAGGGAGGCTGTGCTATGTGAGGACTACGCCGGGATCAACACAAAAAATCAAATCCCTGATCCATCACAGCTTTACATACAATGGAACCAGACTGTTCAACTGTATACCAGCCCCTCTCAGGAACATGACCGGGGTGTCTCCAGACACCTTCAAGAAACACTTGGACATGTGGCTGGCCAAAATACCGGACCGGCCACCAACACCAGGATACCCCAGCACCAACTCCAACCGACTTCTAGAATGGAGAGTGGAAGAAAGGGAGCTGCCTGGTCGCAGTGGAGCCCCAGCTCAACTGTGTCACTAACGGACGGAATACAACAAAGTGTAACAAAGTGTAAAGTGTAAGTGTACTATACAGCATTGAATTTGACACCATGTCTCGTACTCTCAGGGGGTATACATACCCCCGGTTAAGAACCAATGCACTAGGCTATCAAGACAGCCTTTTATTTTTACAACTCTGCCTTCACATTGGCGCCTCCTTATGGTTATTTCGTCTTTAAACTGCATAAAGCTATATTAGGAGTGAAATGCAAAATTTGTTAGGATATTTATAAGTTCATGAACCCCTTGAGTACGGGTGATGTCCCTTTATTTTGTTCAGACTATTTTATTCAGTTTAGGAAGGACCTCTAGCAAGTAATAGGATTCAAACTATTTCAATCCTATTAGGCTAAGTATCAGTGATCCTTCCTGAGAGACTGCTTTCATTATTATGACATACTGTATATGTAGTTGCCTCAAACTGCTAAACTTTTAATCCATTGTTTAAATCACTGATTCAAGTTTTGAAAGTTAAACTCTTAAATCGTTGTCACTAGTTTTCTTTGAAGCCTTGCTGTATTATTGGTAGGTCTACATATATTTGTGATATACAGTAAAACCCCTCCCATCCGGAGCCCTCTGATCCGGAAACCCAAGAGATCCAGACAGGCATTTCGATCCACACTCATGTTTCAGCCAAGCAGACTGGATGGCTTGGGAAAATATAAGTCAATCCGGAAACGATTGAGATGAATACAAGTTTCCACACATATTATTTACATCCAGTGTTCGATATCCAGACTTGTATGTCAGCCATCCGGATTTGTCTGGATGGCTGAAACCTAAGTCTGGTCGTTTAAGTTAAATATCCGGACTCAAGTTTCAGCCATCCAGATTTGTCTGGATGGCTGAATATGTCCGGACTTTTGGCAGATCCAGACAGGGTTCTCCCCCAATTAGTCTGGATGGGCGAGGTTTTACTGTACTGTATATAATTATATAGTTGACTCAAACCACTCAAGTTTGAATCCATTGTTCAAAATACTGATTAAAGATTTTTAAATAACTTTTTTGGCACAGTAAGTGGGACTAGTTGGTAATCCAGGACGGGTCGAGTTGGCAGTAAGGGGTCGAGCTAGAAAAGGGCCGCGTTAGCCCTACGCCCCGGTGGGGGCGCAGATGCAGTCAAATTTGAAGCAAACTATGATTGTGACTCAGAACGTCCGAATCACTGCGAAAGGTTCTTTGACTAATGCTTCATTAATATTGTTTGTATTTCATCAATGTGTTAGGGATATCATTAACCCTTTCTCTGCGGGGTGTTTTGGGCTATTTAGGGCATATTCAGGCACTCCTGAATGATGAATCAAGGATCTGCATTAAATGAACTGTATTCTGCCAAAAACTAGGCGAAAATAGCTTCAAAATGAGACCAGAACGGGCCTCGTAGGTGGCCTGGTTCACCCGCAGCGGTGCCATAGAAACGCGGGAAACCCGCTATTTATTAGCACTAGCTCGCTAGGCAACACTGTTGTGAGAGGCAGTGAGAGAGCCGCGCGAGACATGGTCTACCTCAGTGAGCCTCTGGCTGCTCTGAGGGTCGGAGGTGGGCACCTCACGCTCCCGCCCACTGACACTCTATTTCTATGGTTTTTACAGGCTTTTAAATCCTGGAAATTGCTGTAAATTGCCAGGACGTTCCAGAACGTCATCCGCAGCGAAAGGGTTAAAGACGTCTTGCACCACACTATTAGAAACAATTTATTAGGGAAAATAGGGACCAATAGACACGCCATATTTTTCTCATTATACAGTACTGTAGTCCGCATGGAGTAATTTAGTTATCAACTTGAAAAAACCCATTTACCGAAATATAACCAAAAATAATCAGTCCCCAATGTAAACAAAGCATTCTGTCGACTTGACCTCCTCCTCCTTGTTTAGTAGGAGGTGGCGCGCGATTCACCCAATAAATGGCGCGAGCGGTACTCACCAAAGCAAAGTACCGGCAGGATGACAATAAGTCAAGGGGTGGTGAGGGGAGGCAGCACCCCCCTCAACCCATCATAAGAACATAAGAACATAAGAAAATGGGAGTCTGCAGAAAGCCGATTGGCCTAAGCAAGGCAGATCCCTGTCCCACACAACCCCAATTACAAAGCCCAATTATAGGCTCAACACTCTAATACCCTGAGGATCATCTTACCAAACCGGTTAGAGATTAACGCAGGATTACGGGGGTCTGCAGAGCGCTGATTGGCCCAACCCGGCTGATCCCCCTTCACACCCAACCCTTCTCGTCCATATGCTTATCCAATTTTTTCTTAAAGCTCCCTATCGTTCTTGATCCCACTATATCACTTGGTAGCCTATTCCACCCATCTACAACTCTGTTACCAAACCAATATTTGCCTATATCTTTTCTGAAACGAAATTTATCTAATTTGAAACCATTGGTACGAGTTCTTTCGCTATCACTGAGCTTTAGTACATTTGTCATGTCCCCTTTGTTAATCCCACTAACCCACTTGAACACCTCTATCATATCCCCTCTAACTCTGCGTCTCTCTAATGAATGTAAACCTAATTTCTTCAACCTTTCTTCATACGGAAAATTTCTAATATTATGGATCATTTTTGTCATTCTACGCTGAATTCTCTCCAATGAATCTATGTCCATTCTGTAATAAGGACACCAAAATTGGACAGCATAATCCATATGGGGTCTCACTAATGACAAGTAAAGTTTTAAGATAACATCAGCAGTTCTGTTACTCACACTCCTAGAGATGAACCCGAGAATCCTGTTTGCCTTATTACGAACGCTTATACACTGTTTTCTAGGCTTCAAATCATTGCTAACAAACACACCTAGATCTTTCTCGCAGTCTGAATTTTCTAATTCTAAATTAGCTAGTTTATATTTAACATTTGTTTGCATCTTCCCTATGTTTAATACCTTGCATTTGTCAATGTTAAACTTCATCTGCCAATTTACTGACCATCCATGTAAGGTATCTAGATCCCTTTGGAGGCACTCTATATCGCTATCTGAATCAATTGATCTCCCCATTTTAGTATCGTCTGCGAATTTACTTATCCTACTAGTTATACCTAAATCTAGGTCATTTATGTATATAAGAAACAACAGGGGACCTAATACCGATCCCTGGGGGACACCACTTTTGACTGCTCCCCACTCTGACTTGGTACCATTTATGCTGACTCTCTGTTTCCTACCAATTAGCCATGACCTAATCCATCCCAACAACGACCCTCCTATTCCATGTGCCTCAACCTTTCTCATCAATCTCTCATGAGGGACTCTGTCGAAAGCTTTACTGAAATCTAAATATATAATATCATATGACTTGTCACTATCTACTGCTTCATATACCTCTGAGAAAAAGCTAAGCAAATTAGTAAGGCACGAACGTCCCTGAGTGAATCCATGCTGAGAAGAATTTATTAAGTTAAATTTTACTAAGTGGCTTCTAATTTTCCTAGCAATAATAGACTCTAGCAACTTTCCTATGATTGATGTGAGACTAATGGGACGGTAATTGGATGCTATCGATTTATCACCTTTTTTGAAGATCGGAACTACATTTGCAAGCTTCCAAGCTTCTGGAACTAAACCTGTTTCTAATGACTTGTTAAATATAAATGCTAATGGACTACTTAATTCATCTCTGCATTCTTTTAATACTCTAGCATATACCTCGTCAGGACCAGGCGATTTTTGAGGTTTCAGTCTGTCAATTTCCTTAAGCACATCATTTCTACTTATACTAACTGTACTTAACATATTTTCTATACTATCACTATATACCATATTGACTTCTGGAATCTGTGCCAAATTTTCATTAGTGAAAACGGAAAGAAACTGACTATTTAATGTACTGCACATTTCTAAATCATTTTCTGTTATTTCTCCTATATCATGTATCCAATTTACCCCACAATTTCCCTTACCTACTGTACTGTAAAACTTGATTCACCCAGTAAATTCGCCGTATCTTCAGAGTAATGAATAATGGGCAAGTTAACCCGGGAACGGCGAGAAAGCTCTAACGAGGTTTTACTGGGCGACGGCGGCAAAGCTCTTGAGAGCGCAGGCCTAAAAAAAAACTTTTAAAAGGACCCAGTAGCACTTAAAACAATTTTTTTTTTTTTTTCCTCCATTCCTCATTATCACTTATCCACATGTGTCAATATCCCCTCCTTTCCCCCCCCCCCTTCAATTATCACCTATTTTTCCTCTTATTACCATCTTTATTGGTGTATTTATCATGCCAATATCTCCAAACCGGTCTAAGCCGTGCTCATGTTGCTAGAGAGGGTATACATGCGAGAGAATGAGGGAGGAGAGGTTCAGTGTGGCTGTAGGCTTCAGAGGGAGGGTGTACATCGCGGCTGGCTCACAACTCGTGACTGGAGCGGCCGACTATAATTCGCGATTTTGACCATAAAAACATTATTCCCACTTGTTTTATTGTTGTTACAGGTTACTATCTTCATAGTACAGTAATGGTAAAATAGGCACATATGAATAAGTAATAACGATATTTATTGTAAAATGATTATTTTAGGCGGGAAAGATGCTAGGTTAATGTAAATCCTCCACTCAAGGCATGAAAAACTATAATAAATCACTAGGGTAAGACGGGGTAATTTCGCCGCGGCGCTAATAATTTGCATTCAAACGCCGATATCTCCGAAACTATTGTATGGATTCGGCTGCAGTTTGGCTTAGGTTGTAGAGCGGTTTTGGTTTAGGTTGTAGAGCAAGTTTGGCTTAGGTTGTAGAGCGGTTTTGGTTTAGGTTGTAGAGCAAGTTTGGTTTAGGTTGTAGAGCGGTTTTGGTTTAGGTTGTAGAGCAAGTTTGGCTTAGGTTGTATAGCTAGTTTGGCTTAGGTTGTAGATCTAGTTTGGCTTAGGTTTTGTTGCAGTTTCGCGGGTCCTGGAGCCGGGGCTAGCGGCGCGTCTGACGGTATGGTCGGGTGTTTGTATGTTTGTTTGTATGTTTGCGTGTGACAGTGTTGGCAGTAGCCGTCAGCTGCTGCCTGGTACTTTGTACTAGCAACCTACTCGCCGCACCCACACGCGACACGTCCACACCCGCACTAAATACTTCCACACCTGTAGGCCTAATAAATACGTCCACAACCGCACTAGACACGTCCACACCCGCACTACATGTCCACAACTCCACACCCGCACTAGACACAGTGGCACCTAGGCCTACACGTGTGACACACCTGCATCTCTGCCCGCCCTGTTCAGTTGTGTGTTGTGCGTGCAACGTTTTTCTATTGGCATGTTTAGTGTCAGTTTGGGTTTGTGAATGTTTTCATTGCGCGCTAGTGTTTTGTCTGGCCATTACTCATATAATGTTGTTGTTGTTGTTGTTGTTTTTCCCCAAGCTGCCTGGCCGAACAGCCCCAAGGCCCAGAGCAAGGCCAAGGCTATAACCGAGCGCCCCCACAGAACCCTCCCTGCCGACCACAATAAAGCCTGGGTGACCGAAGCCACTCCATGGCGGGGAGCTGAGGAGGGCGCGGAAACGCCCGGGAAACCAAAGCCCCACCCAGGGCCCTGTGCCCCTCAGCAATTATGAAGAGAAAGTTGAAGGGCAAAGGAAAGATGTGACGCTTTGGCTTCCAATCTTGGTAGATTAGGAGGTCAATCCACGCAAGAGACGCCGTCACTTGAGATCTAGAAAATATATAAGTAAAAGGAACAGTCAGAGTAAGCTATGGGTATGGCAGAGATCGCTCAGTTCTCACTCTGATAGACCAGCCCATCACCACATGACTAGAACCCAATCCTCTCAGCATCAGCTAGGAAAGGCCCTAGAAAGCTGCCTTTGGCGGGGGGATAGCTCCCCTATTTCAACCCTTTTCGGGGTTGGGCACCCGCCCACTCACCCACTCTCACTCATAGATGTTGCGTAAATTAGGTCGCGGCGAAATTACCCCGCCGGGCGGGGTAATTTCGCCGCGAGAGTGACTTTTAAAAAAAAATCGGCAGCATGACCAAAACATTATATATTTTTTTTGTTTTTTGGGCATCTATTAAAATGTAAAACTTGCAAACAAAGTCAAACCAAAACTGGGACAAAGACAATATAAAGTCAAAACAAAATATCAAAATCGCTATGTGGAAACAACGCTTACTAAAATAAAATTTATGAAATGAAAGAACACAATCCACCACATAGGGTGTACATGAGCAAGTTAATCTGGTTCCCAAGCAAACTAATTGCACACATAACAACGCACTATCGTCACGTTCAGGGAATTAGTCAATTTGGGAAGTCCGGGACGTTCTGGCAAATATTACTAAACTCTGCATGAATAAAAGAAATTACAATTAGTGTTAAAATGTTCATTTAAAATCAAATTTGCAACTTGACAAGACATTAACAATAGGACAAAATAAAAATATTGATACACTTACACTTAGACACTTAGTTGTATTCCGTCCGTTAGTGACACAGTTGAGCTGGGGCTCCACTGCGACCAGGCAGCTCCCTTTCTTCCACTCTCCATTCCAGAAGTCGGTTGGAGTTGGTGCTGGGGTATCCTGGTGTTGGTGGCCGGTCCGGTATTTTGGCCAGCCACATGTCCAAGTGTTTCTTGAAGGTGTCTGGAGACACCCCGGTTATGTTCCTGAGAGGGGCTGGTATACAGTTGAACAGTCTGGTTCCATTGTATGTAAAGCTGTGATGGATCAGGGATTTGATTTTTTGTGTTGATCCCGGCGTAGTCCTCACATAGCACAGCCTCCCTCGCCTTTGGTGCTGAGTCTCTTGGATGTTTGGGTTTGGTACCTTTTTTTCCAAAATCTTCCAGACGTAGATGATGATGTATCTCTCCCTACGTCTTTGAAGTGAGTACAGCTGCAGCTCCTTAAGTCTCTCCCAGTAGTTAAAGTGTTGAAACCCATGGATTTTACTGGTGAATGTCCTCTGGGTGGCTTCAATTTCTGTTATTTCTCCTACTTTTTGGGGAGACCAGAGCTGGGAGCAGTACTCCAGTCGTGGTAGGACCAGTGACTTCCACAATGTTAGCATACACCTCTCATTTCTTGTGTGGAAGGTTCTCAGGATCCAGCCTGCTATTTGTTTTGCTGTTGTTGTGGCTTTGGTAATATGCTGGGAAAAAGTGGCGTCACTGCTCATATTTACTCCCAAGTCCTTCACTGTGTCCTTGGCGGTAATTTCTTGCTGTCCGCTTTTGTAGTTGGTGTCGTTTTGTAGTGCTCTCTTGTTCCCGTACCTTAGAAGCTCGAACTTGTCTCCGTTTAGGGCCATGTTGTTTTTCTTCTGCCCACTTCAGGATTTTGTCCAAGTCTTGTTGTAGTAGCTGAGCATCATGTTGTGAGGTGATTTTCTTCATGAGTCTGGTGTCGTCTGCAAACGATGTGGCTGTTGAGTGTTCCAGGTCCCTGTCGATGTCTCCTATCATGATGAGGAATAGGAGAGGTCCCAGTACTGATCCTTGTGGTACTCCGCTGATGACCCCACCTGCTTCTGATAGGCTTCCTTGAACCGTGACTCTTTGTTTTCTGTTGGTGATGAAGCTATGGAGCCATCTTCCAAGGTCTCCCCTATTCCCAGTGATTTGAGTTTATGTAGAAGGATCCCATGGTCCACCTTGTCAAAAGCTTTGGCGAAATCTAGATATATGACGTCTACATTTTCTCCGTCTTGAATATCCTGTAGGATTTTGTCGTAGTGTGATAGTAGTTGTGAGAGGCAGGAGCGGCCTTTTCTAAAGCCATGTTGCCCCTCGTTGAACGCCTCATTATCTTCCAGGAAGCTGACCATCTTAGCTCTTATTGTTCTTTCTATGATTTTAATAAGGTGTGACGTCAGCACCACTGGTCTGTAATTTTTGGCTATGCCTTTACTACCCCCTTTGTGTATTGGTGTGACATTACCTTCTTTTAGGGATTGTGGTACATATCCAGTTTGGAGGGACTTGCTCCACAGCAGTTTTAGAGGCAGGGCTAGCTGATGTTTGCAGTTTTTTAGCAGTTGGGCATGAAAGCCGTCTGGTCCTGCTGCAGAGTTTGGTCCAATCTTGTCGATGGCTGCTATTATGTCCTCTGTTGATACTGTTACCGAGGAGAGTTGATGTGGTGTCTCTGGAGCGTTGCCAAAGAAAGTCGTTGCATTCTCGATTTTCTTGTCTTCATTTGGTAGATATAAGATATATAATATTACAAAAAATATATACAGTACTGTATATAGCACTCGCTAACGATAGTGCTATCGGGTAGGTATCTGTAAGCATAGCATGCCTCAAGTGACCCCTATCAATAACTACCCTACAAATTACCTACATTTATCGCACAAATAAACTATGGAAATTGCAAAAGCAAGCAATTGATACTATCGACAATGAATACATATAATATAAAGACAAATAATTGCAAAATATGAAGAAGTAACAACAGATTTAAACAAAGATTACTCTTTTAACCCTCTGTTCCCGGAAGGGCTCTTGAACGCCCATAAAAAAGCATACACGAGCTGCCCGGAAGGGCTCTTAACCCGGCAAGCGCGATAGGCCTCACGGAAGGCTTCCTATAGGGAACGCGATAGGCCTCACGGAAGCAGGACCATAAAAAAAGTCTTCCAAAAAAAAAAAGGGCCTATCAAAACAAAGGATTTTGAGTCGTATTCTTAAAAACCCATACCTTCCTTTAACTTTCCTTTCCCTTCCAAGGAATTTTCTTTCCCTTCGGTATTCTTAAAGAATTCCTTGGAAGGAAATTTTTTCGGAAGTGTTGGTAGCTCTGTTCCACAGGCGAAGCTAGGCGCGTACCGGTTGGTATGCCTGAACTCCCTGAAGTAGTAAACAAACCTTGTCAAACAAACGTTTCCAAGGGTTGACTTGCATTATTGTTGCCCAAAACATGATTTAGACCACAAATATTGTCTTCAAAGCATATTATGTTGACTTGCACAAACACAAGAATGAATTGTCAACATGATATTAATAAATACAGGATCTTAGCTCTAAATCGCGCATGTACACCAACAAGCCATATTTTGTTGTAGTATTTAGACCTAGCCTATAGGCTATTATCCAAGAATATAATTACATATAAACTGATATGATAAGAAACAGGGATGGAGATAAATTAGATTAGCCAAATGTAGTGCGAATTAGTGTACCGTATATCAAGCATGAGAACTTTTCAATTACAAGGTCAAGTCTTCCATTTCTGACCAAAACTTTACAACTAGGCTATAGGAATCGCACAATAACCCACTATTGAGAAGTATTTACCTTCAAAGTTCAATACACATTATAGCCTGACATATTCTGGTGTGCTGAGTTCAAATACTAACTTGAACTTCTGTAGGCCTAGCCTATATATTATATAGGCCTAGGCTAGATTTGTTTTCTATTCAGTGAACAAAAAATAAAAGCTAGGCTATATTTGATCTGGCCCAATTTGGTAAAAATTGCAATTCATGGCCCATAGTAGATTTACTATGCTATTGAAACTAGTTTTTTTCAATGTTTATATTTAGGCTACCGATATTTATTTATTAATTATCTAATTTGACCGTTTTTTATTTGTATACATTATTTTGGGCAAGAATGTAGTTACCGGGTGTACCGGCAGTACCGCCCACCTTGTTTACACTATGCGGATGCCTTTGGATATAAAAATACATTAGCCTAACCAAACAACCTAACCTTACCGTTTTGGTAAGATGATCCTCAGGGTATTAGAGTGTTGAGCCTATAATTGGGCTTTGTAATTGATTTGGGGTTGTGTGGGACAGGGATCTGCCTTGCTTAGGCCAATCGGCTTTCTGCAGACTCCCATTTTTTTATATTCTTATGTTCTAACCTAACCTAGTATTCATGCAGTAATGACGGGGGCAAATAGCAGAAAATATAGCGTCGAAATGGATGGGAACGTAAGTGCGAGCGCACAACATGACATTCTTCCCTATTTTGGTAAGGGTTGTGTTAGCGGGCGTACCGCCCGCTTTGTTTACATATTAGCACACTCCCAGTTAAATTCACGTCTAATTTGACTGCTGTTATTTGCCCCTGGCAATATACTGTATATGATGATGACAATGTCATGGGGGGTGAGGGGACATAGCACCCCTCAAACCATTATTGTATCCCACGGCCAGGTGTTGGGTAAATTGTTTTGCCGTGGGATACAATAATGGTTTGAGGGGGGCTCACCCCCCATCATCCCCATGACTTGTTGTCATTATCATACATATTACCAGCAGGGGCAAATAACAGCAATGAAATTAGACGCGAATGTAACTGCGAGCGTGCGACTGTAAACAAATTGGACAGTACGCCCGCTAACACAACCCTTACCATTATTTGTTATTTGCCCTTCTGCAAACAATATATACTGTATATTGATGACAATAATTCCTGGGAAGGTGAGGCTCCCCTCAACCTAAGAAGCGGACATAATAGAAGTAAACTTAACGGTCATGGCTCAGAGCGTGCAAATCGACGCGGAAGGTTGCTTGGATAATACTGAACCTTTAAATAAGATTCTTCCAATTTTTAAATTGATTTTTGTTCTTGGGTAATCTGAATAAAAGATGAATCACCAATAGTTATGATTTAGGCATCAATAAGAACATAAGAACATAATGTTCTTGAGTAGGTTATTAATCATATTAGCTATCCATTAGTATAGTTTTGAAGATTGGGTGATATTCTTATGTTCTTTACTCTCCCCTCAAAGGCTAGGCTATCATATAGTTTGGCAAAGGCTAGGTTATCATGTAGTTAGGCAAATATCTTTGTAAGGCCTCGCCCAATTTCTTACCGATTACTCACATACACCAGTGGCTTGCACTATTTGTTTCACTAACTGGCCTTCCTTGTGCAGCCCAATATAATGTGCAATTAGATCCTGTGTCACGTTCTTTCGCTGACCCGTACACACTAAAAACTGACGGGGACTTGTCCACCACTGCCATACTGATCATGATAATGACTGATACCGATCCACCCACCACAGCTGCTGGAAGCACTGATGTTCCAACACTGTATGTACTGTATGTAATAATACCATAATTATTCCTAACCTTCAAGACTAGAGAATACTAAGGATGTAAAGTAAATTCAGACAGAAAATCCACAAATTTTATTTGAAACAGTGTGCGGGGGACTCTGGTGACTAGTGGGGTTTTCCTTACAAACATTGAGTAGGCTATATTTGACTATTATTGCTTTGCTGATTCAGTCCTTTCAATGCATTAATATTGTGCACAGTGTGACTACATTTTGACACATGTTAATGTAATAAGTTTGAAAATTCAGGTTTTGAGGCTTGCCAGGGATCAAGAACAATCCCAAGTTTTCAACAAAATCTCATACCATACTGTATACAGCCCAAAATAAGTAGCCACATTTTTTCATTAGCAATTTTGGGCTCTAATCTTATACATTTTCTTTTAGCCTACCAGACTTTTAGCAACTACCAATGTTAGTAAGTTAGCCTATACACTCGGCATAATCAAACGCTGTATATTAGCATAGCCTAGGCCTATCTTAGGTTCTCAGGTTAAGTTATATTGTTTGGATATTTAAAGAAAGTAGAGGGATTAGGCTAGGATATACTGTAATGAAAAATTAGGGTAGCCTATAATTGTACTCACAACCAATAGTATTGAATAGGCTAGTGTTTACAAATATGTTTTTCAAGGGATTTTGTTTTGATTAGGCTAATATGATGACAATATTCAAGCAGACACTGCGGCAATATTAGCACGCCAGATTTTGCAACTTTTTTCTGAAATCCCTCTGCGAGTGGTTATTTGCCTCCTGCTGGCATTATATATGAATATGATGATGACAATTATGTCCACCAAACACTGTCAAATTAAAAATAAACGCAGAGAGCGTGCAAACTGTGCTGTAGTCTCCTTGAACTGTAGTTAAGATACCCGGTAGCTACCGAATAATCTAATAACACGCTCCCTGATAGTGTACAAGGCTATGAAAATCAGGGAAAATATTATAGTGAAAAGGTAACTCGGACTTTCTATAACATAAAGTAATAAAGGTAAGGATGTAGTATTCGAGGAATTTCGAGCTTATCGCCTGCCTTGTTTACACTACTCCCACGCTCGCGATCACGTTTCCGTCTATATTGACTGCCGTGGGATACAACATTAGGTTGAGGGCCCCCCTCACTCCCCCATGACTTATTGTCATCATCATATATAGGCATTTTGCCAGCAGGGGGCAAATTACTTAAAAAAAACAGTCAAAAGTCGTGAATCGTGAAGGATGTATCCGGGTGTACAGTCGTCATATTTACATAGGTAGTGCGCTCGTGGGTACGTTCCCGTCTATTTTAACGGTTATTTTCCCCCTGCTGGCAATATAATATATGATGATAACAACATGTAATGGGGGGGGGGGGGGGGGGGGTGAGGACCCCGTCAACCTATTATTGAATCCTGCGGCAGTCAAAATAGACTGGAACATGATCGCGAGCGTTCACTGCTGCCGCCGTTCGGCGTAGTGTAAACCAAGGCAGGCGCCATGTAGTATGTCCAAATACTACATCCTTCCCATAGGCCTAATAAATTCACAACATTTTAAAATCCAGATAGCCTATCTGAGGTGAGCCAATTCTGACAAAATCTAACAAATGTTGGCTTGAACATTATGATGGGCTAGCCTAGAGGGACAGAGACTAGCCTAGGTTAGTTTATTCAGTGGGGATGTAGCCTAAGAAAAAAAAATTAGGCCTACAATCCTGTATGAGTCGTGAAATTCATAAGAAAAATAGATTAGCCTGGGCTAGGCTAGCTTACATGATGATGTAGCCTACTGTAGGCTAAGCCTAGGCCTAGCCGCCTAGCCTAACCCAATATGTGGTACGGTACTGGTAAGGTAGGCTAAATTAGTATATAAGATGATTGACCACTATTACTGTTAGCCCACAAATTTATATTAATATTACAGTATATGCCTAGCTATTTTTAGTTATGTAAAGTATGGTATTACTGGGAATTGTTGATAGCGTATCTCTGTCAAGCCTCAAACCTGGTAATGTTGACACTTATTGCATTAACACGTGCCAAAATATAGTCACACCGTGCACAAAATTGATGCTTTGAAAGGGCTACATCAGTAAACCAATGAAAATCAATAATAATCGAAATATGTATAAGATGAGGAATAGGCTATCAGCTGGCAGCCCGAAATTGCCCGAATCGTCCGCACGCGAATTCACGCCGAGATCAGGTGGTCTTCTAAAACGTTTAATAATATTACTTTATTTTCAATATCGTGCATTATATCATGTTAATAAAATTACATAGTGGTCAAATCCATTATTTAGTCACACGGACTCCAATTATATAAGAATGTTATGAACAAAATGACGAAGGGAAAACTGAAGACCTGCCTAGTGAGAGTCCTTCAAATTCCAATATTTTCCCCTGTTTAAGGGAAAGATTTTTCCTTCCCAAGGGAAAGGAACGGGAAGGATTTTTTAAGAATACCAAATCGAAAGAAAATTCCTTCCTTTCATTTTCGAAGGGAAAGAATTGTTTAAGAATACGGCTCTTTGTCTCTAGGTGAGATAATTCCCCTCTAGTACTCATCCATGTGTTTCTCACCCCTCCCCCTCCCCTCCTTCCCCACCTTATTCCCCCCTCCCCCTCCTCCTCAATTATCACCTATTTATCCACTTATTATCATCATTTATCGGTTATTTTTCTCTCCCGCGATAATGTAGCACAAGTGGGTTGCATAAAAGATCGTTATGCAACACCCAGACACCGGCACACACCGCCCCGCTCGTCTCAGTTGACTCCCAGACAGCGAGAGGGGAGGGCTGCCTGTGGCTCTCTCTCTCGCCTGAGATTATGACCGGGTGGCCAATATCTTCGTTTTTCACCACCCAAATGCTTTTCCCACTTATTTTAGCACTCTTGAAGGTTCATATATACATCATATATGTAAAATAAAAGCATACCGAAAACAAATAATGGTTTATATTGTAAATATAACTAATTCTGTCAGAATCCAGGGCTAGAAATGCACAAATAACTACCCTAGCACCTAGGTCTATATCGCGCTTGTCAGGTTAAACACCCATGAGGTCAAAGCCTGTGAGCTTGGTGTGCGAGGTGTCGGTCCGACGCATGTAAACAACAGCCGGCTGGACCGACGCTCCGCATCTCCGGCCACAAGAAGGAGAGCGTCGCTTGTTCGTGTGTGTCTGTATGTTGTTGTTAAGTATCGAAAAGTGGTGTAAAGTGGCTGTTTTGGCCATAAAGTTATCTCCAATGAAATCATCATCACAGCTCAACCAGTTGACTTAGAGAGCTCTACTTAATGCCATTCTACAGGTAAATAACACAGCTACGCTTGGGGATGAGCGGGAATGCGGGAAGCAGTCTGATTAACGAATATACGGTAGCCTAGCCTAGACGTTTTTTGGCCAAAACACCCGGGTTTCGAGGAATATATATATAATACATAGCCGGGGCTGGAGGGTTAACAAAAAAATAATAATTTAAAAAAATCATCAATATTAATATTAATAATAGAAAAAGAAAAAGATAGACAATAAATACAGACAAAACGTAAGCAGAGGTTATACAAGAAACTTCAAGTTAAAAATGCTTGATTAAAATTATTGATGTCAAATTTTAGAATACAGTCACAATAATTGACCCTAAAAAGATTAAATTTATGTAACAATTTACTTGCCTCAAAACCTGTCTACTAAGAGTGTATAGTAACCTAGCTCTAGCCCAAAAGTCATCTACTTTAGTGCAAATTTTACAAAATCTTATTAACTGGGAATTATAAGTTATTTTACTATAGCAGAAAGGCTGAATGTATAGATACAAAATTTAAAAATTCCATTTGTGGCAGTTTTTATTCGTCAAAATACGCGATTTTCGGCGAAATTACCCCGTCTTACCCTATATTCTTTGAAGCAAATTATAAAAAACTTGGTAAATATGGCTGCTCTAGTTGTCTTCAATGCTACCGCATTAGGCATAGGCTGGCATAAGCTAGACTGCCATGAAAACAGAAAACTAGCAGAAAAAAGAAAACAAGCAAAGGAATCCTAAGTAAGCTAGCTGGTAAGGATGGCGTTAGTGGGCGGACGTGTTGCCTTGTTTACAAAAAAATTACGCTCGTAGTTATGTTCACATCTAATTTGGCCTTTTCTTCTATTTTTGTTTTATACAAAATTATCCCACGGCCAGTTGTTATTTGTCCCCTACTGGTAATATATATATATATATACAGTAGGCTCACATATCTCGATATTACGCATCTCGATGCCACCTTCAAGCTCTCCCCAATCACAAATTTCGATGAAAAAACGTTTATCTCAATAGCTAAATATCGATGCTAGATGCTTATATACTAATATAAACAGAGTAATCTTGACCAAATCGATTTGTGAACCTCACAATCATTGTACCTTAGGTTGTGTTCGCCACTCTCCTAGCAGCACCGAGGAGTGCGTCGCCCCTCGTTGTGGGTTGTTTTGTGTTTTGTTTACCTGTATACTAATGTACCGCTAGTATCGAACGTTTTCGAGCGGTAGTCTAACCTGACTCTCATCTCTGCCGCTTTCATTTACGTAGTAATATAAATTACTTTACCATGTTTTAATATACATTAATATTTGTATGAGGAAAATCTAATATTTTCTAATGTTTCCACATAGCGATTTTGATAATTTAATTTGACTTTATATTGTCCTTGTCCCAATTTTGGTTTGTTTAGTTTGCAAGTTTTACATTTTAATTAATATAATAATAGTAAAGACAAAAGAAAATTTAATTAAACTTTATACCATGGAAAATGTATTGAAGTCGGTAGATTTGCGGCCATTTTAGCAACTTGTAGACTCACGATACAACACATGTTGATCACCAGTCGACTTTTGTTTTTGTTCAAGTGAAGATACTTTGTTTAATTGATCAATTATATGGAATATTGTAGATGTAGTTGTAGCTGAAGGGTTAGGGAGCCATAAGATACACATATTGATCCAGGTTGAGCAAAAGGGGGGTTGTTGTTGTTGTTGTTCCCCAGGCTGTCTGGCCGAACAGCCCCAAGGTCTCGAGCAAGGCCAAGGCCATAAACGAGCGCCCCCACAAAATCCTCCCTGCTTACCACTAACAAAGCCCGGGTGACCGAAGCCACTCCAAGGCAGGGAGCTAAGGAGGGTGCGGAAACGCCCGGGAAACCAAAGCCCCACCCAAGGCCCTGTGCCCCTCAGCAATTATGAAGGGAAAGTTGAGGGGTAAGGGAAAAATGTGACGCTTTGGCTCCGAATCTGCCAACTTCTAGGTTGGCAGTAGGGAGGTCAATCCACGGAAAAGACGCCGCCACTTGAGATCTAGAAGATATATAAGTAAAAGGAACATTCAGAGTAAGCTATGGGTATGGCAGAGATCGCTCAGTTCTCACTCGGATAGACCAGCTCATCACCACATGACTAGAACCCAATCCTCTCAGCATCAGCTAGGAAAGGCCCTAGAAAGCCGCCTTTGGCGGGGGGAAGTTAGTAAGTTATACAGCATCGGCACTGAAAAGATATAGGTAAGCACTGTTTGGGAACCGTTGTAGATGTGTGGAATGAATTACCTACTGCTGTGATTAACCCGGCAAGCGCGCGTATGGCCTGTGACGAACATAGTTATATGCTAATTAATTACCCAATATTCTGACAGAATTAGTTATATCTACCATATAAAGCATAATTTATTTATCATGAGCACTTATTTTACTAATATGATAAACATATGAGCAAGGTGTTTAAGGATGAGATCTGTGCAGCATGTGAGGAGGTGTGTGGTGGAGTGAGGAGAAGAGGGAGGGGAGTGAAAGGTACAGCATGGTGGACAGAAGAGGTAAGAATAGCTGTGGAAGAAAAGAAGAAAGCATATAGAGAGTGGTTGGGTAGTAGAGGGAATGAAGATTTCGAGAGACAGAAACGAGCGAGGTACGTGGAGAGTAAGAGGGTGGTGAAGAGAGTAGTGAAGGAAAGTAAGAGAAGAGTAGATGAGGAATTTGGAAGGAATCTGAGTGTAAAATGGAGGGAGAGTAAGAAACTGTTCTGGAAAGAAGTCAAGAAAGTTAGGGAAGGTAGCAAGGGAAACAGTAAGGGTGTGAAAGATAAGAATGGGAGAATGCTAGCCGAGAAGCAAGAGAGAGTCGAAAGATGGAGGGAGTACTTCAGTGAGTTGCTAAATGAAAGGAATGAAGAGCCAGCAAACATAGCTGGATATGGTATGGGAGGGAGAAGAAGAGAAGTAGTGGAGGAGGAGGTGGGGATCAGGAGGTCAGAAGTGTGGGAAGCCATGAAAAGAGTGAAGTTGGGGAAAGCACCAGGAACAGATGGAGTGTGTGGGGAAATGTTGAGGTATGGTGGTGAGATAGTGATAGAATGGGTATGGAAAATGTGCAAACTAGCATGGGAGATGGGGAGTGCACCCGATGACTGGAAGACTGGCATAATAGTCCCCCTATATAAGGGCAAAGGGGAAAGAGGAGTGTGTGGTAACCACCGAGGAATATGTCTTCTAAGCGTAGTAGGGAAGGTATACAGTAGGGTAGTGATTGAGAGAGAGTGAGAACGGAGAAATGGATAGGCGACGAGCAGGGAGGTTTTAGGAAGGGAAGAGGATGTGTAGATCAGATTTTTACCCTGAATTGTGTTGTGTTGTGGAGAAGTATCTGGAGAAGAAACAAAAGGTATATGTTGCCTTTATGGACTTGGAGAAGGCCTATGACAGAGTGGATAGAGAAGGTTTGTGGAAAGTACTTAGAATATACGGAGTAGAGGGCAAGTTGCTGAAAGCAGTGAAGAGCATGTATGAGGGTGCAAAGGCGGCAGTACGTGTGGAGAGTGAGCAGAGCGAGTTCTTTGACCTGAATGTTGGTTTGAAACGGGTGTGTGATGTCCCCGTGGTTGTTTACTGTATATATGGATGGAGTTATGAAAGAAATACTATCAAGAGCAGTGGATGTTGGTGTATCGCTGAAAAGGGAGGGAATTGAGTGGAAGCTACCTATACTGCTGTTTGCGGATGATACAGTTCTGATGAGTGATAATGAATGGGAGTTGCAGGGTCTGGTAAATGAGTTTGGAACAGTGTGCGAAAAACGGAATTTGAAGGTAAATACGGGGAAGAGCAAGGTTATGGTCTTCGAAAAGGGGTGAAGTCACAGAGTGTGAGGTGAAGCTGAACGGTCAGGCTATGGAGATCGTCAACTCTTTTAAGTATCTGGGCAGTGTGTTGAGTAAAGATGGGACTATGGATGAAGAGGTGCGGGAGAGGGTACAACAGGGGAAGAGGGTTGTAGGAACGCTAAAAGCAGTAACAAGAAATAGGGTGGTCAGTATGGAAGTGAAGAAGTCCTTGCATGACAGTGTGGTAATCCCGACACTGACTTACGGAAGCGAAGCATGGACGTTGGTTGAGAGACTCAGACCAAGAGTGAGAGCAGTGGAAATGAATTACTTAAGGAGTGCGTGCGGAGTTACATGGAGGGATAGACAGACTAATGAGGAAGTAAGAAGGAGGTGTGGTGTGGAGGTAGATGTGTTGGAAAGTGTGAAAAGGAACAACTTGAGATGGTTCGGCCATATGGAACGTATGGAAAGCGAGAGAATAACTAAGAGGGTGTACGAGAGCGAGGTGGAGGGACAGAGGGGGAGAGGTAGACTGAATATGAGGTGGAAGGATGGAGTGAGGAACTACATGAACGAAGGCGGTGCTGGTTGGGGGGAGGGGCGTCGACTGACTGGGGACAGAGGTGCATGGGGGCGGTTCGTTCGTGGCCACCCCTTCGGGGATCACGGCGTCAGGCAATAGATAGATAGATAGATAAACATATGAACCTTGAAGAGTGATAAAATAAGTGGGGAAAGCATTTGGGTGGTAAAAAACTTAAATATTCGCCTCCCGGTTGTATCCTCAGGCGGGAGGCGGCGAGATATACAGTACAGTCAACCCTCGATTTAATGGACCTCGATACAACGGATTTCGGATTTAACGGACTATGACCGCAGCCGGACAAAATTTGTCCGTTAGGTGGCGGGCACATATTAACCCTCTCACATCCTTATGACGTAGAGGTTGCCAGATTAGCAATAAGAAATAGATTACTCTCACTCTTATAATTACCTCTCCAAAATTAGTTTTCTGCCCACAGCTAACTCAAAGACAACTGCAGAGGTTGAAGTAAATAAACTAAAGGTTTATAAATACCCCTGATGGTAACAAAGGCTTTAAAGTATCCCTAATAGGCTCAAAATTGCGTCAAGGACGTGAGAGGGTTAAGAAAAACAACTTTATTTGTATCATTGAATTGTTTATTCTCTTCTATCTACTGTTTACCTATATTGTTTATTCTCTTCTATCTACTGTTTACCTATATTGTTTTATTCTCTTCTATCTAATTAGGTTAAACTTATACATAGAAAGTTTAAAATCTTTATTATTTTGGCATATTTGGGCAAAAAACAGAAGTCTGGAGGGAATTTTCCAGTAACAGATTTTTTCCAGTAACGGACAAGCTTTCCCCCCCTATTAGTCCGTTAAATCGAGGGTCGACTGTACATTCTCCGTCCTTAACCTCTCTTGCTATACTGAAGCGAGCGGGTGAAGTCTCCGTTATATAAGGTCTCTTTATGTAACTCGCTTGTGCAACGTAACCGTGGGAGAGAAATTCGCGCATATAAGGTCTCTTATGTACAGTAACTCGCTTTTGCTACGTAACCGCAGGAAAGAAATTCGCGCAAACAATAACCACTAAATTATGAAAATAGGCGATAATTGTGGAGGGTGGGGAGGGTGAGAAACATATGGATGAGTGCTAGGAAGTACAGTACTATAGAGGAATTATCTCACCTAAGGACATATTCCTTTGTTTTGAGAGCCCCTGTGATTTTTTTTTTTTTTTCAAGGTCTTGCTTCCGTGAGGCCTATCGCATTCGCTATAGCACTTCTCAGGTTAACTAATGAATGATATGGGCTGATTGTGAATGTGATCTGCCTCGTGTGGGTTGTTCAGCCTTATGCAGATTTCTGATTTCTTATGTTCTTGCCGATAAGGGTTCCTGTTGTCCCACTCCTACGTACCTCTTCATTCCTCAATCTGTCTCTACGTGTTACTCCACACATATTCCTCAAGCAGCTCATCTCCATCACATCCAACCTTCTTTTCTCTTGTACATTCAGACCCCATGTCTCAGCTCCATACATCACTATTGGTACCACTATCCCTTGATACATTGCACTTTTAGCTTTCATTTTGAGATTTCTCACCATAGTTAAGTGGACAAATGTCCACTTAACACATAATAGTTAGAACTGTTTGCACATTACTATAACATGATGACTTTTACTCAAGCAAGATGGACCTGATTGGTACTTGAATCCTCTAAGAAGAACTGACACATAACTATTATAACTCTTCACACCTCAAGCTCAAACCGTCAACTAATTTCCACCCTTGCCCTTCCAGATGCCGCAGTTTTGCAACGGGAAAATCACGAAAGTGTCGTCTGAACAGCCCGATGAGTTCGAAACCTCAATCGGCCAGACCCTTCTGGATCTGGAGATGAACTCTGAGCTGAAGACCCAGCTGCGAGAATTGTCCATCACCGGCGCCAAGCAGATTGATGTGGCCGACAAGAAGGTTAGTTAAAAGTTTTTTTAAAGGGAGTGTACAGAAACTATCTTACCCTCAGGGGGTAAGGGGGCCTTTTATCTAATGGTGGAGGAAAAAAAGAATATGCCTCACGCATCCTACTGCGTGTCGTACAAGACGACTAATAGGGGGGACGGCGATAGACTTGTGGACCAACAGCCATTACTATGCAATTAAAATGTAAAACTTGCTAACAAAGTCAAACCAAAACTGGGACAAAGTCAAAACAACATATCAAAATTGCTATGTGGAAACAACGCCTACTAAAATAAAATTTTATGAAATGAAAGAACACAATCCACCACATAGGGTGTACATTACTACATGAGCAAGTTAATCTGGTTCCCAAGCAAACTAATCGCACATATAACAACGCACTATCGTCACGATAAGGAAATTAGTCGATTTGGGAAGTCCGGGACATTCTGGCAAATATTACTAAACTCTGCATGAATAAAAGAAACTACAATTAGTGTTAAAATGTTATATTAAAATCAAATTTGCAACTTGACAAGACATTTAACAATAGTACAAAATAAAAATTAATAAGATATAATTATGTAATATTACAAAAAATACAAATATAGCACTCACTAACGATAGTGCTATCGGGTAGGTACCTGTAAGCATAGCATGCCTCAAGTGACCCCTATCAATAACTACCCTACAAATAACCTACATTTATCGCACAAATAAACTAAGGAAATCGCAAAAGCAAGCAATTGATACTATCGACAATGAATACATATAATATAAAGACTAATAATTTCAAAATATGAAGAAGTAACAACAGATTTAAACAAAGAGTACTCTTTTAACAAGAACAATTAATTTAAAAAAATCATCAATATTAATATTAATATTAGAAAAAGATAAACAATAAATACAGACAAAAAGTAAGCAGAGGTTATACAAGAAACTACAATAAAGTCTTTATCTTAGCACTGTCTTGGTTTGGCACTGCCGAGGGTGGTGGGGTGCGGATAGGTGCCACAGGGGACGGAGTCTTACCTGGTCGCTGTTTGGCACCACACCTGTGTCGGCAACCGTTTGCATATTGGAGCAGTGTTGGGGCAGGACTTTATTGTTCTATAATCCAAATTGCCTAATATACTGTACAGTGAAGTCTACAGTTATGGTGCTGTCTTTTTGTAACACTGTTAAGGCGGGTGTGGTTGCAGATACTGTAGGTGCAAGTGCTGCAGGGGGACTCTATCGAGATTTGCTGAGGCACGGTTAGCACTACCAACATCGGGACTCTATTGTACTACAGTACACTCCTACTACTGAAAGGCAACCCCGTCTGAGCCGTTACAATGCATGTAATGGAAAATGACGTTAAACCATTGTGTGCATTGTATGTATTGTAACAAAAAGAAGAAATATAAGGACAAAATCACACTTTCCTAATCATGCCTCCTTGTTCGGTATCCGGTCTGGCTTTTTCTTTTTTTGACAAAATCCTAAAGCCGAGGGTAAACATGAAAGTGTCACAATAACGGACATAGTCTCTTTGATTCACCCAAAAGAGAGGTGTTTGGCTATATTCAGCATAACTATTTTATACTGATTTTTCCTGTTTTTAAGCTTTAATAAATTGTTAAAGTATTTAGAACAATGCTATTTCCATTCAATATAGTTTAACCCTCTCCGACATATGATACGATTTTGAGCCGATTAGGGATACTTTAACACCTTACGAGCGGCCTATGCGGTTTATTTATGTGTACCGCACAGCGGGGTGTTTTTAGCCAAAATAGGGCTGTTTACGTGATCATTTTCATGCCTAAATAAGATCCAGAACGTAAAACAAGTACCTATCCCTGAAAGGGCATAAACAGAGCTTTCGAATGACACCATAACGATCCTTGTATGATGGATAGTTTTCTTGCAATAACCGTGCAACGCGAGTGCAAAGCAGGTAATTCGGTACTTTCAGTACATAATTGAGTATGTAGCGAGTGAGAGAGGGAGGAGGGAGCTGAGATTTGTGTCAGTAGGTTCGCCGCGGTGGTCTGGAGCAGTCATACGCTCGCTAGTCTCCTGCCACCACTTGTCTCTCTCTCTCAGCCACATTACGTGCTGAAATTGCCACTCGAGTTATGTCGAGCGCCGCCACATAGTCCAGCTTTATTTAACTCGACTTATGTTGCTCGCCGCTAATTAAGGGTTAAAGCCTTTGTTACCATCAGGGGTATTTAGAAACCTTTAGTTTAGTTACTTCAACCTCTGCAGTTGTCTTTGAGTTAGCTGTGGGCAGAAAACTAATTTTGGAGAGGTAATTATAAGAGTGAGAGAACTCTATTTCTTATTGCTAATCTGGCAACCTCTGCATCATATGAGTCTGAAGGGGTTAATGTAAGCATAGTAATAACATTTAACAAAGCACCGTAACTTATGTCGTTCCCACCTTGCAGTGTATCGCCATGTTTGTGCCAGTGCCGCTGCTGAGGTCATTCCAGCGCGTGCAGCCCCGTCTGGTGCGTGAATTGGAAAAGAAGTTCAGCGGCAAGCATGTGGTCGTCATTGCCCAGCGTCGCATCCTCCCCAAACCCACCAGGAAGATGAAGAACCCCCCCAAGCAGAAGAGGCCAAGGAGGTAATTGTTGGGCTGCAGATTGGCAAACAAGACGCATTCAAACCCAGTCCTTGGTGTTATCAGCACGATGACATGGTTTTAGTTTTATTCTGGTTACCATTTGAAGATTTTCAAGAGCTATTAATTTACCTTTAGGACAAATTATAAATACCATCTTCATATTTCATCTGAATATAAGACTGCATAAAATCATCTGTTACTCTGAACAGAAGGTAGAGAGGGCTTCGTTTACAGAACGGTTTAACGGAATCTATCTACAGTATTACCAGATATGCAGGGGTGCTTACGAATGGGGTGCTCTGTCTCACAGTATAAAGACAATAGAAAGGTAGGGGCACGAGCGCATTACTGGAACCACTATCGATCCCATGTGACGTCACTGAGTAGAAACCCATACTGGTCTCCCAGCTAAATATGGTAACTTCAATGTGAGCTGGTCGTGTTCTTATGTCCAGGAAATACATTTATTCCATTGCCCTAAACATTGTTATTATCATAATTTGGGGAAGGCAAGATATTGCGCAGTTAGTGGATGTGAACATGGTGGTATAAAGACCGACGTTGGATATATTGGAACCAGAGCTGGGCACTTACGCAAAACGCCAATTTTGCCATGGCGAAAGTGTAATTTTGGTGGCGCACTTGCGTTGGCGGCAAAATGGCTGCCTATCTGTGCATTTGTAGGTCTGAAAGTTACCTCCATGTTGCTAACCTTGAGTCCGCAAAATTTGGTTCCCACCACCTGTGGTAAAAACACAGCCCTGCACTTCCAGCGCCCGCCAAAAACCAAGCCAATTACTTGTGCGGGAATCTAGTGCACCTTCTATATTTCGTGATTTGATGTGTGAAAATGCTAAGGAAGACATGATAATAAAGATTACTTAATAAATATTGCTTAAATGTAAACAAATATTTGAAGACCTGGAGAGATTCGATCATTCGACTGCAACTCTCTCAAATCATAATCGAATCCACTATTCCACTCTTGAGCCAATATATTTTAATTATCAATAGTCTACTGTAGATTATTTATTTTTGGATATGGATATTGTCAAAATATCATTAATACTGAGATGTAGAGAGCTGAGTTACGAAAAGACGAATATTATATGAAATATGCGAAAACCCTTTAGTTAGGATAGCCTATTTTGTATCGTTATTGTTTATCACACGTCACATGGGCGTCGTCTTTATTTATGATTAGATAGGTTATTTGAAGTGAATATTACATTAGTCTTAACTTTTATAAACGAATATATATAAAATGAAACAGCCTAGGCTAGGCCTAATATTCGTGGCCAAGTTAACAAATTTCCAAAGCCTAGCCTATAGGCCTACGGTCTCTATTTCAATCGTATGGGTGAGTAATTATATCCTACTGTCTCTATTTATTTATTTCCATTTGAATTGATACTTCTATTTAGTGCGATTTTTATTAGTGCGTGATTTCATGGTCTCGCTTGCGAAATAGGCTAGGCCTATAGCGGCGCTTCACTGCAGTTAGGCTAGGCCTAGTTAGTTGTTGTTGTTCCCCAAGCTGCCTGGCCGAACAGCCCCAAGGCCCCGAGCAAGGTCAAGGCCATAACCGAGCGCCCTCACAGAAGTTAGTTAGTTTGATTTATATTAATGTTTTCTTAACCTAAACTAAGTTTATTAGGTTACCCTAATCCCATCAAAATGCCTCAAAGCATGTAGGCTAAATATTGCATATAGGCCTAGGCCTAATCACGGACTCATTTTATTAGTGTCAAATAGGCTAGTGATAATTTTGAAAGTATCATATAAATGTACAATACAATTTAATTTTATTCTGATCTGAAGCTATATTCTGAGCATCATAATGAATATAGGCATAGGCTACTCTACTTTCTATTAAATTACTTAATCTATCTAAAGTAGACATATCTATTCTATTTCTATTGCCATCCCCAAAGTGGTGGCCATGAATGAATCACCTCCTTGCACCTCTGTGATCTGGTGTACCTCCTCCCGAATGGTGCAACATTGCGAATACTGATTATTACTGAAGGACTCCCCCCAAAAACAAGTCGCCCCAACGTTTAATTGCCTATGCCGGACAAACGAAGTGGCCTATCTATAGGCCTATTTATTATATATATATTTTTGTTGATAACCAAAACGGGGTAAGTTCCTCATACAAAATGTGGGACAAAAGTTTTTTGGGGTCTCCATTAACCTAGACTAAAATAAACTGTAGGCCTAGGCTTTTTAAACTTTCGGTAAGAGTTGTGTTAGCGGGCATACCATCCGCTTTGTTTTCATAGTCGCACGCTCACAGTTATATAAGTTTCTAATTTGACTGTTTGTATTGCTACTATTTGCCCCTGCTGATAATTTATATGATGATGACAATAAGTCATTGGGGATGAGGGGGCAAAGCCCCCTTCAACCAATATTGTAGAATTTGTATCCCACGGCCGTCGGCCGATAACAAAATAATTTACCAAACCTGGCCGTGGGATATAATAAACTCAACCCATTGATTTACCCTTTAATTCTGTAGTTTAAATTAAAAAATAGAACAGGTTTGTGTTTGCCGATTTGCATTTGGGAACCGGAAATTTCATGAGGTTTGCTGATTTGTGTTTGTTGAAGTTATGTTCTGGGTTTGCAAATTTGAGATGTGGACTAGATTTTTTGTTTGTGGTGCCCAGCTCTGATTGGAACCAACAACAGAATGTGGTGACCATTCGACTTGCCTAAATAGGGTCTTCAAACAGGATCGGTATATTGCGTTTTCCACCATAGATGTAAAGTGACATGGATAAACAGACATATACAGTAACACCTCCATTTACCGGCACTCAGGGGGATTTGAAACCTCCGGTGAATTGAAAAGTCCGGTTGAATGAACATTACTCCTATAAATGCCCATAAACCCCAAGGAAATAACCCCTAATGGCTATCTGTATTATCAGCCTTAGTATAATAAACACACACACATTACTATACCATTGGTGATGGGCTGGTCTATCAGAGTGAGAACTGAGCGATCTCTGCCATACCCATAGCTTACTCTGACTGTTCCTTTTACTTATATATTTTCTAGATCTCAAGTGACGGCATCTCTTCCGTGGATTGACCTCCCAATCTACTGAGATTGGAAGCCAAAGCGTCACATTTTTCCTTTGCCCCTCCACTTTCTCTTCATAATTGCTGAGGGGCACAGGGCCCTGGGTGGGGCTTTGGTTTCCCGGGCGTTTCCGCACCCTCCTTAGCTCCCCGCACCCTCCTTAGCTCCCCGCCATCTCCTTAGCTCCCTGCCATGGAGTGGCTTCGGTCACCCAGGCTTTATTGTGGTCGGCAGGGAGGGTTCTTTGGGGGCGCTCGGTTATGGCCTTAGCCTTGCTCGGGGCCTTGGGGCTGTTCGGCCAGGCAGCTTGGGGAACAACAACAACAACAACAACAACATACATACATACATACATACATACATACATACATACATACATAACATTTTAAGACTGAGTGTTCCACACATAAGTGCAGTTTCAGTATCTTGTCCTAATGGCGGCATTCCAGGCAACCCTGTTAAGGGCTGCTTCACTTGTCAAGTTCTTGGATTTGAGAGCTTTGCGCAGTGGCAGTATCGTAACCAATGAGGTTTAGAGGTCCTGTCATCTGCGTATAGCTATAAGTAACCAGAAGATTATTATTATTATTATTTATAAGTACGGTATTGGTTAAAGTCTTGCTAAAACGCACCTCTGTAGCTTACCGTGACTAGTTACGGTAAGTAAGTCCTACCCCGCCTTCTCGAGGTAGCCTCGTTATTACACCGTCCTTATTTTAATCCTCCCTTTTAAATTTCTAACATTTTTATTTTTGCTTGACGGTGGAACTAAAGGGGAGGGCGGGTGTGCTATTTTCTTCAGCAGCACACTTTGTTTTTAATTTTAAATCCTCTTTTAATTTCCACTATAAAAATTATCTCCCTTGTAACTATATTTCTGTTGTCCCCTGTATATTTTTGTTCTCCCTATCTTCTTAATATTTTCATTTTTACTGTGTTGTATGTTTTTACTGATGTTGGTATCAGTTTTTAGTTTTTCTTTTAGTATACTTTTGACAATCCGGCGCCCTGTTTGGAGGCATTATGTCCAGGCCCCAAGTCCTCCTGGGAAACAACTGTGCTCGGTATGCTGCCGGCCAGGACCCCCTCGGGGGTGGAGGAACAAAGCAGAAAAGTGGTGGAAACGTCGTTCGGGTGAAGGAAAGCGTGCTCCGTGTCTGTGCCTTCAATGCCAATGGCATAAATGATTTTTTATGCCAATGGCATAATAAATTTTTTAGTCTGATGCGAGAGCTTAAAGATGGATGTGTGGATGTGTGTGGGGTAGGTGAGACGCACCTGTTGGGTTCTGGAGTGTGGGATGGTGAGAGTGAGCATGATTTGTGGGGTGGGGAAGGATGGGTTGTCTGGTCTGGATTGGATGCAGGATATAAACGTAAGAAAAAGGAAGGGGTAGCAGTAATTTTGTCAGAAAGGTTTAAGAAGTGTGTGAAAAACTATGGATGCGTGGACTCAAGAATTGTATGGTGTGAGTGCAAGATTGGGATAGATAGGTATACTTTTATGTGTGTATGCACCAGTCAACCAAGAAACTGGGAAAGGTGTGGAAGAAAATAGAAAATTTTGGAATAAAGTCAATAAATGTATAAGAGAAAGACAAGAGTGTACACAAGTAATATTAGTAGGCGACATGAATGGTAGAGTTGGAAATGAGGAGATAGAAGGTATAGTGGGTAAATGGGGTGTGGAGAGTAGGAATATGAATGGTGACTTCCTTTTAGAAGTATGTGCGGACAGAGAGATGTTTCTGGCTAACACATTTTTTGAACATCGTCACATTCATAGATATACATGGCACAGAGGTGAAGGTGAGCAGGAACAGAAATCTCTAATTGACTACGCCATGATGGACTCCGGACTAAAAGGAAGAATTTTAGATTCAAAAGCTGTAAGAGGTATGCTGACGGGATCAGACCACTATACAGTGCTGACAAAAGTGAGGATAAGGAAAGAGTGGAAATATGAGAGGAAAGAGAGAAAACTGACAGTAGAGAGAATAAATGTGAGAAAATTAAATGAAGAATGTAATGCAACAAAATACAAGGACATCCTGAAAGAGACTATAAAGGACATGGATGTTATGATAGATCTGGGAAATACTGTAGATGAAGTATGGAAAGGTGCAAGAGACTCCATGATTAAAGCAGCTGAGAAAGTATGTGGGAAGAAAACCTTTAAAATGTGGAAGAAGAAAGGTAACGCATGGTTTAGTAAAGAGATAGAAGAAATAGTGAAAAAGAAGAAAGAGTTGAGAAAGAGTATGCTGCAAAAGAATATACCTAGAGAAACTAGAGATGCGAGGAAAGAAGAATATAAACATTTGAAACAGAGTGAAGAGGGCGATACAAGACGCTAAAAGGAAGACAGATGAGGCATATGGGAGAAAGATTAGTGAACAGTTTCTGAATGACAGGAAAGCATACTACAGAGCTGTGAAAGAAGCCAGAGGGAAGAAGACTGAGAGTGTCTCAGGTGGTAGGATGAGGGACATGAATGGGGAAGTGGTAGAGGGTGATGGTGTGGTGAAAGTATGGAAAGATAATTTTAGTAGCTTAGCTGTAAAGAGTAGGGGGAAGGCAAAGATCTCATCCATAGGAATGGAGAGAGGTAGAATAAACAGGGTAGTTGAAAGCCAGATAAGCAGAGAAGAAGTAAAAGAAGCAATCAATAGACTTAAAATGGGCAAAGCTGCTGGAGTAGATAACATCCCAGGTGAAATGCTGAGATATGGAGGAGAAGAAGCTGTTGACATAATGCATAGGTTATGTAAATTAGCATGGGAAAAGGAAAGTGTACCAGAGGACTGGAGGAAAGCAGTGATAGTACCCTTGTACAAAGGGAAGGGTAGTAAAGAAGAGTGTAAGAATTATAGGGGAATTAGCTTGCTTAGCATACCTGGAAAGGTACACGCAAGAGTAGTAACACAGAGGCTACAGAAGATAACGGATGACAAAATAGGCGAGGAACAGGGAGGTTTCAGAAAGGGCAGGGGCTGCGTTGACCAGATAGCCTCAATGCGATTGTTGGTAGAGAAGTATCTGGCCAAAAACAGAAAACTCTATGCAGCATTCATGGATTTGGAAAAAGCCTACGACAAAGTAGACTGGGAGGGCCTGTGGGATGTGTTAACAGTATATGGTGTGGGAGGAAAGTTGCTAATGGCAGTAAAATCTTTTTATAGGAATGCAATGGCAAATGTGAAGGTAGGGGATAAGTTAAGTGAAAGTTTTGAGGTCAATGTAGGTGTAAGACAGGGATGTGTCATGTCAGCTTGGTTGTTCAATATATACATGGATGGAGTGATTAGGGAATGTAGGGCTGTATCAATGGGTGTGGGAGCTAGACTGGAATCAGAGGGAAGAACATGGAAGATTTTAACATGCCTATATGCGGACGATGCAGTCCTGTTGGCGGAAAATGCTGAAGAACTTCAGAGAGTGGTCACTGACTTTGACAGGGTATGTGAAAAGAGAAAGTTAAAGGTCAATGTAGGGAAATGTAAGGTAATGGTGTTTGAGAGAAGAATGCATGAAACTATAGATTTTAAGGAACAATATAGAATCAAGAAAGAACACAAGAAAAGTTGTAAAATAAAATTGAAAAATGAAGTACTAGAAGAGGTTGAAAGTTTCAAGTATTTGGGAGCTGTACTATGCAAATATGGTAAAATGGAGAGTGAGATAAAAGAGAGAAAAATGATTGGAGAACTTGATAGTATTCTCAAAGGAAGAATGGTTAGCCAGGAAGTCAAAAAGTCACTGAGAAACAGTGTGCTGCTCCCAACACTCTCGTATGGAAGCGAGACATGGACGGCAAGTGACGAGGACCTCTTCAAACTAAGAGCTGTGGAGATGAGCTTTTTCAGAATGGCAGCTGGCATGAATAGGCTAGATGGGCCAAGTAATAGGGAAGTGTACGAGTCCTTTGGAATGGAAGAGCAGGCTTTGGGCATTGATTGTGGTGTGGTTGAGTGGATAAAGAGAAGTACTTTGAGGTGGTATGGTCATGTTCAGAGAATGGATGAAGACAGAATGCCAAGAAAGATATATGGGAGTCAGGTGAGTGGAACCGCTAGTAGTGGAAGACCACCTATGGTATGGGAAAAGAAAGTGGAAAAATATATTGAAGAAAAACTTCCACGTAGTGGAAGGGGCATTGTGGCACGGGCAAAGGAGGCATGTCTTGACAAAGTAGCTTGGAGACGTTTCTGTCATGGCCATCCTCTAGTGGGGGTTTCCCAGGGGGAAGCAAGGCGTCGGAGATGATGATGATGATGATGAGATCGGCGCGTATAGTCCGATCCCAGGTCTTCCTCGGTCCACCCCTTGGTGCAGCTCCCTGCACAATCACAGACCTGCATTTTTTGACCCAATTTTGTTCATCCATTCTCTCCACATGTCCATACCAACTATAAACTAAACAACTATACCATTTTAATAGTAATGTTCTCAGCTCTCCAATTTACAAGTACAGTAGAAGTTGGAAAAGGCGTCCAGCTGTTGTTGTCGGCGGCGTAATGCGTATCATCGTATGCGAAGGCTAGGCCTTATCGGGAGGGAGAGTTTCGCGGCGCATTCAAAGTTTTGACAGTAGCAAAAGGAAACACTAATATCAAACTGTTTTTGTTCTTTTTTGTTTCTTAGGTTTCTCACTTAATATCTAAAACTTATTTATGAGGTGGATGCTTTGGGAGAGGCAGCAAGGGAAGGATGCTTGCCACTCATCCACAGTGGTAGAGGTGGACGCTGTTGCATCATCCACCTCTCCATTCGTTTGGATATTTGTTTTTTGTTCCAAGCTCAGAACCACTCTTGCATTTCTTCTTGTCACTATTGGCTTTCACTTTGTCAGACTTTGCCTTAATCTGGCATGATAGCGATGAATCGAGTATAATATGTCCGATATGAGAATGTTTGTATATACGGATCGATCGGGCGAGACTGAGTAGGCCTATTCCCGCACTTTTGTTGTTGTTGCTTGTTCTACTGACGTCGCCGTTATCGCATAGAACCACGGACTATTTTATAAACTTAGTCATTGAGTTGATAACACCATTATTAAAGATGAGAAAATCCCAGAGGATTGGCTCAAAAGTGTAATAGTAAATATATACAAAGGAAAAGGGGATGCGCTAGATAGAGGAAATTATAGGGGCCAATGCTTGACCAAATCATGAAGATCTGTGAGAGAGTCTTTGAGGGTTTGATCAGGCAAAGCATCTCCATTGATGATATGCAGTTTGGTTTTATGCCAGGACGGGGTACAACCGATGCTATCTTCATAGTCAGGCAGATACAGGAAAGATACTTACTAAAAGGCAGGGATCTGCCTTTGTGTTTGTAGACCTGGAGAAGGCCTTTGATAGGGTGCCTAGAGATGTTGTGCAGTATGCTATGAGGAAACTTAGTGTGGCTGGTGTGTGTGATAATGAAGATATAGGAGGATTCGCGAAGTGCGGTGAGGGTGAAGGGTGTACCGAGTGATGAGTTCGCAGTCCGTGTTGGAGTCCATCAGGGTTCAGTGTTAAGCCCCCTCCTCTTTATTATGGTCTTGGAGGCGGACTCCCATTGGAACTGTTTTATGCAGACGATTTAGTCCTAATATCTGACAGTATGCAAGATGGTGAGGCCAAATTTGGAGAGTGGAGAGAGGGCATGGAGAGCAAGGGTTTAAGAGTCAATATTAACAAAACCAAGGTATATGCATTGCAGATTGAGATGAGGCAATGTGGAAAAGAGCGGTGCATACCCATGTGCAGTGTGTGGAAAGGGAGTAGGCGTCAACTCAATTCAATGTAGCATATGTCGATGTTGGGTACACCATGGGAGTAAGTGCTGTAGTAGAATAAAGGGACCCCTGCCGAAGGATAAGTCAGAAATAGATAAATTTGAGTGCGTAGTGTGCAAAGGCGAGCTTGTGTTAAGTGATGATCCTGTAGCTGTGAATTTTGGAAATGAGTCATTGGAACTGGTGAAAAAGTGTTATTACCTAGGAGATACCATCTCTGCTGGTGGTGGGGCCGAGGCTGCCACTGTTGCTAGAATTAGGTGTGGCTGGGGGAAGTTCGGAGAACTGCTGCCAATCCTGACCATGAAAACAATGCCTCTCCCCCTGAAGAGAAAGGTGTATGCCTCATGTGTTAGAAGTGCAATGACGTATGCCTCTGAAACATGGGCCGTTAAAGTAGAGGATGTCAACAGAATGGAACGTAATGAGATGAGAATGGTGAGATAGATGTGTGGGGCCAGGCTGTAGGATAGAATAACAAATGTTGAGCTGAGGAGACGTTTAGGTATAAAGAGTATTAGCGAAGTGATGCGTACAAGTAGACTGGGATGGTATGGACATGTGGAGAGAATGGATGAACAAAATTGGGTGAAGAAATGCAGGTCTGTGATTGTGGAGGGAGCTGCACCAAGGGGTGGACCGAGGAAGACCTGGGATCGGACTATACGTGCCGATCTCAAATCCAAGAACTTGGCAAGTGAAGCAGCCCTTAACAGGGTTGCCTGGAATGCCACCATTAGGACAAGAGACTGAAACTGCACATATGTGTGGAACACTCAGTCTTAACATTTTACGTATGTACTGTATATATACAGTATATATATTTCTTATTGGTGCTTTTTAAATAGTTTTTTCCTAATATTAAATGTATTTATTATTTATGATCAAATGATACTGGTAAGACAATTATTTTTTTCTTTTTCTTTTTCTTTTTAAATTTTAATAATTTCCTAAAACCTCCGGTTGTTTGAAGTTACGGGATGCTGGAATGCCGGAAAATCGAGCTGTTACTATAGTGTGACAGGACCCTAGTCTATTTGCTAAAGTTGTTATTTTCTGCATTTGAAGATTAAATATACGGCTATGAGGTAGTATATAGCCGATGTCGCTTAAAATTTTACCGCGGAAATGCGATGGTATTTTTGTTCACCTAATTACCTAGTATGTAGAGTAACGTAGATTGATATCGATAATGTTATTGTAGTAGGACCCAATCTACACGTTAGCATTGTTATTTGATATACTGTATTTGTAGTTTATATGAAGAGATATTTCGAAGGTGTTGGTGATTTTCGCTTAGTCGGTCGGGAGAAACGGTAGGCCTTAACGGATTCTCGCTTATCCCTTGCTAAACTTCCTTTAAATTCTCGTAGTTTGCTGCCGACACTAATCAACTTTCACCCAGTGATGGCGTGTGAGGGTGTATGAAGGCCTAGGGGATGTGGAGAGATGATATGTACCATATGGCCAGCTAAGAATCGAAGAGGGAATCAGAGATTTCTACGAAAAGAAATGTTGGTAGTGACTGGGAGTGGGGGAGCAGAACGGACGGTGGTGCGCTCTGACGGCCAGAGAGAACACTATAGTGGTGCCTATGTCAACAAACAAGCCACGATGGTATACAAATATTTCACAAAATATTCGCTTATAGAATAATCAACGTTATTCCGACAACTATATCTTTTATTATGACGGTACCATGGTTGAGCGTGAAGTCACAAAATTAAAAATAATTGATAGACGTCTGTTTACTGCTTTTTAGAAGCCTTTATGTATATGAGTTCAAGACTTTCAATGCCTCTACCTTGTGAGTAACTATACTGTGCTCTGTCTTGTAGAGTGGGTTACCCCCAATAAAAAACAAAGAAAAAGGGGAGAAAATAGTGGCATGTGCTAGAGCAGGGGTCGGCAACCTGTGGCTCAGGACAGTTGTGTGGCTCCAGAAGCTTCAGAAATAATAATTCTTCCTTCAAAATGAAGGCAACATATTACACATTCAAGGCAACATTAGATTTGTTTATTCAACTTCGAAAAGATGTAGGCCTATAGGTATCAATCGTTATGATTTCTAGAAATGTGACTCATGTCTTTCCTAAGCTTGTGAATTAAGTAACACTCCATTCTTAACATAATCATCAATTACAAAAACCCAATGCACTTGAATAAACTTTTGAAAGCACATGGTCCTCCCGGATATTGAACAATTTGACTATAGGCCTAATTTGTTTAGTTCATAATTTGGGTATATTCTCTTATTTCTGAAGTACTGTATATTTCGGTTGAGGAGACCAATTTTTGTTTCGTATTGTGGCTCCGACAGTACAAAATTGTTATGAAACTTTAAAAAAATGGCTCTTCTATCTTTAAGGGTTGCTGATCACTGTGCTAGAGTATAATTATGTACTGTATGTGTATACAGTATGTATTGTTGTTTAGAGATATTTAGAACGATTACTCTTTATTATAACATGATGAATTTTCCTCAAGCAAGATCCACCTGATTGGTACTTGTATCCTCTAAGAAGAACTGAAAACATAGTAAAATATATATTCCTGTTGTAATCACCCCACATAACCACCTACTCAAATTCTACCTTTTCTTTGCAGCCGAACTCTTACCTGCGTTCACGATGCTATTTTGGAGGATCTGGTATTCCCCGCCGAAATCGTTGGCAAGAGGATCCGCGTGCGTTTGGACGGCTCTCGACTGATTAAGGTTCATTTGGATAAGGCACAGCAGACAAATATTGAACACAAGGTTAGTGAAAGAGCCTGTTTTTAATTTTTGTTTTAATTTTATTGAGTTTGTTTTAATGCTAGCAATTAATTTCCTTGCTTTGTTAGCTTGTATTTTTTCTTGTGACATTTTGGTACAAACTAGTTTTTACTATGCTTGACTTTTATACTTTGGTAGAAATTTGTTTTTTTTATTGATTTCTTGCTTGGTGTGTGGGGTGCATGGCTGGAATAATAAACCTGCATTTTGGAAAGTGAAGGAAAAGTGTAAGGATATTCGACTGTTGAAGGTTTTTGTTTCCAACCTCAGCCACTTATTTTCTCACAAACCAAATACAGACTATGCAGGATAATGATAATAATGTTTATTTTATTTGTCTGAGTGGATCACTTTTTTCTTCTTCTACAGTATTTCAACAATTTCTAAAGTTTATAATTTTTATTCATTATCTTTAGTACTTATGGGGTGATGTTTTTAATGAATTCCTTGTCAAATATAGTGTTGAGGGAATGTTTATGAACTGTTGGGTGGTTACTGGTAGTGCAAGTTAAGTGATGGAGTACAGGTTTCCCTCCCTATCCGATGCCCCAATTTACGTTATTTGTTGATTTAATTAATTGAGTTTAGGAGTAAAGTCGGTTGGTGGAGGTAACATAATAATTATAGATTTTTAGGTGTTTTGGTTGGTCCGAGAACGCGTCGCCATTTACCCCATTAATATTAGGGTTCGCTATATGATTTTTCTATTTAAGATCGGGTTTTCAGGAATAACCCAATCGTAAATCGAGGGAGGCCTGTATGTTACTATATCGGGTACAACTACTTTGATTCAAGGGTAACCAAGACTTCTGTAATTCAGATAGCTCATTTCTGTCTTACGACGTATTGGTATGCAAAACATTTATTATTAATTTTATCGTACCGTATATCTACTGTATTATCTATTCGATGTAAACAAATGTGTGAAATGCTTGTCACAACTGCACTGCCATTGTCTTGCCTTTTCTTCACAGATTAAACTGTTCGTGCTTATTCTGCTTTGGAATATTTTTGCTTAGGCTGTATCTCCTTGCTTCCTTTCTATTCCCCTCCAGTCTTATTGCTCGATACTTGTATTGCCTTCCTTCCTTCCTTCCTTTCCTTTCTTCCTGCTAATTATGTTGTATATTGGTGCTGCTATGTGTAGTATGTAAAAAACAAAAAAAAAACAACAACAAAAAAACAACAGATAAAAAAGGAAAAGTGGGGATTGGGCCTGAGTGAATAGAATACATGTGTAGTATATTTGGTTGGGTTAATAGTCATACTGCGAGTACCGGTATGCTTCATATGTATTTTTAAGTTTAATTCTGGGATATTTGCATTATTCATGCGTACAATATTTTTTGCAACTTTTCATTAGGTAGTATGCATAGTCTGTT
Organism: Paralithodes platypus; assembly: GCA_032716605.1. NCBI lineage: Eukaryota > Metazoa > Arthropoda > Malacostraca > Decapoda > Lithodidae > Paralithodes > Paralithodes platypus. The sequence goes on along the minus strand of CM064570.1, from coordinate 15,701,167 downwards.
AATTATATTTACTTTTTTTTTGTGGTATATGCTTTATTTATTAATTTGTTTTTTGGAATGTGTTAAAGTGCTTTATTTATCTTTGTATTTCTTATTTGCTATTTGTCATGGGTATGATGCTTTGTATCCTTTATTTAGTTGATTATTTGTTTGGTATTTTATTTTATTTTTGTTTATTTTAATATTTCATTTTCGTCGTGGGGTACCTTAATAGTTATTTTTATGCTTGGTGTTCTATATTGTGTTACTTTATGAACAAAATATTAAAAACTGCCACTACTTCTGTAGCTTACCTGCTTAACCCTGCCACTGCTTTAACACTTTCTCTCCTGCTGCACGTTTGCTTGTAAGGTTTGCACGCTAAATTATAATGCGTAGGTTTGCACGCTAAATTATATTGCGTATTACGTATTGCACAAAGGTTAAGGCTAAATTTTTTTTTTAAATTATAGTACTGTACACATTAATCATTGTAGTATGCCGTAATCATCATTACAGTTTAAGAAATGCAATTAACGGTTATTTTCTGTAATGTTCCATAAATGTAAAAATTCTACAGTACAGTATTTTGTTTTAATAGGTATTATAAAAAAACTTTTAATATATGAATGACTTAAATTAATATTGCTTACATTCTTAATTCATAACCCTAAAGATGACCTAAAAGATTATAACAATAACTTAAATATTCACTAATTTAGCCTAAAATTAAGTTATTTGTATCATGATGACAAAACCCTAGCTTGATTACATGATAGCTAACTCTAAGAAGACCTGAAAGATAAACTACAAATTAAGCTTTGACCTTGCTGCCCCCCTCGATGACGAACACTTTGCCCCGTTTCCATTCCAGGTGGACACTTTCGCTGCCGTCTACAAGAAACTTACTGGCAAGGAGGTCAACTTTGAGTTCCGTGATACTTATTTGTAAATGGCCCCAGTAAAGTAAGGAGGGAAAGTGTTGAGATGTTTTCTTTTTGTTCCTACTTTTTCAGAAATCAATCAAAATGTTGGCTCCGTCTCGAGTTGGCCACCACCAATAAAATATATATACCCGGTATATATATAAATGTGGTATGTGCCAGTGTATATACATTCATACAATAATTTTTTTATAGCAAACAAAATTACAATAAGTTAAAAATTACAATTAGTTTATCATAAAATACAAAAGGATTTCTTAGAGCTTGGCCAGAGCAAAGCTCCGTGGAGAGCACCTGTACTATCCCAATCATAGAAATGGTATTTACCGACCTAGGCGGTCTCGTAAATACAGTATTATACAAAGTCAAACGTGTAGATCAAAGAGTAGCACTTTTGTACCTGGAGAAGTGTACGGCACGGTGTCAAACAAAAACACAGTCCATTATTTTTGGTCTTAATTATGAAAAAAAAAAAAAAAATCCTAAATGGCACAAAAGGTCTCAATATTGACAGATATGAGGCGTAAAGTCATAAAATCGCCAAACTAATGAGCCGAACGTCATAAAGTCAAAGCTAAAGGGGCTAAGCATGAGGAAGAAGGGGGGCGCCAGACAAACGGGCCATCTACCCTTGCGGCATTGACTGTGGAGTGGTTGAGTGGATAATAAGCAGTACAGTATTTGGAGGTGGTTTGGTTATGTTCAAACAATGAAGGAGAACAGTGCCAAAAAAGATTATTATTACTGGGATGGGAAAAAGAAAGTGGAAAAATATATTTAACCCCTTCAGCATGATGATGTCTTTTTGCCTTTTACTCGGGCTAAAATTAGACTATGTTATGCTGTTTAAGGGGATCGTCCTCCCTAAATAGGGTAAATTTTCGGCCTCATTTGAAAGAAAATCGGTTATCACCTCAAAAGTCTACACTCCAGATCCCTCGTAAGAGTGTACAATCTTGTTGCTGAAATCATAAGAAAATGAGTGCAGAATGCCAACTGGCCCACAAGGTGGGGGGGGGGGGGTTGTATGTTTGTATACATTATGTATGAATCCAGTATATCTACATACACTATAATATATGCAGAAAGCATTATAATTGAACTATGCATTGCGTCCACTACGTAATTTATCTTGGAAGTAGAGTTCAACAGTAAAAACACTTATCCAACTTTACAGACAAGAGAAGAGGAGACAAGCTAGGAAATAAATTGGGAGGGGTACGTATAAAAAAGAAAGGAACGGGCAGGGACGAGAAAAATAGGGAAAATACTGGAAACGCTAAGTTCATGTATACAAATATTGATGGGTTAATTTCCAAAAAGATCGAGTTTGACGAATATGTAAAGAGAGAGAGGCCCGGGGTAGTATGTTTGACTGAAACTAAGCTTAACCAGGAGGTAGACACGAATATAATTAGTTGTGCGGGATACAGTACATGGAGAAGAGACAGGTTAGGAAAGCTAGGAGGAGGAGTGTTGATCATGGTAGATAATAAAATTACTGTTAAAGAATTAAAACTTGGTGATAGCATTGCTGAAGTGGTAGCAGTTGAAATTGAGGATAATGATAGGTCAAAATTGGACATTGTATCAATTTATTTACCTCCTAAGACTAAATCTTGGAGCAACGATGAATATAATGAATTAATTTTGGAAACCTTGCGTATGTTAGAAATTATTTGTAAAAGGAAAAATAGGCTTATTCTTGCAGGGGACTTTAATTGCGGGGAGGTGGATTGGGAATGTTTGGATGCGGGTTCAAATGAAAATACTTGGGGTAGCAAATTTCTTGAACTAACAATGGGGTATCTATTAACACAACATGTTATGGAAAATACAAGATTTAGAGGAGGTGATGAACCATCAAGACTCTACTTATTATTCACCAAAGACCCCCAAGAAATAAAGAACCTAACATATTTGAGTCCCATGGGAAAAAGCGATCATGCTGTGATTGAATTTGAATTGACAGTGGAATTTCTGGAAGGCAGAGAGGAGGAACATAGGGAATATAGACTGAATTATAGTAAGGCGGATTATGAATCCTTACGAGGATACTTTGCAAATATAGATTGGTCATTTATTGGGCAAAAACAGAATATTCAGGTAAAATACACCATGTTACTAGACATTTACAGGGAGGGGGTAGATAAATATGTACCAACATTTAAGGATAGAAAGCTGGCTAAGGAGAAAGAGTGGTTTAACATGCGATGTCACATTGCCCAGAACAAAAAGGACTGCATGGAATAAAGTGAGAAGGAGACACACTGAGGAAAAATGGAATGAGTATAAGAATGCTAGAAATTGAAAAAGATATAGTAAACAAATGTAATAAAGAACCCAAACTGTTCTATAGTTATATCAACGGCAAAACAAAAATAAAGGACAAAATAACAAAGCTTAGGGTAGAGGGTCAATTATATGAAGACACAGTGGGTATGTGTGAAATTATGAATGATACATTAACATCCGTGTTTGTGGAGGAGGATGACTATGTAGAACCTGTGGTGGAATTAAACGAGATACAGGGACTAGAGTCGATAGAAGTCAACAAGGATGAACTAAAATCATTGTTGGAAGAATTGGACGTGAGAAAATCTATGGGCCCAGATAACATTGCTGGATGGGTATTAAGAGAATGTTCTGAACAACTAGTGAGACCTATTTTTAATATTGTTCAACACTCATTAAACAAGGGGGAACTTCCCTTAGAATGGAAACAAGCAAATATAACTCCAATATATAAAAGTGGAAATAAAGAAGACCCGCTAAATTATCGACCGGTATCCTTAACGAGTGTTATATGCAAGCTTTGTGAAAAGATTATTAGAAAAAGATGGGTGGGTATGTTGGAGGAGAGGGAAATAATTTCAAGCAAGCAGTTCGGGTTCAGAAAAGGTCATTCGTGTACCACAAATTTGTTGAGTTACTATGATAGGGTAATTGACATTGTACAAGGGAGGGAGGGGTGGGTAGATTGTATTTACTTAGATTTCAAGAAGGCATTTGATAAGGTGCCTCATAAGAGATTGTTGTGGAAGCTCAGGACTGTGGGGCGGGTTGAGGGAGTATTATTAAAGTGGATGGAAAACTATTTAATTGGGAGGGAAATGCGAACAGTAATAAAAGGAAAGTTCTCCTCGTGGAAAAGGGTAAAAAGCGGAGTGCCTCAAGGATCGGTGTTGGCCCCAATCATGTTTTTGGTTTTCATCAACGACCTTCAAATGGGAATAGGCTCATATATATCTATGTTTGCTGCTGATGCAAAATTAATGAAGCATATTACAAGTAGGAGTAGTTGTGAAGAATTACAGAGAGACCTAGATAAGTTATATGAGTGGAGTCAAACTTGGAAAATGGAATTCAACATGAGTAAGTGTCAGGTTCTTGAGATGGGAAAAAGTAAATATAGACCTTCTTGGGGATATAAAATAGGAGATGAAATAATTAGTAAAGCTGTGAAAGCAAAAGACCTAGGGGTAGTTGTGGCAGACAGCTTGTCACCTGAACAGCATATAAATAAAATAACTGGTGAAACCTATGCAGTGTTGACTAACATGAGAATAGCTCTGAATTATTTAGATGAAGAGATGTTAGCAAAAATAATAGGGACAATAATACGACCAAGACTGGAGTATGCAGCAGTGGTGTGGTCTCCACACCTTATAAAACATAATAAAAAACTGGAAAGAGTTCAGAGAGTTGCCACTAAGATGATAGCTAGCCTTAGAGACCTGCCTTATGAGGAGAGATTGGAGAGGCTAAAGCTGCCAACGCTGAGGGAGAGGAGAGAGAGAGGTGACATGATCATGATGTTTAAGTGTGTGAAAGGTTTTGAGAAGATCGACAAGGGAGATTTTGTGGTGAGGGACGAGGGAAGAACCAGGGGTCATGATTGTAAGTTGAGGAAAGTTATATGTAAGTCTGATGTAAGAAAGTTCAGCTTCCCGTATAGAAGCATTGAGTGTTGGAATAAGTTGGATGGGGAGGTGGTGGGAGCAAGAAATATCCAAACTTTTAAAGCAAAATTGGATAAATGTAGAGAGAGAGACAGGACAACACGAGCTTAGGCTCAAATCCTGTATACTACAATTAGGTGAGTACATCCGTTTTTCTCAAAATGTAATTTAGTGAGATTTAAACGCAATAGGCTTTGTAAGTTTTCGTCTTACAGAAATTATATACAATATATATACAGTATATATTGGAAAGAACGGGAAAAACTTTAAAGCTCTAATTTTGTTTTTCCTATATTCTCCCTGTAGCATACACAGCATGTTGTCAAAGTTGTGAAAAATACTAAAAGAAAATCACTAATTCTAAAATTATACCACACACATGTGGAGGAGTGATAGAGGTATGGAGGGGAACTATTTCCCTTTATCACATATTACTTTGTTTTGAGTGCCAGTGGGGTGGTTTGAAAGGCATATTTTATGCCTAACCTCTTAACTCTTTCCGACATTAACTTACGAAAGTTAAGGGTTTCCCGAGCGCCCGGTATTTCCCCCACAAAACACTTTCTCACACTGAGGAGTTTGGGGTTGCCACCAACCGACTGATTATGATGTAACTTACCTAACTTACTGAGCTCAATATGACGCAAATTGCATCAAACTTATTATTGAGCTATTTCACCAAGTTCATATGACGCGATCGTGTCATATGATACTTGTGGGCGAAACCGCCATATGACACGATCGCGTCATATATGACGGAGAGGGTTAAGAGTCCCGGCGCCTTCGCCCAGTAAAACCTCTTATTCTCGGCAGCTTTCCCGGGTTAAGGACCTATGTTATTCAGAAGGTTTAGGGAGATCGTCTTTACCCCTTTGAGCTATAGATGCCGATTATAAGCTTAAGAGTATTGTCTAGTGGTAGCCAGAATAAGTTGAAAATTGTGCAGTCGTGTTGAAGGAAGATTTCCATATAGTTTATATACTCCTCAGCAATATCATCCAAACCTATTGTTTTTCCCGCTAATTTGTTGCACTGGAAAATGAGGTGAAAGAAGCAGTGAAACAAATGAGTGGGAAAAGCAGAAGGTTTGGATGGTATTGCTGTGGAGTGTATAAAGAAGGGTGGAGATGTAATAATAGATTGGTTGGTGAGACTTGTGTCAATGGTACAAAGGAGTACAAAGGAAATCAAGCAACAACAGGTCTAGTGACCCTTCTAGGTTGCTACTAATAGACTGGAGGAGTGCATGTATTGTGCCGCGGTACTGTACAAGGGGAAGGGAGATCGGCAGGAGTGTTCAAGTTATAGAGTTATTAGTTGTTGTTCCGCAAGCTGCCTGGCCGAACAGCCCCAAGGCCCCGAGCAAGGCCAAGGCCATAACCGTGCGCCCCCACAGAACCCTCCCTGCTGACCACAATAAAGCCTGGGTGACCTAAGCCACTCCATGGCGGGGAGCTGAGGAGGGTGCGGAAACGCCCGGGAAACCAAAGCCCCACCCAGGGCCCTGTGCCCCTCAGCAATTTTAAAGAGAAAGTTGAGGGGCAAAGGAAAAATGTGACGCTTTGGCTTCCAATCTTGGTAGATTGGGAGGTCAATCCACGGAAGAGACGCCGTCACTTGAGATCTAGAAAATATATAAGTAAAAGGAACAGTCAGAGTAAGCTATGGGTATGGCAGAGATCGCTCAGTTCTCACTCTGATAGACCAGCCCATCACCTCGAGTTATTAGTTTATTATCAGTGGTTAGAAAGCTGTATGGCAGGGTGTTGATTGAGAGGATAATTTAATAAAGTGTACGGAAGTTGCAATAGGAGAACAGTGCGGTTTTAGGAGGGGGAGAGGGTGCGTGGATCAGATTTTTGCAGCAAGACAGTTATGCGAGAAGCGTTTAGAGAAGCATGCAGAGATATTTTGGGCTTCTACGGACTTGGAAAAAGCGCATGATCGTGTGGATCATGAAGCAATGTGGAAGGTGTTAAGGATTTATGAAATTGGAGGAAATGTGTTAAAAGCAGTTAAGAGTTTTTATGAAGGGAGCAGAGTGTGTGTTAGAGTAGGAAATGGTGAGTTGAGTGAATGGTTTGAGGTAAATGTAGGTTTGCAACAGGGTTGTGTAATGTCACCATGGCTGTTTATTATATTTATGGATGGTGTGGTGAGGGAGGTGAAAATGAGAACTATGGAAAGAGGATTGGGTTTAGTAGGAAAGAATGGTAGAGATTGGGAGTTGAATCAGTTGCTGATGACAGCGTTGGTGGCGGATTCTGAGGAGAAACTGCAGCGGGTAGTCAAAGAGTTTGGTGTGGTTTGTGGGAGGAGGAAATTGAAGGTGAATGTCAATAAAAGTAAAGTAATAGGGGTGATTGTAGGGTGAATCTAGATATGAGGCTGGATGGGGAAATATTAGAACAAGTAGAGTTTTAAATATTTAGGAGGAACGATAAGCAGGAGTCGAGGTGTGGAAATGGAGGTAAAACAGATAGTGTGTGAAGGAAGGAAGGTTTTCGGAGCAATGGGAAGTATGTGGAAGGTGAGAAATCTCGGGATGTAAGTAAAAAGTGCAATGTATCAAGGAATTGTTGTGCCAACAGTGATGTATGGGGCTGAGACATGGGCTCTGCAGGAAAAGGAGAGAAGAAAGCTGGATGTGATGGAGATGAGCTGCTTGAGGAGTATGTGTGGAGTTACTCGTAGATACAGATTGAGAAATGAAGAGATACGTAGGAGAGTGCGGCAGCAGGAACATATGTTGGCCACAGATTGAGGAATGAAGATATACGTAGGAGAGTGGGGCAGGAACATTTGTTGGCCAGAGTGGACAGAAGGGTGCTGAACTGGTATGGTCATGTTGAACGAATGGAAGATGAAAGGCTTACAAAGAGAATATGTGAGTCAGATACAAGGGGAGAAGATAGAGGGGCAGGAAGACCACCATTGAGATGGAGAGACTGTGTAAGACAAGCTTTGGATGATAGAGGAATGACTATAGATCAGGCAAGGGAAGTGGTAATAAACAGGAATGAATGGAGAATGCTTGTGAATAGATGAGTGAACACGTCATTTGGGGGAAGGGGTCGGGCGCAAGTTGGACTAGATAATAGTCCATCAGGCGCCTGCCCCGGTGTGGTGGATTGTGTTCTTTTATTTCAAAATTTTATTTTATTAAGCGTTGTTTCCACATAGCGGTTTTGATCGGTTCTTTTGCATTTGTCTTGTGTCGTCCCAGTTTTGGTTTGTTTGTTTAGCAAGTTTTACAATATAATGTGAAGGGTGCGCCTGGTAGTGTAGTGGGCGGGCTTCTGGTTTCTGTTTCACTGCATGTCTGCCTGCTGAGATCGGAACCTCTCTGGATGGTCGGGGGCCGGGGGAATGCTGGAGGGACCTTGGTGACCCTGGTCTCTGGGTCTTCTCCTGGATTACCTAGATGTGTGTGAATTTGTATTTTGTTTTTGTGTGTTCATTGTTGTTGGTAATCCCTAGGCTGTCTGGCCGAGCAGCCCCAAGGTCCCTAGCAAGGCCAAGGCCATAACTGAGTGCCCCCACAAATCCCTCCCTGTTCATTGTTTTATATGTTGTCCCTATTTGGGCTCTGTCTTGAGTCCCCCCCCCCCCAAAAAAAAAGGAAAAGTGAGGATTGGGCCTGAGTACAGTATATACATACATACATGAAGGGATAATGTGGTATGGGCAAATTAAGCATGTCCAGACAAAGTAGTCTGGTGCCAATTCTGCCATGGCCATCCTTCAACGGGTTTTTTCCAGGAAGAAGCAAGCGTTGGCGATCATGGCGCACAAGGAGGCTTGGTGTTTGCATGTGTAGCGAGCGGGTGTTTGATTTAAATTAGGTGAAAGGATGATAGCCTGTGAACGTGGGCGAAGATGTACTTAGGGTCCGAGGGGTATACCTAGACAAATGTGGGATCAAGTTGCACTGTACAATCGGATCTCAAAATTAAAAGCCTGACAAGGTGCTAAGCGCCTTGGGACATTACCGGGAGGGTGTTGGAAGAACACCTGGAGACGAAACACGCTCTTTAGGGGTTGAACTTGTCTATGGAATTTATATTTACATACTGTAAGAAAAATTATGAAAGTTTGAAAAGGATGAAACTATATACTGTAACTGGTAGGAAACACTGCTTTGCGCAGTGGCAGTATCGTAACCAATGAGATTTAGAGGTCTGTCATCTGCGTACGGTAAACGGTATTGGTTAAAGTATTACTAAAAACGCACCTTTATGGCTTACCGTGAGCAATTACGGTAAGCAAGTCCTACCCCCCCTTCTCGAGGTATCCTTGTTATTACACCGTCCTTGTTTTAATCCTTTTTAAATTTCTTAATTTTTATTTTTTTCTGATGGTGGAACCAAAGGGGAGAGTGGGTGTGCTGTTTCTCCTACAGAACACTTTGTTTTTAATCTTAAATCCTTTTTTAATTAAAGTGTTTACTGTTGTTAGTACCAGTATTTTGTTTTTACATTTTCGAGATACTTTTTAGCTGAGACTGTTAACAATCCGGCACCCTGTTTGGAGGCATTATGTCCAGACCCCAAGTCCTCCTGGGAAATAACTGCTCGGTATGCTGCCGGCCAGGACCCCCGCGGGGGTGGAGGAGCAAATCAGAAAAGTGGCGGAAACATCGTTCGGGTGAAGGAAAGCGTGCTCTCTGTCTGTGCCTTCAATGCCTATGGCATAAATTACTTTGGAAAGAGAGACTGATGCGAGAACTCGAGGATGGATGTGTGGATGTATGTGGGGTGGGTGAGACGCACCTGTTGGGTTCTGGAGTGTGGGACGGTGAGAGTGAGCATGATTTGTGGGGTGGGGAAGGATGGGTTGTCTGGTCTGGATTGGATGCAGGATATAAACGTAAGAAAAAGGAAGGGGTAGCAGTAATTTTGTCAGAAAGGTTTAAGAAGTGTGTGAAAAACTATGGATGCGTGGACTTAAGAATTGTATGGTGCGAGTGCAAGATCGGGATAGATAGGTATAATTTTATGTGTGTATGCACCAGTCAACCAAGAAACTGGGAAAGGTGTGGAAGAAAATGGAACATTCTGGAATAAAGTCAATAAATGTATAAGAGAAAGACAAAGTGTTCACAGGTAATATTAGTAGGTGACATGAATGGTAGAGTTGGAAACGAGGAGATAGAAGGTATAGTGTGTAAATGGGGTGTGGAGGGTAGGAATATGAATGGTGACTTCCTTTTAGAAGTATGTGCGGAGAGAGAAATGTTTCTGGATAACAAATTTTTTGAACATCGTCACATACATAGATATACATGGCACAGAGGTGAAGGTGAGCAGGAACAGAAATCTCTAATTGACTACGCCATGATGGACTCCGGACTGAAAGGAAGAATATTAGATTCAAAAGCTGTACGAGGTATGCTGACGGGATCAGATCACTATACAGATCACTATGACAAAAGGGAGCATAAGGAAGGAGTGGAAATATGAGAGGAAAGAGAGAAAACTGACAGTAGAAAGAATAAATGTGAGAACATTAAATGAAGAATGTAATGCAACAAAATACAAGGATATCCTGAAAGAGACCATAAAGGACATGGATGTGATGATAGATTTGGAAAATACTGTAGACGAAGTATGGAAAGGTACAAGAGACTCCATGACTAAAGCAGCTGAGAAAGTATGTGGGAAGAAAACATTTAAAATGTTTTCGCAAGGTAACGCATGGTTTAGCAAAGAGATAGAAGAAATAGTGAAAAAGAAGAAAGAGTTGAGAGAGATAGAAGAAATAGTGAAAAAGAAGAAAGAGTTGAGAAAGAGTATGCTGCAAAAGAATATACCTAGAGAAACTAGAGATGCGAGGAAAGAAGAATATAAATATTTAAAACAGAGTGAAGAGGACGATACAAGACGCTAAAAGGAAGACATGAGGAATATGGGAAAAATATTAGTGAACAGTTTCTGAATGACAAGAAAGCATACTACAAAGCTGTTAAAGAAGCCAGAGGGAAGAAGACTGAGAGTGTCTCATGTGGTAGAATGAGGGACATGAATGGGAAGGTTGTGGAGGGTAATGGTGTGGTGAAAGTATGGAAAGATAATTTTAGTAGCTTAGCTGTAAAGAGTAGGGGGAAGGCAAAAATCTCATCCATGGGAATGGAGAGAGGTAGAATAAACAGGGTAGTTGAAAGCCAGAAAAGAAGTAAAAGAAGCAATCAATAGACTTAAAATGGACAAAGCTGCTGGAGTAAATAACATCCCAGGTGAGATGCTGAGATATGGAGAAGAAGCTGTTGACATAATGCATAGGTTATGTAAATTAACATGGGAAAAGGAAAGTGTAACAGAGGACTGGAGGAAAGCAGTGATAGTACCCTTGTACAAAGGGAAGGGTATAGTAAAGAGGAGTGTAAGAGTTATAGGGGAATTATCTTGCTTAGCATACCTGGAAAGGTATACGCAAGAGTAGTAACGGAGAGACTGCAGAAGATATCGGATGACAAAATAGGCGAGGAGCAGGGAGGTTTCAGAAAGGGCAGGGTCTGCGTTGACCAGATAGCCTCAATGCGTTTGTTAGTAGAGAAGTATCTGGCCAAGAACAGAAAACTCTATGCAGCATTCATGGATTTAGATAAAGCCTATGGCAAAGTAGACTGGGAAGGTCTGTGGGATGTGTTAACAGTATTTATTAGTGGCCCCTCCATCATTGACGATATGCCTATTCGTATAATAGTCCCCTTTCAAGCGCCCGCGGGTAGCCCGTTTGAAACGACCGCCACGGGGAGAAAGAGTCCTACATAATAAGTGTAACGCTAATTCTCTTACGGAATCGTCTTATGATTGGGGTACTCACTACGAAAAAACTTTGTAAAAAAGAAAAATTAACTTAAAACTTGTTATATTAATGCTTTCCATCTCGGTGGATTTCTTGCGTGGATTATATCCCTGACGCTGCTCTCAGAGACGCCATTCCTCCTTCCTCTCCCCACGGCCAACCTGACTAGACGTGTGCAGCCAGTGCTCCGCGGTATTCTTTGTTCGCTCGCTTCTAGTGAGTCCTTGCTCATTTGTATATATCTGAGTTGTAATTGAACAGGTTTTAGATTAGCTAGCACAGGCTGCCCCATTGGTATGCCCGCAGGGAGTGTTAAAATAGGGTACTATTGTACAGGCGCCTACAGTCCCCCAGGATCAGCGCCTCATGTGTTTTTGTTACTGCGCCTTAGTTTTGCTATTACCTACTAGTTAGGAGGCTACTATATCCGCAGGAGTATGCTTCAGGCCGTCTCTATGAGGCAGTTGCATTATCTTTTTATTAGCTGGCGCCCTAGCTCAAGAGTTGTCACACGTGGTGTGGGACTTTCTAGGGTCCGAGTCTGCTGTTCCCTTCTCTCGTGGGGCCCTCGCCAGGTGCTACAGCTGTGTCTTCAGGAGGTAAGGTACCAGCCAAGATTAAATTTTACAAGCCTCGTGGTCAGCCTCAGTAGGGTTCTCCTTAGTGGGCTAGGGGTATATAATTGTATTAATAAAATCTTTATACTATTGTAGCCCTAAGATGTTTCCCTCGTTTTTTCATGTATGATATGTTACATGTAATCGATAATTACATGTGTCGGGAGACATCCTGACTGTTTGTGGGTTTCTGGAGTTGTCTGACTTTCCCATATAAGTCAACACCTCTGGAAAGTTTGTTTTTTTCCTGCCGGCGATCTTTTTGTGTATTGATGCAGTTTTTTCGCCTCGCAGGCGGAAAGGAATGAAACCAAGTTACCCGGCGTGGTGTGCAGTACCACGCACCTCCCGGCGGAAATGCTAATTCTGACGGGAGGGATCTCGGCCAGGCCGGGTGAACTCGCCCAGATAAACCTTGCACGACAGGACTTTTTACTCCCGGCGGCACAGTCCAGTGTGGTCCTTAACTATTCCGCTAATCCAAATAGACGATCAGATGGTTAAGGGACTAGGTTTTAGGTGTCGGTGACACAGGTCACAGGTAAGTAGTTCAATGACGAAGAAACCTTCAAGGGAGGTTATCTTCACATATGAGTACGGCGGAAAGTTAGAGTAGCGGTTGGGCTAAGCCTGATTTTCCGGCGTATTTGAGGTGTTAGGATGTGTAAACCTCTCGAGTTATCCTTATGAGCATTAATTCCTAGATTTTTTTTATTTCCAGATCTCATCACATCTTGAGCAGCACAGCAAACAGAGGAAGGAACCATTCCCGGCGGGGAGGGGGGTTCAGTAACCATAATGCCTCTGTTTAACATTTGTGCCACACCTACCTGCTCACTAGTTCCGGTAATTGCACTCAAACTTTGTATACGATGTGTTAAGTGCATTGATAGGTCTAAGTTTCTCTGGACTTCCCAGAAATGCCCGGTGTGCTCGGACCTATATGCGGAATGGGTTAGTAAGCAAGATCTTTCGTGCCTAGTGGCCTTGATCGATATAAAGACTAAATTTACCTCCTATGCCAAAAGAGTAGCAAACGTAGAGTTCATATGCGATGACGCAGACCTGTTACAGCTCATTCTGCTCTACTCATTCAATGATGATTCCCCAGTTATACAGTCAACTTCTATCAATACAGCTAAAACTCAACACGTAGCAAAGCTATTAACCATTAGCAGTGACTCGGAATCTAATGAGGTAAACCCCCCTCCCCAACACAAGAGAACCCACTCGGCATCGCCAGACATCCGGCCACGATCGACATCCAGGTCACCCCGGCGACAGTACGGACAGTCTTCAGTCCAGGGCCCACGGTCTCCTAAGCGACAGAAGTATGACTCGATACTCTCTACTGTTAAGGTCACGGCGGAAGTTCATGCCAGTGACCATCCGGTAGAGCCGCTGTCGCAGCAGAGGTGTAAGCCGGATTCACGACCACTCCCCTCAGTTTCTGCCCCTGACGTGCCAGAGTTTTTCCCCGGGCTCTTCGGGGCAGGAGCGGGGGGGATTGGGTCGGGTCCCAAGGATAGGTCTAAGGCAGTGGTCAGCAACCCTTAAAGCTAGAAGAGCCATTTCTTGCTTAAGTTTCATAAAAATTTACTGTCGGAGCCGCAATAAAAAAAAAAAAAAAAAAAAAAAAAAAAAATGGTCTCATAAACCGAAATCCACAGTAGCCGGTACCATACTTCAGAAATAAGAGAACATACCCTACTTCTGAACTAAACAAATTATAGTTATATTGTTCAATAAACTTGTATTCACAAAGCTTAGGAAAGGCATATGTGTCACATGTCTAGATATCTTAACGATTAAATATAGATCTTTCGAAGTTGAATAACAATATCTACTGTTGCCTTGAATGTGTTATAATGCCTTCGTTTTGAAGGAAGAATTTATATTTTTGAAGCTTCTGGAGCCACACAAGTGTCCTGAAAGAGCCGCAGGTTGCCGACCCCTGGTCTAAGGTAAGGGTGGTTCAACAAGGATCCCAAATAATGCTCCCAAAAGTTGATTTGCCTTGCCCAAAAGAGGAACGTTTAGTCTCACCAACCACGGCCACAGGGCAGTACCGCAGTTCAGCGGCATGTGAGCACAAGTAGTTCAGGTTCTCAGGTAGGTCAAGATCCACCTACACCCAAGGCATCTAGTAATCACGACTCCTCTGGGAGTAGCTTCCTATCTAGTAAACTCAACTCCTCTGGGAGTAGCATCCTAGCACCTAGTAGGCTAGGTCCCATTCTGGACGAATGGTGTACGGCAACTGAGAAGGCAACCAGCTTTACATCAGAGACAGTGAGGGTAATGCGATCGCCGGAGGAAGTAGAACATTCCGGCGCACCACCGGAGGAAGTAGAACGTTCCTTGGCTTTACTGGAACATAGCGAGAAGGTTGAGAATAGGGAGAAGGTAGAGAAAGTACGTACCAAGTCTCTAAAGAGAACCCGTAGTCAGTGTGTCACAGCCAAACATTTGGATAACTTATTACAGAAAGTTATGCAGCAATGTTATGTGTCAAAAAGGTCTCTAAACACTCCCACAACGACGATGGGAGCTCCCCCTATTGCCTCTGTGCTACCGCTCACCCCAGCCAAAATTAACGTACTGTCCCCTCAGAATACTCCCATGGTTAACATGGGAGCTACCCCGATTGTTTCTGTACTACCTCTCACGCCGTCTAAAATTAGTGTACTAACAACCCTAGCTGCTTGCCCGGTTCTCATGCCATCCAAATTTAGTATACTGCCAAATCCCGTCTGTCCTACGGCTAAAGTAACAAAGTCATGTCCTCCTGCGGGTGCCAATACAGTAACCGCCTCCCGAACAACTCCTTATCATTGTTCAAACCCAGCTTTCTATCCTATTTCAATAGATAAACAGCTACAAACGAGAGCCACTGTTCCACGCTTGCAAGAATCAGATTGTTTCTGGTTTCCAGTCCGACCAACTAAATCGGGGTCTGAGCACAGGTCTATTGCAGGGGAGATCACAGTTCCTTGTGAGTGGGTAATCGAGACCAGTAAGAATAAGGAGTTCCGTGCTAAGGATGCTCAGGGTAGAATTTTAAAGGTACCAATTAAGGCTATTCCCAATGTCTGGAATTATGAATATTTTGTTTATGTACCTGCTCAGCTTTTACCTCCTTCCCCAGGGGAGCTAAGTTGTCCTGAATGCTCCCGGCCTTACGGCGACCACGGTTATGATTCCTTCAAAGTAGAGGAACCGAAGTTGGTTACAACTCCGGCGCACTTTCCGTCGGGCAATCAGGAAGTGCTCCTGGGGCAGGTAGGTCATGGTCCATGGGTGGACTGGGATAAGGAGGCTCAACAGTTTGCTATTGCTTTAACATCACAACCCTCCCAAGCTATCCCTCCACCCAACCAAATTGAATTTGATTTGCTGAATCCACAACCGGGACGTGTTCCCTCCTCCATTTTTGAATTCCTTGCATCCCCACAGTTATCACAATGGGACTTTCAGGATCCCATCAATACTCCCCCCCTGATTGATCTCCAGAGAGAGTTTATGTTGCGAGATAATGCTCATAGACGGTTTGCAACATTCTTACTCAGTCGACAAACTGCCAAGTCCATCTCCCGACCAGTAGAGTCTAAGACAGATCAAGGTATGAGTGAGACAATAGGGTTATTCCAACAGCTCCTTCTCCCCTACCCGGCGAGATCACTCAGGGACATAAGAACAGCCTTGTTTGAAGCTGTCTGTGCTAGGCAACACTTGAGACTCTTTATGGTGATAGGATTGCCCGGGAATATTTACCACCGGGTAATCCTTTCTCCGGTGTTGACAGCTTCAGTAATGAACACTGAGACTAGGCAGGCAGTTCAACAGATGTGGAATCGGTCATTAACCGCCTCATAACAGGGTAAGGGGGGATGGATTATGATAACTACCAAGTTAGGGTAGGACATCGGCCATCACCAGGTAGTCGTCGATCCCAAGCTACATCATATCTTTAGATTCCAATGCTCTCTCTCTCTCTCTCCCGGGGCCTTGTGAAGGTGTGTGGATCCGAGGGTAGACTCCGTAGAACACACCTAGGCAAGCGCCAGGGTTCCCTACGGTCGTCACCTGGCTATGCCCCGGCGGACGTGAGCAGGAGCAGCAACACAGGCTTCCTAACGGAGACTCCGGCAACCTCGTTTAAGTTAGACATTTAAACTTGTTTCTTTAGAGGTGGAGTCACTAGTCAAAGGCAAGTTTCCTAAAATGTTGTTCCAGCCTAGCCAACATACTATGTTGTCACGTCCAGAGTTACCTAATGCCACAAGCAGACAATATTTGCATGCGATCGTTAGTACCCCCCCCCCCCTGGTGTCGAGATTCGCATAGTTAAAGCTCCTTTCACCCTTCAGGATATTCAATTGGACATACAACAGCTTCCGCCACAAGATGGTAACCTAGCCTAGTGGATTAGTCCGGCAAACCTTAAGGCTACGGTAAAATCAAGGAATCAAAAGATTGTGCTGCTTAGATGACTGCCGGGTAGTGGCGGAGTTGATCGGTACCAACAATGCCATGTCTATTACATTATAATTCATGTTTATTATAATGATATGGGAGTGATAATGAATGGGAGTTGCAGGGTCTGGTAAATGAGTTTGGAACAGTGTGCGAAAAACGGAATTTGAAGGTAAATACGGGGAAGAGCAAGGTTATGGTCTTCGAAAGGGGTGAAGTCACAGAGTGTGAGGTGAAGCTGAACGGTCAGGCTATGGAGATCGTCAACTCTTTTAAGTATCTGGGCAGTGTGTTGAGTAAAGATGGGACTATGGATGAAGAGGTGCGGGAGAGGGTACAACAGGGGAAGAGGGTTGTAGGAACGCTAAAAGCAGTAACAAGAAATAGGGTGGTCAGTATGGAAGTGAAGAAGTCCTTGCATGACAGTGTGATAATCCCGACACTGACTTACGGAAGCGAAGCATGGACGTTGGTTGAGAGACTCAGACCAAGAGTGAGAGCAGTGGAAATGAATTACTTAAGGAGTGCGTGCGGAGTTACATGGAGGGATAGACAGACTAATGAGGAAGTAAGAAGGAGGTGTGGTGTGGAGGTAGATGTGCTGGAAAGTGTGAAAAGGAACAACTTGAGATGGTTCGGCCATATGGAACGTATGGAAAGCGAGAGAATGACTAAGAGGGTGTACGAGAGCGAGGTGGAGGGACAGAGGGGGAGAGGTAGACCGAATATGAGGTGGAAGGATGGAGTGAGGAAGTACATGAACGAAGGTGGTGCTGGTTGGGGGGAGGGGCGTCGACTGACTGGGGACAGAGGTGCATGGGGGCGGTTCGTTCGTGGCCACCCCTTCGGGGATCACGGCGTCAGGCAATAGATAGATAGATAGAATTCATGTTTAATCCCAGTGCCTACAATGCCCATGTCCATTACATTATAATTCATGCACTATCCCTAGGGTTCAAGGTCAACTTCGCAAAGTCGCACCTTGTTCCCACACGGGTAGTTCACTGGATAGGGCTGGTCTGGGACACAGCCAATCGTATTCTCAGTCAGAGTGTGGACAACCGCAACAGATTTCGCAGGAAATTGTTTCGGTTTCTCCACAGTCTGAACACGATGAGAAGGACGTGGAAATCACTGGTTGGTTCTCTCAACTGGATTCAACTAACTGTGAAGGTGGGCCGGTTGAAAGTAAAGAGATTAATCTTGGAAGGCAAAAAATGTTTCCCACTCTTGTCTGAGGGAAAATTATGGACCATTCCTCCATTAATTCACAACTTACTGTCGGTCTGGGCAAGGCAGGAAACATTGCACTCAATAATGATGTGGGTTTCTCCCCCACCTACGGTATGGGTAGACACAGATGCTTCAGGGACAATAGGCTGGGGATATCAGTCGAATCTAGGCCACCAGGGTCAAGGTCTTTGGTCCCAAGACGAGAACTTTCATATCAACAAACAAGAACTTCTAGTCCCTTTGTTTTTCCTTCAGACTCACGGCTCTTCTTTACGGGGGAAATCAATAGCCTTTCGAATGGACAATTTGAACGCGGTACACTGCATTCAAAAGCAAGGGTCAACGAGGTCTCGGAAGTTACTAGAATTGTCGGAACAGATCTTTGCTCGGGCCGAAACGCTGAGCATTCATCTTCATGCATCTTACCTCCCGGGCGTAGCGAACGTCTGGGCAGACGCTCGGTCCCGGAGACAGAGCACCAGAGTAGAATGGGCACTCAAGCAAAACATCTTCAACAAGATGATTGCAGAGCCATACTGTCCACAAGTGGATCTATTCGTGTCCGAGGGAAACCAGACTCTCTCTTCCTAACCCACCGAGAAGTGACTTCGGCGGGGGATCCAAACGCATTGTTGGAGGACGGAAACAAATAGAATTCCATCTATCTTTTTCCACCTCCAGACGCCTCACTCATGTGTAAAGTAGTTCACAAACTACGGGGTTACCGGAGCTTAGTCTCGATGATCACGCCATTTTGGCCGGCTCAGGTGTGGTACCACCAATTGAAAAAGTGGTGCGAGAACCCGGTGTCACTCCCGGTCTCGTACTTCCACTTGGAAACAATTGGCAACCTAGAGACCTCGCTGACTTTTCCCCTCTGGACATGCAAAAGGCCAAATGATTAACTCAGTATGGAGAGAGTGTTACAAGTAAATTTCTTAATCAGTATACTATGTCTACCAGGAGACAATATCAATCTCATTGGAAAACATTCACAACCTGGATAGTAGAAATGGCGCAAATAGACTCATCAGTAGCTTTGGTCTTTAACCCCTTATTAGCGGGGCCCGACTTAAGTCTGTATAGAGAACACCTGCCCAAAGAGCGGGGCCCGACTTTAGTCCGTGTGCAATTTTGGAGCAATATTGCCTCTGAGAGAGAGACGAGCGGTGGGCAGAGCGTAGGTCGGGCTCTGACCGATTGCTACGGGTCCCGCGGGCCTACTGACGTTTACTCCACACACATCCACCCTCCCTCCCTCACTACACAGGGTATTATGTCAAGAAATTACCGTATTTTAGGGATTTTTCCTTGCACGATCGTTGCATGAGAACGCGTGGTCGTAGGAGGATGGTTCTGGTGTCATTGGAAAGCTGAATTAACGCCCTTTCAGGGATATATAATTGTATTACGCTCTGGCTCTTGTTTATGCATGAAAAAGAGCACGGAAACAAGGCCATTTAGGGTAAAACCACCGCTTGGCGGGTAGTAGAAATTCCTTACGGGCCCGCTCGTAAGGCGTTAAGTACTTAGACTATTTGTTTGAACAAAAACGCTTTTCTGTAGTCACACTGAAGAACCACTTGTCTGCCATTAGAAACCCCTTTTACGACCTTACCGGTCTATCCATACCACAGGCGAAGGAGAAAGGGGTCATGAGGGCATGTTTCAAACTGCGCCCACCACCAAGTCAGCTCATGCCTACCTGGTCGCTGGACAAAGCTTTATCTTTGCTTCATTCGCGCAAGTATAGTCATGCGCCGGACTTCGACTAATTATTAAAGAAGGCTGTGTTCCTTATGGCTTTGGCAACAGGAAATAGAGTATCTGAGCTGGCGGCGATGAGCAGCGGACCTATTTACCTCAGGTTTGGGAGACTGAATGAACACTTACAAATCACTCCGTCTCCCACATTCATAGCAAAGAATGAACATTGTGATCATGTGTTTTCAGAATTTACAGTCCCAGCACTCAAACGCGAACATACGCATCACTTTTTGTGCCCGGTGCAGGCTTTAATCAAGTTTATGAGGGTGGCACAACCTCAACAACCAGGCTTCTTATGGGTCATCAGTACAGGTACTCGCTTCACGAGAAGGAAATTAGCTTCCTTACTCATAGACGTCATTAGGGAGAGTAATCCCGGTGTAATGGGCAGAGCCCATGACATCAGAAAGTGGGCTGTCTCTCAGATTTTACAAAATTATTCAATTGATGACATAGCTAACACTAAATTGTGGGCTTCCAATCATACTTTCTTGACGCGGTACCTGTCAGTGGCTCTGGATAAGCCAAAACTAACCTGTGTGGCGTTACGGCAGCGGATCTAGTTAGTCCATGTGCTATTACAAATTAAGTTTAATCTTAAAGGAGAAAAAGCAGGGGGGGGGGGGTTTGCTGGTAAGCCCAAAGACCCCTAGAGCCCCTCCGTCGGATGATGTGATAAGGTCACAAGCTGCTGTGATACTTAATAAGTCGAGCTGGTTCTACAGCTCTAAAATATTTTTCTATTTTTGAAGATATCTAGGCCTATCATAGTTACAACTTAATAGTATAAAAATAAAGTGTACAAATTATATGGAATGTATAAATAGTTTTAAGGACAGAAGATACAATCCAAGGATATATGTGTCTGTAGTAGTTGAACAGGAATACAAGTATGTTCCTAGACAACAAATTTTATGAATCTCAATGTGAGATCTTATCATATGTACCTAGTCGGTCAAGTATAAGCAGATATTCTTCGAAGTAACGCACTGCTTTCTTTCCAATTTTTTACTTTTATTGTATGTAAGCAATAAAGACTTAAATTGTTATATGATTCTTTGTCTCTACCTATGGTATTTGTTAGTGGTTTGATATTGTCACGAATGTCCCCCTCCAGTCTTAAGATATCAGGCATATCGTCACATGGGCCACTAATAAATAATAGGTTTGAGTCCCGGAGGGAAGAATGAAAACCTAATATTTAGTAGTGGCCCCGAAATCATTGACGATGTAGGGCCCTCCCTTCCATCCCCTTCCCATTCGTTTTGATGTCTTGAGTTTAGTCTTAATATGTCATTGAAGGAGGAATGGCATCTCTGAGAGCAACGTCAGGGATAGAATCCACGCAAGAAATCCACCGAGATGGAAAGCATTAATATAACAAGTGTTAAGTTAATTTTTCTTTTTTCTTTTTTACGAAGTTTTTCGTAGTGAGTACCCCAATCATAAGACGATTCCATAAGATAATTAGCGTTACACTTATGATGTAGGACTCTTTCTCCCCGCGGCGGTCGTTTCATACAGGCTACCCGCGGGCGCTTGAAAAGGGACTATTATACTAATAGGCATATCGTCAATGATTTCGGGGCCACTACTTATTATTAGGTTTTCATTGTTCCCTCCGGGACTCAAACCTATAATATGGTGTGGGAGGAAAGTTGCTAATGGCAGTAAAATCTTTTTATAGGAATGCAATGGCAAATGTGAAGGTAAGGGATAAGTTAAGCGAAAGTTTTGAGGTCAATGTAGGAGTAAGGCAGGGATGTGTCATGTCAGCTTGGTTGTTCAATATATACATGGATGGAGTGATTAGAGAATTTAGGGCGGGATCAATGGGAGTTGGAGCTAGACTGGAATCAGAGGGAAGAGCATGGAAGATTTTAACATGCCTATATGCGGATGATGCAGTCCTGTTGGCGGAAAATTTAGAAAAACTTCAGAAAGTGGTCAGACTTTGACAGGGTATGCAAAAAGAGAAAGTTAAAGGTCAATGTAGCGAAATGTAAGGTAATGGTGTTTGAGAGAAGAATGCATGAAGCCATAGATTTTAAGGCAAAATATAGAATTAAGAAGGAACCCGAGAACAGTTGTAAAATAAACATGAAAAATGAAGTACTGGAAGAGGTTGAAAGCTTCAAGTATTTGGGAGCTGTACTATGCAAATATGGTAAAATGGAGAGTGAAATAAAAGAGAGAAAAATGCAAGGGAGAAAGGTGATTGGAGAACTTGATAGTATTCTCAAAGGAAGAATGTGTATGGTTGTCATGTGAAGCTACAACAACCTTGATAATCCTTTCTTGCACAAGGATGTAGAATAAAAGTCCAGAGATAAGTTTATAGGTTCTTATTAGCCAAAGATATACAGAGCTGGGGTGGCACTGCTATGCTGAGTGCCGACCGGATGTTACTGATGAAAACATGTGCAGCGGTGCCGGATATATTTGGTGCAACGCTGCCGATACTACAGAGTACGGTATATTATCATGGGATATTAAACAATGATAGTATTGCCCTGAAAGTACATGTGTGTATGTTGCAATATGATTAAGGCATGTGTACACTCTGTATTATATGTTGTGTGTGCACTTAACCTATATCAACACCTCCCTCCCCCTTCAAGCTCGCAAGACGTTGTCGAGCTGACTCTTTTTCTAGGAGCCTTTCAGACCTACGTGGAGCCATGGGGGAAGTGAAGGACTCTCTTTCTGGTACAGTGCAAGACACAGGGATCTCAGGGTTATGGGGGAGGGTTCAACACCAGGGGAATTCACTGGGCGGAGGAAGCGACGGTTCCGCCAATATATCTTGCCACTGGGGAGACGAACCTCATAATCCCTGGACCTGCCGCAGCCCATGACGACCCCAACCTTGTCCCAGCAGTGAGAAGTCGGGTCTTGGATCCGCACTGTGGTGCCGACTCTCAACCTGGGAAGGGGGCGTGCGTGCTGGTCATAGTTTCTCTGCACCAGCGCAGTGTGGGCGGCTGCACGGCGGTCACAGTCCTCGGCCTTGGCTTGCCACTCTGCAGCAAAGGACTGGGGATGAGCAGGGACACAAGACCGTAGTGGGTGGCCATACAAGATTTGTGCCGGGGAGCGGCCTGTGAAGTTCGGGGTGTTGCGGAGCTCCAACAGTCCACGGTCAAAGTCCTCACAGTCGATGTTGCCTGAGGGAGCCGTCTTCAGTATGAGGTGTTTTGACGGACTTGACGGCAGACTCGGCATGACCGTTGGATTGTGGGTAGTGTGGGGAAGAGATCAAGTGATTGACTCCCCAACGCTCCATGAAGTCCCGGAACTCACGGCTAGTAAACTGTGGGCCTCCATCTGTACGTAGGCGGAGGGGTACACCAACTTCCCTGAAGTAGCGGCAGAAGATCCTGATGGTGTTGGAAGCGGTAGTATCTCCTTTGCAGGGTACGACAACGGGCCAGCCTGAGAGTCGGTCTGTGACGACGAGGAAGGGTTTCCCCGCCACAGCGAAGAAGTCGGCTGAAACAGACTCGAAAGGCCTAGTTGGGTTGTCGTCGTTGATCATGGGTTCCTGCTGCTGACTAGGCTGGAAGACCTGACACGGCTCACAAGCTTGAACTGTATTGGCGATGTCCGAGTTGATGCCAGGCCAAAAGACAGCCTGTCGCGCCCTACGCTTAGTGGCCTCCACGCCTCTGTGACTATCATGCAGGCGAGCCAAGGTGCAGCGGCGGAGGGCTTCAGGAACCACAACCCTCGCTCCGTACAGGACGAGTTCACCATCTGCTGACAGGTAGTCTCGGAGTTTCCAGAATGGGAGTAGAGAGTTGTGCAGGTCGTAGCGGTTGGTGGGGAAACCCGAAGTAACGCACTCACGCAGGCGGATGTACACAGTATCCGCTCTGGCTGCGTCTCGGGAGTTCCTGGAGAATCCTGTCTGCGTCCTGTGAAGGAGAGTTGACGTCGGTGGCGGCGGCGTTGACAGTCACAAGGGACCTGAGGTGAACCGTGGCGTCGGCACATGCTAACTCATCCTCTGGTGTCGGGTGGCTGACAGGGGCCCGTGACAACGCATCAGGGATGCAGAGCAACCTGCCAGCGCGCCAGACAGCTGTGAAGAGGTAAGGTGCGACTTTCTCCTTCAGACGTTGGAGGCGGGGATTTTCAACCGCATCAAGGGTGTAGTTGTTGAAGATGGGGATGAGGGGGCGATGGTCCGTCATGAGGGTGAAGTGTTGCAGTCCGATGAGGTAGAACTTGCACTTGGACATGGCCCAGACCACGGCTAGCATCTCCAGCTCAATGGTGGCATAGCGGGACTCGGGGTCGCTTAGGAACCTCGAGCCACACTGAACTAAGCGGAGACGGTTGTTGCCATGATCCTGTAGGAGGGCGTATCCAATACCGTTAAGGCGGGACGCATCAGTTTGTAGAATCACTGGTAGGGAAGGGTCGAATGGGGCCAGGACAGGTGGACTGAGCAGGGCAGCCTTGACCCGGCAGAAAGCCTCATCATGGTCAGCGGTCCACATAAACGACCTCTTCGGGCTCATCAGGGGGCGCAGGGGCTGAGCGGCAGTGGCGATGTCGGGGGTGAACTCCGCCAGCTGGTTCACCAAACCCATGAAGGAGCGAAGGTCGGTGATGTTGGCTGGTGTCGGGAAGTCCTTGATCGCTCCGACTTTGCCAGGGTCAGCCGAGATGCCCTCACCTGAGAGCGTGTACCCACAGAAGTTCACACTGGGTGCGGCGACCACGAACTTGTCCTTGTTGAGTGTGATCCCACTGTCGCGGCACCGTATGAGCACTTCATGGATACGCTGAAGATGTGTGTTGAAGTCCTCGTTGTAGAGCAGCACGTCGTCGACAACCTTGGCACAATTTTGCACCCCTTGGAGGGCCCTATCACCGCGAAGGCAGAAGGCGTCACCTGTCGCAGCGAAACCCATTGGACCTCTACAGTGTTGGAAACGGCCATAAGGAGTGATGAAAGTTGTGAGATGCTGGTCCTCCTCCGCAAGTTCCATTTGCCAATATCCACTCAGGGCGTCTGCCGTCGTGAAGAATTTCGCCTGCGGGCCACACTGCGGATCGCTTCGAAAGGCGTCGGTGAGGGGTGGGCTGAGCGGGAAACTTGGCAGTTGAGCTTGGTGAGGTCTACGGTGAGGCGAACTTCGGCGTTGGGCTTGGCGACGACGACGAGGGGGTGGCACCACTCTGAAGGTTCATCGCCGGCCGGTTTAATGATACCTTGTGCCACTAGCGAGTCCAGCTCCTGCTTAACTTTGTCCCTGAAAGCAAAGGGGATCTGCCGCGGGGTGTAGATGGCCAAAGGCACGGCATCGTCCTTGAGGTGGATCCGCATTGGGGGACCCTTCATAGGCTTGAGTGGAGCTGTCTGGAGATCCTCCTTGGAGACCAAAACGTCCTTGAACTCTCGAAGAAAGAACTCCTTGGCTTGTGCAGGTGATGTGGTGGCTGTGAAGGGTAGCTCCTTACACCTGTAGATATGTTTAACCTGTAGAATTGGCATGGGGAAATCTGCTGAGATAATGGCCAATGCTTGACAGTGGTGTTTGGACAGAAGCGGCGTCTGAACACCCTCGCGGACTTGGATTGTGGCCGAACAGGAGCGTTTGCTGATGGTGAGTTGTGCATGAAACGTCCCCAAAGCAGGAGCCATTGCAGAGCCATCCGCGTTGAGCGTTGTTGTCGGAGGCGGAGGTCGTAGGCTGCTGAGAGGAATCCGAAGTATGTCGAGGTGTCGTCGGCCGATCACTGTGATGTCTGCACCTGTGTCAGGAAGCATGTGGAGTTTTCTAGTGGTGCCGCTGTAGGTGAGACTCACGGATGTCAGTGTGGGTGCCTGAACAGGTGATCCCACACGTCGGCAACTTGTGGTCTTCTTTGCTGTAGACTTGTTGTGGGAGGAAGCGGCGTTGTCCTGTGTGGCGGGCGTCTTGGAAGATCCTGCAGCATTTGTCGTAGTGTCCCATATGGTTGCAGCGACGACACTGGGCGGTGGCTGCAGGGCAAGCAGGAGTCCTAGGCTTATGACCACGACGGCCGCAGTTAGTGCAGGTGTAGTCTTCAGCCGGGCACTTGTTCTTGTCGTGCCGGCGAGCACAACGCTGGCAGGCGGCAGCCGACGCCAAGGACTGTTGCGATGTGGAGAACTTGTCGCGTTGCTTAACCTGCTTGTTCTGCTTGTACGCTGACACGGCGTTAACCTGGGACGGTGGGGCACGTATGGCTGATGTAGCGCTTCGAGTGGCCTCATAGGAACGGCAAGTGTTGACGATGTCCTGTAATGAAGGGGTGGCGTCGAGGGAAAGCAGCTTCTGTACAAGTTCTTCGTCATGTATGCCCATCAGAATGACCATCTTGAGTTGGGTCTCCTTGCAGGCTGAAGAGTTCCCTGGGCAGACATCAATTTCTTCGGCGATGTGGCAGAGGCGGATGTAGAAGTTGTTGAATGACTCGCCCTGTTTTTGCTTGCAACTGAACAGGTCCCTGCGACGGAGAGCTTCATTGCGAGAATTCTTGATGTGCTCCTGAAGTGCATCAAGGACTGCATCAACGGTCTTGTCGGTGTCAGGGGGTATGCTTAAGGTGTGCTCCAAAAGCCGCTGTGTCTCCAGGGTTAAGCACATCCGCATCTGGATCAGTTGTTTCTCCCTCGGTAGTTTAGATAAGTCTACCATAATAGAGTAATTGTCCCACCGACGCCTCCATTCTCTGAAAACCTGGAAGGTGGCATCAGCACAAAGGGGCGGCGGGTTCTGGGTGATAGCCTTCTGTGGTGGAGGTGGAGCTGTAGGGGTGGAGGATGTTGTGGAATTGGGTGTTGTCCCCGTTGAGGTAGGTGTAGGTGCGGCGGCAGGAGGGGTAATGTGGGACAGAGCCTGGACAAGGGCGGAGAACTTGGCATCGTCCATCTGTCTCCTGTAGTCCTCCTCCGTGCGTCGTCTTGTTTCCTCCTCGCATCTTCTGCGGTCCTCTTCCTGTTGTCTGCGGTCCTCCTCCTGTTGTCTGCGGTCGTCCTCCTGTCTTCTGGTATAAGTCGTCCCATTGTCTGCATTGCTCATATACTGTATGAGCTGAAGGAGGTCTGCACTTGAGGTAGGGTATATGCTTGCAGAGTGGGGTGACAGGGTGGCATCCCCCTGTATGGTAGGGGAGGTAAAGTGGGGGGAGGTTGGGGAGGTGGAGTAAAATGAGGGGTGGTGAGAGGAGGAGAGGTTGGAGTGGAATGAACTGACTGGTACCCCTTACCAGCAACTCCAACAGTATCTCCATCATTATCTCCACCACTATCTCCACCAGTAGCTCCACCATTATCTCCCTCCCCAGTATGGTCGTGTGGGGTGTCTCTGGGCTCCCCATGAATCTGCTCATCTCCCTCCATAATTGGTTGATAGCTGACACACTGTAGTCTTGCAGGAACGATGAAAATGTGCAGTACAACTGGAACAGTTTATTTAATAGTGCGAGAAATTATCTGTGCTAGAGCTTGTCCAGCAACGTTTCGGCGGCTATAACCCTCACAGCAAGTTGGGAATGGGCACAAATGACATGGGACATATAATAAAGGCACTGCACTACACTCTTAAGTACTTCACTGCACTATAAAGCACTGCACAATAATATATCCAGGGCTGGAGAGGTGAGGTCTTGCAAGATGGTTGGCTGAGAATCCGGTCTTGGCTCGTATCTCCTGGCTGTATTAACACACTGCGCCATGTATGGTTGTCATGTGAAGCTACAACAACCTTGATAATCCGTTCTTGCACAAGGATGTAGAATAAAAGTCCAGAGATAAGTTTATAGGTTCTTATTAGCCAAAGATATACAGAGCTGGGGTGGCACTGCTATGCTGAGTGCCGCCCGGATGTTACTGATGAAAACAGTGCACCGGTGCCGGTTATATTTGGTGCAACCCTGCCGATACTACAGAGTACGGTGTATTATCCTGGGATATTTAACAATGATAGTATTGCCCTGAAAGTACATGTGTGTATGTTGCAATATGCTTAAGGCATGTTTACACTCTGTATATCTGTTTGTGTGTGCACTTAACCTATATCAACAAGAAGAAAATGAAGGAATATAAGAAAGGAAAAGAGAGGAGAATGAAGGAATAAAAGAGATAATAGTCAACAGACGAAAAGAGACAGATAAATCGTCGTGAAAGAGGATCAAAGAAGATTAGAAAGCAAAATATAAAAACAAGACGAATGAAAAAAGAAAAGAAAAAAGAAACAAAAAATAAATACAAGGAGAAGATACCCAAGATAAGGAAGAGGGGAGAACTAGAGAACCAAAGGAAGGGAGAAGGGAAGTGTCATAAAGGAGAGAAAGAGGGAGAAGCAGCGAACCAAAGGAGAGGAAAAGGAAAGGGTTAATAACGAAGGGAGTTACATAAAAGGAAAGAAGAGGGAAGAAACAGGGAACCAGAGGAGAAGGGAAGACTCAATAGAGAATGGGACCACATAAAAGGAGAGAAAAGCAGAGAACCAAAGGAGAGGAGAAGGGAAGAATCAATAAAGAAAGGGAATGCATAAAAGGAGAGAAGAGGGGAGAGGGGAGAAGCAGAGAACCAAAGGAGAGGAAAAGGGAATGGTAAATAAAGGAGGGAGCTAGTTAAAGGAGAGAAGGGGGGGTGGGAGGAACAGAGAACCAAAGGAGAGAAGAAGGGAAGGGATCAAAATAAAGAAGGGAGCCACATAAAAGGAAAGAACAGGGGAAACGCAGAAAACCAAAGGGAGGAGAAGGGAAGAGGTCAATAAAGAAGGTGAACACATAAAAGGAAAGAAGAGGGGAGAAGCAGATAACCAAAGGGGAGGAGAAGGATGAAGGAAATCGGAGAAGCAAAAAAACAAAGGGGAGTTAGAAGGGAAGGGGTCAATAAAGAAGGGAGCCACATAAAAGGAGAGAATCAGATAATAAAAGTGAAGGAGAAGGGAAGAATCAACAAAGGAGGGTAACACATAAAAGGAGAGAAGAGGGGAGAGAACCAGAGAACTAAAGTGGGGGAGAAGGAAAGGGTCAATAAAGATAGAAGCCACATAAAAGGTGTAAGGATCGATGTGAAGCTGTTTACCCCATCCTTACAGGAAGTGCAGGTAAGACGTGTTATTTGGGTCACCTGGAATATATTGTCTGTTTTCACCCTCATTCCGCGATAAAGCCCTTCTGTTTTATTATATATATATATATATATATATATATATATATATATATATATATATATATTATATATATATATATATATATATATATATATATATATATATATATATATATATATATAATTATTTCTAACATTAAACGATTCTATTCAGATTAACAATAGACGATTTCATTTAGGCTATCATTAGTTGATTATATTATAGATAATGCTATTCTGGTTTATATTAGGCAAGTTTATTATGGCTAATGTTTGACGATTACATTTGGCTAACATTATACGATTCCATGCTGGCTAACACTAGACGATTCCATGCTGGCTAACACTAGACGATTCCATGCTGGCTAACACTAGACGATTCCATGCTGGCTAGCACTAGACGATTCCATGCTGGCTAACACTAGACGATTCCATGCTGGCTAACATTATACGATTCCATGCTGGCTAACACTAGACGATTCCATGCTGGCTAACATTATACGATTCCATGCTGGCTAACACTAGACGATTCCATGCTGGCTAACACTAGACGATTCCATGCTGGCTAACATTATACGATTCCATGCTGGCTAACACTAGACGATTCCATGCTGGCTAACACTAGACGATTCCATGCTGGCTAACACTAGACGATTCCATGCTGGCTAACACTAGACGATTCCATGCTGGCTAACATTATACGATTCCATGCTGGCTAACACTAGACGATTCCATGCTGGCTAACATTATACGATTCCATGCTGGCTAACACTAGACGATTCCATGCTGGCTAACACTAGACAATTCCATGCTGGCTAACACTAGACGATTCCATGCTGGCTAACACTAGACGATTCCATGCTGGCTAACATTATACGATTCCATGCTGGCTAACACTAGACGATTCCATGCTGGCTAACACTAGACGATTCCATGCTGGCTAACACTAGACGATTCCATGCTGGCTAACACTAGACGATTCCATGCTGGCTAACATTATACGATTCCATGCTGGCTAACACTAGACGATTCCATGCTGGCTAACATTATACGATTCCATGCTGGCTAACACTAGATGATTCCATGCTGGCTAACACTAGACAATTCCATGCTGGCTAACACTAGACGATTCCATGCTGGCTAACACTAGACGATTCCATGCTGGCTAACACTAGACGATTCCATGCTGGCTAACACTAGACGATTCCATGCTGGCTAACACTAGACGATTCCATGCTGGCTAACACTAGACGATTCCATGCTGGCTAACATTATACGATTCCATGCTGGCTAACACTAGACGATTCCATGCTGGCTAACACTAGACGATTCCATGCTGGCTAACACTAGATGATTCCATGCTGGCTAACACTAGACGATTCCATGCTGGCTAACACTAGACGATTCCATGCTGGCTAACACTAGACGATTCCATGCTGGCTAACATTATACGATTCCATGCTGGCTAACACTAGACGATTCCATGCTGGCTAACACTAGACGATTCCATGCTGGCTAACACTAGACGATTCCATGCTGGCTAATACTAGACGATTCCATGCTGGCTAACACTAGACGATTCCATGCTGGCTACCACTAGACGATTCCATGCTGGCTAACATTATACGATTCCATGCTGGCTAACACTAGACGATTCCATGCTGGCTAACATTATTCGATTCCATGCTGGCTAACACTAGACGATTTTATGCTGGCTAACACTAGACGATTCCATGCTGGCTAACACTAGACTATTCCATGCTGGCTAACACTAGACGATTCCATGCTGGCTAACACTAGACGATTCCATGCTGGCTAACACTAGACGATTCCATGCTGGCTAACACTAGACGATTCCATGCTGGCTAACACTAGACGATTCCATGCTGGCTAACACTAGACGATTCCATGCTGGCTAACACTAGACGATTCCATGCTGGCTAACACTAGACGATTCCATGCTGGCTAACACTAGACGATTCCATGCTGGCTAACACTAGACGATTCCATGCTGGCTAACATTATACGATTCCATGCTGGCTAACACTAGACGATTCCATGCTGGCTAACATTATACGATTCCATGCTGGCTAACACTAGACGATTCCATGCTGGCTAACATTATACGATTCCATGCTGGCTAACATTATACGATTCCATGCTGGCTAACATTATACGATTCCATGCTGGCTAACATTATACGATTCCATGCTGGCTAACACTAGACGATTCCATGCTGGCTAACATTATACGATTCCATGCTGGCTAACACTAGACGATTCCATGCTGGCTAACATTATACGATTCCATGCTGGCTACCACTAGACGATTCCATGCTGGCTAACATTATACGATTCCATGCTGGCTAACACTAGACGATTCCATGCTGGCTAACATTATACGATTCTATGCTGGCTAACATTATACGATTCCATGCTGGCTAACATTATACGATTCCATGCTGGCTAACACTAGACGATTCCATGCTGGCTAACACTAGACGATTCCATGCTGGCTAACACTAGACGATTCCATGCTGGCTAACACTAGACGATTCCATGCTGGCTAACACTAGACGATTCCATGCTGGCTAACACTAGACGATTCCATGCTGGCTAACACTAGACGATTCCATTCTGGCTAACACTAGACGATTCCATTCTGGCTAACACTAGACGATTCCATGCTGGCTAACACTAGACGATTCCATGCTGGCTAACACTAGACGATTCCATGCTGGCTAATAATAGACGATTCCATGCTGGCTAACACTAGACGATTCCATGCTGGCTAACACTAGACGATTCCATGCTGGCTAACACTAGACGATTCCATGCTGGCTAACACTAGACGATTCCATGCTGGCTGACTATAGATTCCATGCTGGCTAACACTAGACGATTCCATGCTGGCTAACACTAGACGATTTCGTGCTGGCTAACACTAGACAATATTCTTCTGGCAGATATTAGACGATTATATTCTACTGTAGAAACGTTAGAATATTTTAGTCAGTTAAATATTGAACAATTATCAGTATATCGGTATATTGAGACAACAAATCTTGTTGCTTTCATTACTTCCACGTCCACATTACTCTCTGGAATCAATCAATCAATCAAGCTCAAGCTCTCTCTCTCTCTCTCTCTCTCTCTCTCTCTCTCTCTCTCTCTCTCTCTCCATCTCTCTCTCTCTCTCTCGGAAGCAAACTAAAAATCTCCCCTTAAAAATATCTCCTATTTCCTTCGATACAATTATACCTTGTTTTATTAATCATGGCTACCACTAGACGAATGTATTAACCCCTTCTGTACCGGTGCCGTCCTTTTAACTTTCTACTGGCTGATTTATTTTATCTTAATTAGAATCGGCAACAAGACTGTTTCTTTCTATCTAACGGTAAATTGCCATGTTTTCCTCTTGATGTATTCCCTATTATATAAATTTTGTTGTGAAATATCTTGTCACTTATGAAAACCTGGTATTAATAGGATGAAGAGACATAGTAGCTTCATATGCTTCCATTAACCCCTTCTGTACCGACGCAGCGACGTCTTTTAAATTATATTCTAGCTATATTTAGATGAATTTGTGCAATTAAAAGTGGATCTGTGGTAGTAAAAAGGGTTGATGTTGTTTTTGTCGTTCCCTAGGCTGCCTGGCCGAACAGCCCCGAGTCCCTAAGGAAGGCCATGGCCACGATCAGGTTTTCCCATGGGCTCTCAAGGAGTGTAAATTATGTTGTTGGCGTAAGTGATTGTGTAGAATGCAGTCTTCCATAGTAAAAAGGGTTAAGTGAGATGGTTCGAAGCTTGTTAACCCCTACTGTACCGGCGACGTCTTTTTAGTGTTATTCTAGCTAAATATAGACGAATTTGTGCAGCTTAAGAAGGATCTGTGGTAGTAAAAAGGGCTAAGCGAGACAGTTCGAAGCCTGATAATTGCTGGAGGCCCTTTTACAACTGAATACAATCGTCTAATAGTAGCCAGAATAAAGTTAAAAGGACGTCACCGGTACAGAAGGGGTTAAGTATCGAGAAATAAGTTACTAAGGGATTCAAATATCCACCAGCTGAAAGAACCAACTAACATATATATATAAAATAAATAAATAAATTAAAATAGATAAATGCAATAAATAAATAAAATAAATAAATAACAGATAAATGCAATAAGTAAATAAAATAAAATAGATAAATGCAATAAATAAATAAAATTAATATATAAATCAAATAATATAAAAATAAATATAACCGATTATAGGCTGACGGTAGAGGACTTTAGTTGACGGAAATATTATGACACTTTAATTCAGAAGCGAACAAACCACAATTGCCGGAAAAAAATTGCCGTTAAAATCCCTCGTGTGACATGACCTTTAAGGGGGGAAGGGATTATATATTTATTACTTGTTTATTTATTTATTTTTTCCCTAGACAGCCATCAAGCTTTAAAATACATCCCCAAGATTCCCCTTTTAGATCAATTTGTACAGTTTTCGGTAAAAAAAAATCCTGGCCGATTCCTCCTAAATTACAGGCTCGCTATAGCTCGCCAGGAAGAAATCGACACCTAAATCAGTTGCCCTCTGACCCTTGACCAGTGCGGACGTCCCCAGTGACCGCTAGTGTAACGGTTTACCCTTAGTGAGGTCCTAGTGAACTTTCTTAGTGATGGCTGTTGTTGATGAGTCTGCGGTCTCCTCCCATACTCTCCAGCTTTGTCTTGCTTTGCAAGAAAGACTGGAGAGTGTGGAGCAGGAGATTCAGTGTCTCAAAGATGAAAATTTGGCCTTGAGACTAGCTATGGCGGAGAAGAAGTGTGAGGCTACCGGAAGTGTTCCCAGGGATCGTGAAGCCCCTTGGAAAGTGGTGTCAACTAGTGCAACGGCCTGCAAGCTGAAAAGGCAGCCAGTCAAGACTCATAACAACTTCAGCACCTTGGCTGATGAGAGTGATGGCGATGAAGTGGCGATCATCGAGGCAGTGAGAGGGGAGGGGGGGGGGGGTAGTCTGCTGCTGTTGCTGCAACAACTGCTGCTACACGCCGACAAAAGGAAAAAGCTAAGTCTGTTTTCATTGTCAGTGATTCATTGGTTAGATACCTTGGCAGGGCAACAAACACTCAGGTTGGTAAAGTTGTCTGCGTGCCTGGTGCCGGAGTCGGGAGGGTGGCTGAGAAGATAGATGCTGTCCTGGAAGATAGATGCTGTCCTGGAAGTGAGTGGGGAGGACCCCATCATCTTCCTCAATGCAGGGAGCAACGACATATGGAGATGCAGGACTGAGGAGTTGCTCTCCAAGTATCAGGAAATGTTGGAGAGGATCAAGGAAAAAGGTGGAGTTCCTGTGGTAAACAGTATCCTGCCTAGAAGAGGGGTAAGGAAGGAATGGTCCTCCAGGGCTATTGGTGTAAATAGCCGGCTGGAGAAGTATTGCAAGGCAAATACTATTCCATTCCTGGATAACTGGTCCCTCTTTTATGGTAAGGATGAACTGTATGCCCAGGATGGAGTACATCTCTCTCGACTAGGAGTTTCGACCTTGGCCAGCTCACTCGACAAGATTGTTGCGGGGTTTCGTTAAAAAAACCTGGGTGTGTAAGTAAAATACTGTCTCCATATGGAGCAGGTACTTCATGTGACAAACCAGTGAGTAAAATAGAAATAATCAGTCAAGATAGTGCGGATATAGTGATGTGTAATAGTAGTATCGATAACACTACACATGTAACTGATAGTAAAGATGAGAATACTGATAGAGTAGAATTTCCGTCTAGAGCTAGTAGTTCAACAGGAAATAATAAGTTAGCTAAACACAATAGAAAATTAGTTGCAAATAAAAGTAATAGGTTGAGGGTATATTATACAAATTGTAGGAGTTTATGTAACAAAATGAACGAACTTAGAGCACTCGTTAGCACAGAAAATATAGACATAATAGCGCTAACTGAAACGTGGATTAATACAGAATCTAGGCATTTTTTAGCAGAATTTGATATTCCAGGATATAGTTTGTTTAAATATGACCGAACAAGTAGGAGGGGCGGGGGTATAGCAGTGTTTGTCAGGAGTACATTAAAAAGCTGTATTAAATCAGGTATTAGACTAAATAATGATAATGAAAGTGTTTGGGTAGAGGTTAACGAAGGTAGTGAGACCATAGTTATTGGAGTTATATATAGACCGCCTAATATGAGTAGAAATGGCGGAACATCGTTATGGGAGGAAATTAAAATAGCATCAAGGTTTAGCAATGTGTGCATTATGGGGGATTTTAATTTTCCGAACATTGATTGGCAGCACCAAATAGGCGACTCCGATTCAGTAGAGTTTATTGAGGTAGTACAAGATATTTTTTTTATTTCAATTCATAGATACGCCGACTAGAGGTATTAATATTCTTGATTTAGTTTTCAGTAACAATGAACATATGATAAATAATGTAGAGATTGGTGACCACCTAGGAAATAGCGATCATAAATCTATTTATTTTAA
This sequence comes from Paralithodes platypus, assembly GCA_032716605.1. Lineage (NCBI taxonomy): Eukaryota > Metazoa > Arthropoda > Malacostraca > Decapoda > Lithodidae > Paralithodes > Paralithodes platypus. The sequence continues at coordinate 15,665,744 of CM064570.1, read as the reverse complement.
TATACAATGGACAGGGAATGCTAAAGAGAATACGACACTTATCCCAGATTTCAGAAAAGCCGATTATGGTGGGCTAAGAAGAGACTTAAGGGTGGACCCTATTGTTAAGCAATTAAGTCAGGATATGCCAGAGTTAAACTTGCCACCTACATATAACCAGTTTATTGATTCACTCCACAATGCTCAAAATAAATATATCCCTAAAAGAAGATTTAGATCGACGCAGAACCAACCAAAATGGATGACTAATAAGCTAATAGATCTTATAGGAAAAAAGAAAGGAATATATCGAAAAATAAGAAAGGTGAAAATCATTTACATATATACTATCAGACTCTATCAAGACAGGTCAAAAAGGAAATCAGGAAAGCAAAAGAAATTATGAAATAAGGATAGCCAGTGACTCAAAAAATAACCCTAAAGCTTTTTACCAACTATATAAATCTAAAGTTAGAGATGTAATAGGCCCCCTAAAAACTTCAATAGGAGAAATAACAGAAAATGATTTAGAAATGTGCAGTACATTAAATAGTCAGTTTCTTTCCGTTTTCACTAATGAAAATTTGGCACAGATTCCAGAAGTCAATATGGTATATAGTGATAGTATAGAAAATATGTTAAGTACAGTTAGTATAAGTAGAAATGATGTGCTTAAGGAAATTGACAGACTGAAACCTCAAAAATCGCCTGGTCCTGACGAGGTATATGCTAGAGTATTAAAAGAATGCAGAGATGAGTTAAGTAGCCCATTAGCATTTTTATTTAACAAGTCATTAGAAACAGGTTTAGTTCCAGAAGCTTGGAAGCTTGCAAATGTAGTTCCGATCTTCAAAAAAGGTGATAAATCGATAGCATCCAATTACCGTCCCATTAGTCTCACATCAATCATAGGAAAGTTGCTAGAGTCCATTATTGCTAGGAAAATTAGAAGCCACTTAGTAATAATTTAACTTAATAAATTCTTCTCAGCATGGATTCACTCAGGGACGTTCTTGCCTTACTAATTTGCTTAGCTTTTTCTCAGAGGTATATGAAGCAGTAGATAGTGACAAGTCATATGATATCATATATTTAGATTTCAGTAAAGCTTTCGACAGAGTCCCTCATGAGAGATTGATGAGAAAGGTTGAGGCACATGGAATAGGAGGGTCGTTGTTGGGATGGATTAGGTCATGGCTAATTGGTAGGAAACAGAGAGTCAGCATAAATGGTACCAAGTCAGAGTGGGGAGCAGTCAAAAGTGGTGTCCCCCAGGGATCGGTATTAGGTCCCCTGTTGTTTCTTATATACATAAAATGACCCTGATT
>CM064570.1:15485561-15664337 GCA_032716605.1 Paralithodes platypus | reverse complement strand
TTATGCCCTGTTTTTCTACAGGTTTAACTTGGGTAATGTGAGTTCTAAATTGACTGGGTATATAAGGCTGCATGCACAATGCAAGATATGAGGAATAGAGAACACAAAGAAACACATGGTAGCAAGTTACATGATCACGTTTATTGATATACCACTGCAGAATACTTGTGTAAGACAATATAATAGAATTGAACAACACTAGCATAAGTGGATCTGGATGGAGCCTAGTCTCCCACTTCCAACGTTCAGGTATTAATCTTCTGATCACTGGCTTTGATTTCACAGGTTTATATACCGAAGACCATCAATGTTACTTATAGATTCATATTCACTGTTAGATTTATTACTGGTAGCTCTGGTGCACAAGTAGTAGTTCACAGACTAGATTAGACACACGTATTTTTAGAGCACGGGAAATCTAGTAACCTCAGGGGGTACTGATCTAAGTTTTATATCCTTGTCTCAGAAATACATAGAACGCAAATCAGTGGGCGAACGTTAGATATCACTAGAGTTTTAATATCTGAATAAAGTAATTACGAGAGTCAAGGTCGCCTGTTAATTAAAGAGCACTGATCGCTTAGTACGTCCCAAATGGAATGGTTAAGTATGAATTACACTGGGCAAGGTCTTAGCCACTTCGTAGAAATATTAATTAGTGAATCTAAAACAGCACAGTAATATGTAGTACTGCTAAAGGGAATCTTGGGTAGTATCTGATGGGTCTGGTCCTGGTTATCTTGCGTCCATGATGTTGGGGGCTAACGACTGGTTCCGCGGCCGTCCAGGGGGGCCATATGTGTGAAGTTCTTCAATACGTGGGCAGGTCCTTCTATCCAAATCTGCCACGGAGTCTGCCGGTTCTGGGATCTCACTCCGGAACAACACAAGGGCAGAGCTAGAAATTAACTGCAGGGTAGTGACCCCTGGTTGGTGTCTAGCTTTCAACTGATTTGACTGGGGGCGGGAGTTAGATTTATAGGCTCGGTTCTGGACCCTGTAGACAGTAGGGATCTCGAGTCTTATGGACTTAATTGAGCTCTCAATAGATATGGGGACTAGGTAAGATGGTATTTACAGTTGTGGCACAGGGCGATAGGAAGCCTTTATATTTTCATATAACTGAGCCTGTAGTAAGAGGTACTATTTTGGCTATACTGGACATATTTAGGGGAGAGAGACTGGATCTACTTTGCGAGGAGGATGGGGACAGCTGTGATAGGAGCGTCTCTCTAGATTGTTCAATCTTCATTCTATGGTATAGCTGAGGTGCTAATTTAGTGATCAGAGCATGCAAGAAAGGTAAATGGTTTATTGTGAGTTAATAGAGGTTAGTAAAGGTGTTAGTCATTCATGGTTAGTTCATCGATAGGAAGAATTCCTATGCTACCTGGCAATGACTCGAAAGTCAAAACAGGGGCCAGGTATACCTCCGCGGGGGTGGGGGTCTCCCTCCTCGGGTGGGCAAAAAGGGGGAGCTGGGCGCCCTCTCTCTGATATATTCGTCCGGCGGCTGTGGCTAGGGGCTTGCCATATCACCAGTGTTTGTAATAACCCTCTGTGTATGAGACAGATGGGAGTGTCTTTAATACCAAAACCGAAGGTGCCTTAGCTAGCTGGTTTTACTCGGCTGGTTGTTAATTGTAGGGTTTGCTGGATATGGTGGAGACTGGGTTGCTAACTCTGCCACATTTATCTGGAAGTATGGCAATAGAAGTTAGTTACTGGCGGGGCGGCTAGCCTCGCACCGACGACCATTGGGTGCAGGGTTGTGAATGTGTTGTAAGAGAATAGATGGCATGCAAGGGGCTAGTAAAGTTCTAATGTTGTTCTGGCCTACTAAGTGAAGGTAGGCTGGATAGGAGTATATATATAATAGGTTGGAGAGCGTTAGTAACGGACAATTCAAGGATCTTCAAGAGGTATGAGAGAGAGGCTAGGTCGGACAAGAGTCGAGAAGCGCGGGTGTCTTAATGAGAGGGGGGGGGGGGGGGGGGGAGGGAGTTCAAGGGCTACAGGGAAATTTTGCCCCTAAGGTCCCTGGGCGTGGGGGTGGCATTAGGCTACAATTGATATGGAAGTTTGAAAAGGCAGTAGAATACGTTAGCCAAATGCTACCGGGGAATGCAACTATGGGGTGGTATATGAGTCTGGAAAAGATAGAGTTATGTGATCAGTCAGAGGGTTATGGATACTATTAGTTGGCCCTGGGAACTGCGTTTTCTATTAAATATAAAATACCACCCACAGCGGCAGTTCGTAGGGGTACTTAGTTATTGTTTCGGGGTACTTATGACAGATACTGGTAACCAGGTTATCTTATACAATCTCTGGTTGGGGTAAGAGGTGTAAGACACGAAATAAATTGGCGTAGTGTGGGCTGTGGATACGAAGGAGGCAAGGGGAAGACTTATGACAATTGTGGAAAGTAAATGGAAAAAGGTGAACACAATGGCGGAGAAAAATACTTAACCTAAGGATTGCATACATAGATTTATGGGGCGATGGGTCTTCAGAAGCTTAGTCTGGCAAGACAAGATGTTAGGGAATGTTAATATTAATACTTAGTTACTAGAGGAGCAATGCAAGGGGCGACTGAGCACGGGTTACATATATCTATACTCGTCATGGAAAATGATATACGAGGTCTAGGGACAAGCGTGGGTGTTTTGAACTTCTAAGATATATAACATCTACTTCTCGGATGTAAGAACATACATAGATATATTTATGGCTGTCTGATGTGTTGGCATTGGCTCAACGTCGGGACAGGGCATGTTTTTAATATGAATGTATATTCCTGTTCATCATCTTTGTAGTTAGGAGTGTAGGACACAAGGGGGTTAGTGTACGTGAGGTGTGGAAAATGGTCAGTTTTAGAAAAGGTAAATGGGTGTGTCCTGGAGCTGTTTAGCCCTGCGGGCTTGGGCCTGGCTGAAATGGCTGGCTCGGTCAGCTGGTCCTTTCGTTCTGTGGACCTTTCCTTTGGTGTTTCTGTGTGGTGTTCGTTCATGGCTTCTGTGGTGGGCTTCTCGTTCTGGGGCATTTTACTTCCCTCTCCTTCATTATAGGCTCGTCCTCGAGCCTCAAGGGTGAAGTAAAAAGAAGCATAGTCAGAAAAGTGTAGGTTAACAAGAAAAGTAGTATGACTAAGGGAACAAAATAATATATACAGTATATAGAAAACATGTAAATTTAAGAAAGGACAGATACTTAAGAACACAGGAAATTAAGAAGAGGTAAAGTGTTTAACAATGTATAAAGCAAATTTAAAAGATAGTCAGAAAAGTGTAGGTAACAAGAAAAGTAGTATGACTAAGGAAAACAAATATAGTATATACAGTATATGGAAAACATGTAAATTTAAGAAAGGGCAGATAATTAAGAAGAGGTAAAGTGTTTGACAATGTATAAAGCAAATTTAAAAGATAGTCAGAAAAGTGTAGGTAACAAGAAAAGTAGTATGACTAAGGAAAAAAAAATAATATATACAGTATATGGAAAACATGTAAATTTATAGAATCATGCCCAATCGCTTAGGAATTGAAAACATTCGAAACAATTTAGTACAATAATATCCTCATCATCATCAGGGGGGGGGGGGGGGTGGGGGGTGTATTTAGGGTCGCCGTTAGTCTGGGTGACGGTCTGGTAATAGGGGGTGGTGGTTCACTTTCACTTTGGAAGGGGGGGGTGGATATACCGTTAGTTCTTGTCGTTAGGAATGTGGGTCTGGGGGCGAGCTGGCCCGGGCCAGTTTTGGAGGGGGGGTCTAAGTGGTTTCGGTCGGGGGTAGTGATAGGGGGTTTTAAAGATGAAACGGGCAGGTCGAGTCGGGGTTGTTGTTGCGGAAGAGGTTGGTGCTGGGGAGGGGTTGAATTGTGTAGAGAGTTGTGGTCGTGAGTGGGGTTTGGGGAAGGGTGAGTAAGGCTGAAGGTTGAGAGTTTACTATGATCGGGTGGTTTGGAGGTTTGGTGTGTGGGGATTTGATAGGGAGATGGTGGGGGGGGGTCTGGGCAGGCAGGGTTGGGGTTTGAGGAGGGTTGAATTTAGACTGATTTTAATTCCGGGAGAGACATGGATGGGATTTAGAAGAGTGGTTGAAGTTGAGAGGTTGATTATGTTGTTTGGGGCGAGAGAGAGAGTATTTTGGGGTTTAGCCAAGGTGGAAAAAGTTTTGTGGTTGGATTGGGATGGGAGTGGTATTTCGTCGAGCGGGATCTTTGGGGGGGAATTTGGGGCGGGTGGGGTAACGGTGAAGAGGGGGAGGTTGAAAGTTTAGCTGGGCTCATGATGGTGGGGGACCGACTGGTGAGCAGGTGTTCGGTACGCATGAGGGGGGGGAAATCACTTTGGTGGGGGTCACGCGTGAGGGGGGGATTAACGGCGCGTGTGGGAGGATCCGAGTGGTGGGGTGTGTCGGTGGCAGTGACGGTTTGCTTAGAGGTTATCTGGGGTTGGTGGGTTTGTCTGTCATGAGGGGGTGAGTCAATTTGGGGCGGGTGGGGTAACGGTGAAGAGGGGGAGGTTGATAGTTTAGCTGGGCTCATGATGGTGGGGGACCGACTGGTGAGCAGGTGTTCGGTACGCATGAGGGGGGGGAATCACTTTGGTGGGGGTCACGCGTGCCGGGGGGATTAACGGCGCGTGTGGGAGGATCCGAGTGGTGTGGGAGTGTCGGTGGCAGTGACGGTTTGCTTAGAGGTTATCTGGGGTTGGTGGGTTTGTCTGTCATGAGGGGGTGAGTCAAGTGGGGGTTTTGAAGTTTATTAGGGGTGTGAATTGTGGGGGGGTGGAAGGGAGCTACTGACGGAAAACTGTCACAAGGGAGATTTTGTTGGTGGGGGAATAGCTGAGTATTTCTGGGGGAAGGGGGGGAACATAGTTGGGTCCTTAGGTCGTCACGCGTGGGGGGAGGATTAACGGCGCGTGTGGGAGGGTCAGGGTGGTGAGAGGTGAGCGAGTTAGGAAACGGGATTTGTTGGGGGGACTGCGGCGGGTTGGTGGGGGAAGAGTTAGGTGTAGAACAGGGTTATTGGTAGAGGACTGATCTATTGATTTGGGGTTGTTAACAGGACGAATTTTAGGAATCTTCTTGGTGGCAGTCACGGTCTGGTTAGCGGTTATCTGGGGTTGGTGGGTTTGTTTGACATTAACAGGACGAGTTTGGGGTAATATCTTGGTGGCAGTCTCGGTCTGGTTAGAGGTTATCTGGGACTGGTGAGTTTGTTTGACATCAGAGGGCGAGTCAAGTGTGGGGTTTCGAAGTTTTCTAGGGGTGTGAATTGTGTGGGGGTGGAAGGGGGCTACTGACTGAAAACTGTCACAAGCTACCGACGGAAAACTGTCACAAGGGAAATTTTGTTGGTGGGGGGATAGCTGAACATTTCTGGGGTCATGGGGAAAATATGTTGTGGTAGGCCTACATAGGTAGGCATAGCTAGAATACGGGGCTTGTTGGGGGGGCTGCGGAGGGTTGGTGGGGGGAGAGTTAGGTGTAGAACGGGTTATTGGTAGAGGACTGATGTATTGATTTGGGGTTGTTAATAGGACGAATTTTGGGAATTTTCTTGGTGGCAGTCACGGTCTGGTTAGAGGTTTCTCTGGGACTGGTGAGTTTGTTTGACATGAGAGGGCGAGTCAAGTGTGGGGTTTCGAAGTTTTCTAGGGGTGTGAATTGTGTGGGGGTGGAAGGGAGCTACTGACTGAAAACTGTCACAAGCTACCGACGGAAAACTGTCACAAGGGAAAATTTGTTGGTGGGGGGATAGCTGAACATTTCTGGGGTCATGGGGAAAATATGTTGTGGTAGGCCTACATAGGTAGGCATAGCTAGAATACGGGGCTTGTTGGGGGGGCTGCGGAGGGTTGGTGGGGGAAGAGTTCACTGGGGTTGGACTTTCACCGGAAGTCATTTTGGAAGGGTGCACGGAGTCTTGGATAGGGGCTAAAAGGTTGGATAGGGGATTCATCGAACTGCGTAGGCATTCTTCTCTGATGGCGAGCATATGTTCTTCGAATAAGCCATACGGGTCGAGATGGGCGGTGATGTGGGGTGGGAGGATGTTTAACAATGCGGTGAATAAGAGTTCATTTTGTTGGTCGTAATCTTCATAGCTATACGTGGTCCTCACGTATCTGTAGAGTTGTATGAGGGTCACATTTATATCCCCTTCATACTTGATCTCGTCGACTTTTATTATTTTGGGGGCGACGGGGGAACCCAAAAGTGGATCTAAAGTCCGGATCACGAAGGATCGAAACTGGTTCCAGGTACTCTCTGGCGTATTCTGTGTCACCATTTGGTGAATAAATTCTTTAAAGGTAGGCTTATCAACAAGTTGGGAAACGGCTTCTCCCAACTGTACAATATGCAAAATTGCCATGGCGATTTTTTCGCGGTCATTATGAAGTACCACATCGTACACTGGCTTTATTATGTCTAAGTAACTGGTGATATCATATGTGTTTACATCATACTTGGGAATGTGTGCGAGTGGCTGAAGATTTCGCGATGTTGCCATGCTTCTACTGTTCCAAACTTGCAGTGTAATGCAACCTTTTATCCGAATCAAGAACCACCACTGCCGTCAATGTTATGCCCTGTTTTTCTACAGGTTTAACTTGGGTAATGTGAGTTCTAAATTGACTGGGTATATAAGGCTGCATGCACAATACAAGATATGAGGAATAGAGAACACAAAGAAACACATGGTAGCAAGTTACATGATCACGTTTATTGATATACCACTGCAGAATACTTGTGTAAGACAATATAATAGAATTGAACAACACTAGCATAAGTGGATCTGGATGGAGCCTAGTCTCCCACTTCCAACGTTCAGGTATTAATCTTCTGATCACTGGCTTTGATTTCACAGGTTTATATACCGAAGACCATCAATGTTACTTATAGATTCATATTCACTGTTAGATTTATTACTGGTAGCTCTGGTGCACAAGTAGTAGTTCACAGACTAGATTAGACACGTATTTTTAGAGCACGGGAAATTCTAGTAACCTCAGGGGGTACTGATCTAAGTTTTATATCCTTGTCTCAGAAATACATAGAACGCAAATCAGTGGGCGAACGTTAGATATCACTAGAGTTTTAATATCTGAATAAAGTAATTACGAGAGTCAAGGTCGCCTGTTAATTAAAGAGCACTGATCGCTTAGTACGTCCCAAATGGAATGGTTAAGTATGAATTACACTGGGCAAGGTCTTAGCCACTTCGTAGAAATATTAATTAGTGAATCTAAAACAGCACAGTAATATGTAGTACTGCTAAAGGGAATCTTGGGTAGTATCTGATGGGTCTGGTCCTGGTTATCTTGCGTCCATGATGTTGGGGGCTAACGACTGGTTCCGCGGCCGTCCAGGGGGGCCATATGTGTGAAGTTCTTCAATACGTGGGCAGGTCCTTCTATCCAAATCTGCCACGGAGTCTGCCGGTTCTGGGATCTCACTCCGGAACAACACAAGGGCAGAGCTAGAAATTAACTGCAGGGTAGTGACCCCTGGTTGGTGTCTAGCTTTCAACTGATTTGACTGGGGGCGGGAGTTAGATTTATAGGCTCGGTTCTGGACCCTGTAGACAGTAGGGATCTCGAGTCTTATGGACTTAATTGAGCTCTCAATAGATATGGGGACTAGGTAAGATGGTATTTACTGTTGTGGCACAGGGCGATAGGAAGCCTTTATATTTTCATATAACTGAGCCTTAGTAAGAGGTACTATTTTGGCTATACTGGACGTATTTAGGGGAGAGAGACTGGATCTACTTTGCGAGGAGGATGGGGACAGCTGTGATAGGAGCGTCTCTCTAGATTGTTCAATCTTCATTCTATGGTATAGCTGAGGTGCTAATTTAGTGATCAGAGCATGCAAGAAAGGTAAATGGTTTATTGTGAGTTAATAGAGGTTAGTAAAGGTGTTAGTCATTCATGGTTAGTTCATCGATAGGAAGAATTCCTATGCTACCTGGCAATGACTCGAAAGTCAAAACAGGGGCCAGGTATACCTCCGCGGGGGTGGGGGTCTCCCTCCTCGGGTGGGCAAAAAGGGGGAGCTGGGCGCCCTCTCTCTGATATAGTCGTCCGGCGGCTGTGGCTAGGGGCTTGCCATATCACCAGTGTTTGTAATAACCCTCTGTGTATGAGACAGATGGGAGTGTCTTTAATACCAAAACCGAAGGTGCCTTAGCTAGCTGGTTTTACTCGGCTGGTTGTTAATTGTAGGGTTTGCTGGATATGGTGGAGACTGGGTTGCTAACTCTGCCACATTTATCTGGAAGTATGGCAATAGAAGTTAGTTACTGGCGGGGCGGCTAGCCTCGCACCGACGACCATTGGGTGCAGGGTTGTGAATGTGTTGTAAGAGAATAGATGGCATGCAAGGGGCTAGTAAAGTTCTAATGTTGTTCTGGCCTACTAAGTGAAGGTAGGCTGGATAGGAGTATATATATAATAGGTTGGAGAGCGTTAGTAACGGACAATTCAAGGATCTTCAAGAGGTATGAGAGAGAGGCTAGGTCGGACAAGAGTCGAGAAGCGCGGGTGTCTTAATGAGAGGGGGGGGGGGGGGGAGTTCAAGGGCTACAGGGAAATTTTGCCCCTAAGGTCCCTGGGCGTGGGGGTGGCATTAGGCTACAATTGATATGGAAGTTTGAAAAGGCAGTAGAATACGTTAGCCAAATGCTACCGGGGAATGCAACTATGGGGTGGTATATGAGTCTGGAAAAGATAGTTATGTGATCAGTCAGAGGGTTATGGATACTATTAGTTGGCCCTGGGAACTGCGTTTTCTATTAAATATAAAATACCACCCACAGCGGCAGTTCGTAGGGGTACTTAGTTATTGTTTCGGGGTACTTATGACAGATACTGGTAACCAGGTTATCTTATACAATCTCTGGTTGGGGTAAGAGGTGTAAGACACGAAATAAATTGGCGTAGTGTGGGCTGTGGATACGAAGGAGGCAAGGGGAAGACGTATGACAATTGTGGAAAGTAAATGGAAAAAGGTGAACACAATGGCGGAGAAAAATACTTAACCTAAGGATTGCATACATAGATTTATGGGGCGATGGGTCTTCAGAAGCTTAGTCTGGCAAGACAAGATGTTAGGGAATGTTAATATTAATACTTAGTTACTAGAGGAGCAATGCAAGGGGCGACTGAGCACGGGTTACATATATCTATACTCGTCATGGAAAATGATATACGAGGTCTAGGGACAAGCGTGGGTGTTTGAACTTCTAAGATATATAACATCTACTTCTCGGATGTAAGAACATACATAGATATATTTATGGCTGTCTGATGTGTTGGCATTGGCTCAACGTCGGGACAGGGCATGTTTTTAATATGAATGTATATTCCTGTTCATCATCTTTGTAGTTAGGAGTGTAGGACACAAGGGGGTTAGTGTACGTGAGGTGTGGAAAATGGTCAGTTTTAGAAAAGGTAAATGGGTGTGTCCTGGAGCTGTTTAGCCCTGCGGGCTTGGGCCTGGCTGAAATGGCTGGCTCGGTCAGCTGGTCCTTTCGTTCTGTGGACCTTTCCTTTGGTGTTTCTGTGTGGTGTTCGTTCATGGCTTCTGTGGTGGGCTTCTCGTTCTGGGGCATTTTAACCCCTAAGGAATATTCACTGGTTGAGCGTCAAGCACTATCGTCGTACGAGGATACCGTTACCTACGATCCCGACAGCCAACAGTATAAAGTGAGACTGCCCTGGAACAATTCCAAGGATCAGCTGCCATCTAACAAGGGTTTGGCCATAGGCCATCTTCGGGGACTTCAGAAAAGATTCCTCAAGGAGCCTGACTTTTGCGAGGAATACTCAAAAGTCATAAAGGATCAGGTGTCCCGGGGTTTTATTGAAGAGGTGCCTTTTGATAAATCGGATACCGGGCATTACTTGGCTCATCATGGTGTAGTCAAGGAGAGCAAAACTACGCCAGTGCGTATTGTCTTAGACTGTTCCGCCAAGATGAGTGAACGTCATCCTAGTCTTAATGACTGCCTGTACACTGGACCCTCACTGGTGCCAGATTTGGCGCAGGTTTTGCTTCGGTTTCGACTCGGTAAGTATGCCTGGGTGTCTGATATTGAGAAGGCATTTCTCATGTTAAGACTCCATGAAGACGACCAGGACTATACGCGATTTATGTGGCCCAAGTATCCGAGGCAACTGGATTCTCCCCTAATTTGTTACCGGTTCCGGGCAGTTTTATTTGGAGCGACTTGTTCCCAATTCCTTTTAAACGCCACCATTTTGAAACATTTGTCTCATGTCAGTGCAGATCCGCAGATTATTCATCAGATTCGGTCAGGGTTATATATAGACAATTTACTGGGTACAGGAAATGAAGAAGATTTCCTGGTTGATACCTACGCTGTAGTCCGAGAGATTATGAATGACGCCCATCTACATTTGCGTGAATGGGCGACTAATAATTCTGTTTTGCGGACTGTACTGCAACGGGATGGTGTGGCGGCTGTACAGCAGGAACATGTTAGAGTACTTGGGTTGTTTTGGAAAACGGACACCGATACCCTCTCATTCGGCTTTCAGTACGCGCAATATTCGCAGATTACAAAACGAATTTGCTTGAGTATGACAGCTCATACTCTGCTTCTGGTGATTTGGAAGACCTTACCCCAATCACACCCTCAGTACTGGTACGTGGATACAGACTGCGGGATCTTCCTGAAGAGCATGGCGAGGATACTATGGAAGATCCAGACTACATAAGTAAGGAAGTGATATCGGCCCGCTACAAATACATTCGTAAATTATCGCGAGATATTTGGCATCGCTGGTCAACAGAATATCTGGTGACTTTAAGGGAAGCGCAAAGGAATAAACTAACACCATTAAAAGGTCATTGGCCTAGGGTAGGGGACGTGGTAACCATCCATGAGGAGGGCCCGCGCGCATTTTGGAAATTGGGTCGGATAGAGGAGTTATTACCAGGTCGTGATGGTGAGGTTCGGGTAGCAAAGGTTCGCACCAGGACTGGAGTAATCACACGGCCAACAGTCCGACTATATCCTCTTGAGGACACCCCCTCGGATCAGTTATCCATTGAAGTCCCCTCTCTGGCTTCTACTTCGGCGCAGCCTGTTGACGCGTCTGGCGAACGCCCACGTCGACAGGCAGCCCAGATATCCTCCCAAGCTTGGCGGGATAAGATTGCCTCCGGGCAAATCTAATCATGTAAATTTTGTATATTTTCTGTTGGTGGGAATATGTCCATACTTAGTGTACTCAAACTAGTATGAACAGTCTCGATGTTACGTAATCTGGGTTGATGTAGCGTTACGTATCTTTCCGTAGTCTTAAGTTGGACGCTTCCATAACCTTGGTCGAGCGTTCCAGGATTGGGTAGAATATATTATTCTATAGTTGTATATGGGAAAGTATTGTAGGATTATAATTCCCATATATATATATATATATATTTGTATTATTTAAGATTGTTTATAAGTATCTCATTGTAAAGAAGATGGGATACATTTTCCATATGTTATGCGCATGCGCGGTATGTCACGACAGAGACGAACATAACGCGCTCGCCACTCTCCAACCAACCTCCGTCCCAGCTACACACGCTAAGCCTTCTTCCTATAGTTTCATAATCAGGTGTTTTCGCTTCACGTTCATCTCATACGCCATATAGTCACTAAATCATCATCTTTGTTACTTAGCACAACTTAACGTAAATATCTAGCTTATCCTAGCCTATTGTAGCCTCTTTTCATACTTTGTTTACTTTACTAACCACTTCCAGTCATCTAGCCTATTTTCCGCCATCCTCCAATCACCAGCTGAGTTCATCTAAGGGTAATTATATATTCTATATGGTTAATGTTTCTTCAATAATAATAATATACAGTCCACTTATCTAAATTAGCCATATAACTGTTAAAATGACCTGGGAAGTGCATATTAAACCAAATACAAAACTTTGAATAATGAGGTAAGAGATATGTGTTTTTTATCACTTTTCAACCCAAGACCAGCGGGGGTCTGGAGGCGGCAGCCCCCAGGATGCCCAGGTTAGCTTAGGTTAGGTTAATGACCAGCTATGTAAATACAGTAGTGAACTTTTGGTTTAGTCTGTGCTCAAAAATCCATTTTCTTTAGGAGGAGGCCATACACTAAACAATTACCAAATTCTGTTTGCGTCATTCGATTCACCGTGTCAAAGTGTATTTGTGGTATTAATTTGAAAAATATCCATACATAGATAACAACGGACCTCGTTTTCTTATAAAATATAATAGTTACCCATTTATAACTATAGTTTTCTGTAAAGATTATTGAAAGAAAACGAGCCCGTCTTCAATATTGTATGGCTAACTATACTATTTGAACATGCCATATTATCACTTACGTGACTGCTCCGTTATAACAAGTGGGTAATTTGGGTGGAAGGAAGACAGGAAAAAGCTTTAATTATATATCTTTCTCTAACTAATAACACACACAACAAAGCCACTCCAACAGCTTCTTCTCTGAATTAGACAGCCACCATGTAGGGGACAGTGGTTTTTAAACTTTAAAATAGGCCTATTGAGCCTAAAAATTGGTCAAAATTAAAAAAATCATATGCCGTTTGAATTGTAATGACGAGACGAATCCATATATACCCATGAAAACTCGAAATTCGAAAGTCGCCCGCCAAGTGCAAAAATTTGCCTAGGCAGGCATTTTGGAAACAAATATTTTCGATTCTGGGCGAATGGCTGGTCGAAAATGCAATCTACGACCATGTATATAAGCTGCTCGTCGAGAAAAATCGAATGGCACCAAGTAGAATTCCCTAGGACTTATAGTTTGGGCTACAGAGGACTTTTAAAGTCCAAAAACTGGTCATTTGGGCCCTTCTGGGAGGCCAAGCCAAATACGAAATCCTAAACTAATTGTCCGATTTCAATTATGTTTGCGCCATTCGATTCAGCGTGTCAAAGTGAACTTATGGTTAAAATTTGAACAAAATCCATACATAGATAACTCGTCTATGGCGTTTTTAAACTTTAAAATAGGCCTATTGGGCCTAAAAATTGGTCAAAATAAAAAAAATCATATGCTGTTGGATTGTAATGACGAGACGAATCCATATATATCCATGAAAACTCGAAATTCGAAAGTCGCCCGCCAAGTGCAAAAATTTGCCTGGGCTTAATTAAATGCAGGGATTTTGGAAAAAAATATTTTCAATTCTGGGCGAATGGCTGGTCGAAAATGCAATCTACAACCATGTATAGAAGCTGCTCGTCTAGACAAATCGAATGGCACCAAGTAGAATTCCCTAGGACTTATAGTTTGGGCTACAGAGGACTTTTAAAGTCCAAAAACTGGTCATTTGGGCCCTCCAGGAAGGCAAAGTCAAAATCGAAATCCTAAACTAATAGTCCGATTTCAATTATGTTTGCGCCATTCGATTCAGCGTGTCAAAGTGAACTTATGGTTAAAATTTGAACAAAATTCATACATAGATAACTCGTCTATGGAGTTTTTAAACTTTAAAATAGGCCTATTGGGCCTAAAAATTGGTCAAAATAAAAAAATTCATATGCTGTTGGATTGTAATGACGAGACATGTTTAACAGACTTTGCCCGGTGAAGGGGCACAGCCCGCCGGACACTGCTCGATCGTGTAGACGGGGCTTAAGATGATCAACAAGCACTTTTAAATAAATATATATTTGAAAATAATGATCAGCCACTCTTATCTAATTGAGTAATATTAATACAAGCATATTATATATATATAGCTATTAATCCAGATAGAGTTCCCTGGCACATCCTCTTGGCCCTTGTACTTAACCCCTTCTGTACCAGCGACGGCAGGGAGCCGTCAGTAGATAAGTCACTACCCAGTCCCAGCGACGGCAGGGAGCCGTCAGTAATGTACAGTACTTTCCTTGTAACTGCCAGTATCAGGCAATGCCTGGTACCATGACCGTTTGAGCACTGCTCTCGAGTTGGCAACACTTCTCAGCTTATATCCAACCCTCTGCAGGCTGGGAGAGCCAGTATTCCTTCATCTTTTGAAGTGGGAGGTTGTTCTATCTTGCCATTTTGGCCACATTGCTTGGAACGGGGGGTGGGGGGGGGGACTTTTATTACTGTATCCTCCAGTACAGTAGGGGTTAACTGGCTCGTACATAAGGCCCACTGGAAGGAAGATTAGAAGTCCTTTGGATTATGTTTTATGTTTCTTAATTTTCTTAATGGAAACATTAACTTGTTCATGTAGTGATGTACACCCTATGTGGTGGTTTTGTGTTCTTTTACTTCAAAATTTTATTTTATTAAAGTGTTATTTCCACATAGCGATTTTGATAAATTATTTTGCCTGTATATTGTGTCGTCCCAGTTTTGGTTTTATATTTTGCAAATTTTACATTATAATTTCATAATTTGTTGCGCAAAATCTTCAATAAGTTTTTTCCACATTGTGATTTATATAATTTTGTCTTTATATTTTGTGGTTTCTGGTTTTAGTTTGTTTTACAAGTTTTACATTTTAATTCCTTTGAATTAAATTATTCTCTCCATGAAGCGACCATGAGAATACAAATATTTACAAAAGAGCATCAGTATGACTTCATCTCAAGTCACCCTCATTCTGCTTCCATTTCCATACTAGATTAGATTGGATTAGTTGTGGTTAATGAAGGAAGCTATGGGTAATTGGGTTTGTGGTCAGCTTGGTTGTGGCTGTTTAGGAGTGTGGTTGTTTATATTTGATATGCCAGTAACTCACACAAAGCGAGGGGTACACTCCAAGGGCTCAAGCTGATTATTGGACTGGGACCCATATTCTTAAAGATACCCCATAATTGTTGGTGATAATTGCTATAGTTTTGCAGTAATCCTAGCCAGTAAATATGATACCTTGGCTGTTGTACTTGCAATGGGAGTACTAAAATATAATGTAAAACTTGCAAAATTAACAAACCAAAACAGGGACAACACAATACATGTGCAGTATAAAGACAAAAGAACTAATCAAAACCACTATGTGGTTATGTGGAAAAATAATGATCCAAGATTTCTCATTGTAATTAAAACTAGTTTATCATACTGACTGGCTAAAAATATGTCAATACTGTAGTAATTATCACCGTGGGTCGGCCCATGGGCTGGTTGGTTTTTTAATGTCCAAAGGATTTCCATACAGGTTTCCTTGGGGAAAAAAGTTATGGGCTTTGCCGAGGCTTGCTAGGAAACTTCAAATGGGCTAAAGGCCAGATTGTGTTTGCAGGGTATCAGTACTTTAAAAACTATATCATATTATTGTGATCTTAAATAAAAAACCTGACAAGTGAGGCAGCACTAAACAGGGCTTGACGATCTACCAATAACATTATGACAGTGCAGGCTCGATCTGCCGACCCTTTGATCAGCAGCCGACGCTCTGACTATGCCACGGTTAGCCGTGGCATAGTCAGAGCCAGACAAAATTACTACTGTATTTCATTCACTCAAATAATTTGGAAAATGTATTGTTGATAATGGCAAACTTACACGTCAGCTTAAGTACACTGATAAAATGGGAGTTAGTAATTCACTTGACTGAAGAGCTTTAATAAATTTAGGTTTTCTCAGTATTGCCATGCAAACACAACCTTAACGGGAGATATTCTGACCCCCCTTCTTCCTCATGTTTAGCCCCATTCGTTTTCAGATTATAAGATGTTCGGCCCATTAGTTTGGCGATTTTAAGACCTTTCGCTCCATTTCTTTGTCAATATTAAGACTTTTTGAGTCATTTAGGTGTAAAAAATTTCCTGGCGAGCAATAGCAAGCCTGTAATTTAGAAACCGGCCTATTTTTCTATCGAAAAATGTACAAATTTCTCTTGAGCGAGTGTTTTTTAAGCTTGATGGAGGTCTAGGGAGGAAACTAAGAAAATAATAAAAAAGATACATAAATGAGCAAATAAATGCGCCCATTTCCCCTTAATATCGATTATCCTAAGTCTCCCTATAACAACTGAGAATTATGGTCAGATCACAAAAAACTTAAAAAATACAATAGTTCAATAATTCACTGCTTAAGCTGGTATCACACGAGAGCTTTTATAGTCAACATTCGATGATCAACATTTTTCTGGCAACATTTCTGGAGTATTTTGCTCTGGTATCGGAAACTAGCCTGTTGGTAGATGAATTTAGGTAACAGAAAAATATTAAATGATTACTTAATATGCTGCCAGACCAAAATTGAGGATAAATGTTGAGTGAAAAAGCACTTGTGTGATACCGGCTTTACCTTCCATTAACCTCTTGAAGCTCTGACGCGTTTTAGCAGTTTATTTTGGCTATCATTAGACGATTTTATGCAGCTTAGGAAGGATCTGTGGGTATTAAAAGGGTACATACTATCTCAATCAACTCTTTGACTTCCGTATACCGATACTAATCTGAATAAAATCGTCTAATAGTAGCCAGACAAGAGAACAGAAACGCGTACTGGAGCTTGAAAGGGTTAAACTGATAGAAAAGTCTCGTACACAGAATAACCTTACTATTGTCATGCTCATACTGAAGACAAATTACACTGATTGGTTGGTTATGGGCAAAAATATTCATGAATATACAGTAAGACCTCACTAACTCAAACAAATGATTAGGGTTATAAGTTTTGCAGGCTTTGTATTAAAAAAATGCCGGAAAATGCTCATTCATAAGAGGATTTAAATAAGAAATAGGAAAGTCAAATAATATCAGTATTTATTATCAACATTAGGAATATAACAAATTTAATCAATGCACTTAGCTAAAATATAAAGATAAATAATTAAAACTAATAATAACAAACAGGAATACCATAAATTTAACATTTTATTGATAACAAACTAAAACATTAAGAACTGTAATTTAAGTTTAGAGGGGATAGACCGGTTTGAAATAAATTTACCAATACTGTATATATTAAGTTTTACGGAGGCCTTACTGTACTGCTCTGTTAAGCGCGGTTCCAATACCTCCGTTTGGGACGGACCTACGTCATCAATGACGTAGGTCCGATCATGCGTGGGCTCCGGCGAGCGGGAACCGAGGTCTATTGTTCTCCGTTTCGCGCGCTTCCGATCCCGGATCCTGTCCCAAAAAGGTTGACTTGGATTTAACTTTGCACGGACGTCGGAAGACAATTACGTATATTTATGGTGCCCATGATATATTATATTGACATGTACTGGTCACCAATGAATAGTACTCACCCTATAACCTATGCATACACACACAGGATGTACGTATAGTGCGTATTTATAATATAAACAAGGGAAACACTAGCCCTCTCCGCCATAGACACAATGTTGGGCGAGTTCTGAAGTGCTGCCAATGTTTATAGCCCAGGAGCAAGGCGAAAAGGTAGCCCACATTTTTAAATAGTCTCATACTTTCCATTTTGTGGTCAGAGTTGTATAGAAGTGTAATTTCATAGCTGTGCATGTTGTCACGACGACCAATTATGGATATTGTGTAATATTTATTCCGAAATCAACAAATTTAGGCTTGAAGTACATAGCCTCTTTTGATGCTAGTGCTCGTTAATTTAATTTGGATTTCAGGCTTTTTAAAACTCTCCAATATTTTGACTGTTTACATAGTGCATATCACGATAAATTGTGTCAAGCAGTACCACAAAGACGAATAATTTGCCATCTATACTTAAAGTAAGCCCAACTGGGCCAGCTAAGAGGTAGTGTGGCAACATTGGATTTCACACTCGTGAAGTTTTAACTCCTGGGAGAGCACACACGGCCAAATGGACCTACGTCCTGTCCTGTTTGGAGGGCGGGTGCCCAACCCCGGGGTTGAAATAGGGGAGCTATCCCCCCGCCCTCAGCTCCCCGCCATGGAGTGGCTTCGGTCACCCAGGCTTTATTGTGGTAGGCAGGGAGGGTTCTGTGGGGGCGCTCGGTTATGGCCTTGGCCTTGCTCAGGGCCTTGGGGCTGTTCGGCCAGGCAGCTTGGGGAACAACAACGTCATCGATGACGTAGGTCCGTCCCAAACGGAGGTCAAAACGGAGGTATGGGAACTGCGCTTTAGTCAGCACCGAAGTAGAGGCAGAACAGTTTGTATTGTGCGCTTTTTGGGGGGTACTGTTGGTCAGCAAATGTGGTGTAGTGTGTCAGGTCAGGTGAAGGGATTGAGGGATAAGCCTTTACAACGGCACCTCGTTTCTACATTCTACTTTTCCTATTTTTCTGAAGAGTGTAGAGAGAGAAGAAGCTATTGGAGTGGCTTTGGTATGTGTGTTATTAGTCTGTATACGTCGTCGAAGTGTCCCTCGACTGGGTGCAAGCATGTGAAACATGCTAGGACGTAATACAACACCCACTAAATGTCCGCCTGGGCTGGGATCGAACCCAGGTCAAGCAGATTCACACGTGAGCGTGCTCACCACTCGACCGCCGCGTATGTGTGTGTAGTGTGGTGCATGGTATGTGTGTGTGTGTGTGGGGGGGGGGGGGGGGGGGGTATGATATTTGTGTGTGGTGTGCATGTGAGTAGTGTGGTATTCTGTATGGTATTTGTGTGTGCTGTTGGTGTGAGTAGCGTGGTATTTGCGTGTGTGTAGCGTGCCTTTGTGTGTTTGTGTAGTACTGTATGGTATTTGTATGTGGTGTGTGTGTATTTGTGTGTAGTGTTTATGTTTGTTTAAGTGAATATTTTCGGTCAACATAATGGTACAATCGGGGGTATTAAGTGTTGTCATAGATTCCAGTGGTTTTCGCTCAAAAAGAGTTATTGGTATCTTTATAGTTACTGGGAAAAGTGCTTATCCAAGTATTGGTCAGTGTCAGAAACTTTGTATAATATCTGACAACACTTATTAACCTCAACCGTACGTTGTGTATGTTTTAAGGGATATAGTAATGTATCGTGTTGTGTGTGTGTGTATGTATAGGGTGTGTTGTGATGTACGTGATGATGATGTGTAGTATAGTGTGTGTGTACGGGATGTGGTAGTGTAGTGTAGTGTTTCTGTTGTGGTAGTGTAGCATTTTTGTTGTAGTTAGTTCATAATAGTGCAGTAATAGTACTGTAACCCGGCACCTGATAGTCCAAATACAGTAGGGTCCCGCATAAAACGTGTTCAGATTAAAACGAGCGACCTAAAATATTAATGTTTAATTTTCGATAAGAACGAATGTGATCACATAAAACGAGTCCGCCGCCAAAGTGGGGCAAATCCGAGGAGTTTTCATATAGAGCGCCGAAATATCGTACGCTCCTGACGGAAATTTACGCTTACAGTGAACATTGACGATATTGGGCCACCAAAATGCCGTGTTCACATAGAACTAAATCGCATAGAACGCCCTCGTTTATCGACCAATTTCTCGTTTTATGTGAGACCCTACTGTAGTCCAATAATCCAGAATCTAGCAGAGTAATTTAACATCCAAAATATTCCATGATTTTTCTTGGTTAACCCAGAGTCTAAGAAATTTGTATGCCTTTGGTATATAGTCTGTTTTTCTTATGCTGGCAATAAATTAACCAATCTTCTTAATTACCTGGCTATTATAGCATATTT
Source organism: Paralithodes platypus (assembly GCA_032716605.1). NCBI lineage: Eukaryota > Metazoa > Arthropoda > Malacostraca > Decapoda > Lithodidae > Paralithodes > Paralithodes platypus. Next base: position 15,644,764 of record CM064570.1, on the reverse strand, counting down.
GTAACCAAATTTGGCGTAAATGATGAAGACATGGCATAGTTACGATTGGTATTTTTAAAAGTTTGATGGCGGTCTAGGGAGTAAAATTAATAACCTCCCCTTAATATTTGATAATCTGGCAACCCTAACTTCCCCGCCCTACCCGCCTGCCGGACTACACCACTCTTACTGCACACTGTACACCCAAATTGATATACTATTACACATGATTCACTATTCCAGTTGATCCATTCTCACTACAGCTTGAACATTTCACTTGATCTCAAATTAGATCAAACGGATCACACCACTCAATCTACTATTCCCGCTGATACACAATTCTAGCTGCTCCATAATCTCTACCAACTGACCAATAAGGAATGAGCTATATAGTTATTTGTATCTATAGTTATTGTATATATGTTTTTATAACCAATAATATTAATCTACAGCACCCTCCAGCTATGTCCGCACTAATTATGGACACGCCGCTATGGGCACTCAAAGCTACTACTGTTTAATGCATTGTAGATTGCAATATACTGCCATACTTTCAAACCAACTGCTTTCAAAATTGGAGACTGTAGCCACAAAGAGACTTAACATGATTATCAGTTCTGTGGCTTTTATGCAAGCTGGCTAATGACATGTAGTAGAATGGGAAAGAGTATTTGATATGATGATATCTAGGATTACTGATGCTGCTCATCAAAAGTGGTAAAAGTTGATTGTTGGAAATTAATTTGTATAGGCTTTGGTGATAAGAGGTGCCTACTTGTGGTGTCATAGTTCAAGAGGGAGGGAGTGAAACATTAACAATGCCATGAACACAAGACTGGAGAAAACAAACGCACCTAACAAATATACGTTAATTGTTAATTGTTTAATGTAATGATTGACATGGTTTCAAGGAGTACTGAACTTAAATGGAAAGTTTGACACCCCCCAGAAGAGGATATCCTCAAGACAAAACTCTTAATCTGAGTATAATAGTCGGTGCCACTTTGAGCTTACCAAGACTAATTTGAAAACAGTTGGCTTGATAAACGGCATACTGTATATGGGTTGAGTACGACTACTTATACACAAAAGCCTGCAATATACTGTATGGTGTAACTGATGATCTTGTAACAAGAAAGCTGGCTGTCAAATAACAAACAATGAAGATCAGGGTTACTGCAATGGAGAAAAATATATAAATTATTTCATTCTAGTTTTATAATAACTTCTAATATTCTCATCAGAATCTCTAAGTGTCTGAGCTACTGAGTATGGATAATACTAAATAGCAATAAGTGGCAAAACTTTCAAATAAGAATATAATGTTTGTTTAGTTTGCAAGTTTTACATTTTAATCTCTAAATATACAAATTATTTTATTCTAGTTTTATATTAACTTCTAATATTCTCATCAGAATCTCTAAGTGTCTGAGCTACTGAGTATGGATAATACTAAATAGCAATAAGTGGCAAAACTTTCAAATAAGAATATAATGTTTGTTTAGTTTGCAAGTTTTACATTTTAATCTCTAAATATACAAATTATTTTATTCTAGTTTTATATTAACTTCTAATTTTCTCATCAGAATCTCTAAGTGTCTGAGCTACTGAGTATGGATAATACTAAATAGCAATAAGTGGCAAAACTTTCAAATAAGAAAATATCTGTTCATAAATACATACCCATTTTACTTGGGTATTTAACACCTTTTCTTTATTTTGAATATTTCTAATGGAAGCTTCTTCATTTTCTTATTAGATACGAAGGACAACAATTTACTTAAGTCTTTTAATTTGACAGCTTTCACTGTATTAAGTACATATATAGACACCACAGACTCAAACAACTGTATGATAAAATGACAACCTAAGTAAAATAAAGTTGTGAAACTTGAACAAATAAATACTGAAAACTGGTATTTAACAATAAAAGTTCTTCCTAGGACAGAAAAAGTATGTATGGTAACTGTTTTAATCTATTCCTGCCGATAGACTGCTAACAAGCATCGCCGGTTAACTGTATATCAGGCGTGGCGAGAGAGCTCAGCACAGGAAACAAAATAGCCGATTTGAGTTTGTGCCTCGAACCTGCTGCAATTCTCGTATCATTGAATCTTACATGTTTCATGATCATAAAACTATTTAACATTAACAGTGAAAAGTAAAAAATAATTGATATTAAAAATCACATTAAACTTCTATTATGACCATTATTAGTCAACAAAGCTATTGCCAGCAAAGATTAATTACATAAAACCACTTCTTAAAGACACATGAAATAAGCAAACACTGCAATAGTTAGTTATGATACGGTACTTTATTATATTGCATTACCAGTTTACGATGCATGAAACCAGGTAATAAACAAATAATTCTAAAAAAAAAATTCTCCAAAGCTAGCAAGATGCTGATTCATCTTACAATGTTATCAAATATCAACACAGATCAGCAAGATTAACGATAGACACTCAAGACGGCCATCTTGAAAAAAGTACTTCTCTTCCACAACCCGAGTCCTATATTGAATAAATAAGTACAGTACACTGCATATTGTCTGCGTAATATAGCAATAACTCCACGCCCTCGAAAACAACGACACTCATAAAACGTCTTAGGTGTAATGGAATCCGCACGTTATTGTAACAACACCAACGATATCCGATCACGATGAATATCTTGAAGTACAGTACACATATACTGTAGTCCTTTACTTTTAAGAACACATAGCAATTTATTTTTTAGTACACATAGCAGTTTATCTTTAGTACACAGCTGTTTATTATTAAGTACATACATAGTTGTTTATCTTGAAGTAGCTACACAGAGATATAATATTGACACTGAGATGGATTAACTCTTTCAGTATGATGATAACGCTCTTGTTCACTATATTCTGGCTACCATTAGACCACTTTATTAAGTTTGGGAAGGACCAACGTAAGTCAAAGGATTAGCAATAATAATGAAATAATTCAACCAGACTGATATAATTTTTACCTCACTGAGTATCATTTTTGCCGTATGACCAAGCTGGACCTCGAACCCGGGTGTGTAGCGTAGCAGTCTAACACCAAACCCACTAGACCACCGAGGAGCTAAAGACAAATTCCATCCATTACCACCCGCTCTGACTCTTCATGCAGCTTCAATTCCCAAATATCCTTCTTTAGCCCCATAAAATCATTCAACATTAGCCAAAATATATGGAAGTACAGCAACATGGCATACCGAGATGGACAGAACAAAATGATTACAAGATACAACAACGGCCGGACTTACAGTAATGGCGACACCTATAGAGCTATGTACACAAAGCTTCATTTTTTGGATTTGCTTGGGACCGCGCTGACAGTAGCCGACGGTCCTTTTAGTTCTGTCAGGCTTAGGTCGTACTCCTAAACCAACCCTATCAGTGTCGGTGGTAATTATTATGGCTTGGCCGTATTCCCAGCCAGTCAGTACGGTAAGCTAGTTGAGTAATTATAATGAGAGTACAGTAACTCCTCAAAAGTTGTGGCTACGTTCATGAAAATTGAGACTTTAAATTAAGCCACTATTTTTTGCCATTTGTATTGCTATTTTGGACCATTTTTGTCGATTCACAACTTAATAATGAAGCAGATCACAGGGATCACGGCGTCCGGAGATAGATAGATAATGAAGCACAACTTTAAGTGAATATGGTTCCCTAATAATATTAATGAACAGTGTAATAATTAAACAACTTAAAATGAAGATACTTTCAGTGAGGAGTCCCTGTACTGAAATACAGTGTAATAATTAAACAACTTAAAATGAAGATACTTTCAGTGAGGAGTCCCTGTACTGAAATAAAGTTCCAGTACTTCTCATTGCAATAACAACTCAAGTATCATACCGACTGGCTAGAAATATGGTACAGGTCCCCCTCACTATCCGATGCCCCAATTTATATTATTATAGGTTTTAAGGCGTTTGGGTTTTGTCTGGTTTGAGAACGCATCCTCATTTACCCCACTAATTTTAGGGTTAGCTATACGATTTTTCTATTTAAGATCGGGTTTCCAGGAACGTAACCCAACCGTAAATCGAGGGAGACTTGTAACAACTCGAATATCGTACCGACTGGCTAGGCATATGGTAAAACTACAGATCTCCCTCGATTTACGATTGGGTTACTTTCCAGAAAACCCGATCTTAAATAGAAAAATCATATAGCAAACCCTAAAAATTTATGGGGTAAATGGTGATGCGTTCTCGGGCCAGCCAAAACACAAACCCCTAAAAACCTAAACCTAAACCTAAAAACCTACCTAATAACGTAAATCGGGGCATCGGATAGTGAGGGAGACCTGTATGGTAAAACTATAATCATTGCTAGCGACAACGATGGGGTTTGGTCGAGGAACACGGGCCTTATTGGTAACAAGGAAACAACAGACGGAGCCCGTTAACCCCTTCAGCACGATGACGTCATTTGCATCATATTGTGGTTACCATTAGACAATTTTCTTTAGTTCAGAATCTACCTCTAGTATTCAAAGGGGTAAAATCAATCTCAATAAACCCTACGAATAGTCTAGGTTCTTCTTTAACTGTACACAATTGTCTAATGTTTGCCAGATTCAAGGGTAAAAAGACGTCATCATGCTCAAGAGGTTAAGTACCGGTACAACAGAAACAGATTTATCAGAGTATCGGTTGAGCTCTACAATAATGAAACTGAGCCCAGTCACCATTAAATACAACAGAGAGAGATTAATCTGAGTATTATTTGAGCTCTATAGTAATAAAACAGAGCTCACCATTAAATACAACAGAAAGAGAAGAATCAGCATATCATTTGAACTCTATAAGAAAGAAACCGAGCTCTTATCAGTGTATTATTTGAGGCTTATAACAATAAAATTATCTCGATTAGTTCATGTTCCGAGTCAGTAAATATAAAAGCTCAAATTGTTCTCATCATGGTTGTTATTAATGACCAGACAAGTTGTATGTCGTTTCTATGGCCATGGCATAATCAGTAGTGTCGGCTGCTGATCGAACCCTCATTGTCAAAATGTTATTGGCAGATGTCAAACCCAGGCAACTTGACCTAGCGATTAGTGACAAACGCCTAACGTTCAAGGCCACCCCTTCTCGGGAATTACGGCGTCTGGCAATCAATAAAAAAATAAATAAATAAATAAATAATAATAATAATATATCATTCCATTAGTTAAATAACTGAGCTCCATATAAGTAAAATGGCTCAAGAGCATCAAGTGAACTCTATAATCATAACAAAGATATCATAAGCTTGTCACAAGTGTATGTACGTACAGTATGTATATACTCAGGCACATACAGTACCCCATTGCTGGGGATGGCCGACACGAGACAGAGCCCGAACTGAAACAACATTTAAAGTTCCTATTATCAGGGGCCGGGACCACTTTCGCGTTCTCTTGTCCATTTCTCTGCCTCGTCGTGTAGAAATACAAGGGGTGGAGGATTCCTAGCCCCCAGCCCCAACCAAGAGCAGGTTCAGAGTATAAGTTCAAACATGTAATAAATAAATAGGATTTTTTGTCAATTTTAAGAATTTTCATGCCATTTTGATGTTGATCAATAGATAAATGAATAAATATAGTTAAATTTCGCTGTGTGTATAATTCAGACAAAAGTCAAAATTTCAGTAAAGTTCTGCATCATGGGGAGGAACTTAATTAGGTAATCATTACTGTTTTTTCATGGATAAATTTCGACCGGTTTCCTAAATTGGGCTGTTGATCAAAACAAAGCTCAATTTACTTCCATGAGAGCTTTTCATTATAATTATAACAAATAGTAAACTTAATTTGCCAGTGAGCTCTTCTATCTATACACAAAGCTCATTTAATAAGGACTCCCTCTTTAACTGCTAAAGCTTTCAACTGCTATTACATCAACGGGCATCGCAACCTCATCAACTCAATTACAAGATTAATTACTGGCATCGCAGACATGAGCCTTAACAATGATTACACAACATTAAATATCAACCATCAAGCTAGTCTATCAATCCAAAAAGCTCAAAATAAACCAGCAATCATTTACAAGATCAACCAATATTATCAATAAATTTCTAACGAAGCTATATTTTATCTTCAACCAAGCTTTATTGCAATAAATATACATCTCTCATCAGTTCCTAGAGTTCAATAACAAAATTGTTTCTTTTATCATTTCTGAAAAGAGGTCTAACATAGATCGTTAACTTCCTCAAATCTCTATGATACAGAACACTGATACGCCATCGAGAACAGACACATCAAATACATTAAAAGTAACTCCATATACTGTACAATGATCATACTTCTTTTAAGTTTTAATGACAATAAAACTAAGGATTGCCCACTTAATTACTTTCATATTAATGGACATTGGAAAGCAGGTCGTGGTTTAGGAAGTTTTATGAATTCAAGGTTATTGTTTTGTTTATTGAGTTTGGCAGGCATTTCAGTTAAGTTGTTGAGTTTCTAAAATTATAACCACAAACCAATGCATAAAATAATAAGAATATATAGCATTTCAGTATATGTTAAGCACCATTCTGAATACCCTGATTAATATTCAATAAAATAATCTACCAGTAAATAGAAACACGAGGGAATATTAACAACATAGATTAAACAAAGATCCTATAGTCATCCCACGTATCTTTATTATGTTTCCAGGTGTTTGCTACAACTTGGCTCATATTTAACCACAAGTTGATGTTTGCTAAAGATAGATCTCCTAGTTGTCGTGAAGCATCTTTGACGCACCTCGTACCGTAAGCATTTCGGGGATTAAAAGGAAGAGACTCAAAAGAATTGTGGGCGGAACCTTCACCTGACTGGCCCTTAAAAGCATGCATGAAAAATTACGGTTTCCTTGGGCGAAAAGGTTGCACACTGTAAACTTGTGGAATTGCAGGAAAAACGTGCTGGCTCACACCTCGAGGAAGTACAGCAACGCGGCTAACAAGTGTGAAATAAAACGCTGCTCGAGTCTACCACAAAGCATTGCTGCAAGTCTAGCAGGACTATTGAACGGCTTGTGAGGTATGCGTTTTCATAACTTCTGAAATATTCACCTGATTCATTAATGGTGATAAAACATTTAAAAAATTGAACTAATCTTCTCATTATACCACTTTCTACGGAACCTTTCATATAAAGAAAAGCAAATTTATAAATGATCTATCACCTGACAGAAACCATAATATAACTTATAAAATTATCAGGACCTGTATGTAAGCTAATTGTAATATTTAACATACCGGTATTCCAAATCTATTAGCTATTTTTTGTGTTGAGATAATAGTCTATGTTTTGTTTGCTGTGTTTAGCAAGCATTTCAGTTAAGTTATCCAGTTTTATAAATAAATATTATAAATTAATATTAAGACAACCACAGCAAGACGACGGACAAACAAAACCCACCCGTACAGTTGGCTCCAGAAGTGTCCTTACTCCTCACCATATGCAAACTACTCATTAGACAATTTTTTCATAATAGATGCTTTGGTCTAGTTGTGTAGTAGGCTAAAAAAAAAAAAAAAAAAAAACTAATAATAATACAGTATAAAGATAAAGTGTGGTACATGAGTGCTAATTGGTCTAATTGTGTAAAACAATACACTAATGAATATACAGTATAGTACTCAACTTAAGTAGCCAGATTAAGTTGTAGGTTGTTATACTCATTTTTGTTTCCTAATATCTGTATTGTTTTATTTATTGTAAAGAATAATACTCAACCCAAGGGTGGAGGTAACGGAACTTCTGGAGTCAACTGTGCTCGGCAGAATGTCGCCTAACCAATAACCAACCGTGGAGTATGGCAGAGCTTCCTAACGTTCCGCTCTCCTTGATACAATGGGAATGAGAGAAGATCCACAGAAAATCCACATACAGTACAAATATCTGCAATCCACTCGTCAACGATACTGACCGCTCACTCCACAATCAAACGAGGAGTAGAGTCAACCAACTCCATGCTCCACCAATCCAAACAAGGACTCGATTCTGACAAATATGATCAAGTGCATGCTGTGAAGTCTGTCCACAAACAGAGATAACAAATATTGGCTCTAGACTAAGCCGTAGGGGTGAATCCAAACCACCTAAACAGTATTCAGTCACGGAAAAGGAGACCCCATGATGAACAAGTATCCATTATTTCTTGCTCAAACTGTGGGGTGTGCAAAAGTTCACAGGGAATATAGAGGGGTCCAGGTCAACTGAATCCCGATTGAAATTCTACACGACACAGATCCTCTCCAATAAACACCGACGACACCTTCAAATTCCAGCGAGTGAGACACCAAAGCGACTTTACCTGTAAACATGTTGGTAGTAATCCGCCAATTGCTCCTGTGCTGGTGAACAAGTCGCTAGCAATCCCATAGCTTGGTAATGTATACTGTAGGTGCATAAGTCGCTATCAATCCCCCAATTATTTCTGTACAGGTTAACACATCAGTAGCCTCCCATAATCTCCTTCAACCATTGGGGGTGAAATATATGTCAGCGAGGTCAATGGCAGGACCAGGTCAACCGTGCCCCACCCCCAGCTCAGGTCACACCAGCACCGGAGTGTACTCGAGGGACGGTGCGTCCTGGTGAGGCGGGCGGGTGCACCCCACACGACCCCAGAGGCTCTTCACAGAGGACATGCACGGCTCTCGTTGTTTGTCTGGGGGAAGGGAGGGTAAGAGAAAGTTAGTTGCAGGGAATTAAATACAAGAATAAATAATTATCTATTATAATGTAAAACTTGCAAAATAAACAAACCAAAACAGGGACGACAAAATATAAAGACAAAAGAACTTATCAAAATCATGTGGAAATACTGTAATGCTTTAGGAAAATAATATTTTGAAATAAAATAAAAAATAAAAATAAAAATAAATAACAATACAGAATTCCTCACCTAACGTTGTCATTAACACTTTTGTTGCGGCACTTGTCATATGACAATTGCTTGGTCTGCACTGTACCATACGGGGGTTTTGGACTAAACGTAACCTTCATTCCCTGCACATTTTCATGTATAAACAAGAGCTAGAATGTATTTCAATGATATATCCTTGAAAGCAGAGGAATAGACCTTTCCAATGACACCTGAATCATGTCTGTACGACCACTGGTTGCCGTGCAACGATATTGCACACGTGACGCTAAATCGGTAAAAAATAGCGAGTTTGAGCGGTTTCCGCTATTCCCATGTCTGTAAGGGAGTTGGAGATGTCTCCCACTGCCACAAGTGATGGCTCAGACACGGGGGGCGGTGGATGGGACGGTCCCGTGCTGCTTAGACTCGCTCGCCTGCCTCCCAGCCTTTGTTCAAGGCAGAAATTTGGCAATTGTCATATGACAAGTGCCGCAGTGATGACCATATTTTTTATATAACAGCCCGCACTAAAGGAGTTAAGTTTCTAGGAAAATACATTAGAAAACAAAAATATATATATATACAGTATACTATACTGTATACTGTATACTGTGTATATACTGTTTATAATATATATATGAAACATGATTATTCTAATTTTATTTTTATAAATTTATATCTAATTAATAAAGAAAAACACCTTTAAGGTATACTCTAATTAATGAACGATGTAAAAATTTAACTACTGTACTTAAATGAGGAAACTTAAGCAAGGATTGCCTGTAGTGTATTTAGCTGCAGACAATGAAAACACCCAAGGAAAATATAATACGGTACTGTAATGTAAAAATATACAGTAATATAATAACTGAAATATAATGGAGTTGTGGAAATACTATACATACATACATAACATTTTAAGACCGAGTGCTCCACACATACGTGCAGTTTCAGTCTCTTGTCCTAATGGCGGCGTTCCAGGCAACCCTGTTAAGGGCTGCTTCACTTGTCAAGTTCTTGGATTTGAGATCGGCACGTATAGTCCGATCCCAGGTCTTCCTCGGTCCACCCCTTGGTGCAGCTCCCTCCACAATCACAGACCTGCATTTTTTCACCCAATTTTGTTCATCCATTCTCTCCACATGTCCATACCATCCCAGTCTACTTGTATGCATCCCTTCGCTAGTGGGTTAGTGGGATTAACAAAGGGGACATGACAAATGTACTAAAGCTCAGTGATAGCGAAAGAACTGGTACCAATGGTTTCAAATTATATAAATTTCGTTTCAGAAAAGATATAGGCAAATATTGGTTTGGTAACAGAGTTGTAGATGGGTGGAATGGACTACCAAGTGCTATAGTGGGATTAAAAACGATAGGGAGCTTTAAGATAAAATTGGATAAGCATATGGACGAGAAGGGTTGGGTGTGAAGGGGGATCAGCAGGGTTGGGCCAATCAGCGCTCTGCAGACCCCCGTAATCCTGCGTTAATCTCTAACCGTTTTGGTAAGATGATCCTCAGGGTATTAGAGTGTTGAGCCTATAATTGGGCTTTGTAATTGGGGTTGTGTGGGACAGGGATCTGCCTTGCTTAGGCCAATCGGCTTTCTGCAGATTCCCATTTTCTTATGTTTCTTATGTTTCTTAATACAGTACTCTTTATGCCTAAACGTTTCCTCAGCTCAACATTCATTATTCTATCCTACAGCCTGGCCCCACACATCCATCTCACTATTCTCATCTCATTACGTTCCATTCTGTTGACATCCTCTACTTTAACAGCCCCTGTTTCTGAGGCATACGTCATTGCACTTCTAACACTCCCCCCTTCAGGGGGAGAGGCATTCTTTTCATGGTCAGAATTGGCAGCAGTTCTCTGAACTTCCCCCAGCCACATCTAATTCTAGCGACAGTGGCAGTCTCGGCCCCACCACCGGCAGAGATGGTATCTCCTAGGTAACAAAACTTGTCCACCAGCTCCAATGACTCATTTCCAAAATTCACAGCCATAGGATCATCACTTAACACAAGCTCGCCTTTGCACACTACGCACTTAAATTTCTCTATTTCTGACTTATCCTTCGGCAGGGGTCACTTTATTCTACTACAGCGCTTACTCCCATGATGCACCCAGCGTCGACAGATGCTACATTGAATCGCCTTTACACCCACACCCTTTCCACACACTGCACATGGGTATGCACCGCTCTTTTCCACATTGCCACATTACAGGAAATATGTAATAGGCATGTGACTGACCCATACCACAAAGGAAAATAATAAATGGAACATATAATAGGGAATTAATTAAAGAAAAATAATTCAAACAAAAATCTTACGAAAAGACACGTATCAAAATATTGTATGTGCAATCATAAAAGATAAAATATCGTACATTATAATACATAATATTTCACCCTGTAAAAGATCAAAGAGTAAAAATAATTATATTATTATGTTCCTTCCAACAACCAACTATACTCCTAAAATCGATTAATGAAATTTACCAGGATGCTCACACCGAAAATCAACACCTTATGCATCGCACCACGTAGGCAGTTAAAGAATTACAGAATTAAACCTTTGAAGGGTAAATGCAAGTTGAGGTTAATATTGATGAATAATTGCAAATAACAGCATCGGATGGATATACTGTGTATATATATATATATATATACTGTACTGTATGTACAGTATATAGATATACTATGTTTATAAATACAATAAGACAAATATTTTAAAGTTTGATGCTTGGAATGATTTTTTCTATATGAATTTTAGTATTTTACCGTTGCAAATATAAATAATTCCTTACTTTAATTTAGATATAATACTCCTAAATATTATTTACTGGTAATAATAGTGGTAAGTGTTATATTTCACACGCACACTAAACAAACTCATACAAATTTGCGGCCATATTCTTAAAGCTAAAGACAATGAAACCCCTCGCTCAATGAAATATGTGCACCCTTCAACATATAAAAATGTTACAGGACTCAACATATTCATACTATTATAGCTAATAACTAGTATATAATGACAAACAAATTATGGAGCCTTTAACTATACTTTTCATAGTTAAATCCTGCTTATGAGTTTTTTAATAACATGCAGATATATAGCTACAATAGCATAATTATAAGTAGCTATAGCAGTTATCTATGTTGGCAGCTGTACAAGTGAAATAATTATCGTTACGAAACAGACGGTTATCAAATGATCTCTCACAAATCAACACCCCCATTCTTAATGTATGTTCTATTGTATATGGAATTAGAACCATGCTTCCCACATGCTTAAAAATACGGCCGATTCATATAACCCAACCTCTCATCATCATCACACACAAAATACATCAAATAGCTTACATTCACACTATACAGTACACCACACACATACCATTACTTACAAAAGATGGACAAAATACAATAAAGTTCAATCACACAATAGAAACTAATATTTATTCACTATAAGTAGGCCAGAGTTCATACCTTTAACCTCTTAACCCCATTCAGCACGATGATGTCATTTTCATCATATTCTGGTTACCAGTAGACAATTTTTTATAGCTTACAATCTACCTTTAGCACTCAAAGGGGTAAATGCGATCTCAATAAACCCTCTGAGTAACATCGGTCCTTCTCAGACTACATAAACTCATCTAATTTTAGCCAGAATCCAAGGTAAAAAGGGGCATCGTGGTGAAGGGGTTAAACTCAAATAGGACTCAAACAATCGAACTGATATATGTACCATATAGGAAGAATCGACCAGGAAATAGGTATGGAACTTTACATCCTATTTTCTCTAGCCCTTTTGAGATACATGAGGTTTTAAGTCACATTTTTGGCCTACTTAATATGAATAGACTATTTATTCACCACGCACGTACCAGAACACCACTTTCATATAATTCACTCACTAAAGATAAAGATATGCAGCGGTGACTTACCATTATGTTGATAGTCTGCGAATCAAGGGTGCATTAGGCAAGCAAGTGTTCCATAGAAATCATAATAGCCTGGCCATTTGTGTATAGTTGGCAAAATAGTTCATGGCACAAATTTCATTATACAGTACTTTTATCATTGGGCTTTGTCCAGTCAGCCACTGCAATTTAGTTACTTAACCTTTAACTGTCTTGATGATGTAATGGTTAGAGTGTTTAAGATCTGAATGTGGTAACCCAGGTTCAAATCCCGGGAAGATTACATGCTTTCATTAATTTCATTGGGAGGTGTTTGGTGTTGGGAGTGAAATATATAAATTAGATTATTATTTTGTTACGGTTGTTTAGTAAAATAGGAACACTAAAGTTGTTCTGCATTGTAGTAATGTCTGCCAGATGTTGTTGAACATTGTGTGTGAGGATAAGAATGTTTTAGCATTTGACAGACTAGCAGCTAAGGGCCATATTATTATTTAACTACTCTCAACTCTGTGACATGGATTTATTTTGCCATATGTACATGACCGGTATTCTAGTCTTGTAAATACAGTGCTATATAGTACAGTACTGAGATCAAAGCATGGCTCAGCAAGATACAAGTCATAATATCAGCATGGACAATATTCAACCCCTAGCTACAGTAAATAAGTGTCTTGTACGGTTGGCCAAATACGTCGTGTCGCCGCTGTCATTACGTTTTGCTCTCTGTGTGCTGTATTAATGTCTGTCGGATGTTGACTAGGATGTGTATAGATAGGGACATGTTTGTATATCTCACTGGAAACGATAAATTAATGCTTAGATAGTGCTGATACCAATTATTGATCAAAATAAAGTATACTGTACTTGGTGCCGCAACATCACTTATTTGGCCGACCGTACACCTGACTAGGGTAGTGAGTGATTGGAAATATGTAACAAAATAATACAGTACACAGTGCTTGAAACATTATGAATGATAAAGTAATATATATACAGTACATTCTGTGCTAATTACATTATTGTACACCATTGTACAGCATATATCCAGTTTGTTTTCCTCTGTTCATAACAATGCTCAAATTGTAATACGATGTTCAGTTTATGTGCTTGAAAATAAGGATAAATATAGTATGTACAGTATTGTATCATATTATCACATGACACAGTAATGTACAGCCTTACTTTAAGACAATAAACAAAACTCTACAGTACGTTCAAAGTGATAAGTGATACAGTCAAAGTACAGAAATGCATAGTATATCACTTCCTGTTTAAAAACACACAGAGTTGTGTGGAAAACATAAAAATTATAGAATGGTCTTTTGTAATTACAGTACTGTACTGTACTCTTCAAACAAGTAAACCGTTCACTGTTACATCAAAATATTGAACCAAGTCATTAAAAACTCACTATCCAGTCCCAAACAGAATGTAAGTTTGGATCCTCTGTAAGAGGTGAGCAACATATATTTCACAAGGACAACATGTTGGTGTCTAAAGTGCAAAAATATGCTTCCAAATGATGGATAAAATGCATCGCATTTACTGCTTATTACGGACATAGACATACAACACTTGAGACACAACAGCATCATAATTATGAACATATTATTAAGAGGTACCCTTGTTGATAACTGACAATAAGAGAATGAGGTGAAACTGTCTGCAGAGGCAAGCTTGGTGTTGCTGAAAACTTGGAAGAAATCTGTTTGGAGAGAGAGAGAATAATTATGTGTGTGTGTGTGTGTGTGACATAAGTCGAGTGTGGCAGCAGAGAAAATAGTGTGTAGTATTGAAGCCGGATCTAGCAGAATTTGTGTTAAGGGGGCCCACCTCATTTTTTTTGTTCTCTCTCTCTCTGGGTTGTATTCATTCGGCCCCATTCAGCCTACTGTTTTAAGATGTTTATCCCCATCCAGGTGTCGATGGCCCATCCCTATGGCGTAGGGATGCGGCGACCCCAACGCCCGCCACTTTCTGGTGCAGGTAGCCTCCTCTGTGGTGGAGGGGTGAGAAATTTCCACCACCGCTTTTCTCCGGCGAGACGTAGAAGTCGGCTAAAGGGGATCGGGGGCGGGGGGCCTGGTATCCTTTTCCCCTTAAATAAATCTACCAAAAAAACGAGACAGAGATAGGGGCGAGGGAACGCGTTCGTGGTCCTGGACCCTAAGAATAGGAGCTTTGAATGTGCGTGGATGTAGTACGAATGAGAAGCGAGAGGATATTGGAAGGTTATTACACAATGTATTACATTACACAACAGGGTTGTGTAATGTCACCATGGCTGTTTAATATGTTTATGGATGGTGTGGTGAGGGAGGTGAAAAGGAGAACTATGGGAAGAGGATTGGGTTTAGTAGGAAAGAATGGTAGAGATTGGGAGTTGAATCAGTTGCTGTTCGCTGATGACACAGCATTGGTGGCGGATTCTGATGAGAAACTGCAGCGGGTAGTCAAAGAGTTTGGTGTGGTTTGTGGAAGGAGGAAACTGAAGGTGAACGTCAATAAAAGTAAAGTAATGGTGTGTAATAGGGGAGAGCATAGGGTGAATCTAGATGTGAGGCTGGATGGGGAAATATTGGAACAAGTAGAGTGTTTTAAATATCTAGGAGGAACGATAAGCAGGAGTGGAGGTATGGAAGTGGAGGTAAAACAGAGAGTGTGTGAAGGAAGGTAGGTTTTCGGAGCAATGGGAAATATGTGGAAGACGAGAAATCTCGGAGTGAAAGTAAAAAGTGCACTGTATCAAGGAATTGTTGTGCCAACAGTGATGTATGGGGCTGAGACATGGGCTCTGAAGATAAAGGAGAAAAGAGGGCTGGATGTGATGGAGATGAGCTGCTTGAGGAGTATGTGTGGAGTTACTCGTAGAGACAGATTGAGGAATGAAGAGATACGTAGGAGAGTGGGGCAGCAGGAACATTTGTCAGCCAGAGTGGACAGAAGGGTGCTGAGCTGGTATGGTCATGTTGAACGAATGGGAGATGAAAGGCTTACAAAGAGAATATGTGAGTCAGGTACAAGGGGAGATAGAAGGGCAGGAAGACCCCCATTGAGATGGAGAGACTGTGTAAGAAAGGCTTTGGATGATAGAGGAATGACTATAGATCAGGCAGGGGAAGTGGTGGTGGACAGGAGTGAATGGAGAATGCTTGTGAATAGTTGAGTGAACACGTGGTCATTTGGAGTAAGGGGTCGGGCGCAAGTTGGACTAGATAATAGTCCATCAGGCGCCTGGCCCGGGGAGACGATTAATATGAAGGGTGCGCCTGGAAGTGTGGTGGGAGGGCTTGTGGCTTTGGCTCCGCTGCATGTCTGCCTGCCGAGATCGGAACCTCTCCGGGTGGTCGGGGGCCGGGGGACTGCTGGAGCGACCTTGGTGACCCTGGTCTCTGGGTCTTCTCCTGGGTGACCTGGATGTGTGTGAGTTTGTGCTTTTTATCTGTGTTTATTTGTTGTTTTGTGTTGTTTTTGTGTTTTCCCTGTTCTTACTCTGTCTTGAGTCGGCTACCCCCAAAATGGGAATTGGGCCTGAGCATATAGATAGATAGATAGGTGTCGATTTTTTAAAAGCTAACCGATTAAAAAAAAAAAAAAAAAAAAATTGACAGCAGGCTAAATCTGTAAATTTTTTGATAAAAAAAAATCTCCGGCGAAGCCGGATTTCTCCATACAATGCATCGAAACCTGGATGGGGATAAACGTCTTAAAACAGTAGGCTGAATGGGGCCAAATGGATACAAGCCAGAGAAAGAGAAAAGGAGAGAAAACAAAAAAAGCAGGTGACCCCCCTTAAGTGTACATAGTGAGGTGTAAGTGACTGCCAAGTGAATACAGAGGTTGGTCCCTGGCAGCAGCAGCACTTCTGTAACGGGTGAGGTGCGGTGCGTAAAGTAAGCGTAGTAAATAAAGCGACCGTGGTGGGGTTAGTACTTTATTATTAGCGATAAGTGACAAAAACAAGTGGGCATTGGGCTCAAGCATCACACAGAAGACAGGAACTAGTCAAGCAACGGCAGTAACTCGCCCGGCTGACCAATTTTGCTTAGTCGCGAGCTCCAGACTAGTGTATGACTAATTTACATTGAGCTGGACTAATCTGTGGGTCTTGATTAAACTTAGTCAAGGTTTTTATAGTTAGTCAGTGGTTTAGTCAAGTTTTCCGTAGACAAGATAATTACACCTCTGACTAATCAGTAATCACAGTAAAGGTAGTATCACATGAGCATTTTTCTTCTGACAATTTTTGATGGGCAAGGTTTTTCTGGCAATATTTTGGGGCCCTTTTTGCCTCGGTATGGGAAACTAGACCAATGGTAGATGATGACAGTTGGTTGAATTCTGTTGCAACTTTTATTTTGAAGTTGCCAGACACAAAATTGCTAATAAATATTGGCAGAATAAGTGCTTGTGTGTCACCAGCTTTAGTCAGAGTAGCTGTGGATTAAATTTAAGAGACGCAGCTCGACTAATTCTCGTTTTCTGTGCACACAACACACAAAAATCCATGGTACACTTTTTTTTATCAATACTATTATTGTTTATTGAAGATTATTTTTGTTTATATTGTACACATGATAAATGGAGAACGGAAAGGAAGGTAGAGGCGTTATAAAAACATTTCCCTTTCCTGTATGTCCGTTAACCCCTTCTATACCGGCCACGTCTTTTATATTTTATTCTGGCTACTATTAGACGATGATAATAAGTTTAAGAAGGGCCTCCAGTAATCAACAGGCTTTGAACTATCTTAATAAATCCTTCTTAAGCTGCACAAAATCGTCTAACTATAGCTAGAATAAAATGATAAGACGTTGCTGGTACAGAAGGGGTTTACCCTTTCGGTACGGGTGACATGATTAATATTTCTATTCTAAAGCTAACATTAGACAACTTTATTAACCTTAGGAAGTACATCTAGGAATCAAAGGTACACAATAAATTCAGTGGGCCTTATAATTCTCACCGGTTACTCCTAAATTATATAAAATCATCTAACAGGAGCCGGAATGTAATCCAAAATATGTGAACCGTACAGAAGGGGCGTAACCACGACACACAAGGACCAAATGAGCAACCAACAAATAGGAAAAGCATAACCATTATTTTCGCTCAAGCTACAATACTCGACTGGATCCACAACACAGTACATAAAACAAAAGACAATCTACTGGTGAACTGCGTTTGCCAAAAAACACCAGAGGCTAGAATTATAAAAAACTTCCTACAAAGCGCGCACAATTTTGACTGCCAACGATATGTTCGAAAAAAGTTTTAAAAGACTACCGTACACCTCCCGGGGCGAGTAATGGTTGAAGCGTTTAGTAAACTATGTCTTCCTGGTGATTTTCGACCACTCGGTTCACTGCATTGGTAAATTTATGGTGTGATAGTTTGATTAGCTCTCACACACTCTCTCTCTCTCTCTCACTTGAGCTCTCTCTTGCCATAGATTCAAATGACTAAATACACGGAGATGCACACCGTGCAAAGCCTTTCTCTCTGTTGCCATAGATTCAAATGACTAAATACAGAGAGATGCACACCGTGCAAAGCCTTTCTCTCTCTATCTTTTCACATGTACCACAGGCTACAGGTCTCCCTCACTATCCCATGCCCCGATTTACGATATTTGTTTAGTTTTTTAGATGTTTGGGTTTGGGTTTTGGCTGGTCAGAGATTGCATCCCCATTTACCCCATTAATTTTAGGGTTCGCTATACGATTTTTCTATTTATGACCGGGTTTTCAGGAACGTAACCCAATCGTAAATCAAGGGAGACCTGTACTGTATTTGATTCATAATTCAGACGTGAAACATAAAAACTTCTCTTAGGGTGCAAAGTAATCTTGAGAATCTTGAGACGTTAAAAATCACTGCATTCTCCTTGCACGACTTGAAATGGAAATATCAACCAAACTACAAACAATCTCTTGCGGGATTTAGTACCAAAGGGTTGGTGATAATATGAATATACAGTACACAAAACTTTGATTTATTACAACTCAGTGCAAAAGGAAACCATTAAAGCTAAAACTGATTATGCAATCTATAATGGGAATTTGAGGAACAAAGCTAGAGAAAAGTATTGACAATCTTGAAACACATTGCAAAAATCTATATCTCCTATAGTTTCGTACATACTGTATATACTGTACAGTACAAACAACAACATAAATAACGTAACTGGTGTAGCTCATTGAGTACTGTACGAGTTATAGTCAAAGTGACCAGTACTTTTCCATCAATGATTTATCAGTAATTTTATTATTTTCCCAGGACTATTTTGCATTAGTGTTGACAACTAGAATTTAGGAAGATTATCTTGAATAGCTTACCCTATATATAACTGTAATTCAGAAGTTGTCAGGCAGATTGTTGTAAAAAGGGCTTGTGTGACTTCATCTTCACTCTTATTGCAAAGCACCCGGGTTTAAATCCCGGTGGCGTGTAAAATAATAAACGCAAAATAATTGTGCGATTGCGTGACAGCTTATCACAATAAAGTTCTTAATCAGTGTTGTGTTTTAGCAATAATAAGGAAAGGAAACTTTTTAATTTTTAATAAAGACAAAAAATGTGCTCCCAGGGTAGTTTTGCCTGGACAGGAAAATCATTCAGTACTGGCTTTCACTCTAGCGTCATTTTCCCTGTCTGTTTACTGTACTGTACATTCTAAAACTTAATTTCTGATTTCAAGTACAAGTCAACATACCTTAAATCACTCTTGATTTTGGTTCTTTATATATCGCTTTCAATTGAATTATAAATTTTACCTACTGTCTGTGCGAACAAGTATTTACCCTCAGAAGTAAATAAAAAAAATAAAAAATAAAATAAGATAACAATACTGTAATATGTTCTTGATCTTCATCTCCTGCATGAAATAATTTGTCTTAACATAAATAACATTAAAGTAGCCACTGTTGCGTATATTGTCAGATAAAGTTATTGCTGGGTTTAATGTTTTCAGCGTGGGGACACAGGTGCAGAAAACTATAAATGTTACACGGTCTAGAGCAGAGAGAGAGTACCGGTATTTGTGAAACTCTATGTCTGCTCATAGCAGATACACCGGAAAGCTATGCCATATGTCAATTTTTTTTCTATAATGTAAGTGTGCTTTTATTTTATTAGGATGAAATTTAAGTATTGGAAGAAATTTACTTCTCAAGACATTTTGCACCTATCAGTGTGCTTTACCATATGCAAAAAACCCACTGTGTGTGTGTGCTTGATTTCTTGTTACTGAATGAGGATACAGGTCTCCTCACTATCAGATGCCCCAATTTACGATATTATTATAGGTTTTTAGGTGTTTGGGTTTGGTTTTTGGCTGGTCCGAGAACGCATCCCCATTTACCCCATTAATTTTAGGGTTCGCTATACAATTTTTCTATTTAAGATCGTGTTTTCAGGAATGTAACCCAATCGTAAATCGAGGGAGACCTGTAATATAAGTACTGTAATGAAATTCCAAGTTCTTTCACAATGATTAACTGTGTGAGCCAAGGTGCTGTACAATGTGTGAATACTTGCTCTGTAAAAGAAAGTGTGTATATATATTTTTAATACTGCATGTACTGTAGTTAGGTTATGGGATGTGTCTAACTAATGTTTGGCTCTAAAAGTATCTGTAATATTCAATATGTTCAGTAAACTATAGACAGTTTTAATACTGCATGGAGTTAGGTAATGGGGTAAGGTAAATATAACTAACTACAGTAATGCAATTCCAAAATGATCAGTATTATTCAATATGTTCAGTAAACTATAAACAGTAATGTGCTGTAAGATATACAATTAGTATGTCTGGATTGTCTAATAAAAATATAATACTGCATAGACAATTCGCACCGATGTAGCTATTGCTTTGTTTGATATAGAAATCTCTATATATATTCTCTCCACCTTTGCCATCAATAAACTTAATAGAAAAACCTGGTACTGTATGTGTCATTGGCCCCGTGACTGAACATAACAAGCGATACGGTACAAACAAAATTCTGTACAAATTATTGAGAAAAAACAACTTGATCAGATACTTGGCAATCTCGACTATACTCGGTTTCATTTCATCTGACGCTAAATTATAATGTTCTTATATCAATTACTAAACTAATTATAATGTTCTTATATCAATTACTAAACTAATTATAATGTTCTTATATCAATTACTAAACTAATTACAAACATTTTAAAAAGTTTGGAGATAATTATGAAAACTTGGTATTTATAGGATGCACAAGTATAATAGTTGCATATGCATATACTGTACTGTAGTTCCAACATTAATAGAGAAAACAGTTGGTAAGAGATTCAATTTGGCGTCGGATGAAATGAAACCGACTATAGTTTCATGACCACCTACACCAACTAAACTGCTTCAATCTTGCATGGGTTATCAAGTCGATGAACTCTAGACATTTTACAAGTGCGACTCTGACTCTGACTCCAACCCACCCAAAAATCATTGACTCCCAAACCCAAGACTTTTGTGCCTGCTCTGAACAATATATTTACCAAATATCATAAAAAAAAACATAATATTTCTTTCTATCTATCTATTGCCGGACGCCGTGATCCCCGAAGAGGTGGCCACGAACAAAACGGCCCCATGCACCTCTGTCCCCAGTCAGACAATGCCCCTCCTCCCATCCAGCACCGCCTTCATCCATATACTTCTTAATGCCATCCTTCCACCTCTCATTCGATCTACCTCTCCCTCTCTGTCCTTCCACCTCACTCTCGTACACTCTCTTAGGTATTCTATCGCTTCCCATACGTTCCACATGGCCGAACTATCTCAAGGTGTTCCTTTTCACACTTTCCAGCATATCTACATCCACACCACACCTCTCTCGTACTTCCTCATTTGTCTGTCTATCCCTCCATGTGACTCCTCACGCACTTCTCAAGTAACTCATTTCCACCACTCTCACTCTTGGTTTGAGTCTCTTCACCAACGTCCATGCTTTGCTCCCGTAATTCAATGTTGGGATTACCACACCGTCATGCAAGGACTTCTTTACTTCCATGCTGACCACCCTATTTCTTGTTACTGTTTTCAGCGTTCTTACAACCCTCTTCCCCTGTTGCACCCTCTCCCGCACTTCTTCATCCATACTCCCATCTTTACTCAACACACTGCCCAAATACTTAAATGAGCTGACATTCTCCATAACCTGACCGTTCAACCTTATCTCACACTCTGTGGCTGCACCCCTCTAAGTCCATAAAGGCAGCAAACAACTTATGTCCCTTCTCCAGATATTTCTCCACAACACATTTCAGGGCAAAAATCTGATCTACACATCCTCTTCCCTTCCTAAACCCACCCTTCTCGTCACCTATCCATTTCTCCGTTCTTGCTCCGACTCTCTCAATCACTACCCTACTGTACACTTTCCCTACTACGGTTAGAAGGCATATTCCCTGGTGCTTACCACACACTCCTCTTTCCCCTTTACCTTTATACAGGGGGACTATTATGCCTGTCTTCCAGTCATCAGGTGCACTCCCCTTCTCCCATGCTAGTTTACCGATTTTCCATACCCATTCGATCACTACCTCACTCCATCTATTCCTGATGCTTTCCCTATCTTCACTCTTTTCATGGCTTCACATACTTCTGACCTCCTGATCCCCACCTCCTCCTCCACTACTTCTCTTCTTCTCCCTCCCAAACCCCATCCAACTATGTTTGCTGGTGCTTCATTCCTTACATGTTTTGTTATATAATATTTAAGGTAAATTATTGCAACTAGAACTCTGAAGTTATGAATGTCTTAAGCTCGAGAGAGATGATTGTAGAGCCTACCACAAAACAGTAACCTTACACCAAAATATACACAAACCTGGAATTTCTACCGAGTTACTAAGGGAAAACAAGGGATATAGGTAAGACAGTCGTAGGAAATGACGTACCAAATCCACAACACATGAAAAACCACAAAACATGAAGCAGTTAAAAATGTACATAAATGGCAGTGAGGCCTTGCTTGTGTTAGATATTTTGATGTCTCTATCTTACATAAAGGATATGCACACACAGTGGTTACAGTATACTGTTTCCCAAATTATCTTCGTTAATTCAAAGTACCAGTCAAAACCAGCACAATAACCAGAATAACCTTCATACAATAGATATACCTACTGTACGTACAAGCTAACTGAAATACGTATTCAAAGAGAGGAATTTACATCTCTACTAAAATTGGATTAAACAGACGTGGAATGCATCTCACAATACAAAAAAAAATCATAACAGAAATCCTAAAATAGCTTGAGATGGAAGAAGTAAACGATGAACAAGGGGACGAGAGTTGTCACCAAAACACCCAAGTGCTGTGACCATAACCCAAACCTCTTCAGCAAGAATCGCAAGGGCATAAACAATACCATCAAATATATTAAACAACTGTTGGTATGAAAATAAATGGGATTATCGTAAACTTTGATAGTTTATGGTGATTTGCAAGAATAGTTAACTGTCACAATTAAAAGGAACTATAAAAGTACAGTACTGTACACCCAAGTTACCAATACCGGTAAAGTAACTATCAGCTCAAACATAACGAAAGTGTAACGATAATTAGCTAATAAAACTATATATTCATCCATATTTATATAAAGGAACTATAGGAATAGTATGCAATATGTCAAATACCCATATCAAACAGAAACTATACTATAGTCCGTTCATTCTAGGTTGGGCAGAAATCGTAACCTCTAACCTCTGTAACTCAAAAAGGGCTAGAGCAAATGGTAGAAATATTATCTCAATTACTCTAGTCCTTTTTGAGTTATGAGAAGTTAGGGGTTACGATTTCAGCCCAACCTAGAATGAATGGACTATAACAAAACTGCAATCAGCCAATCAGAAACACAGGTCTCTGAAAGGAACTATGAGAACATACTGTACAAATAATGAACACAATTCTAACAAACATATCAAGTATTTAGCTAATGTATAGTTAAGCATTCAGATGAAAACAAATGTTATACCATGGTGAGAGACTTTTGATGTAACCGCTTACACATTACTTACACCTTCATAATTTGTATATATTCAGTTCTTAGACCTTCATAATTTGTTTATATTCATAACTTACACCTTCAGAACTTGCTTACCGGTATACAGTTCCTGTATTCAGAAACCTAGGCTGTCGTTAGTGACAGTATACAATTATAACTTATTTTAAGTTATTTTGAGTATTACCGGTGCTAAAATTAATGATATCGGCTTTTACGATACATCCGACGTAAGGAGAAGCAACGTTGTAATTTATTCAAGTGACTCCTGAACCCAATACTACCGCCCCATTGGACAGCCACTCAGGGTTACCAAATCAAGTCCGCTAGATAGTAAATAAATGCCAAAAATCGCTAGAATAATGCTACTATCTCTAGAATATCAATCTAAAATGGTTCAAATCTCCAGAATTTTGCTATAATTCATGCCGCTAGATGTAAAAGTTTGCCTGTAGATTGAAGTAAATATCTAGATCTAGCGTGAAAGTAGGTAAATTGGCAACACTGCAGCCACTCCCAATACATCCCAACCACCAATGCAGAGAACGGAAGATCAACTACATGTATCCCTAACTTCTTATCTCTGTCTAAAGTGGTTATGGCACTAGGCTTTATTTGCCACTCTTTGGATTCTTGAAACATGCTACAGTATACTATAAGAGATTCAAATAATGTTCACCTACTACAGGTGAAATGTGCTATGTATCCATAATGTAAATCATGTTACTGTACAGTATTGTTTATCATATTCGTAAACTGCAAAGTACTGTAATGATTTCAGGAACTATAATAGTACTCTACTGTACTGTAAAAATTATCTTGCACATGAAAAAAGGGGGGGGGGGGAATCAATGAAACATGGTATAATGGTTGATGGTGCATCAAACCTGATATCCTAATGTAGTGGTGGCTTCTCCCATGCATTACTGTATATTATTCCTATCATGTCACTCAACCAACATATTTCACTTATATGTTACAAGAGCCCAAAGTTGTGCTCAAGGCAGCCTAGTACAACAACCCCTTGACTCTCGCAGAATAATCTAATTCAAGACGTCAACGGCAAAAACAGTTTATATATTTATATATATATTTATATATTTATATTCTCTTTAAACAAGATGGTTAACTATTGCCGCATTTTGTACTCAACTGTTCCCACCAATTCCAGCAAGTCAATCAACTCAACACTTTCCAAACTATAAGATAGGCCGAGACCGAGATCGGAAAAAAAATATTTTGAAAAACAAACACCAAAATGTATTTGGCACTGAACTAAAGCATTATCTGAGATCAAACTTGGTGATAAGAAACTTGGAAGTGCAGATCCATAACGAAAAAGTCCAGTTATAAAAATATCAGTACAATACAGTACTATAAATAAATTGTGAATTTCTACCGAGAAGTATTAAGGTACAGTAATTAAGCGCAAATTCTCTCCTTCGAGATTCAATAGTGCTGTAACAGCCAACAGAGACCATTACTTCATTACCCATCCCCTTGTTTGAGGGAGACAGTGACCAACCAGGGTTAGTGGAAAAATCTTCACACCCAAGCGTGGTGCGAACTCCTGACTCCTCAATAGGAAGTCAAGACGCTATCCACTAGACCAGCCGGCTGGCTGGTAACCCTTCTCTACGTTAATAAAAAGAGGGTATGAGCAGTACTGTATATTATATTGCAATTTGTCTACCTCATAGCATAATTGAGTTAGTAAGTTTGGTCTGTATTTGAGCATAGACTATTTTAAGTTGGTGGAGTTGGTGTGAAGGTGTGGGTACAAAGTGCGGCAAGTGAGACTACCTGGCAGTATAGTAGATGGGCCACCGCTACCGGGACCACCAGTAATTGAGCCTTGGGAGGTTAGAATAGTAGCACATTTTGTAAACAAACACAAGGGTAAACACCATTTTTGTTCTTTACTTCATTTGTTATATTGTTTGCCTTCTCATGGCAATGTAATTTTTAACGCATTGCAATTCTGTTTAACTATATTTTGTGTTAAGGCAATAGTTAATATCTTGTTTGCCGTGTTTAACATGAATTTCAGTTAAGTTGTTGAATTTTATCAATTTATCCAGCAATCTGAAAGGAGCTGTTTGAATGAAGCTAGAAAAACAACGAAGAACAATATTTCCTCCTTCAATGTGTTTATAAAATGCACTATATGAAAGCTAGGTTTTCATATGCTTCGGAGAGCAAACTACCTTGGTGTTCATTTTGACAATACAAGTCTCCCTCACTATATGATGCTCCGATTTACGATATTATTATATTGTTTTAGGTGCTTGTGTTTTGTGTTTTGTAAATTGAGGGAGACCTGTACATGCCAATAGTGATGGAAATTGAGAAATGAGACCTTGAAGGATTTTTTTTGCATGATTATGATAAAAATGTACAGTTGGCCACATAAGTTCTAGTCTTCATCGTGATTGTATGTATGCAATTTAATAGTAAGAATGACTTACAAGTGTGCTTTCTTTTAAATATCAGTTAACTAATCAGATGAGTCAACCAATGCATAAGAAACTACAATTGTAATTCAATCATGCGCATTATATTTAATTGTGTAAGATTACGGAGGGGAACAGAACTTATGTGGCCAACTGTACATTGGTTTTCCTTACTAACTGTTTTGATAGTATGTTCCTAATCTCAAACTATGACAGAAAAGGAGATAAAAGCTTATTGAAGTACTAACAGTCATCATTAGGTAATTTAGTAGCGGTAGTTTGGTAAAATGGTTCTCAAGATATTATGACTCCAAAGCACACACAAACCACAGCTCGCTACAGTAAGCCCTCCATCATCAACAGGATTATTTTGAAGTTCTATAATTGCTTTGATTATACAGTCACACAAATAAGTTTAGTTCTACCTGCGATTATTTTTAACATATTGCGAATTCTTGTGTTTAGACAATAGATAATATTTTGCTTGCTGTGTTTAGCATGCATTTGTCCAGTTTCATAAATTTATTTCTGCGAGTAAATATAAATTATGACTGAAATACAAATTTGGTTTCTCCTGCAATACAGTAGTTAATTAATATGATTGATTACTAACAAACTATACTTGTAACCCAAGCTTAGTAAAGAGGTGTTTTATCTAGACCCCCTTCTCCCTTATGTTTAGCCCCATTAGGTTTGTCATATTACTTTGAAATTATAAGAACAACAGTATTGCCGTAGATTTTAGTTGAAGGTACAGTACTAAGGTAATGTAATTGTATTGACACTGGAATAGCATTGGATTCCTTATGTCATGTTGATTATAATAGAGTACCTGACTTTATATATTATTCCTGAAGTCTATGAACATTTGATAATAGGGTTGGATTCCCCCGTGCTGTGCTGATTAAAACGGGGTACAATCGCGTTTAAAAGTCGCAACCTATCTACATATTTTCAACTCTATTATCTTTCTTGTATAAAGAATAAAAATAGTTATAACATAACCTTTATATTTTAAGCTTGGTTCACACTACTGTATTGAGATACATGGCGTCTCACCGCGCGGTTTGGGGTGAACTGTCAAAGATACTGTATTGTCACCCACGCTATCAGGTAAAATTATCTAAATGCCTAGCTCTTTGATTTTCTCTGTAAATATCTGTGCTTACTGCCATCAGGTAATATCTTATAATAGTCAAGGTAATGGAAAAAGATGCCTAAATACTGTACAGCATGGTCAAATATCAGAGCAGATAGCCTCAGGTTGGTTCCAGCAAGGGTTTTTTCCACCTCCCCAAAGACAAACAGTGCGGTGCATTATGGGAGTGAACGCAGGGCTCTTACACTGTACAGAGTTCATACAGTACTTTGTGCACATTCTTCCACATTATTTTCTTTTCTTATACATAGAGAAAAATAAAGCTGAAGTTCGATAGGTGGGCCACGACTATTGCACACGACTGTACCTTGACAAAGTCTTCGATTTCACAAACACATTGACGTGAACGGGCGAGGAATCCCGGTGCCTCATAATGAAAACAGGGAAATGTATCGGTGCTACAGTGAATCCGTGAATATGGAAGGTTGACTGTTTATTAGTAATTAATTAGTACACAAAATGCTACGCTGCCTATGCCTCAAGTTTTAAAATCTCTAGCGGGGTGGGGGAGGGGTCGAGGGATCTATTTGGTTTCGTCACAAACGCGCACACAAATAACATACAAAAGTCTGACTCCCGCTTTGCACAATTTACAGCATAATTTCAGTGGTACCCCTGCGGACATGTGGAAAGGGTACATGCGCTGTGGATTTGCGACTGGATTTAATGCTCTCCTAGATTTGCTTATAGGCTGAAAGTGAATGAAGGAGTCCACCCATTAGAATTATTGTGCATTACATTACTGTATTTGGTGTATTTTTCCATAAACATAATCTCCAAATCAACCTGTGCTTTGTTGTTCCATCAGTAATTACCTCTATGCCTCATGTTTAAAGTTATATTTGAAGTTGAGTGTCTTTTAAGAAGAGATGTTCTGTATACAGTACTGGCAAATATGGTTGCTAAAAGTGGGCAACATTCAGCATATCACCAAAATCCTATAAAACAAATCCTTGTGGTAGCCAAATAGGACCAGCACTCTACAACAATTTTAGCTTGTATCAGCCACACATGTCCGCAACTGTACGTCATCATCCGCGCTACAAATATACAAGAGTTAACGACTACAGCAAGTATCCCGGTCTAGCTACCAACGATGCCACTACAGCTTAGTTATCCTTAATAGTGTGTTTGCTTACAAGAGAGGAGACCCAGAACCAAACTACAGTAGGATGAGTGCCAATGTAACCAAAAGGAAGATTGTAACCACACTCATTATTTTTCTGAACAGTATGAATCTAATAATCTATAAGTTCACTAGTCTTTACATTATGTGGGTTCTAGTTGAGGCTTGATTATTTTGCAAGTTTTACATTTTAATAAAATAAAAATAACTACACAATTACATAAGAGTAGCTTTATTAGTGTAAATTAAGAGACTTAATCTCTTTGTTGGACAAGGGGCATTAATAAAAATTAGCTTCTTTGGACTTCGCCCAGCTTTTGACTTGATAAAGCATGATGCATTTATTGTTCAAACTGTCTGCTGAGGTCAATAGTTCTGCTTATAAATTTCTCTCTGCATTTCTTAAAAATCAGACAACAGCATTTGGTCGTTGAAAGTTCTTTTAGTTTTATTAGCCTGTAGTTAATACTACTGTAACTCAATTTTTTAAGGAACCGAGAACAGCGTGTAGACGGTGATGATTGTTTCTAGTTCTTTTATCCTGGTTAAATCAACCTGGTGAAACCGACGCTCATCCTACTCTAGTTCCAGGCACCTCAAGTACGTAGAGGGCCACAGCCGTCAATGGGGAGAACCATGTTAACTTTAATTTACAGTACCTATGCTGTTCTTCAGAACATATATTTGGGTGACCCAAAATTCTTTGGCAGAGTGATAACTGATCCATGGGTGTTGTGGCAGAAGGATGCAAATAGAACTGGGAATCATTATGGCTGAAAATGTATTAAAATTTACAAAATAGTAAAAGATTTGTTTAGATAAATCTTGTGTGTACTGTATATGTATATCTGATCATGCAGCTAACCTGCCAGTTTTTTATTGGTATTCAACCTATGATAGTTTTATAAATCAGTAATTTTCTATGTTATGTTATGAAGAAAATGTCAGTAAGGCATGGAAGTCTTGTTGGCCTCTGAACACACAACCTTGGATGATAGGTGGCATAACAACAAAGTTAACATAACTCTCCCTGCACATGGAACAGGTGTGCATCAAATCCAAATAATTTTAGTTCGCTCTAGAGTTTAGGCCGACCCATAATGTAAGGTGCGTCAGGATGAGATTGTTATTGTTTCTAGCTCGAGGTCGACACGCAACGTAAGGTGCGTCAGGATGAGATTGTTATTGTTTCTAGCTCGAGGTCGACACGCAACGTAAGGTGCGTCAAGATCGGATTGTTATTGTTTCTAGCTCGGTAAGAAGGGTATGAAGTGAATGAAGGGTGGGTTGTTATTTTGTTTAGCCTCTGCAATGAAGATGTTAAGGGAGGGGGGAGGTTTTTGGGTATCTGGCCCCCCTTTTCAAATTTTTAGATGTTCGCCCCATTAGTTTTGTGATTTGAAGACCTTTCGACCTATTTCTTTACTAATATTAACACCTTTCATGACATTTAGGTGTGGATTTTTTCCTGGCGAGTGACAGCCATCGTGAATATTTTGGAGGAACCGGCCTTTGACCAGGACATCAAGCTTGATGGAGGTCTAGGGTGCAAACCAATAACCCCCCTTTAAGGTGCAAGATGGGGGGACTTAATGCTTGTCCTCTATGCACTATGTTAAGAAGTGTAAAGGGACAATTGCTGTTATTATGGCTTGTGTACGTGTGCACTAACGGGTAACAACAGTGCTCTCATGGGCCATACATCACATCATCTGCTAATACCACATTTTTCGAGCAATTAGAGACTCGTAACCCCTTAAAACATTATCAATTATACACCTTCTAGTATTACGGTACATCTCAGGTTATTTGAAGCATATAAACCCTTCAAAAATTATAAATTTTAGTATTTTACAAAAACGTTTCCAGCATTACCATATTTTTCGGGCTATTAGATGCATATATCCCCTTCAGATATTTCAATTTTGATGATGATGAGGTGGTGGTGGTTCGAACAAGGGACTCAGTATTGAGAGTTCACACCGCTCCAGTCAGGCTAAGAATCATCCTCCCCTTGTAAATTATCCTACTCAACGAGACTGAGAAAGGGGCGAGGGAACACGAAAGTGGTCCCGGACCTTAAGAATTGGAACTTCAAAGGGTTTCTGTTTGGGCTCTGTCTTGAGTAGGCCACCCCCAACAATGGGATATGCGCCTGAGTATATACAATACATACATACAGTATTATATTTAAATTTTACACAACCGATTCAAATATTATCATATTTTGCGGGCTATTAAATGCATATATCCCTGCCACATATTTTAATTTTACACAATCACCTTCATATTCTAGAGATCTTTTTTCGCATCAGGAGTGTAAGAATTCAATGAGTAATTTGATAATCTGGCGTATGGATGCATTTCAAGCCTTTCCTGTACACATTGCACTTTAAAAATAAGAAACGCTTCAAAATTTCCTACAGAACGCTGACACAGGAGAAAATATAAGCCTCCCCCAAAGCTTGACTGTTGCACATACTATTTATATTAAGGGGAGATGGCTCGTTTTTCTGGTCCACCTTCTCCCTTATGTTTAGCCCCGTTAGTTTTCAGATTATACAAAATTTGACACATTAGTTTGTCGATTTTATGAAGCTTTGCCCCATTTTGTTGTCAATATTAAGACCTTTCGTGCTATTTAGGTGTCAATTTTTTCATGGCAAACGATAGTGAGCCTCTAATTTTGGAAGAATGGCCGGGAAATTGTTCTACCGAAAAATGTACAAATTAATCTAGAAGGGATGTATTTTATGTTTGATGGAAGTCTAGGGAGGAAAGTAGAAAAATAATTAATAAATGAAAAATGGACCAAAAAGTGAACCATCCCCCCTTAAGAGTATTATTGTATTATGCCACACTTAAATTAATTTCACTTAGTTACGTCACCACAATCTACACCTCGTCATTCATACATTCATGCGTAAAAATGCTATAGAGAGAAAGTTTCTTATCATAAAATTTGGGTGTGAGCAAATTTGTTACCTTGACTTAAAGTACCATACCGTATATAAAGCCGGTATCACACGAGACTTTTTATAGTCAACATTTGATAATCAAAACATTTCTGGCATCTTTTCTGGAATATTATGCACTGGTATCGGAAACTAGACTGATGGTAGATTAACTTAGGTGACATAAATAATATTAATGTTTACCTCATAAGCTGCCAGATCAGTGTTGAGGATAAATGTTGAGGGAAAAAGCGCTTGTGTGATACCGGCTTTAGACTTCCAAAAACAGCTTCAGTATTTGTACAGCGCTTAAATCACTAATGTACTTTCAGCAAGTTACAAATGTACTGTATATCAAAGCTTATATAATCAAATAGTAAAGCCTATCTCAGTCTACCGATATACATCCCTAAAGACGCTCAATTATAAAGGGTAGCCACGAACCAAAATATTGGAAAAAAAAAAAAAAAAAAAAAATCAGTTTTAGGACAAGTTTAGACTAGACTCTCATTTGACATCCTGCCTTGCTATCCCTTATAAAATTTAATCGCCAAACCGTTGCAGTTAAACTTTCCACTTAATGAGGTTTGGATTCCTTTATACCTTTTATTCTGGATAAGATAAGATGATTTTATGCAGATTAAGAAGGACCTATGCTACTGAGAGGGTTTACTGAGATCATATTTACCCCAGTCCAAGAGGTACAGTATAAGCTAAAGAAAACTGTCTAATGGTAACCAGATTATGATGAAATTACATCATCATGCTGAAGGTTAATAATCAGCAACACGACGGATGTAACTATAAAAATGTTGATAAAAGAATACGAATCCATTAGAGTATATCCATATAGACTCTCATTTAGCAATAGTGAAGTCCCTGTTCATAACTTGTTTGGTTAAGAGAAATATTTCCCTTTCGACACTGACACACGCTACAGCCCTCACTTAGTCTGTCTATTCAACTCTCGCAAAAGCTGTTTCTATTATTATTGCCTCCAACAGAGGCACTTACTGTATTCAGCTTTAGACACACCTCATGGAGACTAGAAATGATTTTACATAGGTTTCTATTTTACATAGGTTTCTATTTTACATAGGTTTCTATTTTACTGAATTTTAGAGAAACTGTACTTCCTAAGCCAAACAAAATCACCTGACATTAGCCAGAACAAAATGCAAGATAATTATCTAATGGAAAGGAATAAAGACTTGAATATATCCCAAAATTAATAGTGTACAGTACAGTATTTACACAAAAAAAACGGTAACTAACTTAACTTGTTCACCTCGCTTCACACACTCATGGTACACTTGTAACTTTCTGCAGGACAGCTCTGACATGTAGAGAGCCAAGCTTACTGGTATGTACAGTTGGCCACATAAGTTCTGTTCCTCGTTGTGATCTTATAATTATGTGTAAGTAAAATTAGTATGAATGAATTGCGAATGTGGTTTCAATTAATTATCAGTGGACTAATCAGATGAGTTAACCACTGCATAAGAAACTACACTTGTAATTCAATCAGGTGCATTATATTTCAATGTATAAGATCATGGAGAGGAACAGAACTTATGGGGCCGTATGTATATTATGGGAATCCTGCGCCGTCCAGGTATCCACCACTCTCTCAGGGGGGTCCTGAGATCTCTGAGTGCGGTAATGTTGAAGTTGTGTCTGTGTGGTGGAAGTGTTGGGTAGTGAAATATTTAGTGTTCTGTGTTGTTGGTGGGATATTGACAGCAGGTACAAGAAGGGTCTTGAGTTGGATCTATTCTGTGTTTGCACAATTTTGCAATGAAGGGTGGTGGCCGGATCTGAGGTGTGCAAATGTTTCATGTGTTTAGGTAGTGAACCATGAATATATGAAGGGACCTGTACACTATATACGTCAGCAGTACTTTTTGTTATAAAGAAGAAGCGTTGAAGTACAGTAACTCAAAGAAGTGTCTTGCGCGAGTGTCTTATAAGTAACATGATAAATTATCTCAAGGGAATAACTTGATAGATAATCTTAAGAATAGTAGAGTACCTCCAAACAAATCTAACATGCTCTCACTTACACAATATTGCACACCACTTCTACCTTTAAACTTTACAGAAACACAAGGTAAACTAGCCAATTCATATGCGCTCCACCAATTATAATGTAAAATCGATATTAAAATATTTCCCACATATAAATAGTACTGTAGTTGAATTAAATAAATGAAGTAACAAAATGAACAGTAGTAAAGCTACATTCTGCCACTAAATTCATTAGTAAAACTACAGGAAGAACTTGCATCTCAAACGATTTCACCTCAAATTTTCGCATTTCGAAAACAAATTCAAGCTCTGCCTGATCTCGTATCTCGTAGGAAAATCACTCATCTTGATCATTCCAAATACCACACCTCCTGGTACACAGGAGACACACAGAGACATACGCATGCACGCACTGTAAATTATCAATCGCATGGTCGTATGATATTTAATATCGATGTACAGTACTGTATGTGAAACTATACTTGTCAGATTTTTGGGAGTCAAAAGTGGTCATTGTCAAAATTGGTGTGGGGTACTTGCCGATTCTCCAGTCCCTATTGTATTATCCCCTATAACAAATTAAATTTGAATCTTGAAAGTTTTTTTCTGTCCCTATTACTTTTGAGATGCGAGACCTTACTGTACAATAATCTTTTGTGGGTATGTTATCAATACCGAGTACTACAAAGTAATTGGACCACCGCGTACGAACAGGATAGTCTACCCCATCTTTAAACTTAACTTTGTATAAGATTCTCTTTATATCTTTTAAATAAACAAAGTTTTTATATGTTTGATAGTGATATAAATTATGTGTTGCATAATGGGTCTTCTTTAAACTACCAACAATGTAAAAACCTATCTGTATAACTGTCTCTTAGGTAGGTTATATTATTACTATTTAAGGGGGGTCACAGGCTTTTTTTTATCTTTCTCTCTTTTTCTCTTTCCCTGGCTTGTATCCATTCGGCCCCATTCAGCCAACTGTTTTAAGACGTTTATCCCCATCCAGGTGTCGATTTCTTCCTGGCGAGTGATACCGAGCCAGCATTGTATGGAGAAATCCGGCTTCGCCGAAGAAGTTTTTCTATTGAAAAATTTACAAATTTAGCTTGCTGTCGAAACAAAAATATATACATATATGCTGGTTTGCTACCGCTCCCCAGGAAAATATTGACACCTGGATGTAGGTGAACGTCTTAAAACAGCAGGCTAAATGGGGCCGAATGGATACAAGCCAAAGAGAGAGGGAGAGAAAGATAAAAAAAAGCGAGGTAGGCTCCCTTAATCTTAACCCTTTATTGACCAATTTACAATAGCGTATAATAACTCACAGTAATGGAGCATTTACAAACTACTTTAATTACTTTAATTTTGTGATTTGGTTAACTGATTTACTGATAATACGCAAATTTTAGCATTAATATAGATCAACAGCCCTTACTTCTATTTTTAACATAATTTGCCTAATTTTTTCATGATGTAGTTTACTCCAAAATAAAGAAAACTTTACTTAAATTACCAGTATCTTCAATGCTTTTTAAGGTGTATTTTGTGTATACTAGTTTTATTAGAATAATATCACTTACTTATGTATAATTTGTAACTTGTAAACTAACTATAGTCTATTCATTATGATAAGGCTAGAATCTATGACCCCTAGCCTCTTGTGACTCGAGGAAGGCTGGAGCAAACGGGCTGTCAATTTCCACAGCTCTCCACGGATCTTTGCGCTGTCATACGCGGCGTTTGTTCTCCAATATTCTCATCTGTTTTGTGTTACTGTACACGGATTGTACTTTTCAACGCATGGCGTATCTATTTGGCGATCTCTTGTTTAGCTAATGTTTACGTTGCGATTATTTGAATTGTTTTGTTTACTGTGTTTGGCATGCATTTCAGTTATGTTGTAGAGCTTCTTAAATTAATACAGGTCTCCCTCACTATCTGATACCCTAATTAATACAGGTCTCCCTCACTATCTGATACCCCAATTAATACAGGTCTCCCTCACTCAATAATACAGGTCTCCCTCACTGATACCCTATTAATACAGGTCTCCCTCACTATCTGATACCCCAATTAATACAGGTCTCCCTCACTATCTGATACCCTAATTAATACAGGTCTCCCTCACTATCTGATACCCCAATTAATACAGGTCTCCCTCACTATCTGATACCCCAATTAATACAGGTCTCCCTCACTATCTGATATCCCAATTAATACAGGTCTCCCTCACTATCTGATACCCCAATTAATACAGGTCTCCCTCACTATCTGATACCCAATTAATACAGGTCTCCCTCACTATCTGATACCCCAATTAATACAGGTCTCCCTCATATCTGACCCAATTAATACAGGTCTCCCTCACTATTGATACCCTAATTAATACAGGTCTCCTCACTATCTGATACCCTAATTAATACAGGTCTCCCTCACTATCTGATACCCTAATTAATACAGGTCTCCCTCACTATCTGATACCCTAATTAATACAGGTCTCCCTCACTATCTGATACCCCAATTAATACAGGTCTCCCTCACTATCTGATACCCCAATTAATACAGGTCTCCCTCACTATCTGATACCCCAATTAATACAGGTCTCCCTCACTATCTGATACCCCAATTAATACAGGTCTCCCTCACTATCTGATACCCCAATTAATACAGGTCTCCCTCACTATCTGATATCCCAATTAATACAGGTCTCCCTCACTATCTGATACCCCAATTAATACAGGTCTCCCTCACTATCTGATACCCCAATTAATACAGGTCTTCCTCACTATCTGATACCCCAATTAATACAGGTCTCCCTCACTATCTGATACCCCAATTAATACAGGTTTCCTCACTATCTGATATCCCAATTAATACAGGTCTCCCTCACTATCTGATACCCCAATTAATACAGGTCTCCCTCACTATCTGATACCCCAATTAATACAGGTCTCCCTCACTATCTGATACCCCAATTAATACAGGTCTCCCTCACTATCTGATACCCTAATTAATACAGGTCTCCCTCACTATCTGATACCCTAATTAATACAGGTCTCCCTCACTATCTGATACCCAAATTAATACAGGTCTCCCTCACTATCTGATACCCTAATTAATACAGGTCTCCCTCACTATCTGATACCCCAATTAATACAGGTCTCCCTCACTATCTGATACCCCAATTAATACAGGTCTCCCTCACTATCTGATACCCTAATTAATACAGGTCTCCCTCACTATCTGATACCCCAATTAATACAGGTCTCCCTCACTATCTGATACCCAATTAATACAGGTCTCCCTCACTATCTGATACCCCAATTAATACAGGTCTCCCTCACTATCTGATACCCCAATTAATACAGGTCTCCCTCACTATCTGATACCCCAATTAATACAGGTCTCCCTCACTATCTGATACCCCAATTAATACAGGTCTCCCTCACTATCTGATACCCAATTAATACAGGTCTCCCTCACTATCTGATACCCCAATTAATACAGGTCTCCCTCACTATCTGATACCCCAATTAATACAGGTCTCCCTCACTATCTGATACCCCAATTAATACAGGTCTCCCTCACTATCTGATACCCCAATTAATACAGGTCTCCCTCACTATCTGATACCCCAATTAATACAGGTCTCCCTCACTATCTGATACCCCAATTAATACAGGTCTCCCTCACTATCTGATACCCCAATTAATACAGGTCTCCCTCACTATCTGATACCCCAATTAATACAGGTCTCCCTCACTATCTGATACCCCAATTAATACAGGTCTCCCTCACTATCTGATACCCCAATTAATACAGGTCTCCCTCACTATCTGATACCCCAATTAATACAGGTCTCCCTCACTATCTGATACCCCAATTAATACAGGTCTCCCTCACTATCTGATACCCCAATTAATACAGGTCTCCCTCACTATCTGATACCCCAATTAATACAGGTCTCCCTCACTATCTGATACCCCAATTAATACAGGTCTCCCTCACTATCTGATACCCCAATTAATACAGGTCTCCCTCACTATCTGATACCCCAATTAATACAGGTCTCCCTCACTATCTGATACCCCAATTAATACAGGTCTCCCTCACTATCTGATACCCCAATTAATACAGGTCTCCCTCACTATCTGATACCCCAATTAATACAGGTCTCCCTCACTATCTGATACCCCAATTAATACAGGTCTCCCTCACTATCTGATACCCCAATTAATACAGGTCTCCCTCACTATCTGATACCCCAATTAATACAGGTCTCCCTCACTATCTGATACCCCAATTAATACAGGTCTCCCTCACTATCTGATACCCCAATTAATACAGGTCTCCCTCACTATCTGATACCCCAATTAATACAGGTCTCCCTCACTATCTGATACCCCAATTAATACAGGTCTCCCTCACTATCTGATACCCCAATTAATACAGGTCTCCCTCACTATCTGATACCCCAATTAATACAGGTCTCCCTCACTATCTGATACCCCAATTAATACAGGTCTCCCTCACTATCTGATACCCCAATTAATACAGGTCTCCCTCACTATCTGATACCCCAATTAATACAGGTCTCCCTCACTATCTGATACCCCAATTAATACAGGTCTCCCTCACTATCTGATACCCCAATTAATACAGGTCTCCCTCACTATCTGATACCCCAATTAATACAGGTCTCCCTCACTATCTGATACCCCAATTAATACAGGTCTCCCTCACTATCTGATACCCCAATTAATACAGGTCTCCCTCACTATCTGATACCCCAATTAATACAGGTCTCCCTCACTATCTGATACCCCAATTAATACAGGTCTCCCTCACTATCTGATACCCCAATTAATACAGGTCTCCCTCACTATCTGATACCCCAATTAATACAGGTCTCCCTCACTATCTGATACCCCAATTAATACAGGTCTCCCTCACTATCTGATACCCCAATTAATACAGGTCTCCCTCACTATCTGATACCCCAATTAATACAGGTCTCCCTCACTATCTGATACCCCAATTAATACAGGTCTCCCTCACTATCTGATACCCCAATTAATACAGGTCTCCCTCACTATCTGATACCCCAATTAATACAGGTCTCCCTCACTATCTGATACCCCAATTAATACAGGTCTCCCTCACTATCTGATACCCCAATTAATACAGGTCTCCCTCACTATCTGATACCCCAATTAATACAGGTCTCCCTCACTATCTGATACCCCAATTAATACAGGTCTCCCTCACTATCTGATACCCCAATTAATACAGGTCTCCCTCACTATCTGATACCCCAATTAATACAGGTCTCCCTCACTATCTGATACCCCAATTAATACAGGTCTCCCTCACTATCTGATACCCCAATTAATACAGGTCTCCCTCACTATCTGATACCCCAATTAATACAGGTCTCCCTCACTATCTGATACCCCAATTAATACAGGTCTCCCTCACTATCTGATACCCAATTAAAAACAGGCCTCCCTCACTATCTGATCCCCCAATAAAAACAGGTCTCCCTCACTATCTGATACCCAATTAATACAGGTCTCCCTCACTATCTGATACCCCAATTAATACAGGTCTCCCTCACTATCTGATACCCCAATTAATACAGGTCTCCCTCACTATCTGATACCCCAATTAATACAGGTCTCCCTCACTATCTGATACACCAATTAATACAGGTCTCCCTCACTATCTGATACCCCAATTAATACAGGTCTCCCTCACTATCTGATACCCCAATTAATACAGGTCTCCCTCACTATCT
The DNA here is from genome assembly GCA_032716605.1 of Paralithodes platypus. Lineage (NCBI taxonomy): Eukaryota > Metazoa > Arthropoda > Malacostraca > Decapoda > Lithodidae > Paralithodes > Paralithodes platypus. The sequence goes on along the minus strand of CM064570.1, from coordinate 15,605,407 downwards.
GATACCCCAATTAATACAGGTCTCCCTCACTATCTGATACACCAATTAATACAGGTCTCCCTCACTATCTGATACCCCAATTAATACAGGTCTCCCTCACTATCTGATACCACAATGAATACAGGTCTCCCTCACTATCTGATACCCCAATTAATACAGGTCTCCCTCACTATCTGATATCCCAATTAATACAGGTCTCCCTCACTATCTGATACCCCAATTAATACAGGTCTCCCTCACTATCTGATATCCCAATTAATACAGGTCTCCCTCACTATCTGATACCCCAATTAATACAGGTCTCCCTCACTATCTGATACCCTAATTAATACAGGTCTCCCTCACTATCTGATACCCTAATTAATACAGGTCTCCCTCACTATCTGATACCCCAATTAATACAGGTCTCCCTCACTATCTGATACCTCAATTAATACAGGTCTCCCTCACTATCTGATACCCCAATTAATACAGGTCTCCCTCACTATCTGATACCCCAATTAATACAGGTCTCCCTCACTATCTGATACCCCAATTAATACAGGTCTCCTCACTATCTGATACCCCAATTAATACAGGTCTCCCTCACTATCTGATACCCCAATTAATACAGGTCTCCCTCACTATCTGATACCCCAATTAATACAGGTCTCCCTCACTATCTGATACCCTAATTAATACAGGTCTCCCTCACTATCTGATACCCCAATTAATACAGGTCTCCCTCACTATCTGATACCACAATGAATACAGGTCTCCCTCACTATCTGATACCACAATGAATACAGGTCTCCCTCACTATCTGATACCCCAATTAATACAGGTCTCCCTCACTATCTGATACCCCAATTATACAGGTGTCCCTCACTATCTGATACCCCAATTATACAGGTGTCCCTCACTATCTGATACCCCAATTATACAGGTGTCCCTCACTATCTGATATCCCAATTAATACAGGTCTCCCTCACTATCTGATACCCCAATTAATACAGGTCTCCCTCACTATCTGATACCCTAATTAATACAGGTCTCCCTCACTATCTGATACCCTAATTAATACAGGTCTCCCTCACTATCTGATACCCCAATTAATACAGGTCTCCCTCACTATCTGATACCTCAATTAATACAGGTCTCCCTCACTATCTGATACCCTAATTAATACAAGTCTCCCTCACTATCTGATACCCCAATTAATACAGGTCTCCCTCACTATCTGATACCCCAATTAATACAGGTCTCCCTCACTATCTGATACCCCAATTAATACAGGTCTCCCTCACTATCTGATACCCCAATTAATACAGGTCTCCCTCACTATCTGATACCCCAATTAATACAGGTCTCCCTCACTATCTGATACCCCAATTAATACAGGTCTCCCTCACTATCTGATACCCTAATTAATACAGGTCTCCCTCACTATCTGATACCCCAATTAATACAGGTCTCCCTCACTATCTGATACACCAATTAATACAGGTCTCCCTCACTATCTGATACCCCAATTAATACAGGTCTCCCTCACTATCTGATACACCAATTAATACAGGTCTCCCTCACTATCTGATACCCCAATTAATACAGGTCTCCCTCACTATTTGATACCCCAATTAATACAGGTCTCCCTCACTATCTGATACCCTAATTAATATAGGTCTCCCTCACTATCTGATACCCCAATTAATACAGGTCTCCCTCACTATCTGATACACCAATTAATACAGGTCTCCCTCACTATCTGATACCCCAATTAATACAGGTCTCCCTCACTATCTGATACCCCAATTAATACAGGTCTCCCTCACTATCTGATACCCCAATTAATACAGGTCTCCCTCACTATCTGATACCCCAATTAATACAAGTCTCCCTCACTATCTGATACCCCAATTAATACAGGTCTCCCTCACTATCTGATACCCCAATTAATACAGGTCTCCCTCACTATCTGATACCCCAATTAATACAGGTCTCCCTCACTATCTGATACCCTAATTAATACAGGTCTCCCTCACTATCTGATACCCCAATTAATACAGGTCTCCCTCACTATCTGATACCCCAATTAACCCGTCCAGCCCCGGCTAGTTTTGTAATGTTTGTTCACCAGAACCCGGACGGTTTTCAAAAAATTGTTTTATTCCAGAAACAATAGCGAATGGGTTAGGAATGAAGGAAAAAACATGAAAAACCGCTCAAAAATCTTAAAGAATGGTCCTACAGAGCCCCCGAAAATGTATTTTACAAGAGTAAAAAATTGAAGGCAATTACCCCAAAAAACCAGGTTATTGCGCGCTCACGCGCACGCACGTGGACTTTGAGAGTTTTCAACCATCGGCACGGTTGCGTGGGATACGTACACAGTTCCCATACAAATCTGAGCCCTCTTGAGTGGCTACACCTGAGGTTACGGTCGGCGCAATTAGGGTGACGCGCCAGGCGCGTCTCTGGGGCTGTGCGTTACATACATCGCCGACGCGTCAGGCGCGTCGCTGGGGCTGTACGGGTTAATACAGGTCTCCCTCACTATCTGATACCCTAATTAATACAGGTCTCCCTCACTATCTGATACCCTAATTAATACAGGTCTCCCTCACTATCTGATACCCCAATTAATACAGGTCTCCCTCACTATCTGATACCCTAATTTACGTTATTATTACAGTATAGGTTTTTAGGTGTTTGTGTTTTGGCTGGTCCGAGAATGCATCTCATTTACCCAATTAATTTTTGGGTTCGCTATGCAATTATTCTATTTAATAAATTAAGATACAATTTTTCTATTTAAGATAGAGTTTATTTTCAGGTTCGCTATACAATTTTTCTATTTAAGATAGAGTTTATTTTCAGGTTCGCTATACAATTTTTCTATTTAAGATAGAGTTTATTTTCAGGTTCGCTATACAATTTTTCTATTTAAGATGGAGTTTATTTTCAGGTTCGCTATACAATTTTTCTATTTAAGATCGAGTTTTCAGGAATGTAACCCAATCGTAAATTGAGGGAAACCTGTACTCTCCAAAATATTGGAAATATCAGCTCGATTGTTCAAGTCCTCTCTAAGTCATGAGAGGTTGGGGGTTGAGATTGCTGAACTGGTCATATTTAATAGACTACAGTAGAATTAGATACCCAAATATATCATATTGCTTTAATACTTTGCTATATCATCACCTTTCATTCCCTATTCTCTTACTTCCTTTTCTTAACCACTTCTGTACCGGCAACGTCTTTTCAATTTAATTACAGCTACATTTAGACGATTTTATCAAGCTTAAGAAAGATATATGATCGCTAAAAGGATTGAGATGGTCTGTGGCCTTGTAATGGGTAGCCGTCTTTCCTAAGCTGAACAAAATTGTATAATAGTTGCCAGAATATAATGCAAAGTACATCACCGGTACAGATGGGGTTAACTCCTTATCGTCCACAGGTACAGTATTTTCCTCTCTTATCATATTAATTAGTCTTACATTCTATTCCAAACGTTGTCAATAAAGTGCTCCTCCTCGAATGGTGTTTCCACTCCTTTTCATGTTCTACATTTCGTCCCCTTTGTACAGTATTTCTATCTTCATACCCAACCTTTCCACCTTTCATCTACATTAAACTAATTACAGTACTTTCACTATCTGTAAGTTAACAACCAATAAAAACTTACAAAATATGCTAGCGTAACAGTCAGCACCCATACATTATCGCAACCTATAAATAATTACTAGCCTATTCTATATTGCAACTCGGATAAATTAGTCTACTTCCATGAAATAATTGTTAATCTTTTGTTATCGCGACTCGTATCAGACGATTTTATTTAGCTTTGCAAAGATCTGTGGGAGCAAAAAGGATAATTGAGATTGATTTTACTCCTTCCATTGCTAGTGGTATTAAGTTAAGAAAGGATCTGTGAGTCTAATGAATAAATTACTTAGTTCATTCCTTTAACTGGTTGTTGTTGTTGTTGTTGTTCCCCAAGCTGCCTGGCCGAACAGCCCCAAGGCCCCGTTGAAGGCCAAGGCCATAACTGGTAACTGGTAGTTTTATAAAGCTTAGAAAAGATCTGTGGGAGTCTAAACGATCCTTGACATAGACATTACCCCTTTGATTGTAAGCGATCCTTCCTAAAGCTTCATAAAATCCTCTAATGCTAGCCAGACCAAAAGTAAGAAGAGTCATGGTACCGAAAGGCTTAATCACAAATGAAAATAGTATCCACTTCTAGATAAAGTCGCCCTTACAAACGAACGAACACACTGCCACCTATTGTTCTAAAATGCATAGCTAGGTCTTCATATCTCCACTTAGAAAAACGTACACGCAAAACGGCTGACACTAACAAGCTATTGGTTGAGTATGGGTATCTTTGTCGCTCTGTGTATCAAAAACCTATTTGTATTACTTCAACTTGCAAAATACACTCAGAAATTGTAAACCTTTTTCACGCAAGAGTTCCTAAACACGATAAAAGCTAAACTAAAGCCGGGTCAACTCATTTACTTAGGACTTATCAAGCAATGCACGTCTATTGAATTCATGGGAAGATTATCAGGGAGAATACAGGTCTCCCTCACTATCCGATGCCCCGAATTACGATAATATTATAAGCTATTAAGTGTTTGTGTTTGGGTTTTGGCTGGTCCGAGAACGCATCCCCATATACCCCATTAATTTTAGGGTTCGCTATACAGTACAATTTTTCTATTTAAGATCGGGTTTTCAGGAGCGTAACCCAATCGTCAATAGAGGGAGACCTGTATTGTCTTTCTTTGGCAAACTATAGGGAAGCATAAAACAGCCTGGGGTGGAAGAGCAGGTATTGGATTAACCCTTTCTGTACCGGCGACGTCTCTTTAACTATATTCTGGCTACTATTAGACGAGTTTATTCAGTTTAAAACGGGCCTCCAGCAACTAACAGGCTTCGAACCATCAGACTCAACCATTTATACTGCCATAGATCCTTCTTAAGCGGCACAAAATTGTCTTAATATAGCTAGAATTAAATTATAAAGACGTCGCCGGTACAGAAGGGGTTAATAACAGGATATGAATGAATGCTACGGGTATGGATGTAAAATGGATGATTGAAAAGGTCTTTATAGCTTCTCAAACAGGGTGTTAAACCGGGACAGTTTGGTTTTAAAACTGGAATGAATAAACAAGGAATACAGGAAAATTCACGTGAAAGTACATTGTTTTGGCTATTTTTTCATTCACAGACTGAGCAACATAAATCTAACTTAGTAAATTTAATAACCGTGACTAAAAAGAAGGGAATTTGTTTAAGGGCTGGATTTGGATAGCCTCTCATTTGACACCCTGATCTCAAGGTTCGGGGACTGGACAGGGATGATGCAGGGGGGGGATCTCATGCAGTACAGAGACCAGCAACCATCAGCTGACCAAAACATACCCGTGCACAACCTAACATTTTCGCCATTAAAACAATGAACTGCTAGAATCTGTGCAAAATAAAAGGTCAAGTTGTGGGAGGGTGGGGGAGGGGGTGTATAAAGGAGGGGGGTGGAGGATGTGGTATGGAGAGATGCCACTACATTCTATGTGTCACCCAATTTTGAGATGTTTCCCAGCACTGGCACGGTATTTGAAGGGTTATTTTTACACGTTTAAATACCGTGCTGCCGGAAGGACCGTCGCAGTCCCTGGGTTAAAACAATAAACACAAACTTAATTGGCTGCAAAAATAGGGTGATGCATTTAACGTAAAATTCATACATATATGATTCTGTCATAGCCATCCCTTAGCAGGGCTTAAAATATATAATTAGATAATATACACAATCTACTACTCAGCTGTTGAATATAATCTACATACATGAGTACGGTACATAAAAAAATGACTCTCCAATCACCTATTCAATGTGATTATCTCCATACTGCTACAAGGTAATACTTATGTACAGTAGGCCACACAAGTTAACTTCCTCGTTTTTATCTTATGAATGGAAGTAAAATTAGTATGAGTGAATTGAGAGTGTGGTTTCTTTTAATTACTAGTTGACTAATCAGATGAGTTAACCACTGCATAAGAAACTACAGTACACTTGTAATTCAGTCATGCGCATTATTCTGTATTTCCATGTATATGATCACGGAAAGGAACAGAACTTACGTGGCCAACTGTACTCCAACTAATCAACAGAACAAATATACGAAAGACAATTTCCACTAAACCTATATGAAGCAAAGGAGCGTATATAAAAGTTTTATCCAACCTATACAAAGTAACGGAGTAAAGGAGCATATACAGTATAAACGTTCTATCCAACCTATACAAAGTAACGGAGTAAAGGAGCATATACAGTATAAACGTTCTATCCAACCTATACAAAGTAACGGAGTAAAGGAGCATATACAGTATAAACGTTCTATCCAACCTATACAAAGTAACGGAGTAAAGGAGCATATACAGTATAAACGTTCTATCCAACCTATACAAAGCAACGGAGTAAAGGAGCATATACAGTATAAACGTTCTATCCAACCTATACAAAGTAACGGAGTAAAGGAGCATATACAGTATAAACGTTCTATCCAACCTATACAAAGTAACGGAGTAAAGGAGCATATACAGTATAAACGTTCTATCCAACCTATACAAAGCAACGGAGTAAAGGAGCATATACAGTATAAACGTTCTATCCAACCTATACAAAGTAACGGAGTAAAGGAGCATATACAGTATAAACGTTCTATCCAACCTATACAAAGTAACGGAGTAAAGGAGCATATACAGTATAAACGTTCTATCCAACCTTTACAAAGTAACGGAGTAAAGGAGCATATACAGTATAAACGTTCTATCCAACCTATACAAAGTAACGGAGCACTAAGCATAATTTTGATTGCCGGAACACAGTTAAAGGGATCAACACAATAGACTATACGCAGCTACTCAACCCATAAAGTAACCTTGTACAATAGCTAAATAAAGTACATGTGACTTAAGAAAACTTTGAGTATGTAGAAGATTTAGTATTAATAAATTTATCTGTAATGAGCTAACTGTCCGGCTAGCTCAGTGGATAACGTCCCCGCCTGCTACCAAGCAGACTCGGGTTTGCCGCTCGCTCAATCTGACGAAACTTATTCCGAGACATAGCCGGCGGTTACCATCTCCCTTGACCAAGGAGATGGGGTAATAATCTCTGGTAGACTGACATTGTACAAGTGCTTGCGAATCCCTGAAGGAGGAGAATGGGCGCTATATAAGTAACCAGACAATCATAATTATTATTACTGTATGTTATTACCCGTACACAGAGATGTTTCCATACCGGTATAAACATTATTTTTATCATACAGCTGTATATGTTTTTTTTTTACAAAGCTGAATTCCAAACAAATAGAAAAAAAATTAAGGCTGAAACTGTGGAGACTCAAGCTAACATTAGACGGTGAGTGTAAAATAGGAAAATCTGCTCCTAAAGCCACATGTACCTATATTACTCAAAATGAAGCAGCTTCAGTACAGAACATTCTCCGAAACCTAAAACAGCAGCAGCCGTAGATCATCAATGGGGCTCGACTAACGAAGCTGATATGCAAAACTGTCTTGCCATTCCACCAACCAGCAAGGGAAGTTTCATAAACGATTACAGAAAAACTATTTAACGTCCTATATTTGATGTACAGTTGCCCACATAAGTTCTGTTCCTAGTCATGATCTTATGTATGAAAGTAAAATTAGTATGGATGAAGTGCGTGTGTGATTTCTGTTAATTATCAATTAACTAATCAGATGAGTTAACCACTGCATAAGAGACTACACTCGTAATTCAATCATGCGCAGTACTTACAGTACTTACATGTATAAGATCAGGGAGAGGAACACAACTTATGTGGACAACTGTACATAATTAAGATGTGTTTATAACACAAATGAGACTCCGTTGATTTCTGTACTTTCCATTGCTAATAACACAAAGGAAAATCTACTTACTGTACAATATAACTTTCTATTGTCAACTAATTAAGAAGTGTAAACTATTTTTTAATAATACCGGTAACATTAAATAATATCCTTCCCTACAAAAAACATATCTGGAGTAATACCTAACTTTTTAGTTTTTTACATTTTCTAGTAAGCATTTAAAAGATAACTATTAAATTTTGTTTTCCTTAATTAACCCCTTCAGCACAATGACGCCTTTATACTTTTGATTCTGGAAACATTAGACGATTTTATGCAGTTTAAGGACTTGTCTTATTCAGAGGGTTTATCAAGATCGTATTTACCTATTTCAGTCCTAGAGGTAGATCATAAACCAAAGAAAAGCATCTACTGGTAACCAGAATACGATGAAGAGTACGTCCTCATGCTGAAGGGGTTAATGTAAGAAATAATTCTCCTGACAAAGAATTAATTTACCCGTACATATAAACAGTTCCTATCTATCTATCTATTGCCTGACGCCGTGATCCCTGAAGGGGTGGCCACGAACGAACCGCCCCCATGCACCTCTGTCCCCAGTCAGTCGACGCCCCTCCCCCCAACCAGCACCGCCTTCGTTCATGTACTTCCTCACTCCATCCTTCCCACTCTCATTCGGTCTACCTCTCCCTCTCTGTCCCTCCACCTCGCTCTCGTACACCCTCTTAGTCATTCAGTTCCAATGTTCTTTGATTACCATTCATGTTCTCAACACAAACCAAATAAAACTCTACTTCGTATTTTCATATATGAGACAAATTGTCCCCAGATTTCATGTTACCTTATAATAAAATGTACAAACTCAAAACTTCTTCTTCTGTGGGATAACTTATGTAATTATCAAATATAGAAGCAAGCATGCAAGTGTCTAAATGAAGCATAAAGTAATACAAAAATAACAACAACAATAATAATAATAATAATATACTTACTTGTCAATAATTACTAATAACTAGTACAGGTATACAAGTAAAACATTCTTTTATATATAAAAAATCCATAAAATTTTCCAATTCAAATAATACAAGTGGTAAAATATTGCACATAATGAATATTGCAGCACTACTTACCATACAACATACACATACAGTACTTTCCCAAGTGCAAAATACAGAAGTATATATGTGAAAACAAAATGAGCGAAGTCACAAACATAATTCCCAGTAAACATGCAAGTGTACTTTATAAATACTATAACAGAATGCCAACCCAAGCATATCTCAACTTTCCAAACACACGTAATATCAACGCACATATAGGAGCTTGGTACTTCTAAATTATTCATGCATACTAATGATCATACCCCGCACACAGGAATACCAACCTAGGCATATCAAAATAATCCAAACACACTGATTATCACCACAAATACAACGAGCTTGGGACTCCTAAATTATTCAAGCATACTAATCACACACGGACCCAGATACCCAAAATAGTCGTAAATCTCTGCAGCTTATTAATGGCTTATTAATGCCCATACGGTACTCAGGATTTTCTTTTGTTTTTAAAGTTATTACTATCAATTATGAAGTTTTATAAATGGGCAAGATAAGATACAGAGAGCAGACTGAGACGTAGTGATTGTATTAAGTATGTGACCCCTGTTCTGCAATATACTGTACTGGATAAATACAAGAACCCCTCATTAAAGGAACAAACTAGTGAATATTTGTGATAATTTGGCCTTAGAATACTTATTATCTGTATTTACTTTAAAACAAGAAATTTGTCTATGAAACAAAAGTGTCAATTCATAACTATTACCTTAACAGAGTGCTAAGTAAACTGTTCTAAATGAGGCATACCTGTACTGTATCGGATTTTTGTAAATACATTCACAGCCAATGAAAAAAAAAAAAAAAGAAGATTTGTTCACTTTCAGAATATGTTCATCATTTTTTAATCCTGATACACAAAAAACTATCGCTAAGCGGTCTTCATTACCCTTAGGAACGAGTTGTAAACAAGTGACTTTGGCATAAAGCCGTTCGTACATCCTCTGACAAAGTAGTGTCCGCACGGCAGGTTTAATATTATAAAAAGCATTGATATATCAAAGTATGTGTGCCTCTCTTAGATAGTTGTACAGTATTATACATGCACAATACAAACACAAATTTAAAGACCGAGTGCTCCTCACAAAATGGGGGTATGGTCTCACATCCTAATGGATCCTAATGGCGGCGTTCCAGACAGACCTGTTAGGAGCTGCCTCACTTGTCAGGTTCTTTGATTTAAGATCAGACTGCAAAGTCAGATCCCACGTATTTTTTGGTCCGCCCCTTGGTGCAGCTTCCTCCACATTCATGGACCTGCATCTTTTCATCCAGCTTTGTTCATCCATCCTCTCCATATGTCCAAGCCTGCTAGTACACATATCATCACTGATACTCTTGATACCTAACCTCCTTAGCTCTACACTTGATATCCTATCTTGCAGTTTGGCACCACACATCCATCTCACCATCCTTATCTCCTTGTGTTCCAATCTGTTGGTATCATCTGCTTTGACAGGCAACGTTTCTGAAGCATATGTCATTGCGCTTCTAACGCATGAAGCGTACACCTTTCCCTTCAAGGGGAGAGGGAGTCATCTCATGGTGAGTAGTGGCAAAAGTTCTCTAAGCTTTCCCCAGCCGCATCTTATTCTGGCGATAGTGGCGGCCTCGGCTCCACTACCGGCAGAGATGGTATCTCCCAAGTAGAAAAAGTTGTCTACCATCTCCAGTGCCTCACTGCCAAATGCCAAAGCAGTTGGCCGTAATATATAAAAGTCATGTGCGTTCTCAGATGGATTACTGTTCACCTCTGTGGAGTGGAAGTGGAGTGGAAGTGGAGTGGTTGCATTGAGGCAGTTGGACAAAATTCAAAATAAAGCTATTAGATTAATCAATAACCCTTCAATCACACAGGACCTTCCTACATTATCCATACGAAGAAACGTTGCATCCCTTGCATTATTCTACAGATATTTTCACAGCAATTGTTCCGAGGAACTTGCTTCAATTGTGTCGCCTCTCCACATCTTTCCCCGTAGAACTAGGGCAGCTGAGAGCGCCCATGAATTTACACTTTCTCCTCCACAATGCAGAACTTCTGCTTATCAAAATTAATTTATCCCTAGAACTACTACTCTTTGGAATTCACTTCCCTCGAGTTGCTTTCCACAAACTTACAATCTACAAAAGTTTAAATCCAGTCATTACAAACATTTTATGAATGGAGGATGCCTTTAGGCACATGGACCTTTTTGTTTTATCTGTGTTTTTCCTTCCTCCGTTCATTGTCTCTCTAAAAAAAAAAAAAAAAAAAAAAAAAAAATTAACACTCTCAAGTCGGTCATTGAATACAAGCTCACCTTTGCATACTATGCATTAAAATTTCTCAATTTCGGACTTCTTCCTGGGTAGAGGTATTGTTATGTAATAAATCTGCACAGCTCAATGTTGTAAGTAAATAAATTATTTCTGAAACCTGGCATGCAGACACCACTTTTGTCGGGCAGTGTACATTCTCACATCCTATTGACAGCTACACATATACGGTGGACTTAACCAATCACCATAGGAACAAAGCTATCATGTATATTATCTTAATACGAAGGGTCATCGTTGAAGACAAACATAGAGCATCCAAAAGGTCCATCATAACTTCAGGCCTCAATGTTAAGAGAAAAATGAAATTGCCAAGAATGATAAAACACCACAAACTCTCATGAAAATATGAGAAATACGGTGCTGTATTTGTTCTCTAATCCTCAAGGTCTAGAGATGACCTGGACTTTTAGCATGCCCCACGTTTGTTAAGCCTATGGCCCTAACTCAGAAGTGGGGATAACCTAGGAGTTAATCTATTGCTGTCATATAGTCCCCCAAGCCTTTCTACTTCATAACCTAGGAGTTAATCTATTGCTGTCATATAGTCCCCCAAGCCTTTCTACTTCATAACCTAGGAGTTAATCTATTGCTGTCATATAGTCCCCCAAGCCTTTCTACTTCATAACCTAGGAGTTAATCTATTGCTGTCATATAGTCCCCCAAGCCTTTCTACTTCATAACCTAGGAGTTAATCTATTGCTGTCATATAGTCCCCCAAGCCTTTCTACTTCATAACCTAGGAGTTAATCTATTGATGTCATATAGTCCACCAAGCCTTTCTACTTCATAACCTAGGAGTTAATCTATTGCTGTCATATAGTCCCCCAAGCCTTTCTACTTCATAACCTAGGAGTTAATCTATTGCTGTCATATAGTCCCCCAAGCCTTTCTACTTCATAACCTAGGAGTTAATCTATTGGTCATATAGTCCCCCAAGCCTTTCTACTTCATAACCTAGGAGTTAATCTATTGCTGTCATATAGTCCCCCAAGCCTTTCTACTTCATAACCTAGGAGTTAATCTATTGCTGTCATATAGTCCCCCAAGCCTTTCTACTTCATAACCTAGGAGTTAATCTATTGCTGTCATATAGTCCCCCAAGCCTTTCTACTTCATTCACAAACTCCAAACTGGAATAAATAAAGTACTGTATAGTAACAGTTGATGCGAGGGATAAACAACCTAACATAATTGGAACTGGGTGTACGCGAAACTTTATCTGAAGCGCTAATACGGTCACTGCTAACTCTACAGGAAACAAATGTATTAACCTAAATAACACCATAACCTAAATACTGTACTGTACTGTACTGTACTGCATAATATTAAAGTAGAAAAGATCATTACCATATGGAAATTTGGTTATTGCGATGAAGTTGCGAGACAGCGAGGGAAGATACTGCATAATCTATTACAGTATAGAAGGGAAGGTATTGTATAATAACCTAGTGATTTATTATTAAATTAATTTCTCCTGCATGTATATTATTACTTGCTACAGCAGCACCTTACCGACCCAAATAATAACCATATTTAGATAACTATTCCTTCACTCTATCATAAGTATTCCTCATTGCAAATATTCTCTTTGGTAAAAAAAAAAAAAATTAAAAAAAATATTCCTTCACTCTATCATAAATATTCCTCATCATAAAGACAGTATTCTATTGTATTTTAAATCAATTACCATTCTTTCACTATCATAAATATTCCATTTCGATAACTATTTTTCACTCTATTATCATTATTCGTCATCCTAAACATTCTTTTTAGATAACTATTCTTTCATGCAATCATAAGTATTTCTCATTATATATAATCTATCAATTGCAGCACCTTCTCAACCCTATACTGTTAGTCTGTTATTCAACTTTCAATAATGTGTTCTTATAACGTGACAAACTACTCAATAATTTTTTTCATTCTCTCATACTAATGCATAGTGTTCAGAATTTCAGTGTGAGTATCCTAGGTTCCAGTCCTTAGAGTACCACATGTATTAATTACTTTCATTGATTTCATTAGTTAGGTTTATTTGTGGGTTGGTGAAAAACAAATATGAAAATACATATTCTCTTCCTTCTAAAGTTTGATTTCATAATTTGTGAACCTAATCTATTAAATACGATGATGTATTAGTTCCTTGTTTCTAAAGCCAGATATTTCTTTTCCTATACCTTAATTAATACTGTATACCTTACAAAAATCATACAAAACTGTTCCTTTCCAAATATTTGGATATAAAATCTTGCATCTATATTGCTTAAAATTTCCTTAATTCAATCTACCATAATTACTATATTTCACTTTTTTTTTTAGAAATATATTAGGTTATTAATAATTCTGACTAGCCTATGTTTATGTAAAAAGTTTTGCTAATATTTTCCAGGTTGATACAAACTTTTTTGGAGGGTACAAAGTTTATCTGTGAGCCTATAATCCTTCATATATATTTACCCATGTTTTCACAATGATATAAAAGTGCAAACCTAATTCACCACCCAAGCTAGTTGATATAGCATCCTCACTCTTCTCTAGGTCACCTAAATTTGGAAAACTTCTGATCAATAAAATATAATGTAGAGGAATTTTCAACCTATAGGAACTAAAATTATCACTGAAGTACATGTAGTCAAAATGTCAGGTAACAGGATTTTTAAAGTTTTGAAAATTAAATAACATTCACAAAGTTCTAAATTACAATACACAATTTAAATCTTAGATTTACAAAGTGCTACATGATTTAGACAAAGGGTTAAAGTTTAGATTTCTAATATACCGCACAAGATTTAGATGCAAGTTAAAAAGGAAATTAGACGTTTTGATTACAGCGTTAAGACTAAATCACATCAAACTTAAAAATACTTTGACTTACGTATATGAGGGTAAGAGTCGCAGGGAATATTACCTTACCAGACTAATATTAAACACCTTCAGTAAGATGGATGTCATTTTCAGTATATTCTGGCTAACCCTTGGCAATTTTAATTATCTAAGGAAATATCTCTAGGAATCTATCTACTGTATCTATCTATCTGTTATCAGACAAATTGATCCCCGAGGGTGTGGCCATGACTGAATTACCTCCATGCTCCTTTGTCATCTATCAGCTGAAACACCTCCTCCCACCCAACACCACTTCCACGTATATAACTCAACTCCATCCCTCCTTTTCACTCTTTGTCTGCTTCTCCTTCTCTGCCCTTCCAACTCACTCTCATAGAGTCTTTCTGTCATTCGCTCACTTTCTACTTACAGAAATCAAGTGGTAAAAATTATCTCAATTTATCATTTGACTCCTACAGAGTCAAATGGCGTAGGGAAATGGCTACCCCATCGCCCAACACTTCGGTGGTGTAGTCATCCTTCTGAAACATTTACAGTCATTTCTTGTTGCTGCCTAGTTGTAGCACAGTTAAGACTGGTATGGTGCAGATAGTGGGGGTGCAAGTGGTGCAGGGGGACTTAGTTAAGTCTTCCTGGGACACTGTTAGAGCTATACCAACATCAGCCACAGGGATGATATGATTGGCCAGTGTTGTGGTAACACTACTGTACTGCAGTAAAAGGATTAAAACCACACTCTGTGTGGATGAAACAGTCTTTAAACTTGTATGTGCACCCCTATAGATTCTTCCTAAATAACACAAAATTGCCGAATAATAGCCAGAATTATATTAAAAAGGAATTGTCGTACTGAAGGGGTTAACATTAAGAATTTGAAATGGAAGCTCAACCTACCAAATATAAACAATGTCGGACCAAGACGATCAAGGGAAAACCGTTAATTATATATCGCCAGTACTAACCTATTGAGAAAGGAATGGAAGACAAGCCACTAGACTAAAGGGGAACAATACTAGCACATTAAGAAGTGTTGTGAATTTTTTTTTAGCGTATCTAACACCAACTGAATCAATCAAACTCCACCAAGTCATTCAAAACTCAAATGAACTAATTACGATCCAACAGAAAACTACCAAAATTACAATGAAATATAACTTTACCAATAGCCAAGCAGAGGACAGTAAATTACAATGAAATATAACTTTACCAATAGCCAAGCAGAGGACAGTAAATTGAATCTGCCTTCTATTATAATATATATTTTTTTTTAGATAAATATGTTAACTTAATACACACAATTATCTCTGAGTGCATAGGAAACATATTTTATTATTTATAATACTGCATATTACTGTAGATTAACCAGACTACTGAGTTACAATACAAAAACTCTCACAGGGCATAGGAAACTAAATGAATAAATTAATGCCACTGGCTGTATACCTAAAACAGACTTAGTGGAGTTGATCACATTCAGCCGACTGGAAACAAGACTCATCGTAGCGTAAACTAAAGACGAGAAGACGTACCCTATCTCCACTCAGCCGACTGGAAACAAGACTCATCGTAGCGTAAACTAAAGACGAGAAGACGCACCCTATCTCCACTCAGCCGACTGGAAACAAGACTCATCGTAGCGTAAACTAAAGACGAGAAGACGTACCCTATCTCCACTCAGCCGACTGGAAACAAGACTCATCGTAGCGTAAACTAAAGACGAGAAGACGTACCCTATCTCCACTCAGCCGACTGGAAACAAGACTCATCGTAGCGTAAACTAAAGACGAGAAGACGTACCCTATCTCCACTCAGCCGACTGGAAACAAGACTCATCATAGCGTAAACTAAAGACGAGAAGACGCACCCTATCTCCACTCAGCCGACTGGAAACAAGATTCATCATAGCGTAAAGTAAAGACGAGAAGACGCACCCTATCTCCACTTATTGTAATAATTGGGACCCGGTAATTCTAGACACCATTCAATTCACTCTTAACTACGTAAACCTCTCTTAACTCTCGGGACCCGGGCTGCCTGTTAGAAGGACGGTCGCCCGTACCCGGGCGAAATGGCCGAAAAACGTCTAGGCCTAGGCTTACCGTATTTTTGTTTATTTTAACTGCTAGAAATTTCCCACGCATCCCTAAACGTAGTGCGGTTTCCAATCTGTAAACTGGCGTTGAGTAGAGCTCTCTAAGTCAACTGGTTCAGTTGTGATGACGATTTTAGTGGAGAGCATTTTCAGGCAATGTTAGCAATACGACGATCTTTTCACTAATGAAACTACGACATACAGACGTATAATAACAAACGAGTCTTCTCCTTCTTGTTTTCGGAGGTGCGGTGACGAAGCGACCGACTTTGTTTACATTCATCCGACGCACGGCGTTCGGATCAAGCTTGCAAGGCTTGCAAGCTTACTGTCTGTCAGAAGGACGCCCGGGTACCTGCCCTTCTGCAGCGGTGTCCTTCCACAAGGACGCCCGGGTAGGAAGGGTTAATGGAGCATACCTCGCTTTTTTTATCTTTCTCTCCCTCTCTCTTTGGCTTGTATCCATTCGGCCCCATTCAGCCTACTGTTTTAAGACGTTTACCCCCATCCAGGTGTCAATATTTCCCTGGCGAGCGGTAGCGAGCCAGAATATACCGGTACTGTATATATTTTTGTTTTGACAGCAAGCTAAATTTGTACATTTTTCGATAGAAAAATTTCTCCGGCAAAGCCGGATTTCTCCATACAATGCTGGAAGAAATCAACACTTGGATGGGGATAAACGTCTTAAAACAGTTGGCTGAATGGGGCCGAATGGATACAAGCCAGGGGAAAAGAGAAAGTATGTAGTCGATTCTGAATCAATAAGGGAGTTTGAAAGTAATCTTGATAAAGCATGGGGAAGACAAGATTTGAAGTTTGATTATAAAGCAAAAATACAGAATAGTAAAAATGTTGCGTCTGCTACCGCCGCCGCCAACACCGTGAACGACCGCAGCAGTGCAAGTACTGGTACTGAGCTGGATACACAGGCCTAGTTTGCCTTTTTCCAGAGGATCTACTGTAAGAAACTGTAAGAAACTGTAATAATAAAAAGCCGGTGACCCCCCTTAAAACCATTACTGTATCACGTAGGCCTATACTGTACCAGTGTCACATGAGCGTTTTATCCGGCAAATTTCTAAGAGCAAGATATTTCTCATATCTTGAAGCTCTTTAGCATTGCAATAAAAAACTAGACTGAATATAGATTTTGAGATTGCTGAATTTGTTGTTGCCAAACTTGAATTCTGAAACCGCCAACTACAATTGCCCATAAAGAATGACGTAAATCGCTCTCACATGACACCACCTTTACATAACTATCACACAAAAGAAAGATAACAAATGCAAATAGTAAAATACACTACACAATATCAAGTACCATTACAAATTATTACACTAAAGTAAGGAAACAAATGCATTAGTCCAGTAATGCACTATACAAACTGAACAAAAACGAAGACATCGACATAAGAATGAAAAAGAATGCAGCAGCAACGTACACTGACACAAACAACAATCATATACGAAAATGAATGCACTAGCAAGACCGCATACTGTACCATAACATCGTAAACTTGACCAATCACGAACCTGCCAAGTATTGTCAATTTAACGACTTAAGACAAACCTGCCCAATCTTGTCAATTTAACGACCTATGACAAACCTGTCAAATCTTTGTCAATTTAACGACCTTTGACAAACCTAAGCCTCATAAACTAAAATTCAATTGTCGAAGGAGCTTTATTTACCCTGCATCAAGTCCAATTCAACTTTAAGAAAATCTTCAATTATCTTAATTGTATTCTTTAAGATGGAAAAGTATAAAATATGAAATCTCAACCTTCGACCTATTTCTAAGATTGCTAGAATGGAAGAAATCAAGCTCTCACTATTTCTTTTAGCTTCAATTCAATTAAAGTACAGTACCCGTTTCATTTGTCTCAAATTACAGTAGAGGATTTTACTTAATTTTGGAAGAACCTCTAGATGTATAAGAGTTAAAAGAATATCTCAACTAACCCAATAACTCTGACATCAATGGGCATCATCTGATTACATTTTTTAAAATCACCTGACACTATTGTGGAAGACCTAAGGTTTTAACCCCTTTTCTACCGGCGACGTCTTTTAACTTTATTCTGGCTACTATTAGACGATTCTATTCAGTTTAAAAAGAGTATCCAGCAATAAACAGGTTTTGAACAATCTCACTTAACCCTTTTTACTCTTTTACTTTTCACTCTGGACATGAGAAGCACTCAATTCCTGGCAGCAGCCTCCACGAACCAAGACCACCCACTAAACTACATGGCAACACACCCACAGACACCAAGAAATATCAAAACAACACCCAGCACACGGTATCACACACAATTATTGTCCTCTCTCCCTCCCTGCCCACCCCGAACCAACTTCCAGAAGCACATCCATACTCATATCTCTCACCGATCCATCCACTCACTCACAGACAACACGCAGCTGCATGCACGACCTCCCGAAATCCATCCTTCCGAATCCTCCCTTCCTCGCGAGGACAGAGTCCACCTGGCCAGGCTGAGATGCGGACACCATCCAGCTCTCCTGAGCTATCAGAAGAGACTGGATGACTCCGTTGTCGACTCCTGCCCGGGATGTAACACAGCACCCCATACCATTAAACACATCATAGAAGACTGCATTTCACACAACCACTTATGCCAACAAGACAATCTACACTCAATGAGAGCTCTGTGGGAAAGCCCGATCGTGGCCATGGCCTTCCTCAGGGACTCGGGGCTGTTCGGCCAGGCAGCTTAGGGAACAACAACAACAACAACCCTTTTTACTAGCACAGATCCTTCTTAAACTGCACAAAATTGTCCTATTATAGCTAGAACGAAATTAATAAGACATTGCCGGTACAGAAGGGGTTAATAATACTGTATTACATCTGCCTCTATTATGGTTTGGCTCTCATTAATGCCTTTCAAGATACTGTATACCAAAGATCTATATGTCAGCCAAAGACAAAGTGTTTCTTATTACAATCATAATCATTGTTCTCATCATTGTCACACTAGTTAGCTATGCATACTTCCGTATCGAGCTCAGTGGTCTGGCTAATTTGCTCTACTTAACTAAGTACAGCCGGTGACACAAGCACATTTTCCGGCAATTTTCTAAGAGCAATTTTTTCTTGCAATATTTTGGGACATTTGTTGTCATTGGCATCGGGAACTAAACTGGATTGGAATATGTTTGGTAGCTTACTTACTTACTTAACCCGTACAATCCCAGCGATGGCTGCCAGCCGCCAGTAATATACGGTTCTTGTAACTGCCAGTATCAGGCAGTGGCTGGTACCATGACTTGTAAACACTGTTCTAAGGAATTGGCAACACTTCTTAGGCTGGCTGCAAGCTTCCACAGGCAGTCTGGGTCAGTGTTTCATCAACTTTTGAGGTGGGAGGTTGTTATATTTTGCCTCTAAAGCCATTTTGGCCATATTGCTTGGTACTGGGGGGTACATTTATGGTAGTACCCTATGGTACCGTAGGGGTTAACCAATAAACGGCGGAAAAGCTCACAAGAGGTTTTACTGGGCGACGGCGGCAAAGCTCTTAAGAGGGAGGCCTAAAAAAAAAATTTAAACGGCCCCAGTAGCACTAACAAAATTTGTTTTCCCCTATACCTCATATCACTCTTACACATCCCCTCCTTCCCCCTTCAATTATCACCTATTTTCCCTGTTATTCCCTAATTCGTTGGTATATTTTTGTGCTAACATTAGCAAAATGTGTGGAGGATGTGCTTACATGCCTAGCGAGTGTGTTATACAACCGAGTGTGTGAATGAGTAGGCTCAGTGTGGCTTGAGGCCTCGTGGAAGGAGGGGTTGCCTCAATTTTCTCCATAATTCATGAATGGGCTGGTCCATCTATATTCACAATTTTGACCAGAAAAATTATATTTTCACTTGTTGTATTGTTGTTACAGGTTACTATCTTCATAGTGAAGGTAAAATAGGTTCATATGAATAAGTAATAACGATATTTACCGTAAAATGATGATTATAGGCCTGAATGGAGCCGATATGCTCGCCCATGGGCAGCTAGTTCAATACCCCCCCCCCCCTTGCCGTTGCCGGGTTAAGACTAATAAAATTGTAATTCTGAAGTTACCAGGCGAGAATTGCTCCAAACTATTGCCGGATAAAGTGCTCATGTAAACCCACCTTTACCAAACTGAAGCTGATCAAACATCCTGGCATTATAGTCCTTGCATTATAGGTACACCACAAATCATCAACTCTAACCTCTGTAACTCAAAAAGGGCTAAAGTAAATGGGCTGTAAATTGCCACACTTAATCCCTGGCTGACTCTTCCCAAATGGTGGAAATATTAGGTCAATTACTCTAGTGGTTTACAAGTTATAGAGGTTAGTAGTAAAGAATTTTGGCCTAACTATAATGGATGGACTATAATTCAATATATCAACCAACTATTCCAAAACTTCAATCATTAATTCCTCACAAATCAACTTCAATCAGAACCATCAACTTCCAATCATCATAACATACTTCATCAGAGCTGTTCAATTTGCCACTAGCCTAGCAAAACTAAAGAAAATCATCCACTTATATTTCTAGCATAAGAATTTCAATACAAAATCATCAATTGGTCACTTGCGCGTTTCGTTCAGTAAGGAAGTTGGAGCCGTAGACATTGATATAATACAGAAAGGCCATAATAATGTAGGTTTCTGATGGACAAAAAGTATTTTGAATTGGGTTTTATGTATTCATAAATGTACTACGACCGTATTTTAGCAAGTAATTCTGCTAAATATAGATGTCTACAGCTCCAACTTCCTTATAGCCTGAAACTCGCAAGTGGTCAATGGGCTACAAGCACAAAACTCAACAATCAACAATCAATAAGCTGTAATTAGCATAAACAATTCCCAGCCATGAATCATAGCTCAGCCAACGGAACTAGAAGAGAAACTATGCTGTTCATCTAACTTCAAACCCTAACCTTTCACGAACATTGTATCTATATCAGCCAACTACTACTAGACAACTTTATTCAGCTTACAAGGGACCTGTTGAAGTCGAGGGATTCATAGTGCCCTCGATAATAAGCAGACGGTCTCGTTAATTCAAGGGCTTACCATATTCTACCTGGAACAAATATTATGAAGAAACCCAGCTAAATGGCATAATGGCATAACTAATTATTTAACTTAAGATGGACTTGGAATGGAGATGGACTATACCCTGTTTATTATAGGTAGCCCAAAAAATGTCACTCCTAACCACTGTAACTCAAAAAGAGCTTAAGCAAATGGGCTGTACATTTCAACATCCAGTCCCTGGTTGAATATTCCCAAATGGTAGAAATACTAGCTTGAATACTCCAGTCGTTTTTTAGTTATGGAGGTGAGTGGCTAACATTTCTGGCCGACCTATAATAAATGGAGTACAGTCCTATCAGAAAGGGGGTTAAACATTCCTCGTCTCCTACAGTTCCAACTCTCTCGCTCTCGCTATTCCGGACAGGTTAAGGTTGGAAAGGTCTGGCAGTGATTCAGTATTGTTAGGACAAGCAAGCCAGACTCACGTCTCGGTACTCTCTCTTAAGAACCAGTAAAAAATGACCAGAACTCCACAACAGAAAATGGGTACGGTAACAATACAAACATCAGAGCTCTCTTTTAACCCCTACTGGACCGGCACCGTCCTTTTACCTTTATGCTGGCTACTGTTACACTATTTTATTAACACTCTCTGACATTTAGGACTCAATCGCGTCATATGGTGCTAGGGCCAAAAGTGTGTTTATGACGCAATCACGTCATAAATCTAACTTTTGGAAATTCGGGAAAAATAAGTTTATGACTCGATTTGAGTCATATTTTGGCTGGTAAGTTAGGTAAGTTACATATCCATGTGGAGCTTTGAAGCAACCCTGTAGCATGATTTGACGATATTTTACCCCCATTGTGAGCCCAGCCGCCATAATGCATGCGGGCTGTCCATGCGTAACTTATGTAACTTAAGGTGACTGAGAGTGTTAAGTTTCCAAAGGGCCTCCAGCAATTAACAGGCTGCAAACTATCTCACTTAACCCTTTTACTACCACAGATCCTTCTTAAGCTACACAAAATTGTCTAAATATAGCTAGAATAAAACAAAAAAGACATCGCTGGTACAGAAGGGGCTATAAGTAAGTAAATCATGACCAGAAATCCACAATAGAAAACGGGTGACAATATAAACAGTCATGAAAACAGGGAAGACTTTAGAAATGTACAAGCCTCCACAATTAATGCACCAAGAGAGGCTATCACGTTTGAGGTTTGTTATTGTCAATTTTCGATGGCCGGCATTATAACTGGCCAAATTTTTTTGGATCTTTTGTGCTATTTTATTTTATTTAGCGTTATTTCCACATAGCAATTTTGTTAAGTTCTTTTGCCTTTATCTTGTGTCGTCCCAGTTTTGGTTTGTATACTGTACCGTATTTAGCAAATTTTACAATTTAAAATAAACAAACCAAAACAGGGACGCCAATATAAAGACAAAAGAACTTATCAAAATTATATTATATTATTACTGTATTTGTATTTATTATTGTAGGAAACTAAACTGAACAAAAAATTACGGTCACTCTGTCTTTTAACTGTGTATTCTGGCTATCACTAGATGATTTTATAAAGTTAATGACGGATCTATGGGAGTCAGAGGGTAAAGTGTAATAGTTCGCATCCCTTTGAATCCAAAGGGTCTCTCCCAAGCTGAATAAAATAATCTACAATAGTCAGAATACTGTATATTGAAAAATGTATCACCCGTACTAAAAGGGCTCATTTAGATGCTTGTTTAATGCCAATATAAGCTAAATGAAATTGCCTGGTAGTAAATAGAATAAAAAACAAACATTAAAAGGGATAAATAAATAAACATTTCTTAACCCATCACTTCCGAGGTCCTTCCTAAGCTGAATACAAGAGAGCGATAGCAGGTCGACAAGTAAAACACTGTCACCTGATTGTAAAGACCAACGTAATCATGCAAGTACAAAACCAGACGCTCAAACACAGGGAAATATGCCATACAAAACAAGCGGGAGAGGGGGGGGGGGGGGGGGGCGAGGGGACTACAAAGCGAGCGTAGGATCCACAATAAGCACACCTCTTTGGAAAATAGACGGTAACACTCAGGAAGACTTTCGCGGCATTTATTACTCATAATTCTCCGGCCTAACTCGCAGAATACAATATACTGATAAGACACAAAGAATTGGCCACTTGCGAGTTTCAGGCTATAAGGAAGTTGGAGCCGTGAACATCGATATTAAACAGAAATACAATAATTATGTACGTTTCTGATGGATAAATTATTTGTTGAATTGGGTTTTATGTATTTATAAATGTACTATGACCGTATTATAGCTGTAAATTGTGTTAAATATGGATGTCTACAGCTCCAACTTCCTTATAGAACGAAACTCGCAAGTCGGCAATTATATGGGAGAGGACTATTATATTGTATATTATATGGGAGAGGACTATTATATTGTATATTTCCTTTATTTTGTATATTCTTAGCTAAACTAATACCAGCACCTAACTTAACCTTTTGTAAATGTACTAGGAGATTAGGAGAATGTCTAGGAAAGGTTAGATTACAATATTGGTAAGTAAGTAATTACTTACCAATATTGCTATCTCAAGCTAGAACAAAACAAAAATAAAGTAAAATCTATAAGATAATTATAACATTTTCTCACAATATTTGTGGATGTTTGATCAATATATAAGCGTATTCTGAAAGGTTGGGCTGAAAATACGGAGTAATAATGCCGTAAAACCCCAATTGAACATTACCAAATAGCCGATCCTTCACCTAAAGCCGAGAAAACTACCGAATAAACCGACACAACTAGAAAAATTATTATTAGTATTGTCTCATGTTCCGGCTGCCTAAGCCCCGGAAAGTATGTCGCGTTGTCCCTATCTTTATATTATACTGTAGTCTACTTTTGTTAAGGGACCCCACCTCGCTTTTTTTATCTTTCTCTCCCTCTCTCTTTGGCTTGTATCCATTCGGCCCTATTCAGGCTACTGTTTTAAGACGTTTACCCCCATCCAGGTGTCAATATTTTCCTGGCGAGCGGTAGCGAGCCAGCATATATATATATTTTTGTTTTGAGAGCAAGCTAAATTTGTACACTTTTTGATAGAAAAATTTCTCCGGCAAAGCCGGGTTTCTCCATACAATGCTGGCTCGCTATTGCTCACCAGGAAGAAATCGACACCTGGATGGGGATAAACGTCTTAAAACAGTTGGCTGAATGGGGCCGAATGGATACAAGCTAGGGAAAGAGAGAAAAGGAGAGAAAGATAAAAAAAAAAAACGGTGACCCCCCAAGCTGGCGAGAAATTGACTTGTCGCCATCTTTATTACTCAGCCATTATAACGTCTTTAAAGCCAAATATGACTTTAATTGTGAAAAGTGGGCACAAATATGATACACGGATATAGCTGTTATTTGCTTCTCCAATAAATTCTGCTGAGTAAACTTTTCACCAGGTTAAGAAAAATGGAGTATATTTTCATACACAAGATGTCTCGGACAAAACGGATATTCAACGATGCAGCGAGTATAAAAACCTGAATTCCTTCACATGTAGGTAAACAATGATGCACACGCACGCATACACACACTCACACACGCAACACTAAACAAAGATGCATTCAAACCTATTAAAGAAAATGTACATGAGAATCTAGTAGATGCCTTGATAGACCAGCAACCTTAAGTAGCCGTGGGCAGGGAATTTCTTTTAAAACAGTAGAGAGTTTGGGCAACGAATATAATTTTTTTTTTTCGTGGTTATTTTAGTGTTTTTTGTTGTTGTTTAAGTTTAGACGTGGACAACCGTTTCGACCGAGGTGACCAAACGGTTGACCCAGAAGTAATATCCTAAACCGTAGAGGGAGATAACTAATAGACAAGCTAAAATAACAAAACATGTAAGTCAAAATTTCATCTCGTATTGTTTCTCAGGCATCAGGAGGCCGTCGGTATCGGGCATCTCCGGGGGGGTGAAACTCTCGGGGGACTTCATCTTGGTGAGATACTTTGGATCCCCGGAAATAATTAGATTGATCTCTTCCTCATGGGTTAACGTGCGGCGGAGTTTACCCAGCTCGATATCCTTTATATCACAGGTGTTGTCTCGAGCAAACTGGGCGTATTGCCGTTCTAATCTCCAGTGGTTCTGGGTTCGCACGGGACTCGGGGATCTGTCTCGGGACTGTTGAAGGGGCAGGGAGGAGTGCTTGTGAATGGACGACAGGTGCTTGTTGATCTTTGGGGTGGAAGGGCGTTCCAGGGATCGTGAGGCATATAATTGGTCCCCGTGACGGTGACCCCCCGATTGCTCCCAGGAAGACGGTAATTCAACCTTCTTAGTAGTAGGCATGTATGACAGGCACATCTCTGTGTGACTGGGCGAGATGTGTGTCTTTTTAGACAAAAGATCGTAGATGTTAGAACTGCCTAAGGACATGAGGTTGGTGTCTCGCTGTATCAAAGAAATATCATCCCGAGCGGACTTTGGAGTCAAATCAAAGGTTTTCTCTGGTTTGAGTGCTCCACTGGATTTGGATCGATTATGAGAAGTGAACACTTTACGGGGTATTGGTATTGGGTCACTCTTGACCGGAACTTCTCTCTTAGAAGCCGAAAGTGATTTGACTAAGGTAGGTTTACTGGCACAGGGTGAGGCACCCCTCGACTGAGGAGCTGATGCAACCTGTATTTTTTCCTGCAAATAGTCCACCGTGAGGCCAGAGGATAATTCTAGTTCATCTAGACTATGAGAGGAGTTCATCTGTCCATCACTGGATTTGCATTTCTCTTTAGTTGGATAAGTTTCGCTAAAATATTTAATGGAAGTGAGTCTGGGCTTCTCGTACTCGTCGGATATGCGCTTAGCGTCGAGGAGCTCCACCCTCTTGGTGAGGGTGCGCTCAATATGGTCAGAACCTACCTCCAGGTGCGATCTTTGGACCACCGGTATGGCCACCCCGGGATAACTCTTAACAGCTGAGTGTGTGTGGACCAGTGGGACGTCATCTACTGAGTCCCCGGGAGATGTGTCGTCCATGTCGCTGAAAATACTGCTCTTACGGATGGGGTGGTGTCGTGTGGCCAGCAGGGTGCCGCGCGGGCGGACGTGGTGCCCCGCCTGATGTAGGGTGAAGCTGGGGGGCGGCAGTAGGACGTCTGTGTCCAGGTTGGGGGAGGGGGTTAACATGAACGGGGAGTAGAAATACTTACTGCTGGAGAGGCCCAGAAGATAGCGTGCGCAAAGAGAGAACATCGGTGAGTACAGCACAATAATTACACACGTACAACACTAAATTATATAGTACTGTACTGTACATGATATACGTACAGCATTAAATTATATAGTATATCATAATAGATACGTACAGCAATAAATTATATAGTACTGTACATCATAATAAATACATATCAGAATAGATACGTACAGCAATAAATTATATAGTACTGTACATCATAATAAATACATATCAGAATAGATACGTGCAGCACTAAATTATATAGTACTGTACATCATAATAAATACATATCAGAATAGATACGTGCAGCAATAAATTATATAGTACAGTACTGTACATCATAATAGATACATACAACATTTAATAATATAGTACAGTACATAATAATAAATAATATAATAATATAGTATAATCATAATACTATGGTAAACATTACTTCATAATATATACCGGTACATATAGCACACATAATACTGTATAAGCATCACCTATAGTGCTAAATTGTGCTACATATCGATCACTATAACTCACACTAAACTTCCTTGTCAAGAACCTATTAATAATCTGGTTACCGGTAGATATTTTACTCAGCCTATAAATATTTGAAATTAATAGTTAGTATTTTATTAAGGCATATTTTATTGGCCTGGTGGCAGCCTGTGTTCTTTAAGCTCCATTTTATATTTTGTGATGAGACAATAGTTTATGCTCTATTTGCTGTGTTTAGCATGCATTGGAGTTAAAAGTTGTCAAGTTATAATGTAAAACTTGCAAAGTAAACAAACCAAAACAGGGACGACACAATATAGAGACAAAACTACAGTACAGTAATAGGTAATAGTTTCATATATTTATCACTAATAACAGTAGACTAGACAAAAACATCTTTCCTTTAAGTACACCTCAATATCTTTCTCTTAAATAGCTGTATTGTTCAGTGCATAGAATTGGTATACTGTAATTCAATTCTGTAAACACTCTGTTCACAAGTCTTGCAATTTACTCAAGTTTTCGGTCCAAACAAACAAAAACAAATACATAAACATAAGGATAAGGAATATATAAGTGCAGTGCAGTATACAATAACATGCATACATTAAGCAAAGACAGAATAACAGTGATAATATGTAATATGCACAGTTAAAAGACAAAGTTGCTTTAACCCGGGAACTGCGGGGAGACTCTTAAGAGTTCCCCCGGCGGACTGCGGGGAGACTCTTAAGAGTGAGTGAAAAAAAAAATCAACTTTTGACATCGAAAAAAAAATGTTTTTTTATTTTTATTTTTTTTTGGCCCCTGGGCCATGCAAAATCTCAGTCCTCTACCTCCCCTCCTTCCCCACTTTCCTCCTATCCTTCAGTTATCATCTATTTTCCCTGTTATTCCCTTATTCTGAGGTATATTTTCGTGCTAACATTAGCGAGTTGCAAGCAGGGTGTTGTCATCACTGATGGCAAGCCAGTGCAAGAGAGAGTATCGATCGACTGTGTCTCAGTGGCCTTGGGGGAAATTGGCGGGAAAGCAGCTTGCCTCACCCATACATTATACAACTCGCGGGATATATCTCCGATTTTGACCATCCAAACGCTGTTTTCACTCGTTTTATTGTTGTTTCAGGTTAATACCTTTATAATCAACCCATAATAGGTGCATATGGATAAGTATTAATGCTATTAATGGCACAATGAATATTTTAGTGACGGAAACACCTCAAATACGTCAGCACAGGGGGACGTTTCCAATTACCCCCATGCGCACTTGTTAGGTTAAGGAGAGGTTTTTAGTTTGCTCTATAGCCCTCCATCAAGCTTGAAAAAACACCCCCAAGATCCCCCTTCGAGATAAATTTGTAAATTTTTCGGCAAAAAAACCCTCCTAAATTACAGGCTTGCTAACGCTTGCCAGGAAAATGACACCTAAATGGCACGAAAGGTATCAAACTTGACAGAAATGGGGCAAAGGGTCTTAAAATCGCCAATCTAATCGGACGAACGTCTAAAATTCTCAAAACTAATGGTCCTACACATGTGGGAGAAGGGGCCCCAGAAAAAAAAAATCTTAGGTAAAAATCTCCCTTTAACCCGTACAGCCCCAGCGACGCGCCTGACGCGTCGGCGATGTATGTAACGCACAGCCCCAGAGACGCGCCTGGCGCGTCACCCTGATTGCGCCGACCGTGACCTCAGGTGTAGCCACTCAAGAGGGCTCAGATTTGTATGGGAACTGTGTACGTATCCCACGCAACCGTGCCGATGGTTGAAAACTCTCAAAGTCCACGTGCGTGCGCGCGAGCGCGCAATAACCTGTTTTTTTGGGATAATTGCCTTCAATTTTTTACTCTTGTAAAATCCATTTTCGGGGGCTCTGTAGGACCATTTTTTAAGCTTTTTGAGCGGTTTTTCGTGGTTTTTCCTTCATTCCTAACCCATTCGCTATTGTTTCTGGAATAAAACCATTTTTTGAAAACCGGCCGGGTTCTGGTGCGCAAACATTACAAAACTAGCCGGGGCTCCACGGGTTAAGTGAAGTAGAATCTGTGGCTACTGAAACCTTGAATGCCTGAAAGACTTTTGCCCTCCTTCCTGCCTCCGCTATTTTCATACAGTTATTGTTGGGAAAGGCAGAGCTATTATATTTCTTGATAGCGTAATGCTTAGCGTGAGGAATTTCACTGTGAGTATCCTACGTTCGAGTCCTTGGAGTACCACATGTATTCATTACTTTCATTTATTTCATTAGTTAGGTTTATTTGTAAATTAATTGGTGGGTTGGTGAAAACAAATATGAATTTGCTAACAGTCTTTAAACTAGTACTGTATATACAGTATATATATGTATGTATGTATGTATGTATGTATGTATGTAAAAGTCTTGCCTGCTTATATTTCACCATCATAAAGTAACAGACCGTTTCCCCGTATTGCAGGCCAAGGGACCGCTCGTTGTGGATACAGTTAATGCTAAAACTTCTCAAATTCCCTCACTCATTTTCAACCCTATTCATTATAGCTAAGACAAAAATGCAGACCTCGGCTTCTCATGATTCATATAGGACTTCAGTAATTGGGCTGTTATTTTTACCATTTGGGTTCAGTCAGGGAATAGGTGTGGAAACTTACAGCTCATTTGCTCTAGCCCTTTTCTAGGTACAGAGGTTATGGTTGAGGATATGTGGCCTACCTATAATGAAGAGGGTATAGACTCTGCACCACCTTTAACCCACTGAGCCCCAGCTAGTTATAAATAAATGTACCACCAGGGACCAGCAGGTTTTAGATTGTTTTTTCTTCCAGAAACAATAGCGAATGGGTTAGGAATGAAGGAAAAACCACAAAAAACGATCAAAAAGGTAAAAAATTGGTACTACGGAGCCCCCGAAAACGGATTTTACAAGAGTAAAAAATTGAAGCCAATTTCCCCCCAAAACCATGTTTTTGCACGCTCACGCACACACGGTTGGACTTTGAGAGTTTTCAACCATCGGCATGGTTGCGTGGGATACTTACACAGTTCCCATACAAATCTGAGCCCTCTAGGTGCCATAGGACCGGAGTACAGACGCTGGGGTTTAGCGTTACATACATTGCCGACGCACTGTTTGCGTCGCTGGGGCTCAGTGGGTTAAGGGGGGATGGTTCACTTTTTGGAAGTTTTTTGCATGTATTCATTATTTTTCTAGTTACCTCCCTAGACCTCTATCAAATTAAAAAAAAACATCCATTAGATCCCCCTTCTAGATTAATTTGTACATTTTTCGGTAGAAAAATGGCCGGTTCTTCTAACATTACAGGCTCACTATCGTTCACCAGGGAAAAAATCGACACCTAAATAGCACGAAAGGTCTAAATATTGAAGAAGAAATGGGGTGAAAGGTCTTAAAATTGACTAACTAATGGGACAAACTTCTTAATATCTGAAAACTAATGGAGCTAAACATGAGGGAGAAAGTGGTCCAGAAAACCAGCCCATCTGAGGCTGATCAGGTCATCAGAGGTAGCAATAATCATGGACACACTTCCGAGACACATACCTCTTGTCCACTCTTTCCATCTTAGAACTCAGCTTAGTGGTTCCCACGGCATAAATTATGTAAATTCAATCGCAGCACTTAGGCCATCAACATTTTCTTTACTACAAACAAATATATATTTAATTATAATGTAAAACTTGCAAAATAAACAAACCAAAACAGGGACGACACAATATAAAGACAAAAGAACTTATCAAAATCACTATGTGGAAATAATGCTTTAGAAAAATATAATTTTAAAATACAGTAATAGAACACAAATCCTACTACTGTATACTCGGTTTGAGCGACTCTGAGAAAATAGCAGCCCCCCTATATGTCAATAGCAGCCCCCCTATATGTCAATAGCAGCCCCCCTATATGTCAATAGCAGCCCCCTATATGTCAATAGCAGCCCCCTATATGTCAATAGCAGCCCCCCTATATGTCAATAGCAGCCCCCCTATATGTCAATAGGAGCCGCCTATATGTCAATAGCAGCCCCCTATATGTCAATAGCCCCTATATGTCAATAGCAGCCCCCTATATGTCAATAGCAGCCCCCCTATATGTCAATAGCAGCCCCCCTATATGTCAATAGCAGCCCCCCTATATGTCAATAGCAGCCCCCCTATATGTCAATAGCAGCCCCCCTATATGTCAATAGCAGCCCCCTATATGTCAGTAGCAGCTCCCCTATATGTCAATAGCAGCCCCCCTATATGTCAATAGCACCCCCCTATATGTCAATAGCAGCCCCCCTATATGTCAATAGCAGCCCCCCTATATGTCAATAGCAGCCCCCCCTATATGTCAATAGCAGCCCCCCTATATGTCAATAGCAGCCCCCCTATATGTCAATAGCAGCCCCCCTATATGTCAATAGCAGCCCCCCTATATGTCAATAGCAGCCCCCCTATATGTCAATAGCAGCCCCCCTATATGTCAATAGCAGCCCCCCTATATGTCAATAGCAGCCCCCCTATATGTCAATAGCAGCTCCCCTATATGTCAATAGCAGCCCCCCCCTATATGTCAATAGCAGCCCCCCTATATGTCAATAGCAGCTCCCCTATATGTCAATAGCAGCCCCCCTATATGTCAATAGCAGCCCCCCTATATGTCAATAGCAGCCCCCTATATGTCAATAGCAGCCCCCCTATATGTCAATAGCAGCCCCCTATATGTCAATAGCAGCCCCCCTATATGTCAATAGCAGCCCCCCTATATGTCAATAGCAGCTCCCTATATGTCAATAGCAGACCCCTATATGTCAATAGCAGCTCCCTATATGTCAATAGCAGCCCCCTATATGTCAATAGCAGCCCCCCTATATGTCAATAGCAGCCCTCTATATGTCAATAGCAGCCCCCCTATATGTCAATAGCAGCCCCCCCTATATGTCAATAGCAGCCCCCCTATATGTCAATAGCAGCCGCCCTATATGTCAATAGCAGCCCCCTATATGTCAATAGCAGCCCCCCCTATATGTCAATAGCAGCCCCCTATATGTCAATAGCAGCCCCCTATATGTCAATAGCAGCCCCCTATATGTCAATAGCAGCCCCCCTATATGTCAATATATGTCCAATAGCAGCCCCCCTATATGTCAATAGCAGCCCCCCTATATGTCAATAGCAGCCCCCCTATATGTCAATAGCAGCCCCCCTATATGTCAATAGCAAACCCCCCTATATGTCAATAGCAGCCCCCCTATATGTCAATAGCAGCCCCCTATATGTCATAGCAGCCCCCTATATGTCAATAGCAGCCCCCTATATGTCAATAGCAGCCCCCCTATATGTCAATAGCAGCCCCCCTATATGTCAATAGCAGCCCCCTATATGTCAATAGCAGCCCCCCTATATGTCAATAGCAGCCCCCCCTATATGTCAATTAGCAGCCCCCTATATGTCAATAGCAGCCCGCCTATATGTCAATAGCGCCCCCCCTTTATCTCAATAGCAGCCCCCCTATATGTCAATAGCAGCCCCCCTATATGTCAATAGCAGCCCCCCTATATGTCAATAGCAGCCCCCCTATATGTCAATAGCAGCCCCCCTATATGTCAATAGCAGCCCCCCTATATGACAATAGCATAGCAGCCCCCCTATATGTCAATAGCAGCCCCCCTATATGTCAATAGCAGCCCCCCTATATGTCAATAGCAGCCCCCCTATATGTCAATAGCAGCCCCCCTATATGTCAATAGCAGCCCCCCTATATGTCAATAGCAGCTCCCCTATATGTCAATAGCAGCCCCCCTATATGTCAATAGCAGCCCCCCTATATGTCAATAGCAGCCCCCCTATATGTCAATAGCAGCCCCCCTATATGTCAATAGCAGCCCCCCTATATGTCAATAGCAGCCCCCCTATATGTCAATAGCAGCCCCCCTATATGTCAATAGCAGCCCCCCTATATGTCAATAGCAGCCCCCCTATATGTCAATAGCAGCCCCCCTATATGTCAATAATTCCAGCTGATTGGCTCTTGCAACTGAGTCCAATGTCTCGCCTCATCGTAATTATTTATGCGAATAATCACGGTCGCACAAGTCAATCAACTGGAACTATTGCTATATACTGTAAGTGGGCTATAATATTCTCAAGAGTCGCTGACACCAAGTATACACATACGCAGAACTATAAATGCATATAAGGAAAACACATGACACATCCAAAATTCAAAGCTCTTAGCAGACCATTCTATTTTACTATCACACTGAATGAACAACCATTCTATTTTACTATCAAATTCAGCAGACCATTCTACTTTACTATCAGAGCAGACCATTCTATTTTACAAACATAATAATATCTATCTGTACTATCAAACTGCACTCTACTACTAGTATAGGTAGTGCCAGCAAACTTGACAATAATCTTGACCCCTTACCTTCTTATAACTCAAAATTAATGAAAGCAATCGGGCTGACGTTTCTATAATTTGGGAAGAGTCTACCGGGAATTAGGTGTGGATATTTACAGCCAGTTTGCTCAAGGCACTTTTGAGTTACAGAGAGGTCAGGAATTAAGATTACAGTATTATCAAGTTGGTTGGCGCTACCTATATCTCATGTGAACTATCAAACTGCACTCTACTACTGGAATAGCAAGTGAACCACAGCGAGGCTTACCTCAGACAGTGCAAGGGTGATAGGGGGAAGGGAAGCATGGAAAAACAGAGAGGAAGTAAGTCGGAGCTCCATCACCAAGGCAGAAACATATTTAAGGGGAGATGGTTCACTTTATGTTCCATTTTTTCATGTATTCACTATTTGTCTAGTTTCCTCCCTAGACCTCCATCAAACTTTAAAAAGTATCCATTAGATCCCCCTTGTAGATTAATTTGTAAATTTTTCAGTAGAAAATGTCCCAGCCAAAGGCCAGTTCTTCCAAAATTACAGGCTCACTAACGTTCGCCAGGAAAAAAACTGATACCAAAATAGCCCGAAACGTCTAAATATTGACAAGGAAATGGGCCGAAAGGTTTTGAAATCGACAAACTAATGGGGCAAACATCTTAAAATCTGTAAACTAGTGGGGCTAAACATGAGAAAGATGGAGGACCAGAAAAACTACCCATCTCCCCTTAATCCATTACAAGATCTGAGCACAGTACGCATTTCTTTTCTGTGTTCGGGCTATTACTTGACGATTTCATTCAGATTAGGAAGGGTATATACAGTACTGTAGAAGTCAGAGTAAATTGAGCACTTATAATTCCCGCTGCTTGCAGCTCCTTCCTAAACTGTATAAAATTGTCTAATGACAGCTGGAATAAACTGTAAAAATGCGTCATAATCTTCAAATGGTGAAAGAGAATTAAAGAGAATAAGAGAAAATTAGAGACAATATTTACTTGATGCCCATGCCAAGATTTATATTATTGGAAGTAAGACAGATTGATGAATAAGATGGAAAAATAATAAAGAGATAAATCAAGACTATATGGTATCTATGGGCCATTTTATTAAACCATAGTAAGAGCTTTCCCTACCAGGTTGACCCTTATCGCTTATCTGTATAAGGGTCAATCTGGTCGGGAAAGGTCTTAGGGAAAGCTCTTATCATGGTTTAACAAAATGGCCCTATATAATCTTCATAGCCAGTTTTATTTGTGTCCAATATACCTTTCATTCTTCATATTTTTTTTTTTTTTTTTTTTAATTGGGTTGAAGGGCCGGAGGATCCGAATACCCCTTTTCACCCTGGCGTTTAACCTATTTTACTGTCAGGCGAAACAGAGGCAAGGGGTGTGAGGAGATTGCCCAAATATCTCCACCTGCCGAGAATCGAACTCGGTCCTCCCGGTTAGAAACAGAGTGCTCTACAGTTATGTATGAAGATAAGACTAGATGTATGATATAAGACTAGATATCCCGACCCCAAATCTCTCAGAACTAAAAACTTGTGTAAAAAGGACTTCAATTATTATATAAATGTGATGCTGCTTAGCTATTTCTTGTGTTGAGGCAATAGTTAATGTTTTATTTGCGGTGTTGAGCATGCATTTCAATCAAATTGTAAAGTTTTGTAAATTCATACAGTATACCGGTATTTCTACTATTTGGGAAGAGCCGACCAGTCAAGAAAGTCAAGAAATGTGGATATTTATAACCCATTTGCTTCAGCCCTTCCTGAGTTACAAGAGGCTAGGGGTGACAATTACTATACTGATCATGTGAATATTTACAGCCCGTTTGCTCCAGCCCTCCCTTAGCTACAAGAGGCGAAAGGTGACACTCACTTACTGATCTTACTCCCTTAATCAATCTTTCCTTAATCCTATGACTGACACTGCTTCAAACTTTGTGTGTCCAGGCATTTTGACTCCCAATGTCCCTTGAATTTGGCTGTCACTCCTTTCGCTTAGGGGAGACACTCGTTATAGGTAACCTGCCTTTTGTCTCCTTCATACAAATAGAAAAAAAAAATGCCAACACAACAATTTACAGCCCATTTGCTTCAGCCCTCCCTAAGTTACATGAGGCGAGGGGTGACTTATAACTAGACGGATCATGTGTAGTGCCAATATAACAACAATGACCACTTTATTCGTGCCCCGAGTGCTGCTTACGGTGAATTTTGAATCAACTACCATTCCCAACATTGCATAACTATTTCTCTTGGGCACTTACGCTCTTTCATCTACGCAGCGGTTTAATACACAAAGCCGAGGCCACATTGCCGTACCATCGAGAGAATAATCGAGAATCCTTCCTTAACCGTGTACGTCCTTGGAATCTGTAACGATGCTGGTGGTTTGAGTAAGATCAGTAAATTTTATATCTTATAATGTAGTGTGTCAAGAAAACTACTTCAGATATGGTGCAAGGTAGTGCTACTCAAGGGATTTCCACATACTGTAGTGATTTTGATAAGTTCTTTTGTCTATATATTGGATCGTCCCTGTTTTGGTTTGTTTATTTTGAAAGATTTACATAATAATTAAGTAACACCGCATTCTTAACATTAATCATCAATTACAAACCCCAATGGACTTAAATGAATGAACTAATGAAAGCATATGGTCCTCCCGGGATTCGTACTATGAAGGGATGACTCGCCAGTGTGTGTAGAGTTCTCCAAGGGCAAAGTCACTGCTCTGAAGGACCGAGTTAGTGTGCCAAGGCTCGAGTTGCCATGAAGCAGGAGTTGGTATGGTTCATGGTTCACGCTTTTACGCTTAAATGGAACTGAATGGATGTTTCTTTCAATAATCTACACTTTTCACAAGACGGTACCGTACAAAGTAATTACAGTACACTCGGAGGGACAAGTGACATGGGCGGGAAGAAATGGTGAATCTGCGATTGATTATATCTTGGTGAATGAGAATGCAAGGAAGAAAGTTGAATACATGAGGATAGACAAAGAACGAGAGATGGATGTGAGAAGTGACCACAATATGTTGTGGATGCAATATGCTTGTGGGAGGGAGAGAAAGGAAGCTAGGAAACCAAAGGGTAAGAAATGGAAACTGAAGCAAGCGTACTGGGTAAAATTCGGAGAAGATCTAGAGCGTGTGAATTGGATAGATAATGTAGAGGTAGATAGAATGAATGACGAGTTCACCAAGACAGTGAAAGAAGTAGCTGAAAGAAGAGTTGGGAGGAAAAAGAAAGGAAAAAAAGGAAATAATAACCCAGAGGAGATGGTGGAACCATGATTAAAATGTAAAACTTGCAAACTAAACAAACCAAAATTGGGACAAGGACAATATAAAGTCAAATTAAATTATCAAAATCGCTATGTGGAAACAACGCTTACTAAAATGAAAATTATTAAATAAAAGAACACAATCCACCACATAGGGTGTACATTACTACATGAGCAAGTTAATCTGTTTCCCAAGCAAACTAATCGCACATATAACAACGCACTATCGTCACGTTAAAGGAATTAGTCAAGTTTGGGAAGTCCGGGACGTTCTGGTAAATTTTGACTAAACTCTGCTCGAATCCGCCATGAAATAAAGGAAGGAGATGAACCGAAGGTGTAGAAGACTGAGGAGGGCCAAGGACAATGGTGAGAATGAACGGGTTGCAAATGAGGAAGCATGGGAGGAATACAAGAAGTACAAAAGTATAACAGGAGGCTTGATAAGGAAAGCGAGAGTAAAGGCTGATAAGGATGTAGTAGATGAGCTGAAGGCAAAGGGCAGTGAGGTCAGTAGAGAATGGTATGACTTTTTAAGGGGAGAGCAAGAGTGAAAGAGTGAATGTGGAAGTGATAATGGTGAAAGGAAGAGAGGTTAGAGGGAAACCAGAGAAAGCTAGGGCAATAAAAGAATCTTGGGAAAACATAGGTGGTGCTAATGAAGTGGAGGATAGGAGTGAACCCAACCTGATAATAGGAAGAAAGATACCGGTATATGAAAATATGGATCATGAGATCAGCAGGGAAGAGATAGTGAAATGTGTGAAGAAACTGAAGACTGGTAAAGCAGGAAACGATGAGATCCCATATGAATTTTATAAAGAGGGTGGGAATGGAGTAATTGAAGGCATGTATGGGCTGTTTAAGAAAGTGTGGTCAGGAGAGAGAGTGCCAAGTAAATGGAACGAGAGCCAGGTGACCCTGCTACACAAGGGAGGTCACAAGAGTAAGAAAGAGCTGAAAAACTACCGGCCAATAACGCTAACAGACACCATTTCCAAGGTGTTCTGTGGGGTGCTGAATGAAAGGCTGAAAGGGATCTTTGAAAGGAACAATGATGGGTGAAGAGCAGAATGGTTTCCGAATGGACAGAAGAGGAGAAGATAACATGTTTGTGGTGAGAAAAGTGATAGAAAATACGAAAAAGTCCGGGCTGAAGGGATACTTCGCCTTTCTGGACATAGAGAAGGCATATGACAGAGTGAACAGGAACAAGTTGTGTAGGTTGCTAGACACAGTAGGTGTGAGTGAGAAGGTAATAAACATCCTAAGAAGTATGTATGAGAATACCAGAGTTAGATACAGTATGGGTGATATAGAGACTGACTGGATTGTAAGCAAGCGGGGAGTGAAGCAGGGCTGGAGGCTATCCCCTCTCCTGGTTGGGATGTACACAGAGGAACTAGCTGCGAGAATGAAAGAAGCTGACAGGGGAATACGAGTAGGGAATGAACGTCTGA
The DNA here is from genome assembly GCA_032716605.1 of Paralithodes platypus. Classification (NCBI taxonomy): domain Eukaryota; kingdom Metazoa; phylum Arthropoda; class Malacostraca; order Decapoda; family Lithodidae; genus Paralithodes; species Paralithodes platypus. Next base: position 15,567,192 of record CM064570.1, on the reverse strand, counting down.
TTATCTTGTTCTATGCAGATAATGTGGTGGTCATGAGTGACAACCGAGAGGATCTGCAGAGTATGTTAGATTTAGTGTCTGAATATGGGAATGATCTGAATGTGAGTTTTAGCAGGGAGAAAAGTCAAGTGCTAATGGTAAATGGGGATGAAACGGATGTGGATGCGACGTGGATGCTTGAGAATAATAGTATTAACCGAACAAATTAATATAAGTACCTGGGGATGACTGTGGATGCAAGAGGATGCGAGAAAACAAAGGATGAGAGGCTAACAAGAGCGAGTCAGTGGGTGGGAAGACTTGGTAGCGCTGCAAGGTTAGAGCAAACAAGTATGAAGTAGTGCGAGGAGTGTGGAAGGGTATGGCTGTGCTGGGCCTGATGTATGGTTTGGAAACCATCCCGTGGACGGCAAATGACCTGGCAAAGCTGAAAGTTGCCCAGAATAGGGTCGGAAGACTTGCACTGGGTGCTAACAAATACACTGCAGTGGAAGCCTTGAGAGGTGATGCAGGGTGGAGCTCCTTTGAAGAAAGAATAAACAAGGGAGCCCTACAGTACCGGGTCAGGTTGGAAAAAATGAATGGTGATAGATAGGCACGAAAGGTGTTTGAGTGGTCTAAGGAGAGCAGTAAGTGGAAAAAAATGTGTGACAAAAGGATATAGCAGTACGGAATGCGTGGTATCATGATGGGGGAAAGTATGGAAATGTGGAGTCATGAGAGATGGAAGAAAGAGATTGGCAGGCGGGTACACAGTGAAGCAAGGGATGAATTGGTAGGGAATATGAGGAATAAGAGTTTGCTAGAATGGTACATATGTAAGGAGCAGCCAAGAAGGGAGCCCTTTTACGATGGGAGCATCAGAAGTGAACTCCTCTTCAAGGCCCGGACTAAATTACTTGAGCTGAACAGCAGAATGTATAGGTGGTCAAATGAAGGAAGCAAGGTATGCAAGATGTGTGAGAGCGGTGAAGATGAGACTGTGGAGCATATCCTCCTAAAGTGCGAAAGGTATGAAAAAGAAAGGCAGGTAAAGCTAGGATCCATAGTGCAGGAAATTGGTGAGGACGACTGGAATGAAGTGGTAGGAAGGTATGAATGGGTGATCGACACGATAGTGATCTACCTGCTTGGCCTGAGCGACCTAAACATGTGGAACGAGATCACTGCATAGAGTGTTAAGGACTTCCTAAAGGGAGTGTGGAAAAAAAGATCAGTTTCACTGTAGGAAATGGGGTGAGAATGCCCATGGGGTGATGGGGAACAATCTTCTTTACTCTCAACCTGTCCCTTTCCAGTATAGTTTATAAGTCTACCCTAGGAGAGATAGCCGATTGTAAGGCCACATCTTGACCAATCAAGCGTGACTCTCGCACTAAGACCAAGACCTCACCCTTCCGACCCGGGCTGCCTTACAAAAGGACGGAGGTCGTATCCGGGCTATCTGGCCGAAAAACGTCTAGGCCTAGGCTATCGTATCTTTGTTATTTTAACTGCTAGAAATTTCAGACGCATCTATAAACGTAGTGCGGTTTCCAATCTGTAGACTGGCGTTGAGTAGAGCTCTCTAAGTCAACTGGTTCAGTTGTGATAACGATTTCCGTGGAGCAAATGTTGCCGCGATGTTGACAATATCGGAGCTATTCAGACACTAATTTCGTCTGACGTCACAACAACAACATTGGTCCGACGTCTCCTTCTTGTTTTCGGAGGTGCGGTGACGCACTGACCGGCTTTGTTTACATACGTCGGACGCACGGCGTTCAGACCAAGCTGAATAGGCTTTCAAGCTTACGGATTTTAAAAGGACACCCGGGTACCGGCCCATCTGCCGCGGTGTCCTTTTAAAAGGACACCCGGGCTGGAAGAGTTAAATCCCTTAAAATAAAAAATAGGAAAGTAACAAAAAACTGTAACTCAAGCTCCAGATTTATTTCTTTATACAAGAGAACCTCAATGGACAAAATAATAATAACTCCAAAAAATTATTACAAATAACCAAAACAGTATTAAAATATTACTCTAAACAATTAATCTAAATAAATAAAATACCCCAAAATAACAATAAGTATAAACAAAAACAATATCTAAAAAAAAATCTCTATATAAAATCAACAATACCTAAAAATTACTCCATAAGAATTACTAAATGAATAAACACAATACCTAAAACTAACTCTAAACAATAAATATAAACAAAAGATTATCTATAAATAACCCTAAACAATGAGTATAAATAAACAAAAACAATACCTGAGACTTATTCTATTTCTTGACTTAGAAATGAAAGCATCAAACTACAGCCGAGAATTAATAACAGCACCTACCTAAAAAAAATATATGTATCTTAGTATTCACTTTTATCCAGCCAACAAGTTATTAATTAAGTTAATTATTTGGGTTAACATCATATTCATTTCTGGCTGATCTAAAAATATGTACTTTTAACTACTAACCCGTACAGTACAGGGGACGTCCTTTTCATCATATTCTGGCAACTATTAGACAATTTTATTCAGCTTAGGAAAGACCATTTAGAGACAATGAACGGAGGAAGGAAAAACACAGATAAAACAAAAAAGGTCCATGTGCCTAAAGGCATCCTCCATTCATAAAATGTTTGTAACAACTGGATTTAAACTGTTGTAGATTGTAAGTTTGTGGAAAGTAACTCGAGGGAAGTGAATTCCAAAGAGTAGTAGTTCTGGGGATAAATTAATTTTGATAAGCAGAAGTTCTGCATTGTGGAGGAGAAAGTGTAAATTCATGGGCGCTCTCAGCTGCCCTAGTTCTACGGGGAAAGATGTGGAGAGGCGGCACAATTGAAGCAAGTTCCTCAGAACAATTGCTGTGAAAATATCTGTAGAATAATGCAAGGGATGCAACATTTCTTCGTATGGATAATAAGGCTTCAAGCTGCCTCAACCAACCCATTAAAATACCACAGATCCTTCCTAAGCTCCACAATATCGTCTAAATATAGCTAGAATAATATATACACACGTCGCTGGTACTCAAAGGGTTAACTTATATCCACTTAACCATAGACTCTATTTTTCCAGCGGATGGTAAATTGCTATGTTACTATCTCGGTTACTCAGCTGTTACGTATATTTTGTAGTAAAATGTGTTTTAAATTATGAAAACTTGGCATTAACCCCTTATTGGCGGCGCTCGACTTAAGTCGTGCACCAATCTGCAGCAAGTTAGGAGCATTATTAAGGCTTTTAAAGGGTTAAAATAGAGTGCAAATGGCCGGGAGCGCAGCGGGCCAGACAGCCGACTCCCAGGGCTTACCGCCGCCCATTAACTCATGTTCCCTTTGTTCTCGAGAGGCCGGCAGTGTAGCCAGTAGTGAGCATAGCTGGGAAAAATATATCGCTATACGCTAAACTCCCATGTTCGTGGCACCACTGCAAGAGAACCACGAGTGCTACGTAGCTCGTTCTGGTCTCATTTTGAAGCTTTTAGCGCCTAGTTTTTTGCTGAATACATTTCTTTTCATGCAGATACTTGATTGATCATTCAGGAGGGCCTGAATATGCCCAAATGAGCCCAAAACACCCCGCTAGACAAGGGTTAATACCACGCAGAGACATAGTACATTCATATTTTTCCATTAAGTATGGATAAATCAGTTGCTAAGGGATTCAGTTTACCGTTAGCTGGAATAAAATACACTACAGTATAGATATTCAGTAGCTTCATTATTCTCATTATTATCTTATTCACTTCTTGATAATGGAAAATTTATCCAATTTAGTTTGCTCCCAGCAAGTTTACTTCGTATTTTCCTTTTAAATAAAATTAAAATTACGTCTTCTACTTACTGTATTCACTTATATTTATAGCAGTTGCCTGCAAACCGAAAGGTGGACGTTTCGAGGGTGGGGCCAGCCAATGTGCATTATTGGCAGACAACAGTGCTGTTGGTGGAGGGTGCATTTTAGCAATCTGTGGCAACTATCCAATGAAATCCTTGAAACATCAGGGCGCTCACCCTAGCCCTGCTCTTGAGCAGATAGTGCATGGTGGTTAAAACTGTCAACTGCATCATCGTGGCCATGGCCTTCCTTAGGGACAAGGGGCTGTTCGGCCAGGCAGCCTAGGGAACGACAACAACAAAAACAACAACTGCATCATTTCTACACAGGGTGTCAAACGAAAGCTGAGTCCATTATTATTAATCTTTATTATTGTATATTATGTAGAGATAAAATTGTGGTTTAGAGTTCAATTATGTCTTGGGAAGTGATAAAATTATAAAAAAACAATGCTATTTCAGGTTAAATTTCTTGTATTCATTCTCACATTCATTAAAATTTTCAAACAAAATTGGTGCAGTATGACACCGTTTCTATATATCATCTTTCTCTCCATATTTTCCTTATAATAGTAAAATATATACTGTACTGAGGAGCATTTTTATCCCTAACATTTCTCTATGTACAGTCACAGCCAAAGACTTAATATCTAAAGTTAAGCTACTCCAATTATATTAAACATTATCATTCTATAATTATATACCAAATATAAACTGCACAGTTTCATTTTCTCTAAGTTGCTTTAACTCCTATGTTGCGGCGCCCGTCACCAGACGGACACCGAATTCCGCTTATTATGTATCCTGGAAGTGAGACAAGCTGTTGCAGGCAGCGCGGGACACCTTCATCCGTCGTCCACCAAGTCTGGGTCAGCACTGATGTAACTCAGAAATGTTTCGGACTCATTTTTAGCCATTTTGGCAGACTTTTGCAAGATCGTTGCAAGACAACCAGACGTCGTACAGAGATGATTCAGGTGTCATTGGAAAGCTCTATTGCTGTACTTTCACGGATATATCATTGAATTACGTTCTGGCTTTTGTTTATGCATGAAAATGTGCAAGCAATGAAGCTCAATTTAGGCCAAAATGCCCGCAATGAAAGAGTTAAATTAATACAAAGTCCATTTAATGATATTGAGTAAATTTTATCTCTATTATGAAAAAACTTGGACTCTTCAGACAATTCTACACTCAATATCAAGTTCCCACTTCCCGTCATCTCAAGTTAATCGTATCGAAGATTTTGCAGCGAGCTATTGCCGGTTTCTGTAAAATTTGTCAGAATTAGAATGGCGTACTATGGCTACGATATACTGTAGTTCCTTATACAGTATAGGTAGATTATATTTAGAGGATATCATTCCTTACTCAGTATATGTAGATTAACTTTATAAGTCTTCTGTATAATTTTAAAGAGCTTCTCAAATAATAAAACCCATGAAGAAAAACAATGAGAAAAGGAGTCTAATAATAACTTCAATAATGTTGAATATATCATTACTAAATCAAGAATAGACAGTAAATATACAAACATATATATTATAATGTAAAACTTGCAAAATAAACAAACCAAAACTGGGACGACATAGGATAAATGCAAAAGAACTAATCAAAATCGCTATGTGGACATAACGCTTAATAAAATAAAATGTTGAAATACAAGAAGACAATCCACCACACCTTAAACCAAATAGAAAATAAGTACTGTTAATAACAAACTTCAAATTTTAGTATGGTTAATAAATGTAATGAGAGGGCAGGAAGATAAAACTGGAGGTACGATGGAAATAGAAGATTAAACCCATACTAGCGGACAAAAATATTCATACCTTAACAATATTTAGTATTTATGCACCACTTTCACCCTCTTCACTTAAGAGGGTACCAGCTGTCATGAAACTGGGTGTCCAACCAGGCCAATTTGGATTGAAAAGTAGAATGAATATAAAAAGAAATACAGGAAAGTTATATTTGGTTTTAAAAGTAGAATGAATATAAAAAGAAATACAGGAAAGTTATATTTGGTTTTAAAAGTAGAATGAATATAAAAAGAAATACAGGAGTTATATTTGGTTTTAAAAGTAGAATGAATATAAAAAGAAGTACAGGAAAGTTATATTTGGTTTTAAAAGTAGAATGAATATAAAAAGAAGTAAAGGAAAGTTATATTTGGTTTTAAAAGTAGAATTAATATAAAAAGAAGTTGTTGTTGTTGTTGTTCCCTAAGCTGCCTGGCCGAACAGCCCTGAATCCCTGAGAAAGGCCATGGCCACGATCGGGCTTTCCCACAGAGCTCTCATTGAGTGTAGATTGTGTTGTTGGCGTAAGTGGTTGTGTGAAATGCAGTCTTCTATGATGTGTTTAATGGTATGGGGTGCTGTGTTACATCCCGGGCAGGCGTCGACAACGGAGTCATCCAGTCTCTTCTGATAGCTCAGGAGAGCTGGATGGTGTCCGCATCTCAGCCTGGCCAGGTGGACTCTGTCCTCGCGAGGAAGGGAGGATTCGGAAGGGAGGATTCGGAAGGATGGATTTCGGGAGGTCGTGCATGCAGCTGCGTGTTGTCTGTGAGTGAGTGGATGGATCGGTGAGAGATATGAGTATGGATGTGCTTCTGGAAGTTGGTTCGGGGTGGGCAGGGAGGGAGAGAGGACAATAATTGTGTGTGATACCGTGTGCTGGGTGTTGTTTTGATATTTCTTGGTGTCTGTGGGTGTGTTGCCATGTAGTTTAGTGGGTGGTCTTGGTTCGTGGAGGCTGCTGCCAGGAATTGAGTGCCTCTCATGTCCAGATGGTCTTTGACTTTGAGAATTTTGGTTTCTTGATGTAGGTGATCTGTGGGTGAAGTAGCTGTGCAGCCTGTAATGATCTTCAGGGCTTTGTTTTGAATAGTCTGTAAGGTCTTATGATGTGTTTCAGCTAGGTTAGAAGCCCAAAGTAAAGGAAAGTTATATTTGGTTTTAAAAGTAGAATGAATATAAAAAGAAGTAAAGGAAAGTTATATTTGGTTTTAAAAGTAGAATTAATATAAAAAGAAGTAAAGGAAAGTTATATTTGGTTTTAAAAGTAGAATGAATATAAAAAGAAGTAAAGGAAAGTTATATTTGGTTTTAAAAGTAGAATTAATATAAAAAGAAATACTGTACAGAATGTTTTTAAAGAAGTTTTGTGACCGAGTGTGGGTTTTCTCCTATTATAATGTAAAACTTGCAAAATAAACAAACCAAAACTTGGACGAACACAGTAAAACGACAAAAGAACTTATCAAAATCGCTATGTGGAAACAACGCTTAAGCAAAATAATATTTTTTTATAAATAAAAGAACACAATCCACCACATAGGGTGTACATTACTACATGAACAAGTTAATCTGTTTCCCAAGCAAACTAATAGCACAAATAACAACGCAGTATCGTCACGTTCAAGGATAATAGAAGGCTTGCAATGTTTCACTACTAAGACCGTCAGTAACCTAGCTTTGCGTCTAAAGGGCTGGATTTTTATCATCTCTAATTCACGGGTATGCTCTGCTACGTTTGGCATGTTATTATTGTTAAAGTACTATGCTGCATATATACCTTTAGTCAGTCCCAAACTCCCATTCAATCTCCACAATCCAGAGATGATGGACTTTTCTCATTTTCATAATGATTCTAATAATTTTAATGTTTAATTTACGAATAGAAAATATGTATTTGTAATTGCTATACATTATTCAAATGAGCAGAATCAACATGAGAATCCTATGTAAAACATCTATCAACTTTCTGGATAGTCAAAATTGAATGAAAAAAAAAAAAATTTGAGTGACAAAAGGTATATAAATCTACACCATCATTAAAACAGTTGGCTGAATGGGGCCAAATGGATACAAGTCAGAGAAAGAGAGAAAAGGAGAGAAAGATAAAAAAAAGCAAGTGAGCCCCCTTAACCCTCACAGACCGGTTTCGCATTCTATAAGATATCCCCGAAATCCGGGCGATTTGGCCGAAAAACGTCTACGCCTAGGCTATCGTACGTGTCTTTGTTATTTTAACTGCTACCGAATTCCCACACACCTACAAATGTAGTGCTGTTTCGTACCTGTAGACTGGCGTTGAGTAGAGCTCTCTAAGTCAACTGGTTCAGTTGTGATGACGATTTCCGTGGAGAGTTTCGAGGCGATGTTAGCAATATGACACTTTTCACTACTGAATTTGGCTTAGCAGACCACACAATAACAAACGACGCCTCTTCTTCTTGTGTTTGGAGGTGCGCGGCGTCGGTCCAACCGGCTGTGTTTATATGCGTCGGACGGACGGCTTTCAAAACAAGCTTACAGGCTTTCAAGTTTACGGTGCTCAAGAGCCCATCCGTGTTCCGGGCCCTACTTTGTTATGGGTGCCTCAGAGCCCAACCGGGTCTGAGGGGTTAAGTTTCAGTGGAGTTTCCTACAACGTATTTTGTTTTTAGTTTTTTTTTTTTTAAATATTAGTTTAACCGGACCACTGAGCCACTGAGCTCCACAAAAGAACTCTCATAGGACTGGCCCGAAGGATTCGATCAAGACAGATAACTAAATGAGTCAAGATAGAGAGGGAAGGGCAGTAGCTATTAAGCCTGAGGAACTTAAGAGCACGATTAATGGACGAAGTATTGGTGGAGAAGATAACACATTTTGATTTGTTAACTAAAGAGCGTGATTAACCCTTCCAGTACGGGTAATGTCTCCTTCAGTATTTTTGTTTTGCTATTGTTAGATGATTATATGCAGGTTAGGAATTATCTGTGATAGTAAAAAGTGTTAACTGAGATATTTGATGACTTTTTCATTGCTAGAGGTCCTTCCTAAACCGAATAAAGTTGTTTAATAGTAGCCACAATCAACTATCATGGATGGCGGGTGCCCAACCCCGAAAGGGGTTGAAATAGGGGAGCTATCCCCCCCCCAAAGGCGGCTTTCTAGGGCCTTTCCTAGCTGATGCTGAGAGGATTAGGTTCTAGTCATGTGGTGATGGGCTGGTCTATCAGAGTGAGAGCTGAGCAATCTCTGCCATACCAATAGCTTACTCTGACTGTTCCTTTAACTTATATATTTTCTAGATCTCAAGTGACGGCGTCTCTTCCGTGGATTGACCTCCCAATCTGCCAAGATTGGAAGCCAAAGCGTCACATTTTTCCCTTGCCCCTCAACTTTCTCTTCATAATTGCTGAGGGGCACAGGGCCCTGGGTGGGGCTTTGGTTTCCCGGGCGTTTCCGCACCCTCCTTAGCTCCCCGCCATGGAGTGGCTTCGGTCACCCAGGCTCTATTGTGGTCGGCGGGGAGGATTCTGTGGGGGCACTCGGTTATGGCCTTGGAATTGCTCGGGGCCTTAGGGCTGTTCGGCCAGGCAGCTTGGGGAACAACAACAACAACTATCATGGACGCCAACCGTACTGGAAGAGTTAATGGACAAAGCAATAGCGGAGAAGAGAAAACAATTAGATTGTTAAGTTAGATATTATGGAAGACATAATGTACAATAATAAATATATTTTGGGTTTAGCTAGACATCCACTGCTCAGATCACTAAGTAAATAAATCAGAGTGCACAAACAATAAAGGGGAGTTCTTTTGTTTTTCTGGATCCCCTTCTCCCTTATGTATAGCCTCACTAGTTTTTTGAGATTTTAAGAAGTTTTCCAATAGTTTGGCGATATTCATACCTTTTGCCCCATCTCAGACATTTTTTCCTGGCGAGCAATAGCGAACCTGCAATTTAGGTGGCACTAGCCTTTGACTGGGACAGTTCTCAACCAAAAAATTTAAAAATTTATCACAAAGAGGGGTCTTGGGGTGTTTTTATAAGATTGACAGAGGTCTAGGGAGAAACTAAACAAATTATAATCTCCTCTTAAAGGTTGACAAATTGTAAAGTGTGTAAGGCTATTAAGGGGGAGGTAGTCGCTTCTTATGGACCCCCTTTTTCCTCATGTTTAGAGTATTAGTTTTGAAATTGTAAGACGGTCATCCTGTTAGTTTGGTGAATTTGAGACCTTTCGCGCCATTTCTTTGTCAATATTAAGACCTTTCGTGCCATTTAGGTGTCAATATCGCTTGTAATTTTAGAAGGAATAAGCCTTCGGCCGGGACATCACAAATTTAGCTTGAAAGGTGGTCTAGGAGGTATTTTTTTATGCTTGATGGACGTCTAGTGAGGAAACTAAAAAATGTATTAATAGATAAATATATAGACCAAAAAGCAAGCACTACTCCCTGAATGCCGACGACTGAACACAAGCAGCAAGCCTTTTACAGCCAAGGGAGGGGTGTGTACACATAGAAAGGCCGGAGGAACTCACTTGTTGTGGGTGTCGAAGAGTGCGTTCTTGTAGATGTAGTCTATAACCGCGTCCTGCACCAGATACTTGACACTGTCGCCGCGACGCAGGGCACGACGCACTTTGGTGGAGCTGATCTCGTTGGCGATCCATTCCGTCACGATGTGGATGTTCCGCTGTGGAGTAAAAGCAGGGTTAAAGTTTTGTGTGTGTGTGTGTGTGTGTGTGTGTGTGTGTGTGTGTGTGTGTGTGTGTGTGTGTGTGTGTGTGTGTGTGTGTGTGTGTGTGTGTGTTTTGTTGTTTCTATGTGTATGAAGCAGACAAAAGGCAAAGCTGGTTGTAACAATTGTCTCCCCAGTAGTTGAAAGAGTGATACTGTACTGAGACAAATTCAAGGTACATTAGTCAAAATGTCTGGAGAAGTCTAAAGATGAGGGAAAGACAGATTGAAAGAGATAATTCTGTGGATAGTAAAAGTTTTTTCTGACTGGTTTTCATGTGATTTACGCAAATTTGACACATTTAGAGTGGCAATGCTTGATTTTACCTGATGTCTGGTGAGCACGTCGGATTCATAGATAAACTTGTATGGGTTGCTGCCTTCCCGAGTGATCACCACCAGGCCAAACTTGCCAACCAGCGCCTCAACCTGAAATAGTAATACATTACTTACCTTATTGCTAAAGTGGTATTATTTCTTGAGGCAGTTTTGATAAGTTTTATTATGATACTATCCTATTCCTTTCCCCAAAAACCACTGCAGATCATGGCACCCGAAAATAGCACTCTGAGGGTTCCCTAAACAACTTAAATGAACTGAATTAAGATGCCTTGATTTAAGATGAACTTATTTAATTGACAATTAAATCTATTTCTATTTTAACACGCAAAGAGCGGGTGGTAGGGTATTTTACACTGTGCCGCCCAGCGTTTTTTTTTTACCCTAAATAGGGTTGTTTCCGTGCTCATTTTCATGCATAAACAAGACCCAGAGCGTAAAACAAGTATCTATCCCTGAAAGGGCGTAAACAGAGCTTTCCAATGACACCCGAACAATCCTTGTACGACCACTGGTTCTCTTGCAACGATCGTGCAACATGAGTGCAAAAAACCTAAAATAAGGTCATTTCCGTACATAATTCCCTGTGTAGCGAGTGCGAGGAGGGGGAGGAAGGTAGAATACAGTTCAGTACGTCCACGGTGGTCGTGGGGAGCGGTCATAAGGTTACTACGCTCGTCCCACCGCTCAGCTCTCTCTCTCAGTAACATTACGTGCTGAAAATGGCACTCGACAGCTGTCGTGCACCGCCACATAGTCCAAATTTATTTAACTCGACAGATGTCGTGCGCCATTGGTTAACCCGGGAACTGCGGGGAGACTCTTAAGAGTTCCCCCGGCGGACTGCGGGGAGACTCTTAAGAGTCAGAGAAAAAAAAATCAACTTTTGACATCGAAACATTTTTTTTTTTTTTTTTTTTTTATTTTATTTATTTTTTTTTTTTTGGCCCCTGGGCCATGCAAAATCTCAGTCCTCTACCTCCCCTCCTTTCCTCCTCTCCTTCAGTTATCACCTATTTTCCCTGTTATTCCCTTATTCCGAGGTATATTTTCGTGCTAACATTAGAAATCCGGTTACAGGGTGTGGTCATCACTGGTAGCAAGCGAATGCAAGAGAGAGAGAGAGTATCGATCGACTGTGTCTCAGTGGCCTTGGGGGAAATTGGCGGGAAAGCAGCTTGCCTCATCCATACATTATACAACTCGTGGGCTATATCTCCGATTTTGACCATCCAAACGCTGTTTTCACTCGTTTTATTGTTGTTTCAGGTTAATACCTTTATAATCAACCCATAATAGGCGCATATGGATAAGTATTAATGCTATTAATGGTACAATGAATATTTTAGTGACGGAAACACCTCAAATACGTCAGCACAGGGGGACGTTTCCAATTACCCCTATGCGCACTTGTTAGGTTAAGGGTTAATCAAATGATCTTTAACTTTGCAAATTAAATATCGGTAGTTAATTCACTACACAAAAATATTATGGTACCTATTGTTATAATATATTATTATTATTATTTTATGGCCATCCCTTCGGGGATCACGGCGTCAGGCGTCTATAGATAGATAGATTATTTTTAATATCAATTTACAAAGAATACAATATTTAGATCCATTACCAGACCCCCATATCCCTAACGGGGTGGCCATGAACAAACCTCATCCAGGTAGTCCTGTCCTCCGCCAACATCAGTCTCCCCTCCCAGACTACCCCCCTCTCCCTCATACATCTCTCCATTTTGGCAATCTCTATCTCAATTTATAGACTGCAATATTAGCTACATATTACTGACTAGAGATATAGACTGCTGGACATGTACAGGTACCGGTACCTATATATAGAAACTGAAATGGATATTTATCGTAGTCATGTGCTCTACTTATTACTGTCTTGATGGTGTAATGGTGAGTGTGTGAAAGTTCTGTAGGAGATATCCTGGGTTCGAATCCTGGGAGAATCACATGCTTTCATTAATTTAATTTGGAGGTTATTGGTGTTAAGAACAAAATAATGTCTCAAAAGATTTTTTACTTCAATGCCAGAAGGCACCAATAAAAGTTAAAAGCCATTACACTGCAGTAATGACTTTGGTTCAAATTATATTTATGATTTTCTTGAAATTTTCAAATAAGGCAAACAAATTAATCTCACGTCTTCGTCCTTCCATAGTCCAGGTTTGGCGAAGGACTCCAGGAGGTCGGCCCCACAGAGCAGCTTGACCGTGACAGGGTCGGCAGCAGCTGCCAGGTGTGTTAGCCAGGCTCCGCTCCCGTCACCACGTTGACGCTTTACTGTAGGGTCGCTGTTCCCGTTCACCACAGAGTCGATCATCTCCTGTCGGGGGTATAGGGTGGCTTAGTGAGTGGGTTATTTCTGTGGGGGTATAGGGTAGCTTAGTGAGTAGGTTATTTCTGTGTTTCTTCTTGCTTACTACAGTCAGTCATCTCCTGTGGGGGGGAGGGGGATTTAGTTGCTTCAGTTACTTTACACAAAATTTGCAGTGATAGACAATATAACACAGCTTGTTGGCTATCTTGGGTTAGAATAATTTTCCAGCAAAAGGCAATAACATAAATACTTAAAACCATATGATATTTCTAAAAACATTGGTGTATCTAAAACTTAAATGACTTGGAACGTATTTCAAGGCCAAACTTCATAACTCTAAAGTAGCTATAATTTTGATAAGCTTACTATTACAACTACCAGTACAGGTCTCCCTCACTATCCGATGCCCCAATTTAGGATATTACTATAGGTTTTTAGGTGTTTGGGTTTGGGTTTTGGCTGGTCCCAGAACGCATCCCCATTCACCCCATTAATCTTAGGCTTCGCTATACGATTTTTCCTTTTAAGATCGGGTTTTCAGGAACGTATCCCAATCGTATATCGAGGGAGACCTGTAGTATATAATGTACTGAATAGTGTTGTATAATGCACAAAGTTCTATTTAATACTATCGTGAGCTTTTTTTGCCAGCTGATGATAAATTGAATCCCTTGGTATCTGATTTCTCAATTCTTAACGGAAATATATGCTACTTCTATGTTTCTGCCTCTTATTATTGCCAAGTTGTTGTTGTTGCTGTTCCCCAAGCTGCCTGGCCGAACAGCCCCAAGGCCCCAAGTAAGGCCAAGGCCATAACCGAGCGCCCCCACAGAACCCTCCCTGCCTACCACAATAAAGCCTGGGTGACCGAAGCCACTCCAAGGCGGGGAGCTAAGTTTCACAATTACCAATATATTTCGCTACACAATCTTAGTCCTAGCCAAGTAATCAGGGTGGCGAGATAGCAATTTATCATCAGCTGGAAAAAAATAGATTATAGCTACCATAAACTGCCTAACATATACAAATGAAGAGAACAAACCCTAAATAGAACTGCTTGTACAGATATACAGAATGGTAAAGCTTTCAGAATAACAATCTGTATCTTATAATATAGTCACTAGAAAGCCTAGGGTTAAATTAGTGTAACACAGAAAATATGGCAGATTGATTTAAAAGTATACAGATTTTCTATAGCTAAATAAAAAATTAGTACAGTATCAAACAGTACGGTATATCACACATGCAACATTGATAGAATACCATGGTCACAAACAATATGCTTCTTAAGTCTCTGTACAAACAATAAGCTTAGTCTCTCCACAGTACTGGCAACAACACATTCAGAGAGGATGGATGTGGTTAGATACTTACAAATATGAGTTAGTCTTACAATCACGTGAGTAGCTACATCATTACACTTGGGTCTTGAACATGACTGGTAGTGTACATAGTATTACCTTAGCTTAGGAAGAGGAAACTTTAAAAAAAAAAAAAAAAAAAAAAAAGGAAAAGGAAAAGTGGAGATTGGGCCTGAGTAAATAGATAGATAGATAGAAAGAAGAAACTAATATACTGAAGGAATGAGTCAAAGAAGTGGTAAACAAAAATAGGTCAGTGTTCTCAGAGAAAGTTTTTAACCTTTCCAGTACTTGATTACGTCTTTCTTCCTTTTATTCCGGCTATCAGCAAACTATTGTATTCAGCTTATGAAGGAAAGTTGAATTCAGAGCGTTAATTGGGATACAGTTTTCCTTTCAATTCCAAAAGGATCTTCCAATACAGTACATACATACAAGTTTAAAGACTCCTTCGTCCACAGAGAGCTGCAGTCTTTCGTCCTTAACCCTCCAGCCCTGGCTATTGTATTCTATAATTTCCCCGAAACCCGGGGGTTTTGGCCGCAAAACGTCTATGCCTAGGCTACTGTATCTTTGTTATTTTGACTGCTTCTGCATTCCTGTGCATCCCCAAGCGTAGATGTGTTTCGTACCTGTAGAATGGCGTTGAGTAGAGCTCTCTAAGTCAACTGGTTCAGTTGTGATGACGATTTCTGTGGAGAGAACTTTGTGGCGATATCAGCCACTTTTCACTACTTAACAATAACACACACCCACACACGAACAAGCGACGCCTCTCCTTCTTGTGGTCGGAGATGCGCGGCGTCGGTCCAACCGGCTGTTGTTTACATGCGTCGGACGGACGCCTCGCACACCAAGCTTACAGGCTTTCAAGCTGCCGGTGCCTCAGAGCCCTACCGGGTTCCGCGGGCGCATTTGTTATGCGTTTCTCAGAGCCTAACCGGGTCTGGTGGGTTATTGGCGGCTCTGTTTTGGATTACCTATCGTCAGGTTCTTTATTTTGAGATCGGACCCAAGTATCTGATCCCATGATTTTCTAGGTCTACCCCTACACGCAACACCCCCCACATTCATAGTTCAGCAATTTTTCACCCAGTTTTGATCATCCATTCTCTTCATGTGTCCAAACCAACCTAACTTATTTGTACGCATCACCTCACTAATACTTCGAAAGTTCAGAGGCCTTCTTAGTTCCTCACTCGATACCCCATCCCTGAAAATTTACCCCACATAGCTGAGTAAAATCATCTAATGAAAGCCAGAATAAAGTGAAAGTGCATCATAAAATTCCTAAAAGGTAACAAAATCGTAACTACAATTCTAAAGTCAATTGTTGTCTGCTGATGGCACAGCTCTGGTTGCAGATCGAAAGGAAAGCTGGAACGAGTGGTAAAGGAATTGAAAACTGAATGAAAAATTAAGAGAAAATGTGAGGAAAAGTTCAGAGAAGATACATACAGTAGTAGAGAAGTGAGAGGTGGTGACTTAAACCAGTGGGACAGTTATAATTAAGGGGGGGTTGCTGGACCCCCTTCTCCTATATGTTTAACACCATTAGCTTTGAGATATTAAGATATTCATCCCATTAGTTTGGCAATTTTAAGACCTCGAGTGCCATTTTGGTGTCAAGTTTTTCCTGGCAAGCAATAGGAGCCTGAAATTTATGAGGAATCGGTCTCTGGGCGGTACATGTTACCAAAAAATGCTTTCTGTGGGAGAATTTTCAGAAATGAGCAAGAAATCAACACAAAATAGAAAATATAGATAGCCAATGAGTAAGAAATCAATGCAGAATAGATAATATAGGCCACCAATTACAGTACAACCAAGGATATCTTTCAGACCTCGTGATTTAGGAAACCTGCAAGTGTTAGACTAAGTATATGGTCCATGCTTTACCTCTCTCTTTTGGACTTAAAGGAGAGAAAGCGGTAAATGTCTGAACGATGGTATTCACACCAGAGATTTATATCTCATATACTGTATGTATATACCCGGTAGATAGATAAATGGTTTCCCCTTGATTAGTCCAAAAGATAATAGTTAGTAAAAACAGGTAGAGAGAAGGAAGAAGTAGACAGTAGAAGAGCAGAGAGCATGCGTGGACAAGGACGAGGGTAAACAAACAGTGTGGGTCCCTACCCGTCCCTGCTGCTGCTGTGACAGTCCCGGGGAGGCGGCGGATGGGGCCAGAGTGCGGATTGTGGACTGGATCAAGCTCTGAGTGCGGGGCGGAGGGGGGGCGGGGCGGGGCGGGGCGGGGGGACAGACCGTGAGAGAGGGAGTCATAAGGTCAAGTGGGTTTCTCACATTAAACCCAACAAACCTCAGAATTTGAAGTGGATTAAATGGCTGTGATCATGATTGACACAACCAGCATTCCTAGGAGTTTATTGTTTAAAGTACGGTAGGCAACATCACCAACATATACGTATACCCACAATGCCTTATCAAAAGTAATTCAAAAATAGAATCCAAGATTATGAAACATTTCTCAAGTTGTAATGAGTGTTAAAATGCACATAAGCTGTATATTATCAATTAAGGGGGTAGTGCATGTGTTTTGGTCAATATATATATTAATTAACTATATTTTGTAGTTTTATCGCTAGACTTCCATCAAACTTAAAAACACACCTCTTAGGCCTCTTTTCAAGATAAATTTGTACATAAAAATATGTCCCAGCCGAAGGCCGATTCCTTTTAAAATTACAGGCTTGCTCCTGCTCGCCAAGAAAAATTTAACACCTAAATGGCACGACAGGTCTTATTATTGACAAAGAAATGGGACAAAAGGTCTCAAAATCGCTAAACTAACGGAACAAACGTCTGAAAATCTCAAAACTAATATGCTAAACATGAGAGAAAAAGCGACCAGCTCCCCCTTAACCCACCAGACGGTATGTATTCCATACCGAAACCCGGGGGTTTTGGCCGAAAAACGTCTACGCCTAGGCTACCATATCTTTGTTATTTTGACTGCTTCCGCATTCCTGCGCATCCCCAAGCGTAGATGTGTTTCGTACCTGTAGAATGGCATTGAGTAGAGCTCTCTAAGTCAACTGGTTCAGTTGTGATGACGATTTCCGTGGAGATAACTTTGTGGCGATATCAGCCATTTTACACTACTTTTCACCACTTAACAATAACATACAGGTACACACGAACAAGGACGCCTCTCCTTCTTGTGGTCGGAGATGCGCGTCGTCGGTCCAACCTGCTGTTGTTTACATGCGTCGGACAGACGCCTCGCACACCAAGCTTACAGGCTTTCAAGCTGCCGGAGCCTCAGAGCCCTTCCGGGTTCCGCGGGGGTGTTTTTTATGGATGCCTCAGAGCCCAACCGGGTCTGAGGGGTTAATGAGCATATATACTGATGGACCGATTGTCGTCCTTCCAACCACATTCATACTTCTGGGTGTAGTGCGTTAAGCCGGTATCACACAGAGCTTTTATAGTCAACATTTGCTGATCAACATCTTTCTGGCAACATTTTTGTAATATTTTGCAATGGTGTTGGAAACTAGACTGATGATAGATGAATTTAGGCTACCAAAATAGTATAAGTTATAATGTAAAACTTGCAAAATAAACAAACCAAAACTGGGACGACACAATATAAATTCAAAAGAACTTATCAAAATCGTTATGTGGAAATAACGCTTTAATCAAATACAAATTTTGAAATAAAAGAACACAATCACTACATGAGAAAGTTAATCTGTTGACCTCATAAGCTGCCAGACCAGTGTTGAGGGAAAAAGCGGTGGTGTGATACCGGCGTTAGAAGCATGGAAGTGGTGGGAAGGATGACAGTGGATAGACCAAGGAAGACGTGGGCTAAGGTCCTGACCAAGGGGGGTTAGAACAGTTGATAAGAGATTCTATATCATGGAGAGCAGCATCAGGTGATCAAGGGATACCCAGGCAAAACATGGAACAACCTTTCAAACAATACTCATACATCAAAGTACTGTAGGTTCAAAAATTCCTGTCCTTTTTTTCAAGATTACTATTATTCCACGTAATGATTTTGATTCTATTGTCTTTATATTGTGCCGTTCCTGTTTTTGTTTGTTTATTTTGCAAGTTTTACATTATAATTACCATACTTAAAAACATTAATATCGAATTCAAACTTTTATAGTTTACCAGTAATTATTAAATTTGTTTGTATCACTAATGTACAGTACATATTTATTTGAGTTATTGACACAGACAGATAAAACCGAATTATGTCCATACAAGATAAATGGTTCAGATGAATTCTCATCATTATTACAACCAGGACTCTAGTTTGAATCTTAGCATTTCAAAGTTAATTAAAGTGTTACTCGTGAGGGGAGGGGAGAGATAAAATAAGCTGTTTAATTGAATTTGAAGTTAAATGTGAGGTAACAGTGTAGCCTAACTGTGCATTCTAAATAAAGTTAATTTTCATAATCTTGGTGGGTAATGAGTGTGAGGGAAATGATAAATCTGCGAAGGTCCCCCCCGACGCCAAGTGTCCGGGCAGCTCAGGCAGTACAACACAGGCAAGCTTAACCCTTTCAACCCGATCACTACTTATTATTCCATCCTCAGTACAGTCGGATTCAAATGTTTGCAGACAACTTATAGTCTGGTCAGTATAGTTAGGTCAGAAACATTAATCTAACCTCTTATAACTCCAGAAAAGGGTGAAACAAACAGGCTGTAACAATCCACACCTATTACAGTACCTGGTTGGTTCTTAATTACTGAAGTCCTGTTTGAGTTATGACAGGTTGGGGTCGGGATTTCTGGCCTACCTATAATGAACAGGGTATAGACGTGGGACTGGAACCGCGCTTCATATGGAGCACTCGGTCTTTAAATTTGTGTATGTATGTGTATGTAATTTGTGTATGTATGTGTATGTAATTTGTGTATGTAATTTGTGTATGTATGTGTATGTAATTTGTCATTGATGATGTATTTATTTTAAACTAGCCCACTGGGCCTTGGTCCTCATAAGGCTAGTGTTCAGTGAGGTGGCATTGAGTTAAGTCATGTACGTGTCATCGGTCATGTCGTAAAGATTTATAGCTCATTATTTTTGCTCTTAAGTCTGTCAGATTTATACACTTCTTTCTGGAATTTACACAAATTTCGGTCGTATGTCATTGTACAGATTTATAACTCGTTAATTTTGCTCTTAAGTTTGTCAGGTCTACGCACTTCTTTCTGGAATCTATGAAACTCTTTACTAAGGTTGTGGCCTAACTTGTGAATCCAAGTGTACCTCCAACAGGTTCTACTCAATTCAGAAAGGATATCCAGAAATCAAAGGGTTAAGCTACAATACTAACTCACTTGATTCCTTTGAGTTACAGTGATCCTTCCTAAGTTGAGAAAATCTTGGATAAGTTGTTCAAATAAAGTTGCCATTGGACTAAAAGGGTCAATGATACAAACTCAAAAGTATGCCAAACTTCAATAATAGACAAACAGCTTCTAAAAATAACAGTACTCCATTTACAATGTGCTGTATTTCAAACTCAATACGGTGCCAAACTCCGATGAACAAAAAGCCGTTAGGATTACAGTGTTACTCTTACAGTATTGCATTCACTATATTGTTGAATTGCAGTATATACTGTAAAGCTACTGACACATTTCATGACCCCTTGCAATTTTCTTTATGTAAATATATCTATTTAGACTGATGTTCAACTGTATATTATTATGTTTTCTTTATGTAAATATATCTATTTAGACTGATGTTCAACTGTATATTATTATGTTTTCTTTATGTAAATATATCTATTTAGACTGATGTTCAACTGTATATTATTATGTTTTCTTTATGTAAATATATCTATTTAGACTGATGTTCAACTGTATATTATTATGTTTTCTCCACTAACCAACTTTACTCCTAAACTCAATTAATGAAATTAACAAACACATGTGGCAGTCCGGGGATTCGAACCCAGGATGCTCACACCGAAAATCAACACACTTATGCATTGCACCACGAAGACAGTTAAAGAATGTTGCACAAGCCTACGATTTATTATGCAGTTCCGAATCCTGCATACCAATCTTAGCATGTACACCATTCCAACTGCGCTATCGGAGGCTATGCATATGTGAATGGAAATAGTAATTAACCCCTTCAGACTCATATGACGCAGAGGTTGCCAGATTAGCAATAAGAAATAGAGTTCTCTCACTCTTATAATTACCTCTCCAAAATTAGTTTTCTGCCCACAGCTAACTCAAAGACAACTGCAGAGGTTGAAGTAACTAAACTAAAGGTTTCTAAATACCCCTGATAGTAACAAAGGCTTTAAAGTATCCCTAATAGGCTAAAAATTGCGTCATATGTCGGAGAGGGTAAATGGGGCACTTAACCCATATATATTTATTAATATATAGTGCAATTTAGCTGATAATCATACTAAATGGATAGCCTATACTGTATATACATAAAGAAATCGCAAGAGCTCATGAACATTTGTCAGTAGCTGTAAATTAGCTGTACACTGTAATACAGAATAGTCTTATAAAATATGCTACAGTATAATACTTATTTACAATTGAAAATATAAACAAAATGTTTATAAAAATGTAGATACAGTATGACTTAGCTTAAATCTTTAACTTATTTAAGACAAAAATTTATGATAGAATAATACAGATCTTTAAAAATTTAGTCATCAAAGTCATCTTAGATCAAATTTACTCTCGCAAGCAACACCAATAAAATGAAACCATATATAAAAGTCCTGAGCATAAAGGTAAACATTAAACACTGAAACAGACACCGAAAGTTGAGAATCTAACCAAAACGCAACCTGGGTTACGTTAAATAGCCACAACAGCACAAACAAGTGATCACCAGAGCCATTCGGTAATTCCTTCCATACGGATGACTACCGTTCATATTTGATTTTAGTTCTCACACACGATTTTATCAAACTTAGTAAGAGCCACTGAGTATCGAAGGGGTATTGAGGGTTTTGATCCCTTTGATAACTACAGGTCCTTCCTAAGCTGAACAAAGTCTAGTGGTAGTACTAAAATTATGATAACAAATGATCTTAATGCAGGAGCTATTAAGGAGGAATTACGCCACCTTTGTAATACCATGTCAGGTTGTGCACAGTTCATCAAAATAGAGATCCTGTAGCGAGCCGTGGCATAGCCAGTAGAGCGTCGGCTGCTGATCAAAGGGTCGGTGGATCGAGTTCACACTGTCAAAATGTTATTGGTAGATGTCAAGCCCCGGCAACTTCACCAACTGATTCGTGACAAACGCCTATGTTCATGGCCACCCTTTCTCGGGAATAACGGAGTCTGGGTGGCTGTAACAAAAGAGAGCAGCCAACTTTTTCCTTGGACGCCATCTTGGCGCCTCAATTATAATTTTTGATAATATAGAATTTTGATCCGAAGTCCTAACTATATATTTTGTACCAGTATTCCTGAATGTACTGCATATATAAACCGAGTGTGACTTATAAGAGTTTATAGGTATGTAGGTAGGTTAGTTAGTTATGTAGAGCAGATTAACCAGACCACTGAGCTCCATACGGAACAGGTAGGTAGATAGAGATCGGAAGAGTTGTATTGAAGAAGGTGTCGCCAGGGCATTTTTTCGCCGTTTTTAACTAGCCACCATCAATTCTGGTTTGAGATTCTTGGATACAAAAAAATGCAGAAAAAAATCCTTTAGGACCCAAGGAGTAACTAAATCAAGTTAAGTGATAGATTGTCATTGCAAAAATTACTCTATAGCATAATAGAAAGAAGCCTATATATTCAAGTTTGCCTCAACTATATAATCTTGCCTTAACAGATAGAGTAAAAAAAGTCGGAGTTGGAAAGGTGGAAAGGGATTTATGCTCGTGACTGTACCTTGTTTATATTAGTATCAGATACTTGATTATACAGTAGTAATAAAATTTAAAAAATCACAATTCTTGTAAAAGTTCAATTAAGAAGCACCCAAACCACAGGTCGTGGGATGGTCAGTATTGCGTCTGACTGCTGATCAAAGGGTCTGCAGTTTGATCCCACCTCGTACCATTGGTAGACGTCAAGAGTATGGATGCTCAGGTCTAGCGATTCGTGGCAAATATCCAGTTAAGTCCCTGTAACAAAGGCACACCCTAGCCCTGTCAATCAAGGGAGTGCACGGCGTTACAAACTGCATAATCGCCCAAACTCAAATTACTGATAAATGAGAGGCAGAAGACACTTACCTCCCATTCAGGTACCAATGCAACTTATTATTTCCCTTGTATTCCTTTGTGCATTAATTCTAGTCCTAAAACAATTTCTCCTAGTTTAGCACCCGGCCCCCATTCTGATAGGCTGGACCAACAACTGACATGCAAAGTAGCGTACATAAAACCAAGGGCTGCGTAATTCCTCCTGAAGGCGGCTCCAGTGACGAGGGTGGCAGTGTGCTTATAAACCCCATCAATACCATGGCAACATTTTCAGTTTATTCTGGCTAGCAGTAGACAATTTTACTCAACTTATGAAGAATCTCTGAGAAACAAAAATATAAATTATTTATATATTTCAAATACAGTATACCGGTACAGTAAAGTACTGTATATAATCTGCATTAATTAATATATAACATTGCTGGAATACGTAACATCTCTTTTGGACAGATAGCACTAGTCAAAATGATCCATGTAGTTCAAATATTTAATCTACAGGTATCTATAAAGTACTCATTTGATGCCCATCACCAAGTGGCCTAGTAAGGATCAGTCGATCTCTTGTTGCTTGCTTTCCTTTGCAATTCTTTGAAAACTAACCCTCCAACTCTACCAGGTCAGTCCTAAAGTAAGCAAAATTGTATACCGTTAGCCAGAATAAAATTAAAATAGCATAAATGTACTGAAGGGGATAAAATTGTGAAACACGAGTCAAACATTCCGAACATATGTGCAGTTTAGTGGAAGCGTTTACTCAACACCAAGTTTATGGAGTATGTGAGAATATGAGTAACAGACGGTATGTATACACTTACAGCCTTAGTAAATTGTGAAAAAGCTTTATCATACACAAGTTGTCAAAGTGTAACCGTAGGAAAACACAGCGAAAATAGAAAATCTGACAGAAAAGACTAAGAAAAAGTCAAGACAAAAGAGAAAAATGGCTATACCGTACAACACTGTATAGCTAGAGTTTACAAAGCTTAAAATATAGAATTGAACAAGATATAGATGCAGTAAGAAAACACCAGATAACAATGGAAAATATATAATGAAGAATTGAAGAGAAAAATTACATGAGAAGAGTTGAAAGCTTAGAATTGTAGATAAGTTACATTAGGAAGAGTTGAAAGCTTAGGATTGAAGAGAAAATTTACATGAAGAAGAGTTGAAAGCTTAGGATTGAAGAGAAAATTTACATGAAGAAGAGTTGAAAGCTTGTTCAGTTCAGAAAGTTAGAGGAAATTTGGATAGATGAATATAAAGCTAAAGTGAAGATATAGCTCTGAATAATGAAAAAGTAAGCCAGCTACTGAAGAAGATGTAAAACATATAAATTAATACTGTGTGAGTCTTTTTTCGTATCTATCAGAATTATTAATTTATATTTTATTTTGCTAAATCGTTATTTACACAGTGATTTTGATTAGATCATTGGTCTTTATATTGTGTCGTTCCTGTTTTGGTTTGTTTATTTTGCAAGTTTTACATTACACTATCACCTCCAATGCATTTCTTCCTCCTTGGAAACCCCCATCAAAGGGCAGGCATGATAGATAAGTCATAGTGGGTCATGGGACCTACCTTTTTAGGTACCGATATACTGTATCTTAGTGTGACCATGTACCATAATATGGCTTGTTTGTAAACACTGACTATTTAGCAGTAGGCTACCAACAGAAAAGTGAGAGGAGAGAGGTATGGTAGATGAGTGAGTGATATGAGAGAGAAAGAGAAGAATAGACAGAACAGGCCTAATATTAAAATCCTCAAACAGACCTGATGGTATTGGACGATCTCTATGGTCCATTCATATTTAACAAGAGAGAGAGAGACGTAGATGGGTTAGAGAAGAATAGGGTGCACAGAGAAGTAGAGACAACAGAAAGGTAGAGATAATACAGGCTGAATACACTGCTTGACATTATGTCTGTGTGAGATATAGATGGAAAATAAGGGGAAAAGGTAGAAAAAGAGGTGTAGAAAAAGATATATAGGAAACAGTACAGGCATATTACGAATCCTAAACAGACCTGATGGTACTGGACGACCTCTCTGGTGGGGGTCCACTCGTCCTGGTTTGTCTCCCACTCGCTGACGTGGACCCAGGCCGATGAGTTTAGGGCCAGTCGCAGCATCTGTATACGGTCACTCCCGCTCACCAGGCCCTAGGGGGGAGGATATGGTCGTTAGGAAGGCGGTCATGGAGTGACTGGATGAGGAATAATCTTAGCAAGTTATCAGTTTGTTAACATAAAAAACATCCTCTCCAACAAGATGCAGCTCAAAATATATCTATTATAAAAAACAAAGTTACTCCTACAGTTCAAGACCAGGTGATTCAAGCGGTTATATTTCTGGAAAATGTAGGCCTATTGCATATTTTTTGCCAGCAAATACAGTACAATCCACTACTTTGCCAGAATACAGGGGGCTGAGCAGGATGGGGGGCAGGAAGAGGTTGAGGGAGTGAGACAGACAGAGGGGGAAGGCTGAGGGAGTGAGAATGGGGGGGGGGTTAGGGGTTGACAGACAGGGGGGAAACTGAGGGAGTGAGACAAACAGGGGGGAGACTGAGGGAGGGAGGCTGAGGGAGTGAGAAAGACAGGGAGGGAGGCTGTGGGAGTGAGACAGATAGGGAGGGAGGCTGGGGGAGTGAGACAGATAGGGAGGGAGGCTGGGGGAGTGAGACAGACAGGGAGGGAGGCTGGGGGAGTGAGACAGACAGGGAGGGAGGCTGAGGGAGTGAGACAGACAGGGAGGGAGGCTGAAGGAGTGAGACAGACAGGGAGGGAGGCTGAGGGAGCGAGACTGACAGGGAGGGAGGCTGGGGGAGTGAAACAGACAGGGAGGGAGGCTGAGGGAGTGAGACAGACAGGGGACAAGGCTGAGGGAGGGAGACAAACAGGGAGGGAGGCTGAGGGAGCGAGACAGACAGGGAGGGAGGCTGGGGGAGTGAAACAGACAGGGGACAAGGCTGAGGGAGTGAGACAAACAGGGAGGGAGGCTGGGGGTGAGACAGACAGGGAGGGAGGCAGAAGGAGTGAGACAGACAGGGAGGGAGGGAGGCTGGGGGAGTGAAACAGACAGGGAGGGAGGCTGAGGGAGTGAGACAGACAGGGAGGGAGGCTGAGGGAGTGAGACAGACAGGGAGGGAGGCTGAGGGAGTGAGACAGACAGGGAGGGAGGCTGAGGGAGTGAGACAGACAGGGAGGAAGGCTGAGGGAGTGAGACAGACAGGGGACAAGGCTGAGGGAGTGAGACAGACAGGAAGGGAGGCTGAGGGAGTGAAACAGACTGGGGACAAGGCTGGGGGAGTGAGAGAGACAGGGGACAAGGCTGAGAGAGTGAGACAGACAGGAAAGGAGGCTGAGGGAGTGAAACAGACAGGGGACAAGGCTGAAGGAGTGAGACAGACAGGGAGGGAGGCTAAGGGAGTGAGACAGACAGGGGACAAGGCTGAGGGAGTAAGACAGACAGGAAGGGAGGCTGAAGGAGTGAGACAGAAAGGGAGGGAGGCTGAGGGAGTGAGACAGACAGGGGACAAGGCTGAGGGAGTGAGACAGACAAGGAGGGAGGCTGAGGGAGTGAGACAGACAGGGGACAAGGCTGAGGGAGTGAGCCAGACAGGAAGGGAGGCTGAGGGAGTGAGACAGACAGGAAGGGAGGCTGAGGGAGTGAAACAGACCGGGGACAAGGCTGGGGGAGTGAGACAGACAGGGAGGGAGGCTGAGGGAGTGAGACAGACAGAGGACAAGGCTGAGGGAGTGAGACAGACAGGGAGGGAGGCTGAGGGAGTGAGACAGACAGGGGACAAGGCTGAGGGAGTGAAACAGACAGGAAGGGAGGCTGAGGGAGTGAGACAGACCGGGGACAAGGCTGGGGAGTGAGACAGACAGGGGACAAGGCTGAGGGACTGAGACAGACAGGAAGGGAGGCTGAGGGAGTGAGACAGACAGGAAGGGAGGCTGAGGGAGTGAGACAGACAGGAAGGGAGGCTGAGGGAGTGAGACAGACAGGAAGGGAGGCTGAGGGAGTAAAACAGACAGGGGACAAGGCTGGGGGAGTGAGACAGACAGGGGACAAGGCTGAGGGAGTAAGACAGACAGAGAAGGAGGCTGAGGGAGTGAGACAAACAGGGAGGGAGGCTGAGGGAGTGAGACAGACAGGGGACAAGGCTGAGGGAGTGAGACAGACAGGGAGGGAGGCTGAGGGAGTGAGACAGACAGGGGACAAGGCTGAGGGAGTGAGACAGACAGGGAGTAAGACAGACAGGGAGGGAGGCTGAGGGAGTGAGACAGACAGGGGACAAGGCTGAGGGAGGGAGACAGACAGGGGACAAGGCTGAGGGAGGGAGACAGACAGGGAGGGAGGCTGAGGGAGGGAGACAGACAGGGGACAAGGCTGAGGGAGTGAGACAGACAGGGGACAAGGCTGAGGGATTGAGACAGACAGGGGGGGAGTGAGACAGACAGGGACAAGGCTGAGGGACTGAGACAGACAGGGATGGAGGCTGAGGGAGTGAGACAGACAGGGATGGAGGCTGAGGGAGTGAGACAGACAGGGAGGGAGGCTGGGGGAGTGAGACAGACAGGGACAAGGCTGAGGGAGTGAGACAGACAGGGGACAAGGCTGAGGGAGTAAGACAGACAGAGAAGGAGGCTGAGGGAGTGAGACAAACAGGGAGGGAGGCTGAGGGAGGGAGACAGACAGGGGACAAGGATGAGGGAGTGAGACAGACAGGAAGGGAGGCTGAGGGAGTGAAACAGACCGGGGACAAGGCTGGGGGAGTGAGACAGACAGGAAGGGAGGCTGGGGGAGTGAGACAGACAGGGGACAAGGCTGGGGGAGTGAGACAGACAGGGGACAAGGCTGAGGGAGTGAGACAGACAGGGAGGGAGGCTGAGGGAGTGAGACAGACAGGGGACAAGGCTGAGGGAGTGAGACAGACAGGGGACAAGGCTGAGGGATTGAGACAGACAGGGAGGGAGGCTAAGGGAGTGAGACAGACATGGGACAAGGCTGAGGGAGTGAGACAGACAGGGATGGAGGCTGAGGGAGTGAGACAGACAGGGATGGAGGCTGATGGAGTGAGACAGACAGGGGACAAGGCTGAGGGAGTGAGACAGACAGGGAGGGAGGCTGGGGGAGTGAGACAGATAGGGAGGGAGGCTGGGGGAGTGAGACAGACAGGGGACAAGGCTGAGGGAGTGAGACAGACAGGGAGGGAGGCTGAGGGAGTGAGACAGACAGGGAGGGAGGCTGACAGGGGACAAGGCTGGGGGAGTGAGACAGACAAGGGAAAAGGCTGAGGGAGTAAGACAGACAGAGATGGAGGTTGAAGGAGTGAGACAAACAGGGAGGGAGGCTAAGGGAGTGAGACAGACAAGGGACAAGGCTGAGGGAGGGAGGCTGAGGGAGTGAGACAGACAGGGGACAAGGCTGGGGGAGTGAGACAGACAGGGGACAAGGCTGAGGGAGTAAGACAGACAGAGAAGGAGGTTGAGGGAGTGAGACAAACAGGGAGGGAGGCTAAGGGAGTGAGACAGACAAGGGACAAGGCTGAGGGAGGGAGACAGACAGGGATGGAGGCTGAGGGAGTGAGACAGACAGGGGACAAGGCTGAGGGAGTAAGACAGACAGAGATGGAGGTTGAAGGAGTGAGACAAACAGGGAGGGAGGCTAAGGGAGTGAGACAGACAAGGGACAAGGCTGAGGGAGGGAGGCTGAGGGAGTGAGACAGACAGGGGACAAGGCTGGGGGAGTGAGACAGACAGAGAAGGAGGTTGAGGGAGTGAGACAAACAGGGAGGGAGGCTAAGGGAGTGAGACAGACAAGGGACAAGGCCGAGGGAGGGAGACAGACAGGGATGGAGGCTGAGGGAGTGAGACAGACAGGGGACAAGGCTGAGAGAGTAAGACAGACAGGGAGTGAGACAGGCAGGGAGGGAGGCTGGGGGAGTGAGACAGGCTGAGGGAGGGAGACAGACAGGGGACAAGGCTGAGGGAGTAAGACAGACAGGGGACAAGGCTGAGGGAGTGAGACAGACAGGGAGGGAGGCTGAGGGAGTGAGACAGACAGGGAGGGAGGCTGAGGGAGGAGACAGACAGGGAGGGAGGCTGAGGGAGGAGACCGACAGGAGGGAGTGAGACAGATAGGGGACAAGGCTGAGGGAGTGAGACAGACAGGGGACAAGGCTGAGGGAGTGAGGCTGAGGGAGTGAGACAGACAGGGGGACAAGGCTGGGGGAGTGAGACAGACAGGGAAGGAGGCTGAGGGAGTGAGACAGACAGGGCCACAGGCTGTAGCTCGATTGGTAGAGCATTCACCTGCTAACCGTGAGGTTGACGGTTCGAGCCACAGGCCAGCCAGTGAGTTATTGGCAGATGTCAGTGCTGTTGGTGAACGGTGTGGTCTAGCAATCTGTGGCAACTATTCACTAAGTCCCTGATTCATCAGGGCACCCACCCTAGCCTTGCTATTCAGCAGGGAGTGTATGGTGGTAAAAACTGCATCATCATCAGGGGGAGAGGGGAGGCTGAGGGAGTAAGACATACAGGGAGGGAGGCTGGGAGAGTGAGACAGACAGAGGGAGGCTGAGGGAGTGAGACAGACAGAGGGAGGCTGAGGGAGTGAGACAGACAGAGGGAGGCTGAGGGAGTGAGACAGATAGGGAGGGAGGCTGAGGGAGTGAGACAGACAGGGAGGGAGGCTGAGGGAGTGAGACAGACAGGGAGGGAGGCTGAGGGAGTGAGACAGGGGCGTGAGAGGATGGGGACTAACACAGGGGAGGAGGACGGTGAGTGAGAGGATCAAGACTCGTCATGGAAGTAAGTCATGTAAGGAAATGAGTGCATAGTGAGAAAGTGTGTCTGCGTATATCCTGTTCATGATAGGTAGGCCTGAAATCCCAACCACAACCTCTCATAACTCAAAACGACTAGAGTAATCATACTAATTGAGCTAATAAAAATCCAAGGCAGCCATTTTCTAATGAACTTGCTTACATTACCCTATTGTTGTTGTGTGGACTAACCTCTTTGCCATACTTGTCATGCACGGGAGACATCAAGCCGGCCACAACATTGTAGTTGGTGGTGCGGTGGAGGAAGTCTCGCGCTATCTCTGTGGAGGGGATTAACATATTAGTCTCAATCTTTGCAGGGTGTTGGTAAGTTTAAAGTACCGTAACTCAATCTCTACAATGGGGAACTTTAAAAAAACCCAAGTCTCCACCATCACACATAAACATCGTTGATCATTCTAATGGCAATTCAAGTCCACATATCTTATTTCTATTTAGGTACTGGTACCGAACAATCATTAGAAGGGAGTTTATTCATAGCCCAACCACCCATCCACCTGTGGTGATTATATGTACCATGTGGCAGTGGGTCCAGCCAACCTGACAACTGAGCTACGCCCCTTCACAAGCAGCCAATGTGAATTTGTTCAGAATTACACAATTACACTAGCCTCTGAGGAGGCCTAACTAAACGCTAACTTGGCTGGCAATGAACTTGGGAGATAGTTTCCACAGGTCCAATGGACATACAGAGGGGCGGTTGATGACACATGGCGATTAATTATCAAAATAGTTTCCTCTTAAAGCACCGCAATCTCATGGAATATAGACTTATAAATTGTAGGCTAACAATGACAAAAGTAGGAGATTCTCGGTAAGAGTTGTGTTAGCGGGCGTACCATCCGCTTTGTTTACAGTCACACTTCACAGTTACATCCACCGCTCCGCGTCTAATTTGACTTCTGTTATTTGCCCTGCTGGTAATATATATGATGATGACAATAAGTCATGGGGGTGACCTCAACCAATTATTGTATCCCACGGCCAGGTGTTGGGTAATTTGTTTTGTTACCGGCCGTGGGATACAATAATGGGTTAAGGGGGCTTTGCTCCCCTCACCCCCCATGACTTATTGGCATCATCATATATATCACCAGCAGTGGGCAAATAACTGGCTGTGGGTTAATTTTATAAAAAAGAAAAAAGGCCAAATTAGATGCAAAAGTAACTGCGAGCATGAAACTTATACTGTATAAACAAAGTGGACGGTGAGCCCGCTAACACAATCCTTACCCAATTCCTTGAGATACAAGATGGGATGAGGGGGGGGGGGGGTTTGCCCCCAGTCACCCTCCCATGACTTATTGAAATAACCATCTACAGTATGTTGCCAGCAAGGGGCAATTATCAATTATACTCCATAATGACAACGTTTGTAAACAGCGAGGACGTCGGAGGGAGCTCTGGGACTGTGTAACTTTCTAGCAATATCTAGTTATATAAATGTGAATTATGTGATAAAAATTATTTTCCCACAGTGGTACATGAGTACAATTACAGTAGGCTATAAGGATTGGTAGGATCCTGTGTAGCGGGGAGAACTGTTTTTCAGATGCCTATTTACTAAGAAGGGGTAGAATGTAGAGTTCGGGCGTACCGCCAGCCTTGTTTACACTACGTGGAGAGGCGTCGGGACGCTTGCCATCATGTTCCCGTCTATTTTGACTGCCTTTGGATAATATAATATGTTGAGGTGGATTTTGCCCCCCCTCATCCCCCCCATGACATATTGTCATCATATATATTGCCAGCAGGGGGTAATAACCGAAGAAATCGACGTCAAAATAGACGCAAACTTAACCACGGCGATCGACATAATTATGTAAACATGACGGCAGCCCAGGGCGGGGAGTTTGCAATTATGTTCCCGTCTATCTTTAATGCCATTGGATACAATAATAAGTTGAGGGGAGCTTTGCCCCCCCCCATGACATATTGTCATCATCATATATATTGCCGGCAGGGGTCTAATAACCGAAAAAAAATCGCCGTCAAAATATATGCGAAGTTAACCGCAGCTATCGCCCTATGTAAACAATGATGACCGCACGCCCGGAATCTACATCCATCCCCTAAGAAACATTGAACAATATCTTTGATAATTATAGGGAATAGGCTCGCAGCCTTATTATACATAATTTATTAGGGACAATGTAGGTCTATGGAATCCTTATACTGTACTCATGTATAATCCACTGTGGGAGAATAATTTTGATCACATTTATAAAACCCGATATTAATAGAAAAAATGCCCATTCTAATTAATCTCAGAGCTCTTTCGGACATCCTCACTGTTTAAAAACGCCTTCTTTATGCAGTATAATCGATGTTTACCCCCTGCTGGCAACATAGATGAAGATTTTAATAATTTATGGGGGTGAGGGGGGGCAAAGCCCCCCCCACCCATTCCCAATTTGCCTGCTAGGGTTGCTAACACAACTCTTGGTAAATCTACAGTTATACTACCCCTCCCCCACTATCCCCCCCCCTTTCAAAACACGCCTTTTAGCGTATTTTTGGATGGTTCAGCAGGCGTGGAAACTGAAAAAAAAAAATTATTTTAGGCTATATTAACCCGTGGAGCCCCGGCTAGTTTTGTAATGTTTGCGCACCAGAACCCGGCCGGTTTTCAAAAAATGGTTTTATTCCAGAAACAATAGCGAATGGGTTAGGAATGAAGGAAAAACCACGAAAAACCGCTCAAAAAGCTTAAAAAATGGTCCTACAGAGCCCCCGAAAACGGATTTTACAAGAGTAAAAAATTGAAGGCAATTATCCCAAAAAAACAGGTTATTGCGCGCTCGCGCGCACGCACGTGGACTTTGAGAGTTTTCAACCATCGGCACGGTTGCGTGGGATACGTACACAGTTCCCATACAAATCTGAGCCCTCTAGAGTGGCTACACCTGAGGTTACGGTCGGCGCAATTAGGGTGACGCGTCAGGCGCGTCTCTGGGGCTGTGCGTTACATACATCGCAGACGCGTCGCTGGGGCTGTACGGGTTAATGTCACTAATTTTCCCATGGATCTATAGTTTTCTGTGTTAATTTTCATCAATATAGGCCTAGCCTATAATGATTGGAAGTAATTATAAGCCTCTGAAAAAACTTTTTCCCCATGACGGGGGGCTTTGCCCCCTGTCATGCCATAATACTGTACTAGGATAGGTTAGGTAAGGTTGTTAGGTTAGGCTAATGTCTCTGAAACATTGTAAAACCCTTGTCACATCTAGATTGAGACTTTTGTCAGAGGGGGCGGAATGCCATTATAATCCATTTCCGCATATATTGCCACCTATACCACATCACTTACCTCGTCGTACCTTTCTGTTAAATACAATATTATTTTGTTTAGCTCGTATAGGCTAGGTGCAATTATAGAAATTTACCAAGGTTGTTAGGTTAGGCTAATGTCCTTTCAAAGGGGTATAGGATAGTGAACACTAGGATAGCCTATACCCGGTCAGAGGTAAGAAGAAGAGTCCTGCAGTAGTCTCCTTGAATGCTACCGATTTATCCAACTCTTACCCAGCCTACTAAGCCTAGTTGCCAATATTAATAATTTGGATATTATACAATGTAGATTAATTTGCCTTTATTAGCCTAGGCTATAATTTCTAAACTAGGATAGGTTAACCTGGAAGCTTGGAAGTTGGAATAACCTAATTAGACTAACTTAGGAAGTTAGGTAATGGATATCCATATTCCATCAACAGCCTAGGCTACTCATAGGCCTAGGCCTACAGTATGTATCATAATGTTAACTTGTTAAGGAGTCAATGATCATTAAGTCATTAACCTTTTCCATAATCAGTACAGTATAGACTGTAGAGTAGGCGGTAGCATTCAAAGAGACTACTGCAGGACTCTTCTTCTTCTTCTTACCTCTGACCGGGTATAGGCTATCCTAGTGTTTACTAGCCTATACCCCTTTGAAAGGACATTAGCCTAACCTAACAAATCCTAGTATTACAGGTGGGGGCTGCTGCCCCCACACCCCCGCTTTGACTTAGATTTTTGGTGTATTTGTCTGTGAAGTGGGTATTTTTCAATTTGTCGATAACGAAAATCCTCCATGCGGACTAGCCTATATGGAGAAAAAGGTATATAGCCTATCAAGGAAACCGACCACCTTTTATTTAATTTTTTTTTTTTTTTTTTTTAGCTAGTTTTCATCATTATAGCCTAGTTATGTAGAGCAGATTAACCAACCACTGAGCTCCATACGGAACTCTCATAGGTCTGGCCATCATTATAGCCTAGCCTACAGTGGTTGTCATTAGGGCCCTAATTAGAATCTCCGGAAAAAACGTTTTCAATTAGGCCTACTTTGAAAAAGTTAATATTTACCTCCTGTTAAAGCTGAAGATTGCGGAGTAAATACCATAGACTTCATTCAATTTTGTTTTGGCGACCGTCAACCTTTTATTAATCAAACACCAAACCAGCGGGGGTGTGGGGGTGACAGCCCCCACCTAATATACTAGGTTAGGTTAGGTAAGGTTGTTAGGTTAGGCTAATATTACCCCTCAATTTCCCTGTACTTCATAGCCCTCCCCACTATCGGGGTCCGTATCTAAGATTGTTGGATAATGGGGAAAACGTTTTTTCCGGAGATTCTAAATTTCTAATTAATGACAACCACGGTATAATTATGAAAACTAGGCCTAGCTAAAACCAAAACAAAAAAAATCACTAAATAGGCCTAGGCCTAAAAGGTGGTCGGTTTCCTTGATAGGCCTAGCCTATCCTGTTTTCCGAGAAAAATATGGCGAATCTATTGGTGCCTATTTTCCCTAATAAATTGTTTCTAATAAGGCGGATGTAGTGTCCTTGAAGATTATCGAGTAGGCTATGTACTGTACATTGAAAGTGATCTGCTAACCTAGTCACTAGCCTACTAGGCCAAACTAGGCTAGGCCTAGCCTATAATTTGACAGATCCAAGTGACAATTGTCAATAATAAGCAAACTTTCTAGTAGCACACGGATAAACTTAACCACGACCATATGATAATACGGAAATAAAATAGGCCTCGGGAATTCAATAATACTCTATTAATGTAGCTTAAGTGGCTGTGTAGGCTAAATGATCTGCTGGTGGTAGGACTCACCAAACATCCTCAAGTGCATGTTGGTGGGCGGGTTGAAGGAGCCACATGCCAGCAGGACCACTCGGTGAGATCCCGTCATCTCCACACCTCAAGGGGTCCCCGCCCAAAACCCCACAAAATAAAAAAATAATAAACAAAACCCCTAGATGTCCTGGCCCACCTGACTAGCCTTCTCGTCGGCCATTTGTTGACATCTCGTTCAGCACAAGTACAAAAGGCCTCAAATCCACTTATAAGACTACAAAATGGTGTGCCCGGCTTGTGTCATTATTATGCGGGGTGGAAGGTATAAAATGTGGTTGTGTAAAAGTATAAAAACCGGTGTTATAAGGGCAGGCGGCCACTCCAGCCCCGGGCTCTGGGAATCGCTAATTTCACACCGACCCAGTCCCCTCTTACCTCATCCTAAATTACATCATATTACTCTTCTAATGCTATAAAACGTCCTCTAAATTAACTATAGCAACAAATAAACCCTCCCCGTTGAATTTTAATCTACGGTAGAGTATTTATTGGATTTTTATAAGATGCTGCAATCAATGATGACGTCAAAATTGCGTCACTGCTTAGTGACGTCATCTGTGGGTAACAGATCGGGAATATGCTTCAAATATTTTGTCACGGATAGCAATTTATGAATGGATTAACACCTAATGGTAGCAACATACTCTTAAAATATGTTGATTATATTTATAGCGTGTGAGTGTTATCGTGGCTGTTAATAAAGCTGTGGGCTTATCCCTCAATACCTAGGTCAGGTCAGGTAAAGGTATTGAGGGATAAGCCTTTACAACGGCATCACACACAATTATTGTCCTCTCTCCCTCCCTGCCCACCCCGAACCAACATCCAGAAGCACATCCATACTCATATCTCTCACCGATCCATCCACTCACTCACAGACAACACACAGCTGCATGCACGACCTCCCGAAATCCATCCTTCCGAATCCTCCCTTCCTCGCGAGGACAGAGTCCACCTGGCCAGGCTGAGATGCGGACACCATCCAGCTCTCCTGAGCTATCAGAAGAGACTGGATGACTCCGTTGTCGACGCCTGCCCGGGATGTAACACAGCACCCCATACCATTAAACACATCATAGAAGACTGCATTTCACACAACCACTTACGCCAACAACACAATCTACACTCAATGAGAGCTCTGTGGGAAAGCCCGATCGTGGCCATGGCCTTTCTCAGGGACTCGGGGCTGTTCGGCCAGGCAGCTTAGGGAACAACAACAACAACAACGGCACCTCGTGCTAATTTCTACTTTTCTAGTGTTCTGAAGAGTGTAGAGAGGGGAGAAGGGGTGTTGGAGAGAGAGGAAGCTGTTGGAGTGGTTTTGTTGTGTGTATTATTAGTCTGTATACGTCATCGAGGTATTCCCCGACTGGGTGCGAGCATGTGAAACACGCTAGGACGTACTACCACACCCATAAATGTCCGCCTGGGCTGGGATTGAATCCAGGTCAAGCAGATTCACACGTAAGCGTACTCTCCACTCGACCGCCGCGGCTCTACCTTCACCTGACATCAAATGATCGGGTGCTCGAGCACACGATGAAACGGCTAGGGGGGTTACAAAGTTATATTTATTAGTGGCCCCTCCATCATTGACGATATGCCTTAACCTCTCAGCTGCATAGCCCCTGTAGTAAGCGCGGTTCCCATACCTCCGTTTTGACCTCCGTTTGGGACGGACCTATATGTCATCGATGACGTAGGTCCCTTCACGTGTGGGCTCCAGCGAGCGGGAACCGAGGTCTATTGTTCTCCGTTTCACGCGCTTCCGATCCCGGATCCTGTCACAGAAAAGTTGACTGGGATTTAACTTTGGACGGACGACGGAAGACAATTACGTATATTTATGGTGCCCATGATATATTATATTGGCATATACTGGTCACCAATGAATAGTACATGCCCTATAGCCTATGCACACACACACAGAATGTACGTATAGTGCATATTTATAGTGTAAACAAGATAAACACTAGCCCTCTCCGCCACGGACACAATGTTGGGCGAGTTCTGAAGGCCTACTGCCAATGTTTATAGCCCAGGAGCAAAGCGAAAAGGTAGCCCACATTTTTAAATAGTCTTATACTTTCCATTTTGTGAAGCCAGAGTTGTATAGAAAGTGTAATTTGATAGCTGTGCATGTTGTCACGACGACCAATTATGGATATTGTGTAACATTTATTCGGAAATCAACAAATTTAGGCTTGAAGTACATTGCCTCTTTTGATGCTAGTGCTCGTTGATTTAACTTGGATTTCAGGCTTTTTAAATACTCTCCCATATTTTACTGTTTACATAGTGCATAGCTTTGCGCAGTGGCAGTATCGTAACCAATGAGGTTAACTGAGTTGTGTGGATGTACGGTCACTGACAAAGAAGCTCGAAACATTAAATTGGTTAAAGTTAGTAGACATACACCATCCTTCCTCGCACCTCGGTTTGGGCTACCTCCAAAGGGTAGCCAAGTCGCACCCCACCTGCCCGCGGTATCCTCGCAGACACCCAGTATTCATTTCTTTTTCCATACCTTAATTTTCTTCTTGGGTGACACAAACGGGGGCGGCGCTACCTGGGTTTTACCCAGGTAGTTATTTTATTTGATCAGCTTTTTAAGTGATTGGTTTAATTTATTTTTAGCCAAGGGAGTTTGGTTGTTTTTAATTTAGATTAGTGCCTGGGCTTTTGCCCCAGGGAGTTCTTTTATATACTTTATATTTCTCTCTGTGCAGTGATGTAATTTCATCCAAAGCTGTGACAATGGCTTGTAGGCCAAGTTGTGTTTGCGGAAGGGTGGTTGGCAAGGCCAAATCGCTGGGCTGCTATTCTTGTGGCGCTTTTTTCCACGTCAGCTGCATTGACGTGGATGACGAAGACCTCAGAGTCTTGTCCAAGAAAAAACCCGGCTTTAAATGGCATTGCACTGTTTGTGATACCGGCCCCCTGGCTGCTAAGGACGCAACAATTAGTCAGCAGACCTTGGACGACCTGAAGGCTGCCTTAATTGGTGAATTGTCTGGGATCCTTGCTGTGGTTGCCGACAACATTTCCAAAATAAATGACCGACTGAACATTCTTGAAAGGCCAGCTACTACTCCTGATATTCCTTCATTTGCTAACATTGTTAAGCAATCAGTTGCAAAAGCTACGAGGGAATTGACCGATAAATCAACAAAGAGGGTTGTCAAAGTCATGGACAATGGCAAACTGAAAAAAGTTCACAACCATCAAGTCCTGATAGTGAAGACAAAACCTGATGCCCAGCCCGGTACTGTCCCTCCTAATTCCGACCTTATTAATGAAGCTCTTGCCTCCGTACCAGTGGATAGCTGCGCCACTAGGGACTCTGGTACCCTAGTGGTAAAGCTCCCATCCGAGGAAGCAAAGGCTCAAGCAAGCAATGCGCTCAATTCCCGTCTTGGCACTGACAGTGACTATTGTGTCACAGAGCCTAAGAAAATGCTTCCTAAGATAATCTTGACTGCTATCCCTGTTATGCTTGATGATGAGGACATTATCCCAAGCATTCTGAGTAAAAACCCCCAAATCAGATATCTGTCGGAGAAGAACCATACCCTTCAATTAATATTCACGAGGAACAAAGGAAGCAACAAGATAGCTGTATTAAAAATCTCCCCGGAGATACGTTCTGCCATTGTCCATGAACATAATTGTGTCTATGTTGGGCTCATGAGATGTCGTGCATACGACAGATTCTGGGTCACCCAGTGTCATCACTGCCAAGGCTTGGGCACTACAAAGACAATTGCAAAAAGAAACTTGCTGAACCAAAGTGCGTTTTTTGTGCCGGTGGCCATGGTTCTAAGGGCTGTACAAACAAAGACTCACCTAAGTGCGTAAATTGTTCTTCCTCAAAACCTGGAGAGGCTGGTTCCGGTCCTCCACTCTTGGCCGAGTCACTTGCTCACTTTGCATCTAACAGGCACTGCCCGATTATGATTTTTCAGCGTAAGAAATTAATTGAAAATACGAACTTCACCGATTCAAAAAACTCCTAACACCTCCTCGGAATCAGTTAAGAGTGGGTTTGCTAAACATTCGTTCCCTTCGTAACAAGATATAATTGAGACTTTAAGTGAATTTGAGCTCGATGTCTTGTGCCTGACAGAGACTTGGTTGTGTGAATCCGACATCCAGATTATTCGCAGTGCTTTGCCCAAATCATACTCCAAAATTAGCGCACCTAGACCTTCTGCAGACCACCCTGGTGGAGGTGTAGCGCTTATTTATTCTCTCGCGATCACAAGTATTTCTCTCTCAGACTATGTTCCTGTCTCATCTTCTTTTGAACTCCTGGAAGTGGTATTGAACCATCGTCAGCAAACCTTTAGAATTGCAACTATCTATCGACCAGGTCATCGAGACACGGATAGAAACTTCATGGATGAGTTTGGTCAGTTTTTGGAGGCATTTGCTAGTAAGACTGATGGGTTGCTGATCTGTGGTGACTTTAATTATTGGATTGATAATCCATCTTTGAAGCCCTTTTCTTCTGAATTGATCGGTCAAAATAATTTTGTCAACCATGTGTCCCACTCGACTCATATTTGTGGGCACATTATTGATTTGGTTTTATCTCCAGTTGGTTGCAATCGTGTGTCGGGCATTGAAGTTGATCCGATAGATCCTACAGTCTCTGACCATCCTTTAATTACTTTTTATATCAGTGTATCCAAAGTATCTTCCTATAGAAAAGAAATTAGGTTCAGAAATGACAAAAATATTAATCAAGAGCAAATTTGCCATGAAATTGACCAGTCTCTAAATGCCATCAGCTGCTCTGTTCTTTCATCTGATGAACTAACTGAGATTCATAACAGGGTACTTCAATCTGTCTTTGATCATCATTGCCCGGAGATTGTGAAGACAATTATTGTGCGTGATGATTCACCTTGGTACGGCCCACCAGTTAACTCTCTCCGCAGACAACGTAGGAGAGCAGAACGAAAGTGGCGCTTGCAGCGAACGGAGGAAACTCAACTGGAATATATATCGGCAAGAAAAGATGTAGTCTGTGCAGTGAAAGCTGAAAAGTCTAAGTATTATCAAAACAGAGTTGATTCCTGTGGCAATGATCAAAAGAAGCTTGCTGAGGTTGTAAATGGTTTGTTGGGTCGGAAGAACATGGCTCCCTGTCCTGCCTCCGTGCCAAGTGCTCGACTGGCCTCTGATTTTTCTTCATTTTTCACGACTAAGATAATACGCATTAGAAATGAGTTAGATAATACATTGATCAATGACGAGTTTTCGGTGGATTTCCAACCTCCACATGAAATAAATCGTATCCTTTCATTATTCCATCCAGTGGACACAAGTAAAATTATTAGTTATGTCAGAGACATGAATAAAACTTTCTGCAAGCTTGATCCTATTAATGTATCCAAGACGTCATTTGTCTATCTGCATGTCACAGACTTCATCTGTAAAATTGTAAACAGATGCTTCATGGAGGGTAACTGTTAACAGATGCTTCATGGAGGGTAACTGGTAACAGATGCTTCATGGAGGGTAACTTTGTTCAATCTGAGAAACAAGCTCTATTGGTGCCTCTTCTAAAGAAACCTGGACTTGATGCTGAGGATATGTCAAGTTACCGACCTGTTTCAAACTTGTAATTTCTTTCAAAAATAATTGAGCGGGCCATACTTGATCAATTGTTACCATTGCTTAAACAGAACAAAGCTGTTTCTCTTGCTCAGTCTGCATATAGGAAATACCATTCAACTGAGACCTCTTTGTGTAAGATTCAGAATGATTTGGTGGAGAACACAATCAATGAACGGGAAGGCGTCTCTCTTGGTTTTGTTGGATCTTTCTGCGGCCTTCGATACAGTGGACCATGACCTACTGTTAAAAGATCTGCACTCTTACGGTGTTCGTGGAAGAGCACTCTTGCTCCTCAAATTATATTTATCAGATAGATTTCAGCGTGTGGTGATTGGCCATACCATCTCTGACCAAGCCCCCCTGTTGTTTGGAGTTCCTCAGGGATCGGTTCTGGGACCGATCCTCTTTATAGTTTACACTAGCAGCTTGGCATCCTTGCTAGATGCTCATGGTGTTGCCTATCACTTTTACGCTGATGACACTCAGTTGTATGTGAAGATAGAAAACATTAATGATACAAAGACCAAAATGGAATCTTTATTGTCTGACATTAAGATCTGGATGGCAAAGCAGAAACTCAAACTGAATGAGAACAAAACAGAGATCATTATCATTCATGGAAATAGAAGGGGAAATGATGCTGAAAATGTAGTGACTCTGGATATGGGAGGTTCTCAACTTCGCCCAGTAAGCTCAGTGCGAAACCTTGGAGTATGCTTTAACTCTAAATTGAACTATGAGAATCACATCAATCAGGTCATCAAAATTTGTAATCTCCAAATCAGAAACTTGTATTCAGTTAGACGGTTTCTTAACAAGCGCTGTCTTCTAACATTGGTTCACTCAATTGTCCTGTCACGTGTGGACTATTGTAATGCCTTATTGGTTGGCCTTCCTAATTACTTGCTACAAAAAGTTCAGTCCATACTAAATAGAACAGCGAGGCTCATATTTTATCTGCCTCCAAGAACCCCCACTTCTTCATATTTGATAGAGCTGCACTGGTTGCCAGTTAAAGCTAGGATAGAGTTTAAGTTGTGTCTTTTGACTTTTAAGGCACTTATGTTTGGCGAACCTAAGTATCTTGCTGACCTCTTGAGACGCCCTTTAGCACGTTCTGGTGCGATCCTGAGAAGCGGTGATGATGTGCTGCGTCTTGATAAACCGGTAGCTATCCAGCAGTCCTCTTTCTCTGATTGGTCCTTTTCTTTCGTGGCTCCTAGGTTATATAATGAATTGCCTTTATCAATTAGACAGCTGAACTCCATAGACTCTTTCAAAAAACAGTTGAAAACCTTGCTCTTCTGTAGGAGTTATGATCTTGCAAGTGGCACAGTGACAGGTCGTTACAGACTCTAACTGCTGCAATGTTAAATAATTGTTGTTGCTTGAACTACAGGTGAACTGCACCACACTTCTCTTGATTGTGGTGCACTGAGTTACGAGCGCTAGTGAATTCCTCTGGAAGAACTGGCGCTTGCGAGAAATAAAAGACCAGATTATTATTATTATTATTATTACCGGTATATCATGATAAATTGTGTCAAGCAGTACCACAAAGACGAATAATTTGCCATTTATACTTAAAGTAAGCCCAACTGGGCGAGCTAAGAGGTAGTGTGGCAACATTGGATTTCACGCTCGTGAAGTTTTAACTTCTGGGAGAGCACTCACGGCCAATGGGACCTACGTCATCGATGACTTAGGTCCGTCCCAAACGGAGGTCAAAACGGAGGTATGGGAACCGCGCTGTAGCCTATACACCATACCCATGTGCGTAGGTATTTAGATGCATTCCTCACTAAAATCGTTAATTTACCATAAATATAATTAATACGTATCCATATGCGCCTATTTTACGTTTAATATGAAGATAGTTACATATTACAACAATAAAACAAGTGGGAATATCATTTGTATGGTCAAAATCGCGAATTGTTAGCGAGTGGTTCATTCAACAATTCTGAGCCAGCCGGCCTCACACCCTCCTCTCTCGAAGCCTGGAGAGTGACTGAGGCCTGTATCTCTCTCTCTCTCTCTTTCCCACGCATAGACACACACATGACCACAGCCTAGGATCGGTTTGGAGATGTTTACACAAAAATATACCAATGAATAAGGGGATAACAGGGAAAATAGGTCATAATTGAAGGGGGGGGGGGGGGGAGGAGGGGATGTGGAGGAGTGATATGAGGTATGGAGGGAAAAAAGAAAAAAAAAAAAGAAGTTTCAAGTGCTACTGGGGCCTTTTAAAAGTTTTTTTTTTAGGCCTAGAATCTTAAGAGTCTTCCCGCAGTCGCCCAGTAAAACCTCTTAAGACTCTCCCCGTAGCTGCCGGGTTAAACAGTAATGGGACTCTTTGAACCCCAGAGTCAGCCGTTCAAATCAACCGCCCCGGGGTGCTAGAGACCAAACATCATAAGCGTATGCTCATAATCACTTATGGAATCGTCCTTATGATGCGGGAGCTCATTACGAAAAAACGTAAATAAAAAATA
This sequence comes from Paralithodes platypus, assembly GCA_032716605.1. Lineage (NCBI taxonomy): Eukaryota > Metazoa > Arthropoda > Malacostraca > Decapoda > Lithodidae > Paralithodes > Paralithodes platypus. The sequence continues at coordinate 15,524,481 of CM064570.1, read as the reverse complement.
ATAAAAAGAAAAAGATTAGAACTACTAATCTGCTATGCTTCCCATCATGTGGATGTTGATAGCGTGAGTGCGCCCGCAGACGCTGAAGCGCCATTCTTGCTTCTGACCCCGGGGCTCGTTGCCGTCGGACGTACGGTCTCGACATCTCTGCATTTTTCGTTCTACGGTCTGAGATAGTGAGTCTTTTGCTCATTTGTATTATCCGAGATGTTTTAGAATAGTTCGGGCGTTCCGTTTGGCATGACCCCCAGGGTGTGTTTTATAAGGGTGCTTAGGTATTGGCGTCCCCTCGTTTCCCCTATGACCGAGGCCGCCATTATTATTTCATTGTTGTTTATTGTTCCATGTTAGCCTAGCTAGTTTAGTGTGAGGCTTATATTAATTAGGCAATGCTTTTCGGCTACCTTTCTGGTGGGTTAAGCATTTTTTCCTCATCGGCAGAACTTATAGTTTAAGGGTGGCTTCACTTAGTGGAGAGCCTTCTGTAGTTTATTGCATCGTCTTTTTCCCTACGCGCCTGTCGCCGAGATGGTGGTGATGGCTGGTTGTTCTTCCTGGAGGTAAGAGTGTCGCTGAGTCGTCGTGCTTCTTGCCCTAGGCCTCGTGGCCAACCTCTGTGTAGGTTTTTTTTCTATGGCTGGGAATTTAAGTTATTATTGTTATTATAATAATTTTAGCTATAAGATGTGACCTTCTCATTCATGACGAATATTATCGCTGAAGTGAAGGTGTCAGGAGACATCCTGACATATAAATATGTACGTGTGTGGTTTGCTACCCGTGGCTAACGAGTTGGAAAACACAAAGGTTAGGATCTGTTTTTTCGGCGGAAGGACTGTCTAGAACTGCCCCGTCGGACGCCCACTAGCGGCGGACTAGTGTAACACAGATCCAAGTAACCCGTTCGTGGTCTTGTCCAAAAAACGAACTCCCGGCGGAAGGGGAAGGCTTCCAACGGGATTCCGGCTCAGCTGGAATGACTCGCCTATACTGTTAAAATATTCCTCACGCGGCGGGGAAGACTTCTAATTTGTCATCGCGGCGGAAGAGTCATTATTGCAAGACCGTTCCGGCGGAATGATAATTAAGTATAGGCCGTTGATTGGCATTGTCATAGATAAGTAGTCATAACTCCTTCATAGGAAGAAACCACGGTGGGGTTTTTTTCCAGAAGGGTACCCAAGAAACTTAGCATAGTGGTAATCGCTATTTTTCTACTTTTCTTGCGTATTCGAGGTAACGGTATGTGTAAATGTCTTGTTTTATCCTTATAAGCATTGATTCTTGGAAATTTCTTTTCCAGAACCCGCACGTTTGTGGGGATCAGTTTTTACACCATACCCGAAAGAGGATTTATGGAGCTCCGATCTTACTCTCAACCATCTGAACAATTTTACCAACACACCTAAACTTCGTTAAATGCGGAAATAGCCTCACAAAAATATCATGCCCTGGTGGGGGCACAAACTCTCGACCTTTGGGTGTGAGGCAGACACCTTACCAGTTAGACCAATAGAGATATCCCACTTGGCCTGTTCGGCTCAGGGTATTTCCGCATCCGAGGTCTGTTTAGGCTAGCCTACTTTCACTGACTTTACACTACTTCACCTTCCGGGAAGCGAAAGCTCTGAACAGGGAGGAACAAGCTTGAGCCGAATCGACCGAGAGTCCGTCAGAGAGATGAACGGGAATGGTAGAGTCAACTTCACTGCGCGGTGCATACACGCACCTACAAACTGCCCAGTTGGCAACTCGCTTGGGCGGCTGGCAACTTCCACAACCCAACCCAAGCGCGTCTCACATACACTCCCTGGTCTCTCCTCTCCCCTTCCTTGCCCTGTGGGGATCGGTTTTTACACCATACCCGAAAGAGGATTTATGGAGCTCCGATCTTACTCTCAACCATCTGAACAATTTTACCAACACACCTAAACTTCGTTAAATACGGAAATAGCCTCACGAAAATATCATGGCCTGGTGGGGGCACGAACTCTCGACCCTTGGGTGTGAGGCAGACACCTTACCAGTTAGACCAATAGAGATATCCCACTTGGCCTGTTCGGCTCAGGGTATTCCGCATCCGAGGTCTGTTTAGGCTAGCCTAATTTCACTGACTTTACACGTTCCCCTCGACAACGACCCCCGGATTGTGATTGGCCGAGCCGCGCGCCCAGGAAGAGCTTCCCTAGCCCGCTCGCTTTGAAGTTCCCATTTCCCCTCCTGCTTTATTCCATCTTCGTAATATTCTCCTGGAAGCTTGGTGTAGATGTTCTGTATTGGCTGACGGGAGTGGGAAGGTGGCATCATTGTAAAAGGACATCTGCGACTAGGATAGAATATACGTGAGCGAACTGGGAGCGAGTTATGCGGCGAGAGTTTAAAGAGATACAGCAGGTTCCATGGTTGTTGCATCACAGGAGGCCGTTGATTGGTCGAGAGTGAGGGTGTGGCATGATTCTCCCTGTGACAAGATTTCAAGGTTAAACCTTGCCTCTCCACCTGAGCGAATCCCGTCCCCTGATTGGCGGACGGAATTACTCCTTTAATATATATTACCTTTATTAAGTACAAGTGTAATACCTTGATTGAAGGAAGTACTAAGATATCTTGAATTTATTAAGCACAAGTGTAATACCTCGATTGTAGGGACTACTAAATTATATTATCGAAGCACAGTCTTAAAGTGAACTTATATTGTGGAGCTTCGCTCGTGCGTCTCATATTTATATATACCATTATCTACTATTTATATGCAATATCTATGTGTTGAATATAATAATATGAATGTACATTTTGTTATAATTATCCTCTATTACTTTCTGTGCATGTGTTGAAACGATTTCGGCTCCTCCAGTCAAGTAGAACCTGCCTAATCAATCCAACCAACCCCAGAAAAAACCTGGCATAACAATATATATATATATATATATACTTTCTGTATGTTGTAACAATAGTCTAATTAATTAATTTCACTCACAATACCAAACACCACCTAATGAAATTCAATGAAAGCATGTGCTCCATCCGGGATTCGAATAATAATAATAATAATAATAATAATAATAATTATTATTGTCTACCACATAGACTACAAATTAAACACTCAAACCATTACACCATCAAGACAGCTTAAACAACATAGTTTAAATGACGTATCCAGGTAATTACAAGGGTGATCTAACTGTATAACCAGTAAAGAAAAATAGCCACCCAAAGCGAAGAATTATCGCAACTTATGACGTCACTTAGGTCGGTCTCATACCGGAGTTACGAGCCTAAAGCAAGGTGGGTGCGAGGGTGGGGGATGCGGTGCCCCATCCTTGTGAAAATTGGGTCTCAGGTGGTCCCATAGCGCCGGCCCCCAAAACTCTATTGATCCTCCCACCACCCTCCCGGTCTCTGTGGTCTCCCAGGGCTGCGTACACTCTCCGGTCTCGGCAATCTCCCCGGGCTGCGTACACTCCCAGTTTATGTTATTGTAGTGCAGGTGGGATCAGGCCTCTATACCGGCACTTCCTTGAATTGCTTTATAGCGTACGTGTTATAGTAGGTATTGCTTTGATTATTAAAAGTTTGATATCAGAATGACCAAGCTTCAGCTGCGATGGCACTCACTGAGTAGGCTAATAAATTATCTTGTTTGATGTTCATTATTGTGGGTGGGGAATATAAATTATCTTGTTTGATGTTCATTATTGTGGGTGGGGAATATAAATTATCTTGTTTGATGTTCATTATTGTGGGTGGGGAATATAAATTATCTTGTTTGATGTTCATTATTGTGGGTGGGGAATATAAATTATCTTGTTTGATGTTCATTATTGTGGGTGGGGAATATAAATTTAGTCTCTAATGGCATGTATTCTCGTGAGCACTTCAATTTTATGGTTTGGAATAGCGTTAATTTGTTGTTCGTCGCCTCAGCCTAGCATATGGGGTTATGGATCCTCAATAAGAGTATATGGCGATGTACAGACAGACCAAGTTGCGGATCTTCAAAACACTGGTGCTTCCTGATCTGTGTGTTTGTGTGTGTTTCTTAACCTTGGCTTCCAAACAATGTATCCACTATGAGATAGTCCTTAATATTAAAGGGGGGATGGGCGTATGTATTTGCTTATATAATTATATACTGTATATAATATATATATAATATTGTTTTGTGTTTTTTTCCCTCCCTAGACCTCCACCAAGCACCAATAACCCCCAAATTAAATTACTAAAAGCATGCGATCCTCCCATTTCAGATAGAGCCGCGGCGGTCGAGTGGAGAGCACGCTCACGTGTGAATCTGCTTGACCTGGGTTTGAACCCAGCCAAGGCGGGTACGTCTTAGCATACAAAGTATATACAGTGTATACAGAGTGTATATACTTTGCTAGCATGTATATCATGTTCGCACTCGGGGGGACACCTCGACGACATATACAGACTAATAACACACATATATTCCCAACAGCTTCCTCTATCTACAACACCCCTTCTCTGCTATCTACACTTTCCCAGCCGTATGGTCCTATACTCCATTCATTCTAGGTTGGACAGAAATCCTAACCTCTCATAACTCAAAAAGTACTAGAGTAATCGAGATAATATTTCTACCAAATAGGAAGACTTGGCTAGGGAATATGTGTATAAATTGACAGCTCATTTACTCCAGCAATTTTTGAGTTACAGAGGTTAGAGGTTACGGTTTTTGCCCAACCTAGAATGAACGGACTTTAGGGGGGATTTCCACTTGAGGGAGTTTTTTCTTGACTCCTTTTTTCCCTCATGTTTAGCCCCATTGGTTTTCCAATTTTAAGACATTCGCCCCATTATTTTGATGATTTTAAGAACTTTCAACCCATTTCTGTCAATTTTAAGACCTTTCGTGCAATTTAGGTGTCGATTTTATCCTGGCGAGCGATAGCGAGCCTGTAATTTAGGAGGAACCGGCTTTCAGCCGTGACATTTTTCTACCGAAAAATGTACAAATTTATCTTGAAAGGGGCTCAAGAGGGTGTAATCTTAAGCTTGATGGATATCTAGAGACCAAACTAAAAACCTGCCCTTTAGTGTACTGGCATAATGGGATTCAAACTGTAAGAGCTGATAGAAGAGCCAAGAACAAGGATGCTCGTCTGACACCGCCTTTACATATGCTTCTTTAATTAAGGGCACATAGCTCGTTTTTAATTAAGGGCACATACCTCGTTTTTAATTAAGGGCACATAGCTCGTTTTTAATTAAAGGCACATACCTCGTTTTTAATTAAGAGCACATAGCTCGTTTTTAATTAAAGGCACATAGCTCGTTTTTAATTAAGGGCACATAGCTCGTTTTTAATTAAGGGCACATAGCTCGTTTTTAATTAAGGGCACATAGCTCGTTTTTAATTAAGGGCACATAGCTCGTTTTTAATTAAGGGCACATAGCTCGTTTTTAATTAAGGGCACATAGCTCGTTTTTAATTAAGGGCACATAGCTCGTTTTTAATTAAGGGCACATAGCTCGTTTTTAAGCTCACTTTTCTCCCTCATGTTTTGCCCCATTAGTTTTCAGATGTTAAGATGTTTGCCCCATTAGTTAGTCGATTTTAAGACCTTTTGCCCCATTTCTTCGTCAATATTTAGACCTTTCGTGCTATTTATGTGTCGATTTTTTCCCTGGCGAACGATAGTGAGCCTGTATTGTTGGAAGAACCGGCCTTCGGCCGGGAAATTTTTCTACCGAAAAATTTACAAATTAATCTAGGAGGATTTAATGGATGTTGTTTTGTTTTTTAATTTGATGGAGGTCTAGGGAGGAAACTAGAAGAATACATGCAAAAATCGGCCAAAAAGTGAACCATCTCCCCTTAATCCATTCCATAGAGCTCCAAGTAGGCCAGAAAGTATATACAAACCATGCATGTATACCAGTGTATACATGCATGCAAATAGACGCCTACACATAAGCGATTAAGGGGGGGTCACCTGATTTGTTTTATCTTTCTCTCCTTTTCTTTCTTTCTCTGGCTTGTATCCATTCGGCCCCATTCAGCCAACTGTTTTAAGACGTTTATCCCCATCCAGGTGTCGATATCTTCCTGGCGAGCGATAGCGAGCCAGCAGTGTATGGAGAAATCCGGCTTCGCCGGAGACATTTTCCCATCGAAAAATGTACAAATTTAGCTTGCTCTCAAATCAAAAACATATATATACTGGCTCGCTGCCGCTCACCAGGAAAATATTGACACCTGGATGGGGGTAAACGTCTTAAAACATTAGACTGAATGGGGCCGAATGGATACAAGCCAAAGAGAGAGGGAGAGCAAGAGAAAAAAAAGCGAGGAGGGCCCCTTTAATGTGTTTTGTTTTACGGCTTGCGCAGGATATGAGCACGTATAGGTACAGGTTTTTATGTGGGTTTGTATGCATATATTTAGGTGTACAGTGGCCCTAATAAGTCATGTCTCAGCTTGCATTACGTTTGGCTTGCTCTGTGCCGTATTAATGTCTGTCAGGTGATGAATAGGGTGGGTAAGTGTAGGAACATGGTTGTATATCTCACTCGAAAAGAAGAAAGCATGTGTAAATATTGCCGATACCAATTATTGATCAAAACGCAATTGGTGCTGAGACATGACTTATTAGGCCGACTGTGCAGTATACCTGTATGTAGGCCTACAGGTGTATATTTGACTTTACGTAATGGGCTCGCCGTTGAATGAGTGACAGAAACCAAATTAACCCCTTGGGAATTATGACGCGTTCTAAAAGTTTACTCTGGCTATCATGAGACGGTTTGTATAATGTTAGGAAGGATCTGTGGGAGTTATAAGGGTAAAGACGGTCTCAATCAACCCTCTGACTCCCATACACCCTTCCTAATCTTATGTTAGGAAGGATCTGTGGGAGTTATAAGGGTAAAGACGGTCTCAATCAACCCTCTGACTCCCATACACCCTTCATAATCTTATGTTAGGAAGGATCTGTGGGAGTTATAAGGGTAAAGACGGTCTCAATCAACCCTCTGACTCCCATACACCCTTCCTAATCTTATGTTAGGAAGGATCTGTGGGAGTTATAAGGGTAAAGACGGTCTCAATCAACCCTCTGACTCCCATACACCCTTCATAATCTTATGTTAGGAAGGATCTGTGGGAGTTATAAGGGTAAAGACGGTCTCAATCAACCCTCTGACTCCCATACACCCTTCCTAATCTTATGTTAGGAAGGATCTGTGGGAGTTATAAGGGTAAAGACGGTCTCGATCAACCCTCTGACTCCCATACACCCTTCCTAATCTTATGTTAGGAAGGATCTGTGGGAGTTATAAGGGTAAAGACGGTCTCAATCAACCCTCTGACTCCCATACACCCTTCATAATCTTATGTTAGGAAGGATCTGTGGGAGTTATAAGGGTAAAGACGGTCTCAATCAACCCTCTGACTCCCATACACCCTTCATAATCTTATGTTAGGAAGGATCTGTGGGAGTTATAAGGGTAAAGACGGTCTCAATCAACCCTCTGACTCCCATACACCCTTCCTAATCTTATGTTAGGAAGGATCTGTGGGAGTTATAAGGGTAAAGACGGTCTCAATCAACCCTCTGACTCCCATACACCCTTCATAATCTTATGTTAGGAAGGATCTGTGGGAGTTATAAGGGTAAAGACGGTCTCAATCAACCCTCTGACTCCCATACACCCTTCCTAATCTTATGTTAGGAAGGATCTGTGGGAGTTATAAGGGTAAAGACGGTGTCAATCAACCCTCTGACTCCCATACACCCTTCATAATCTTATGTTAGGAAGGATCTGTGGGAGTTATAAGGGTAAAGACGGTCTCAATCAACCCTCTGACTCCCATACACCCTTCCTAATCTTATGTTAGGAAGGATCTGTGGGAATTATAAGGGTAAAGACGGTCTCAATCAACCCTCTGACTCCCATACACCCTTCCTAATCTTATGTTAGGAAGGATCTGTGGGAGTTATAAGGGTAAAGACGGTCTCAATCAACCCTCTGACTCCCATACACCCTTCATAATCTTATGTTAGGAAGGATCTGTGGGAGTTATAAGGGTAAAGACGGTCTCAATCAACCCTCTGACTCCCATACACCCTTCCTAATCTTATGTTAGGAAGGATCTGTGGGAGTTATAAGGGTAAAGACGGTCTCAATCAACCCTCTGACTCCCATACACCCTTCCTAATCTTATGTTAGGAAGGATCTGTGGGAGTTATAAGGGTAAAGACGGTCTCAATCAACCCTCTGACTCCCATACACCCTTCCTAATCTTATGTTAGGAAGGATCTGTGGGAGTTATAAGGGTAAAGACGGTCTCAATCAACACTCTGACTCCCATACACCCTTCCTAATCTTATGTTAGGAAGGATCTGTGGGAGTTATAAGGGTAAAGACGGTCTCAATCAACCCTCTGACTCCCATACACCCTTCCTAATCTTATGTTAGGAAGGATCTGTGGGAGTTATAAGGGTAAAGACGGTCTCAATCAACCCTCTGACTCCCATACACCCTTCATAATCTTATGTTAGGAAGGATCTGTGGGAGTTATAAGGGTAAAGACGGTCTCAATCAACCCTCTGACTCCCATACACCCTTCCTGTGTGCGATATTGGATTCAACAAAAGGAGTACAACGTCACAATGTAGTAGTTGTAATGAAACAGTACACGATCGATGTACTTACGTTACTAGCAGAAAAGAAGTGGAATGCGATAAATGTAGGGAAATAGCAATTAAGGGTCCTAAAATCATTTGTGAAATATGTGAATCACTCATAACAAGAAAACAAAGGATCATAAACTGTGTTAAGTGTAAAACTGTAGCTCACATGAAGTGCATCTCTAAGAAGACCAACAGTGAAGAACGGGAATTCCTATGCAACATATGTGCCTTGCATTCATTACCGAATATTAATGTAAATGAACCAATTAGTATTAACAACTCAGAATCCAGCCAGGACACATTCAAAATCAAAGATGAATACAGAGTGTTCACCAACAAAGGGCTCCATCTTATCCACATTAACGCCAGATCAATGTACCATAAATTGTCAGAATTAAACTTGTTAGCTAATAAGGCCAAAGCTTCAATAATTGCAATCACAGAAACCTGGCTGGATTCAAGTATAAACGATGGTGAAATAAACATTCAAGGTTTCAATATGGTTAGGAATGATCGCAATAGGCATGGGGGAGGAGTATGTCTGTATGTAAAAAACAACCTCACACACACAACCAGGACCGACCTCCATGTAGAAAATCACGAAGCTCTGTGGATCGATCTACACCTGCCGAGGACAAGACCCATCACAATTGGGGTATGCTATAGGCCACCAGACGACACACAATTCTTGACCAAATTTGAACGAACGTTGTCATCGCTAGACCCTCGGAATGAATCCATCATACTAGGGGATTTTAACCTGTGTTACAAACAACGAAATGATAGGCTTGTACGAGAATATAGGCATATACTGACAATGCACAATCACAAACAACTCATCATAACCCCCACACGTATCTCTGAGAACACTGCCACAATAATAGACCACATAAACTGTAACAGAGAGGACAAAATATCCCAATCAGGGGTTATACAGACTGGGATAAGTGATCACTTCGTCACATATTGCACACGAAAAACCACAAAATTACCCTAGAGAATCACAAGATTATCAAAACAAGGTCACTCAGAAACTACAATAAAGAAACATTTCTGGACATTTTATGGAATACAGACTGGTCTCCAGTGTTTGGAAGTACAAACGTTAATGACGCATGGGTTGGCTTCAGAACCATCATCACAAACATTCTAGACGAAATAGCTCCTCTGAAAGACATACGAATTAAAGCAAGGTCAGACCCATGGATCAACAATGACATACTACACCATCTGGAACACAGAGACAATCTGTTAAAAAGGCTAGCGAAACATAGACAGGATCAAGGTCTGAAACATGAGTTCAACAGGGCCAGGAATAAACTAAGTAGGAAAATAAAATCAGCGAAAACTAATTATTTTCACAATAAGGCAGAGGAATATCAGAATAACCCAAAGAAACTATGGAGGCACCTAAAAACAAACAGGCTACAGCAACAAGACAAGGGATTCGTCTAACACTAATATTGCTCTCACCATTAATGATCAGATTTGCCACGATAAACGACAAATTTCAACCTACTTCAACTCCTTCTTCACCTCCATAGCAAACACACTTGCACAGAACCTACCTCAACCTCTCAATAAATACACGACAACAACGGCCACCTTTCGAAATTTCTACAGAGATAAAGACATACACCCAAAACACATTTGGATTGCAAAATGTTACACCAAAATACACTTTTGACGAGCTGTCTAACCTAAATGTACATAAAAGCACAGGACCAGACAAAATTCCTGCCAAATTTCTACGAGATGGAGCCATTGGTATAGCAGGCCCCCTAACCCACATCATCAACTTGTCAATTAACACCAACACTGTACCTGCTGAACTGAAGGAAGCTATTGTAACCCCTCTATTCAAGAAAGGAAATAAACTAGAAGTTGGTAACTACAGACCAGTTAGCATATTATGTATTGTATCTAAAATCCTTGAAAGAGCGGTATACACCCAAATTGAACACTACCTCAAACAAAATGATCTATTCTATAAGTTTCAATCAGGTTTCAGATGCATGTACTCGACAGACTCCTGTCTCATCCACTTAACGGATCACATTCGTAAAGAAATGTCTAAAGGTAACTACACCGGTATGGTTCTTCTTGATCTACAAAAAGCGTTTGACACAGTAGACCATGATATCCTATGTAATAAACTACAAGCAATGGGCATAGGATCTGTGAACTGGTTTAAATCTTATCTTAGTGGTAGAACTCAAAGAGTCAAAATTTACGATAATATATCTGATCCTATGCCAATTAACTGTGGGGTCCCGCAGGGAAGCATCCTTGGTCCCTTACTCTTTCTCTGTTATGTGAACGACATGGAACTGAGCGTCTCATGTAAATTATTACTGTATGCAGACGACAGCGTGCTCCTGGTTTCAGGAAAAGACCCAATAAGTATTGCCGCTTCACTTTCCAAAGAACTAGAATCATGTAGTGAATGGCTAGTGGACAATAGACTATCTCTTCACCTGGGCAAGACGGAAGCCATCTTATGTGGAACAAAACGCAAACTGAAAGACATTGTGGGCTTCTCGGTCAACTGTAATGATATTCCTATAACAACAGTGTCACAAGTTAAATATCTCGGACTAAAACTGGACGCGAGTTTGTCAGGTGAAACAATTTTGGAATCTATCCTGAGTAAGTGTAGAGCACGTATAAAATACCTGTATAGACAGGTGGGATGCTTGCCAGCGGCGACCAAAAAGACCCTCTGCCAAGCGCTTGTTCAATGTCATTTTGACTATTCTGTGTCATCCTGGTACTCTGCATCATCTAAATCAGCACAGCACAAACTTCAGGTCACTCAAAATAAAATGGTTAGGTTCATGCTGAACCTAGGACCCAGATCACATGTTGGCCAGGAACAACTTCAGTCACTAGGTATGCTCAATGTCGCTGACAGGGCCAAACAAATCAGGCTCACTAATGCCTTCAAAATTTTCTATGACAGAGCTCCAGAGTACCTAAAGAATGATTTTGTTAAAGCAAATGAGAGGAGTGGACATAATACAAGAAACAGGATGTTTAATTTTAAGGTCCCGAGAATCCAAGGACAGGGTAAGCAAACATTCTTCTTCACCGCCATCAAAGACTGGAACGACCTACCCCAGTCTGTCCGTGAAAAGAGAACACTGTATTCCTTCAGACGTAGCCTGAAGGAACACCTGAACCGGACAGCTGCGAGAAGGGAGCACCAAGCTTATGTCTACTACTAAATACGACATAAGAGATAGACAAACCAAACTGAAATGATTACTGATTACGGATTACTGATATTTACTATAGGATGTAAGGTATCTTAAAATAACCCCCTAGAAATACTTTCTCTAAAGTATCTATTTCTTTATCCTCCCCATTTTCCCCAGCTAACCTAATCCCACAAGGACCCCAATGGAAATACGCCTAACGGCCTTATTGGGCTATCCTTAGTTGGAATTATGCAAGGCTGGTACATGTCATATTTGTAACAAACTATGTGGTACCAACTCTGTAAATTGCTAACTGAATAAATATTATTATTATTATTATTATTATTATTATTATTCCTAATCTTATGTTAGGAAGGATCTGTGGGAGTTATAAGGGTAAAGACGGTCTCAATCAACCCTCTGACTCCCATACACCCTTCCTAATCTTATGTTAGGAAGGATCTGTGGGAGTTATAAGGGTAAAGACGGTCTCAATCAACCCTCTGACTCCCATACACCCTTCCTAATCTTATGTTAGGAAGGATCTGTGGGAGTTATAAGGGTAAAGACGGTCTCAATCAACCCTCTGACTCCCATACACCCTTCATAATCTTATGTTAGGAAGGATCTGTGGGAGTTATAAGGGTAAAGACGGTCTCAATCAACCCTCTGACTCCCATACACCCTTCCTAATCTTATGTTAGGAAGGATCTGTGGGAGTTATAAGGGTAAAGACGGTCTCAATCAACCCTCTGACTCCCATACACCCTTCATAATCTTATGTTAGGAAGGATCTGTGGGAGTTATAAGGGTAAAGACGGTCTCAATCAACCCTCTGACTCCCATACACCCTTCCTAATCTAAATAAAATCGTCTAATAACAGCCAGAAATAAGAGTATTGCGTCATAAAATCCTGAGAGGGTTAAAAAGTCGTTCCTCTATTCAACAAGTAAGCTTTGGAACTCTCTCCCTCGATCTATCTTTCGTTCATCCTATGCCTTAAGGGGGGTGACCTGTTTTTTGTTCACTCCTTTTCTCTCTGTCTCTGGCTTGTATCCATTCAGCCCCATTCAGACTACTGTTTTAAGACTTTTACCCCATCCAGGTGTCAATATTTTCCTGGCGAGCGGTAGCGAGCCAACATATATGTATTTTTGTTTTAACAGCAAGCTAAATTTGTACATTTTTCAATAGCAAAATTTCTCCGGCGAAGCCGAATTTCTCCATAGAATGCTGGCTCGCTATCGCTCGCCAGGAAGAAATAGACACCTGGATGGGGATAAACGTCTTAAGACAGTTGGCTGAATGGGGCCGAATGGATACAAGCCAGAGAAAGAGAGAAAAGGAGAGAAAGATAAAAAAGCAGGTCACCCCCCTTAAACTCCTTCAAACTCCGTGTGTCCAAACATTTCGACTCTAACGTACCTGGAATTTGGCTTTCTGTCAACCTTTTCAACTTTGGGGGGAGACACTTGTTACTATAGTCCGTTCATTCTAGGTTGGACAGAAATCATAACTCAAAAAGGGCTGGAGCAAATGAGCTGTCAATTTATACACCTATTCCCTAGCCAAGTCTTCCTATTTGGTGGAAATAGTCGCTCCATTACTCTAGTTCTTTTTGAGTTATGAGAGGTTAGAGGTTAGGATTTCTGCCCCACCTAGTATGAGCCTTTTGTCTCCTTCACTCACATATCAAACAAACAAATAACGCACTCCCTCCCTAGCTAGCCGGTCCCCAACGCCTTGATTGTAACCGGTTATAGAGAAAAAAATACTCTAGAACAAAAACAATAAAAACACTAGCGGTGCTGTAAGGCGGATGGGGTGTAGTCAAGGTTAACCCTTTCACGCACATATGACGCAGAGGTTGCCAGGTTAGCAATAAGAAATAGAGTTCTCTCACTCTTATAATTACCTCTCCAAAATTAGTTTTCTGTCCACAGCTAACTCAAAGACAACTGCAGAGGTTGAAGTAACTAAACTAAAGGTTTCTAAATACCCCTGATATAACAAAGGTTTTAAAGTATCCCTAATAGGCTCAAAATCGCGTCATATGTCGGAGAGGGTTAAGAGGAGATGGTCTGTTTTTCCGCTTCATGTTTAGCACCATTAGTTTCCAGATTTTAACACCTACTGTACCGGAGGATACAGTAATAAAAGTCACCCCCAGTCCCAAGCAATGTGGCTAAAATGGCAAGATAGAACAACCTTCCACCTCAAGAGATGAAGGAATACTGGCTCTCCCACCCTTCAGAGAGTTGGATATAAGCTGAGAAGTGTTGCCATATCAAGAGCAGTGCTCAAACGGTCGTGGTACCAGGCACAGCCTGATACAGGCAGTTACAAGGAAAGTACATTACTGACGGCTCCCAGCCTTCGCTGGGACTGGGGAGTGACTTATCTACTGATGGCTCCCAGCCGTCGCTGGTATTGGACGGGTTAAGACGTTCGCCTCATTAGTTTTGCGATTTAAAGAAATTTTGCCCCATTTCATTGTCAATTTTAAGACCTTTCGTACCATATGTTGTTACTAATGAAAACCAGGTATTATTTTTATTTATTGTTTTTTTTTTAAATATTCCAACTACTCCCTCTCGGGCATAGGCTGAGAGCCTATACATTCAACGGTGAAGCCTGTGAGGTCTTGTTCCAAGCTAGGGAGTGAGACATGTGAAGCACTTTGAGATGCAACCAGCCCCTGCTATTTTACCTACGCATGATGCACGAGGCCCGGTTGCCCACCCATGGCTCAAAGCAGCCCCATCTCTGAAGCTGCCTCGCCCGAGTTCTTCACTATCTCATCTCCTAGACTCGGAACCTCACTCTCAGAATGCTACCTATTGAGCAATGAACTTACTAGGCATTGCCCCCCTATAGCATATTTTGAATATGGGAATATTCATACAGTGCTACTTAACCCTCAACCGACGGTGACCGTCATATGACGGGAGAGAGAATATTGGCCACCCCTGCGGTGCCCTTCATATGACGGGTGCTATTTTGAGGACATTATGAGCTCTGAGAGAGAGTCCGCGCGTTGGGAGGATGATAGCGGGGCTTCGACCGCTCGGCGCCACGTCAGGTCCGTAACTGACACGTAGTATCCCTCAACTCCACCGCCGTACCTCGCGAGACAAGGAAATAACCGCGAAAATTACCTTATTTTAGGGTATTTTCACCTCTGGTTACGCGATCACTACAAGATAACCCGTGGTCGTACAAGGATGATTCAGGTGTCATTGGAAAGCTCTATTATCGCTCTTTCACGGATATATAATTTTATTACGCTCTGGCTCTTGTTTATGCATGAAAAAGAGCATGGAATGAAGCTCGTTTACAGTAAATATACCCGCCAAGCAATTACGGTCATGTCAACAAGCATGCCCGCTTTTAAGGAGTTAATCAGGGAAAAATTAGGGTATTTTTTTGGTGTTTCGGTGAGCTTTGTGGTAATGCACTGATACCTAGTAGGTACAGCACAAATTCCATGCCAATAATATCTTCCCATTGATACATCGGGATTCGAACCCGGGACCATTGGATTACCAATCCAGTGGCATGACCACTCCACCACACCTCCCCTTAGCATAGAGGCATCAGTTACCTCCGACGGACCTTATGTTTATGCCTCCATTTATCTGTTGTTAAAAGTGATATCTTAAAAAGATACGAACCGATGTTCACAAATTTGCTGGACAGATAGGATATGGGCAAAGGAAGCAGTGATTAATATTAGAAGGTGATCGATAGGGCGCATATCTCCGCCAGCGTAGGCGGCTCACAGTTATAAATCCATGTTCATGAAAATTGGTGGGCAGATAGGATATGAGCCAAAGGAAGAAGTGATTCCATCTAGAAGGTGATCGGTAGAGCGCATACCTCCGCCAGTGTAGGCGGAGTTATGCGCTCAGAAAGACTACCTTTCTCGATTCACATGTTTTCCATCAACTATCAAGAAACCAGATAGTGTTAAGGGGGGTCACCTGCTTTTTTTATCTTTCTCTCCTTTTCTCTCTTTCCCTGGCTTGTATCTATTCGGCCCCATTCAGCCAACTGTTTTAAGACGTTTATCCCCATCCAGGTGTCGATTTCTTCCTGGCGAGCGATAGCGAGCCAGCATTGTATGGGTAAATCCGGCTTCGCCGGAGAAATTTTTCTATCGAAAAATGTACAAATTTGGCTTGCTGTCAAAACAAAAATATATATATGTTGGCTCGCTACCGCTCGCCAGGAAAATATTGACACCTGGATGGGGGTAAACGTCTTAAAACAGTAGGTTGAATGGGGCCGAATGGATACAAGCCAAAGAGAGAGGGAGAGAAAGATAAAAAAAGCGAGGTGGGCTCCCTTAATGCGATGAGAATATACAAATGTGTACAATATTTGTCGATACCTTATCACCGTATGCCCGGGACTGACCAGGACCAAAGAGTGACAAGCAGGCAGAGATTAACAACGATAGAGAGCTTCAAAATAACATTAGATAGGCATATGGAGGGGATGGGTTTGGGTGTGAAAGGGATCTGCCGCGTGTGTGGGGCAATCGGATCTCTGCCGACTCCCGTTTTCTTATGTTCTTATACTACTACAACTACTACTACTACTACTACTAATAATAATAATAATAAAATATTAATGTGTATTTAACCCATTGGCTGCGGGTGATGTTCCAGAACGCATAGGCAATTTAGAGCAATTTCCAGGTTTCAAAAGCCTGTAAAAGCCGTAGATATCGAGTGTCAGTGGGCGGGAGCGTGAGGGACCTCCGTCCGACCCTCAGAGCAGCCAGCCGCTCAATGAGGTAGACTGTGGTCTCACGCGGCTGTCTCGACAGTGTTGCCGATCGAGCGAGAGCTAATAATTAGCGAGTTTTCCTGAATGTCTATGGCAACACTGCGGGTGAACCCCGCCACCTACGAAGCTTGTTCTGGTGTAATTTTGAAGCTATTTTCGCCTAGTTTTCGGCAGAATACAGTTCATTTAATGTAGATACTTGATTAATCATTCAGGAGTGCCTGAATATGCGTTAATAGCGCAAGTAGGCCCGCAGCGTAAGGGTTAAGTTATGATTTAAGTGTGACCCTGTGTGTCCCGGGCAAGTATAGAGGTGAGCCCATAGGAGGGTACACATTACGTTGGTGTTACTGTATTCGGGTTACCGTGAAGTGTGATCACCAAAACATAGCATTACCTGTGTGTTATATGGTGTTGGAGGCTGGCTGGGCTTAACGGGGGTCACTGTGTTTTTGTTATCTTTCTCTCCCTCTCTCTTTGGCTTTTATCCATTCGGCCCCATTCAGCCTACTGTTTTAAGACGTTTACCCCCATCCAGGTGTCAATATTTTCCTGGCGAGCGGTAGCGATCTAGAATATATATATTTTTGTTTTGACAGCATGCTAAATTTGTACATTTTTCGATAGAAAAATTTCACCGGCAAAGCCGGATTTCTCCATACAATGATGGCTCGCTATCGCTCGCCAGGAAGATATCGCACCTGGATGGGGATAAACGTCTTAAAACAGTTGGCTGAATGGTGCCGAATGGATACAAGCCAGAGAAAGAGAGAAAAGAAGAGAAAGATAAAAACAAAAACGGTGACCCCCCTTAAGGGGAGGTTTTTAGTTTGTTTCCTAGACCTCCATGAAGCTTACAATTACACCTCCTTGACCTCCTTCCAAGATAAATTTTACATTTTTCTACCGAAAAATGTCCCGGCCAAAGGCCAGTTCCTCTTAAATTACAGGCTCGCTGGGATGAAGGTATCTAACAATAGATAGTATGTCTGTACGTTTGGTGTATGTGTGTATGATGGATGTGTAGGCTATGTATGTATATGTGAATAATTATATTTTCACTGACTTTACATGTGTGTGTGTGTGTGTGTGTGTGTGCGCGCGTGTGTGTGTGTGTGTGTGTGTGTGTGTCTACGTGCTTGCCAACATTCACAAAAGCATAACATGATGAGTCCCATACATCATTTTCGGAAACTAGTTAGAGACGCTAGCTTACACTGTTAGGGGCAGGAAGTGTATGTACGTGTGGTGTGTGTGTGTGTGTGCGTATGGTGTATTTGTGTGTGTGTGTGTTTGTGAAGTGTGTATGTATGTTTTTCAGTGTGTGTTGTGTGTGTGTGTGTGTACTTCAGTGTGTGATTTTGTAATGTGTTGTGTGTTTTCAGTGTGAGGTAGATAGATAAAGAGAGAGAGAGAGAGAGAGAGAGAGAGAGAGAGAGAGAGAGAGAGAGAGAGAGAGAGAGAGAGAGGGGGGAGGGAGAGAGAGAGAGAGAGGGAGTGAGAGAGAGAAAGACGTCAGTGCCTGTGAAGCTCAGTAGTCAGTACATGATCAGCTTCCAACACATCAACAAGCACACACTGCAGCTGAGTCCACATATATACAGGTAAGCTTTGGTATACACACACTTATACATGCACTATACATACACATATATACACACACATACTGTACATACTCTATATACATACAGATAAACAAGCACACACTGCAGCTGAGTCCACATATATACAGGTAAGCTTTGGTATACACACACTTATACATGCACTATACATACACATATACACACACACATACTGTACATACTCTATATACATACAGCTAAACAAGCACACACTGCAGCTGAGTCCACATATATACAGGTAAGCTTTGGTATACACACACTTATATATGCACTATACATACACATATACACACACACATACTGTACATACTCTATATACATACAGATAAACAAGCACACACTGCAGCTGAGTCCACATATATACAAGTAAGCTTTGGTATACACACACTTATACATGCACTATACATACACATATACACACACACATACTGTACATACTCTATATACATACAGATAAACAAGCACACACTGCAGCTGAGTCCACATATATACAGTAGGTAAGCTTTGGTGTTTGTTGGTCTATACACGTACATACACTTATATACACACATACAAATACTCTGCATACACATACATACATTCTACATACACATACATACTTTACATACACTATACATACACATACACTATACATACACTATACATACTTTACATACACTATACATACACATACACTATACATACACATACACTATACATATACACATACATACTTTACATACACTATACATACACATACACTTTACATACACATACACTATACATAATTTACATACACTATACATACACATACATTATACATACACATACACTATGCATATACACATACATACTTTACATACACTATACATACACATACACTTTACATACACATACACTATACATACACATACACTTTACATACACTATACATACACATACACTTTACATACACATACACTTTACATACTTTACATACACTATACATACACATACACTTTACATACACATACACTTTACATACTTTACATACACTATACATACACATACACTATTCATACACTATACATACTTTACATACACTATACATACACATACACTTTACATACACATACACTATACATACTTTACATACACTATACATACACATACACTATACATACTTTACATACACTATACATACACATACACTTTACATACACATACACTATACCGGTACATACACATACACTATACATACACATACATTATACATACACATACACTATACATACACATACACTATACATACACTATACACTTTACATACACATACACTATACATACACATACACTATACATACTTTACATACACTATACACTTTACATACACATACACTATACATACTTTACATACACTATACACTTTACATACACATACACTATACATACTTTACATACACTATACATACTTTACATACACTATACATACCGGTACACTATACATACACTATACATACACATACACTATACATACACATACACTATACATACTTTACATACACTATACATACACATACACTTTACATACACATACACTATACCGGTACATACACATACACTATACATACACATACACTATACATACACATACACTTTACATACACATACACTATACATACACTATACATACACTATACATACTTTACATACACTACACATACACTATACATACACTATACACTTTACATACACATACACTTTACATACACATACACTATACATACTTTACATACACTATACATACACCATACATACACTATACATACACATACACTATACATACACATACACTATACATACACATACACTATACATACACATACACTTTACATACACATACACTATACATACACATACACTATACATACACATACACTATACATACACTATACATACTTTACATACACTATACATACACATACACTTTACATAGACATACACTATACATACACATACACTATACATATTTTACATACACATACACTATACATACACATACACTATACATACACTATACATACTTTACATACACATACACTTTACATACACATACACTATACATACACATACACTATACATACTTTACATACACATACACTATACATACACATACACTATACATACTTTACATACACATACACTATACATACACATACACTATACATACTTTACATACACTATACATACACATACACTTTACATACACATACACTATACATACACATACATACTTTACATACACTATACATACACATACACTTTACATACACATACACTATACATACACTATAGATACTTTACATACACATACACTATACATGCACATACACTATACATACACATACACTATACATACTTTACATACACTATACATACACATACACTTTACATACACATACACTATACATACACATACATACTTTACATACACTATACATACACATACACTTTACATACACATACACTATACATACACATACATACTTTACATACACATACACTATACATACACAATACATACACATACACTATGCATACACTATACATACTTTACATACACTATACATACACATACACTTTACATACACATACACTATACATACACATACACTATACATACTTTACATACACATACACTATACATACACATACACTATACATACACTATACATACACTATACATACACATACACTATACATACACATACACTATACATACACATACACTATACATACACATACACTTACACTTTACATACACATACACTATACATACACATACACTATACATACTTTACATACACATACACTATACATACACTATACATACTTTACATACACTATACATACACATACACTTTACCTACACATACACTATACATACACATACAATATACATACTTTACATACACTATACACTATACATACACTATACATACTTTACATACACTATACATACACATACACTTTACATACACATACACTATACATACACATACACTATACATACTTTACATACACATACACTATACATACATACACTATACATACTTTACATACACTATACATACACATACACTTTACATACACATACACTATACATACACATACACTATACATACTTTACATACACATACACTATACATACTTTACATACACTATACATACACATACACTTTACATACACATACACTATACATACACTGTACATACACATACACTTTACATACACATACACTTTTCATACTTTACATACACTGTACATACACATACACTATACATACACATACACTATACATACACATACACTATACATACACTATACCGGTACATACACATATACTTTACATACACATACACTATACATACACATACATACTATACATACACATACACTATACATACACAGTATGCATACACATACATACTATACATACACATACACTATACATACACATACACTATACATACACATACACACTATACATACACATACACTATACATACACATACACTATACATACACATACATACTATACATACACATACACTATACATACACATACATACTATACATACACATACACTATACATACACATACACTATACATACACATACACTATACATACACATACTACTATACATACACATACGCATACATACTATACATATACATACACTATACATACACATACACTATACATATACATACATACTATACATACACATACACTATACATACACATACACTATACATACACATACATACTATACATACACTATACATACTATACATACACATACACTATACATACACATACACTATACATACACATGCATACTATACATACACATACACTATACATACGCATACATACTATACATACACTATACATATACATACACTATACATATACATACACATACACTTTACATACACATACACTATACAATACATATACATACGCATACACTATACATATACATACACACTATACACTATACATACACATACACTATACATACACATACACATACATACACATACACTATACATACACACATACATACTATACATACACATACACTATACATACACATACACTATACATACACATCAACATACATACCTTATAACTGCCTGATTCCACACATACAGATTGACTCTATTGTTAATATACAGGGTGTTACCAGAGTTTTGTTAAGGGGAGGTATTTAGTTTGTTCCCTAGACCTCCATCAAGCTTAGAATTACACCCCCTTGACCTCCTTTCAAGATAAATATGTACATTTTTCGGTAGAAAAATTTCCCGGCCGAAGGCCGATTCCTCTTAAGTTACAGGCTCGCTATCGCTCGCCAAGAAAAAATCGACACCTAAATGGCACGAAAGGTCTTAAAATTGACAAATGGGGCGAAAGTTATTAAAATCGCCAAACTAATGGGGCAAGCGTCTTAAAATCTCAAAAGCAATGGGGGCTAAACATGATAGAGAAAGGGTCAAGAAAAAAATCCCTCAAGTGGAAATCTCCCCTTAAGAGAGCCGTGGTGGTCCAGTGGTGAGCACGCTCACGTGTGAATCTGCAAGACCCGGGATCGAATCCCTGCCACGGCGGACATTTAGTGGGTGTGGTAGTACGTCCTAGCATGTTTCACATGCTCGCACCCAGTCAGGGGACATCCTGACGACGTATACAGACTAAACACACATAACAAAGCCACTCCAACAGCTTCCTCTCTCTCCAACACCCCTTCTCCCCTCTCAACACTCTTCTCTGAGCTAGTGCCGATACAAATGGCCAGTCCTGTATAGAATCGTGAGGTTCAGAGTCGTAAAAGATTCCAGGACGAGCTCCATAAAAACTGAAACTGAACTGAACTAAGTACTTCCATAACTGAAATACAAGTCATTCATATTAAACAATATTCCATAGACACAGGCTTTTTGAGATTTTTTTTTTTTGCAGCTATAGTCCATTAAAGTCGACATTTGTGCGTTTTCGTATTTCATTTAAATCAGTTTCCCCCCTAAAAAGAAAGAAATAGGGAGGGAAATAATTAGTGTATGATGAAGTGTCGTATCAAGTATTCAAATAGACACCAACCAACCTTGTGTTGCTCTCTTTATTTTATTAATTGAAGATTACAAGTATAACATTGTGGTAATAGTTCCGTTGCGTGTCTGCCTGCTGTGACCGGAACCTCTCCGGGAGATCTGGGGCCTGGGAATATTTTGCTGGAAACCCCTCATGGTCCTTCGTCTCTCGGTCTTCTCCTGGGCGACTTTGATGTGTGTGAATAATTGATTTTCATTATAATGTGTTGTTTCTGTTCGGGTTCTGTCTCGAGTCGGCCACCCCTATAGTCTATTCGCTGTAAGTAGGCGAGAAATCATGACCTCTATCCTCTGTAACTCAAAAAGGGCTAGAGCTAATGGGCTGTAAATTTCCACATCTATTCCTTGACTGACCCTTCCCAAATGGTAGAAATATTAGCTGGATTGCTCTAGTCGTTTTTGAGTTACAGAGGTTAGAGGTCATGATTTCTCGCCTACTTACAGCGAATAGACTATAGCTATGGGGTATGTGCCTGAGTATTATAATGACATAAATAACACACAACCTCATATTCAACGCATCGCCATGGGAATATCAAGAAAACTACTAAGGAGTTTGAGGTGACTATATATTACATAAGAACATAAGAAAATGGGAGTCTTCAGAAAGCTCATTGGGTCACAAAAGGCAGATCCCTCTCACACCTAACCCCAAATATAAGGTCCAATTATAGGCCCAACTCACTAACACCATGAGGACCGACCTCCGGCAGATCCCCCTCACACCCAACCCACCTCGTCCATATGCCTATCTAATGTTATGTACCTTACGTCATTATACACTGCTCAGATTTATCCCATGTCTTTCATATATATACACTATATATATAACATCAACATCTCCATGTAAAGTAAAGAATGTTATCTATTTAATAACCTGTGAGAAATGTGGTATACAATATGTTGGAAAGACGGAGCAATGTTTAAGAGAAAGAGCCTACGGGCATAGATCAGGAATTAAGAACGGCATCGACTCCAAGATTCTTCTATATAAGCATTTTAACACAGATTGTACTAAATTTGATTGTAAATACAAAATTATAGAAATTGTTCAAAGTAATCAAAATGTTTTAGATAGAGAAAATTATTGGATTGGAAAATTAATGACCATCTATCCATTTGGACTTAACAATCAAATAAAAAATGTAGGCAACATTTTGTATAAAGATTTATTAAAAAACGATTTTAATAACCCATATTTTAACTTCCCTGTTTTAAACAGAAGACCTGGTAGACACGGTAATAGAAGACTAAATACATTTAATAAAAAGAAAAACAGGTCTGATATTAAAATTATTGTTAATAATTTATATTCATTATATCGAAATTTCGGAATTAAAAAATTAAAAGATTCATTGAAAGGCCTACAAAAGAAAAGTTTTGCTCCTTTTATAGAAAATATTCTAAATAATAAACATAATTTCACAAATAAATTTAAGAATATAGTCTTTGCTTTTATGGGATATATTAGAGCTAATTCTAAGAAATCCAAAGATAAACGTATTAAAGATAAAGTCATGTCCACTTTAAATTATTCCTCTAAAATTTTAGACAAAATTAATGTTAACAGTCTTATTAATTCAAAGCAAGTTAAGTCCATGTTACCAGATGGTTGTAAAGATTTCAAACCATTAATAGTGTATTCATATGAACGACCTGTTGGGTCTATTATTTGTAATTATAATAAAGTTTTAGGAAATCTTTCAGATAATGATATTTTCAATAATAATAAATGCGTGTGTGAAAGAGTCATGGATATGCCAGCTAGCAGACGTGATGCACTAGCAAAGTTCATTTATAGTCCGATATGTCACATATTAACAGGTGATGTAGAACTAGTTAAACATTTTGCAAACGACAAATTAGCGGAGCTATGTCGTAAAGGGTTTAAATTTATAATAGGGAGTAATAAAGTAACATGGGACATAATTTTAAAAGATGTTGTTTTTTCAGTCAATAAATTAAAAGATAAAGTGTTAAAAATTGCGTGCTGCAATGCGAGAGAACTAGAAGCATGGTCTAAATTATTAATTAAGTTAATTAGAAATAAAATTTTCTCGCTTAAAAATGAATTTAATCTTTCAGATTTTATAGACTATAATTATAATAAGCTTAAAGCTGATTTAATAAATTTACATAAACATTTTGTAATCACTACAGTAGATAAAGCCAGCAATAATTATAGCTTCACATGTAAGAAATTTTATCTTGAAAATATGAAAAAAGAATTAGGTATTAAGGGTAACATATTACGTAAAAATATTTGCGGTAATTCTGTTTATGAAATTCAAAATAATCTGAATATTGATAACTTAATCGATGAACATACCAAGAAAAATATAATATTTGATATTAAACTTTCTGATAAGAACAAGTGCATTGCAAAATTATACATGTTACCTAAATTTCATAAAAGACCTTATAAATATCGCTTTATTGCCGGAGCAAAATTTGCTACCACTAAAACTCTATCAGAACAAGTCGTAAATTGCTTAAAATACATTAAAAGTACTCATAAAAGATATTGTAATACCATCATGAGAAGAACTGGCATTAACTATTATTGGAGTGTTGACAATTCGTTAGAAGTTATTGATAAAATAAATACCATGCCGAAAGTTACCTCGGTACATAGCTTCGACTTTTCAACTTTGTATACCAATTTGCCTTTAGATGTAGTATATTCAGAGCTTTGCTTTATTATAGATTTGCACTTTGACAGGTTCGTTAGGAATGGTAATTATTTCATAAATGTTTATACATATTTTAATAATGCATCACTTAGCTCTACTCCCACTAGTTCTGTATATTTTGATAGAACTAAACTTAAAGATGCCCTTAAATTCCTCCTTTTCAATACTTATGTTAGATTCGGGCCGTACATTTTCAAACAAATATTAGGAATTCCTATGGGTGGAAATGCTAGCCCTTTAATTGCAGACTTATTCTTGCTTGCTTTAGAATTTAAATATATAAAAGACTTAGTTGACAGTAGCAAGAAAAATAAAATTCCAGAAAAATTAGCACTTGCTAAACTGTTAAGTAATAATAGTAGATATATTGATGATATTCTTGTTTGCAATTTGTTAAATTTTAATCAAGTTGCTAAACTTATTTACCCTAATTCTATTCCCCTCACACAATGTAACGTAAATTATAAAGTTGAAAATTTTCTTGATATAAATATAGAGATTGTTAATGAACAGTGCATACTTAAAGTATATCACAAAGTTGATGATTTTAATTTTAACGTAATAAACTTTCCTTTCCCTAGTAGTAATATCGATAGTAAAATAACTTATAATTGTTTTTATTCCCAATTAATAAGATTTTTTAAATCTGCACTAAAGTAGATGACTTTTGGGCTAGAGCTAGGTTACTATACAGACTCTTAGTGGACAGAGGTTTTGAGGCAAGTAAATTGTTCCATAAATTTAATCTTTTTAGGGTCAATTATTGTGACTGTATTCTAAAATTTGACATCAATAATTTTAATCAAGCATTTTTAACTTGAAGTTTCTTGTATAACCTCTGCTTACTTTTTGTCTGTATTTATTGTTTATCTTTTTCTATTATTATTATTATTATTATTAATATTAATATTGATGATTTTTTAAATTTATTGTTCTTGTTAAAAGAGTACTCTTTGTTTAAATCTGTTGTTACTTCATATTTTGCAATTATTTGTCTTTATATTATATGTATTCATTGTCGATAGTATCAATTGCTTACTTTTGCGATTTCCTTAGTTTATTTGTGCTATAAATGTAGGTTATTTGTAGGGTAGTTATTGATAGGGGTCACTTGAGGCATGCTATGCTTACAGGTACCTACCCGATAGCACTATCGTTAGTGAGTGCTGTACTGTATTTTATATATTATTTTGTAATAGTATAGATATCTTATCAATATTTGTATTTTGTACTATTGTTAATGTCTTGTCATGTTGCAAATTTGATTTTAAATAATATTTTGACATTTAACATGTAGTTTCTTTATTCATGCAGAGTTTAGTAAAATTTGCCAGAACGTCCCGGACTTCCCAAACTTGACTACTTTCTTTAACGTGACGATAGTGCGTTGTTATATGTGCGATTAGTTTGCTTGGGAAACAGATTAACTTGCTCATGTAGTAATGTACACCCTATGTGGTGGATTGTGTTCTTTTATTTAATAATTTTCATTTTAGTAAGCGTTGTTTCCACATAGCGATTTTGATAATTTAATTTGACTTTATATTGTCCTTGTCCCAATTTTGGTTTGTTTAGTTTGCAAGTTTTACATTTTAATTAATATCCAGGACAATAAGGGGTAAACAAGACAAAACACATAAAACTGCCAGACGAAACGGAGGGATTTTTTTTTTTTTTTTTAACTTTGCCGTGAGTTTGAACCCATTTTTTTCATGCAAAGAAAATTAATAGAGAACACGCTAAGTGCTGTGTGATGAAACATGTGTTATTATGGTGGTGTAATGGTTTAGATGCTTATGTTCTGGGTGTGGTGTCCAGAGTTCGAATCCCGGGAGGACCATATGCTTTCATTAGTGTATTAAAGTACATTGGGGTTTGTAATGAATGATTAATGTTAAGAACGGGGTGTTACTTATATCAATACTTTAAAAAAAAACAAAAAAAAAACAAAAAACAAAAAAAATCTATAACTCTTATTTTTCTTCCCGTGATGAGGAGTTAAATATACGATTGTGTGTGTGTGTGTGTGTGTGTGGGTATGATCATGTATATTATATCTATTTAATAATCTACTCATCGCCTCAGACATAGGAAAGTATGTTACACCGTCGTTCTTGGAGTCACCTTGAAGTATTTAAGGGGCCCCACCTCGCTTTTTTTCTCTCTCGCTCCCTCTCTTTGGCTTGTATCCATTCGGCCCCATTCAGCCTACTGTTTTAAGACGTTTATCCCCATCCAGGTGTCAATATTTTCCTGGTGCGCGGTAGCGAGCCAGCATATAATATATTTTTTTTTGACAGCTAGCTAAATGTGTACATTTTTCGATAGAAAAATATCTCCGGCGAAGCCGGATTTCTCCACACAATGCTGGCTGGCTACCGCTCGCCAGGAACATATTTCTCCACACAATGCTGGCTGGCTACCGCTCGCCAGGAACATATTTCTCCACACAATGCTGGCTGGCTACCGCTCGCCAGGAACATATTTCTCCACACAATGCTGGCTGGCTACCGCTCGCCAGGAACATATTGACACCTGGATGGGGGAAAACGTCTAAAAACAGTAGGCTGAATGGGGCCGAATGGATACAACCCAAAGAGAGAGGTAGAGAAAGATAAAAAAAAACGAGGTGGGCTCCCTTATAAAGACTATCGGGGTATATAATGGCAGGTTTAAAGGGGGAGGGTTTACTTATTGGTCCCTATATTTATTATCGAGGTATATAATGGCAGGTTTAAAGGGGGAGGGTTTACTTATTGGTCCCTATATTTATTATCGAGGTATATAATGGCAGGTTTAAAGGGGGAGGGTTTACTTATTGGTCCCTATATTTATTATCGAGGTATATAATGGCAGGTTTAAAGGGGGAGGGTTTACTTATTGGTCCCTATATTTATTATCGGGGTATATAATGGCAGGTTTAAAGGGGGAGGGTTTACTTATTGGTCCCTATATTTATTTATTTTATTTTTTATTATATGTATTTTTTTTTTCTCCCTAGACGTCCACCAAGTTAAACAAACAAATTATAAAACAAATCACCAAGATCCCCCTTTTAGATACAGTATATTTTTTAAAACAATTTCGGTAGAAAAAGGTTCCTCCTAAATTACAGGTTCGCTATCGCTTACCTAGAAAAAATCAACACCTAAATGGAACGAAACGTCTTAAGATTGACAACGAAATGGGGCGAAAAGTCTTGAAATCGCCAAACTAATGGGCTTAAAATCTGAACACTATTGGGGTTAAACATGAGGGAAAAGGGGGACCTGAAAAAAAGCAATCCCTAGCTGCAAAAAAAAAAAAAAAAAAAAAAAAAAATAATCGATTGAATTTGTTTTCCTCAGAATGACTTACGGAGGAGAGTTTTGTTCTGGACCTCCTTCTCCCTCATGTTTAGCCTCAGTAGCGTTGAGATACATATTCATACACATCAGTTATAACTGACTGGTTCCATACATACATACATACATAGAAGCTCGTGTTTTTTTTTTAAATATATACCTACATACATGCATGCATACTCACACAGCACACACATACTGTACATACACTCACACATATATACATACATATACATAAACACATACACTCAGACATATAATCACACACATATATAATGTACACTTATGCATATACACTTACACTCACACAAAGACACATACATGTATAGAGATAGCTAGATAGTTAGATAGATAGATAGATAGATAAATAGATAGATAGATAGATAGGTAGATAGATGGATATATACAGCTAGGCTCTAGTGATTGTTGATATATGCACTCACACAAGCACACACACACACACACATACACTCACACAAGGACACACACACACGCACACACACATGCACGCACACACACACACACACACACACACACTGAGGCATTAGCCTATACACGGAACAGGAAGTGTATACCATGAGAGTGTGTTCCCAGGTGTCACAGGTCAGGGTAACCTAGCATTCTTATTCTACCCCCCTCTCCTGTTCTCTCTTTCCCTGGCTTGTATCCATTCAGCCCCATTCACCTAATTGTTTTAAGACATTTATCCCCATCCTGGTGTCGATTTCTTCATGGCGAGCGATAGCGAGCCAGCATTGTATGGAGAAATCCGGCTTTGCCGGAGACATTTTTCTATCGAAAAATTTACAAATTTAGCTTGCTGTCAAAAAATATATATATATGCTGGCTCGCTACCGCTCACCAGGAAAATATTAACACCTGGATGCGGGTAAACATCTTAAAACAGTAGGCTGAATGGGGCCGAATGAATACAAGCCAAGCTTTATGTGGAGCCCCCTCCCCTCCCCTTTCTCCCTCATGTTTAGCCTCATTACTCGGAAGATTTTAAATTTTGTCCTCGTCGTGAGTATTTAAGGGGAGGGTTGTATTTTGTATGCCCCCCCCCCCCCCCCCCTCTGTACTGTATTAATGTCTGTCAGATGTTGAATAGGGTGGATAAGTGTAGGATCATGTTTGTATATCTCACTCGAAACGAATACATCAAGTTTTTAGATATTACTGATACCAGTTATTGATCAAAACATACTTGGTGGCCCAGACATGACTTATTAGGCCGACTGTACAAGATCACGGAGAGCAACAACATTTATGACTCGGGTACCAGTCTCTAGGCCACTCATAAGAATTAGTGGTCCCCTTGT
Organism: Paralithodes platypus; assembly: GCA_032716605.1. Classification (NCBI taxonomy): domain Eukaryota; kingdom Metazoa; phylum Arthropoda; class Malacostraca; order Decapoda; family Lithodidae; genus Paralithodes; species Paralithodes platypus. The sequence goes on along the minus strand of CM064570.1, from coordinate 15,493,713 downwards.
TTGTCTTTATACAAATACCTATCTATTCTATCTATTTACCCAGGCCCATTCCCCATTTTTAATATATATATATATATATATATTTTTTTTTTTTTTTTTTTTACTGGGGGTGACCGACTCGAGACTGTACCATGACGCACATAAATATTCTCCCATGGAAAACAGGTTTGTGTCTTGGGAATCTTCAGTGGAGATGGGTTGTTTATTTGGTCAGCCTTCTTCCCCATGTTTAGCCCCATTAGTTTTTTTTTCAGATTTTAAGACGTTCGGCCCATTAGTTTGGCGATTTTTAGATTTTTCGCCCAATTTCTGTGTCAATTTTAAGGTTTTTCGTGTCATTTAGGTGTCGATTTTTTCATGACGAGCGATTGCGAGCCTGTAATCTAAGAGGAACCGGCCTTCGACCCCGACATTTTCCTATCGAAAAATGTACAAATTTATCTTGAAGGAGGGTCTTGGTCAATTTGTTTGTTTTAAGCTTGATGGAGGTCTGGGGAGGAAACTATAAATATAATTAAACAAATACATAAATGAGCAAATAAATACGCCCAAGGGGAGGTTTTGTGTGTGTTTCCTAGACTTTAAGGGGAGGTTTTGTGTGTGTTTCCTAGACTTTAAGGGGAGGTTTTGTGTGTGTTTCCTAGACTTTAAGGGGAGGTTTTGTGTGTGTTTCCTAGACTTTAAGGGGAGGTTTTGTGTGTGTTTCCTAGACTTTAAGGGGAGGTTTTGTGTGTGTTTCCTAGACTTTAAGGGGAGGTTTTGTGTGTGTTTCCTAGACTTTAAGGGGAGGTTTTGTGTGTTTCCTAGACTTTAAGGGGAGGTTTTGTGTGTGTTTCCTAGACTTTAAGGGGAGGTTTTGTGTGTGTTTCCTAGACTTTAAGGGGAGGTTTTGTGTGTTTTTCCTAGACTTTAAGGGGAGGTTTTGTGTTTCCTAGACTTTAAGGGGAGGTTTTGTGTGTGTTTCCTAGACTTTAAGGGGAGGTTTTGTGTGTGTTTCCTAGACTTTAAGGGGAGGTTTTGTGTGTGTTTCCTAGACTTTAAGGGGAGGTTTTGTGTGTGTTTCCTAGACTTTAAGGGGAGGTTTTGTGTGTGTTTCCTAGACTTTAAGGGGAGGTTTTGTGTGTTTCCTAGACTTTAAGGGGAGGTTTTGTGTGTTTTTCCTAGACTTTAAGGGGAGGTTTTGTGTGTGTTTCCTAGACTTTAAGGGGAGGTTTTGTGTGTTTCCTAGACTTTAAGGGGAGGTTTTGTGTGTGTTTCCTAGACTTTAAGGGGAGGTTTTGTGTGTTTCCTAGACTTTAAGGGGAGGTTTTGTGTGTGTTTCCTAGACTTTAAGGGGAGGTCTTGTGTGTTTCCTAGACTTTAAGGGGAGGTTTTGTGTGTGTTTCCTAGACTTTAAGGGGAGGTTTTGTGTGTGTGTTTCCTAGACTTTAAGGGGAGGTTTTGTGTGTGTTTCCTAGACTTTAAGGGGAGGTTTTGTGTGTGTTTCCTAGACTTTAAGGGGAGGTTTTGTGTGTGTTTCCTAGACTTTAAGGGGAGGTTTTGTGTGTGTTTCCTAGACTTTAAGGGGAGGTTTTGTGTGTGTTTCCTAGACTTCCATCAAGCTTGAAATTACACCCCCATGACCCCCTTTCAAGATAAATGTGTACATTTTTCGGTAGAAAAATTTCCCGGCCAAAGGCCGGTTCCTCTTAAATTACAGGCTCGCTATCGCTCGCCAGGAAAAAATCGACACCTACATGGGACGAAAGGTCTTAAAAGTGACATAAATGGGGTGAAAGTTCTTAAAATCGCCAAACTAATGGGGCGAACGTCTAAAAATCTCAAAAGCAATGGGGCTAAACATGAGGGAGAAAGGGGTAAAGAAAAAAATCCCTCAAGTGGAAATCTCCCCTTAAGTATTACCAGAATCCAGCCACCTAACGTAACCTACCCTCAATTACCAGAATCCAGCCACCTAACGTAACCTACCCTCAATTACCAGAATCCAGCCACCTAACGTAACCTACCCTCAATTACCAGAATCCAGCCACCTAACGTAACCTACCCTCAATTTAGTTTCAGAAACCCATGAAAAAGAACTCCGAAATGTGGCGAGGAAAAAAAAAAAAAAAAAAAAATGCTCATCGAAAATTGCCGTAAATATCGCCCGTGTGACATCGCCATTATTATACCCGGTAGTCTAAGGGAAAGAAAGAAAGAAAGAAAAAAAAAAAAAAAAAAAAAAGGACCAAGGTAATCCCGGGCACGACTGCACGTGTTTAGGAACAACATTAAGGAGGTGGGAGGGGGCGTGTTCTGGACCTCCTTCTCCCTCATGTTTAGCCCCATTAGTTTTGATATGCTAAGACGTTCGCCACCTTAGTTTGACGATTAAGACCTTTCGCCCCATTTCTTTGCCAACTGTAAGCCCTTTTGTGCCATTTAGATGTCGATTTATTCCTGGCGAGTGATAGCGAGCCTGCATTATTGGAGGAAGCGGCACTTGGCCGGGGATTTTTCTACCGAAAAATATAAAAAATTATCTCGAAGGGGGTATTTTCGAAAGTTTGTAAGCTTGATGGAGGTCTAGAGAGTACATCAAAAACTATATGTATATAAATACCGGTATATATAAATAAATAAATAAATACAAATAAAATAATACTAATAATAATAAATCAATAAATAAAACAAAATTAGATAAATAAATAAATAAATACAATACAATATAAACACCCTCTTAAAGTCGCTGCATAGAAATAAAGATGTTCGTGATGACCCTAGTCTTCCTGGTCCACCTACATACACACACACACACACACACACATACCGCGATGTTGAGGGTTCAAATCCACCAGAATCCTATAGGTTTTTTCAGCCATCCTGATGGAGAGGATTGTATCGTGGTCCCTCCCTAGCCAGGCTGCTCAACTATCAGCTTGTGTTAGCCTACAAGTACTTTTCACTAGTGCATCTGCGTATGTACTTAATATGGTGGGAACCCAGGCACCTCACGGTCGCCAAAGGTCGCACGTGACCTCGTAGTTAAGATATAATAAGTATTGTACTGTACCTACAGTAGGTTGAGAACAAATAACTCTGTAGATTTTCAGCCTAACAGCTGTAAGTGAACAATAAACCTACAATTATTGTATTATTATTATTGTTATACACCACCTACCGCACACAAAGGCTTATCCCTCAATACTTTCATCTCTGCATATTACCCATGCTTTAGTGATACATAAACCTGTTACCAGACACTCAGTAAAGTGCTAACCTAGGTCAAGTGGTGGTAGTTGTTCTAAGGTTTACACTCCTGCATCCTGTCACTCCGGCATCCTGTCACTCTGGCCCCTTGTCACTCCGGCCCCAGCCCCCAGCCTCTTGTCACCCTGGCCCCTTGTCACTCTGGCCCCAGCCCCTAACCGCTTGTCATTCCGGCCCCTTGTCACTCTGGCCTCTTGTCACTCCGGCCCCAGTCCCCCAATATTGTCTCACTCCGGCCTCCTTTCCCTGGTAACATAACTCACCTCTACTCCGTATAAGCACAGAAACAATGTAAGAATCTAGTGCAGGACCCCTATATATATATATATATATATATATATATATATATATATATATATATATATATATATATATACACACCTTTCTCCCTATATAATTCCAGGTTGTATGATGGAGTGAACGGTGGTGGGTGGTTGGGGGAGGGGTAGGCTTCAATTACTTATGACAAGGAGACGACATTGACAACAGAAGTAACAATTTTTATCATTATCTCATTAGCACCTTACGTCTCTTCCTACTTACTTCCAGGTTGTATAATGGTGAGATCAAGGTAACACTCCAGTACACGACCCCTATATACATTGTCTGTACCTCTCTTAAGTTCTATATAATTCCAGGTTGTATAACGGGGAGAATGGTTGTGATGGTGGTGGTGGTGGTCCCGTAGGCTTCTAATAGTTACGATACGGAGATGACTACAGAGGCAAAGTAACAATCTAGTATACAACCCCTATATACATTATGTTTACCTCTCTCCCTATATAATTCCAGGTCGTATAATGGGGAGAACAGCGGTAGTGGTGGTGGTGTTGGTGATGGTGGTGGTGGTGACTGCGAGGAACACACTCCCAGAAGGTAATAACACTATACACTATAACAACTGCTTTAGTTTAACCCCATTAGTTTAGCGATTTTAAGATCTTTCGTGCCATGTGGGTGTCTATTTTTTTCCTGGCGAACGAAAGCGAGCCTGCAATTCAAGAGGAACCGGCGTTTGGCCGCGGCAGATTTCTACCGAAAAATAATAAAAAATAAACATTTCATCTCGTAGGGTAGTCTTGGGGGTATTTTAATTGGTTAGATGGAGGTCTAGTGAGGAAACATATAATAATAATACATATTATATGAATATACAAATAAATATAAATCTCCCCTTAACCCGTCCAGAACCAGTGACGTCCTTTTCAGTATATTCTGGTTAATATAAGACGACTTTGTTCAGTTTAGGAAGGACGTCTACCCATTAAAAGGTTACAGACTATCTCAATTAATCCTGTTAGCTGTCATATATCCTTCCCAAGCTTCATAAAATCGTCTAAATGTAGCTGAAATCAAAGAATAGACACGTCGCTGGTACTGAAAGGGATAAGGAAGCAGGGGGTCAAGTCGGATAAATGATGTTTGAAGACTTGACTGCATATAAGAAGGAATACAAGATAATTACCATGATATAGCATTGTTTTCACCTTTTTATATCACTTCCAGACACATAATTGGAACTATGAACCATAATTTTATCTTATTTATCAAATTAACTATTCTGTTTGTGTATGTATGTGTTTGTTTGTGTATGTGTTTGTATATGTGTTTGTTTGTGTAGCCTATGTGTATGTATATCATGTGTTTGTTTGTATATGTGTTTGTATATGTTTGCGTATGTGTTTGTTTGTGTATGTGTTTGTTTGTGTATGTGTTTGTTTGTGTAGCCTATGTGTTTGTATATCATGTGTTTGTTTGTATATGTGTTTGTATATGTTTGTGTATGTGTTTGTTTGTGTATGTGTTTGTATATGTGTTTGTTTGTGTAGCCTATGTGTTTGTATATCATGTGTTTGTTTGTATATGTGTTTGTATATGTTTGTGTATGTGTTTGTTTGTGTATGTGTTTGTATATGTGTTTGTTTGTGTAGCCTATGTGTTTGTATATCATGTGTTTGTTTGTATATGTGTTTGTATATGTTTGTGTATGTGTTTGTTTGTGTATGTGTTTGTTTGTGTATGTGTTTGTTTGTGTAGCCTATGTGTTTGTATATCATGTGTTTGTTTGTATATGTGTTTGTATATGTTTGTGTATGTGTTTGTTTGTGTATGTGTTTGTATATGTGTTTGTTTGTGTAGCCTATGTGTTTGTATATCATGTGTTTGTTTGTATATGTGTTTGTATGTGTTTGTTTGTGTATGTGTTTGTATATGTGTTTGTTTGTGTAGCCTATGTGTTTGTATATCATGTGTTTGTTTGTATATGTGTTTGTATATGTTTGTGTATGTGTTTGTTTGTGTATGTGTTTGTTTGTGTATGTGTTTGTTTGTGTAGCCTATGTGTTTGTATATCATGTGTTTGTTTGTATATGTGTTTGTATATGTTTGTGTATGTGTTTGTTTGTGTATGTGTTTGTTTGTGTATGTGTTTGTTTGTGTATGTGTTTGTTTGTGTACCGGTATGTGTTTTTGTGCATGTGTTTGTGTATGTGTTTGTTTGTTTGTGTATGTGTTTTTGTGCATGTGTTTGTGTATGTTTTTGTTTGTGTATGTTCGTTTGTGTGTACGTTTGTTTGTGTAGGTTACTTTGTGTAGGTGACCTTGTGTAGGTGATTTTGCATAATATACCAGGAGGGTTAGATCACAGAGGTCTTCTAGTTTTTTACCGCTTGCAAATGAACCATAATTTCTCTCTCTCTCTCTCTCTTCCACTCTTCTTCATCTTTGCTATCTCTACTAAATATATATCCTGATCACCTTGCTTGAATCATAAGGCCTGTGTGGTCAGTGTCTCTCCATAAATCTATATTCTAAATCGTTGTTTCCACATAGTGATTTTGATAAGTTCTTTTGTCTCTTTTTCCTTTCTCGAGTATCTTACTGATCCTCCCTACCCCTTGTGGGAGTAAGGGCTGGCTACTGACTGACTGACTGACTTTATGTCTTTATAGTGTGTCGTTCCTGTTTTGGTTTGTTAATTTTGCAAGTTTTACATTATAATCTGTATACTCCCTCAGGTCTGTCTTGCATGTCCTCCACCATGGGTGCCGGGAGGTGCCTCAGTGTCAAGGAGTGCCACCAGGCTCTGCGCATCTTAAGTCGCACCGGCAGTCGCAAAGAACGATCCAGCATGAAACCGCTTGAACTGATCCTTAGCTACACCATCACCGCTTGTAAATTGGGCGGAGGAAGATATGGCATTTGCTGCCCTATTGCGAATCGCGAGCAGTCTTCGAGCTTACAGGGATCGGCCGAATTGCAAGAACCGGAAGAAATATCGCAACCTTCGCAGATACTAAACTCACTAGAAAACTCACAGGTTCTCCAAAGACTTCGTAGATCATCACAGCAAAAACTAGAATCACAAGCAAACTCACAGGATCACCAAAGACTACGGAGATCATTACAGCAAACACTAGAATCACAAATTCAACCACAACTCCATCATAGACTTCGCAGAACAATTCAGCAACAGCAGGGGGACTTACAAGCAGGAGTGTTTGAGCAAATAAAGCAACAACAATCAGATCTACCCCTCTCCCGAGTATCAAGATCACTACCACAACAATCAGATCATCTAATAGGACAGCTACTAGAACCACTACAACTACCACAACCAGCTCGACTACCAAGATCACTAATACCGGAGAACCTGACCATACCACTGGCCCTGCAGGTATGCTATAAGAGAAAACGGTAGTATAAATGGGTAAACTTAAATATTAGTCGTTCGTGGGGTAACTAAACCAATCTTTCCTTTATTTGTTTAGTTCTGTAAAACCTATGTTAACAATTATTTTATATACAGCTCTGTAGACAACTCATTTATCTTGTATTTAATCCTATATATATCTGTATACCCACATTCTGCATGAATTAGAATACAGGTAAGAACAAGATATTAAATAATAAGTGTCTGTTTTGTGTCCAACTGAGGGTAAATTGAATCTCTTAGCGGCTGATTCTTCGATAATGAATGAAACAAATATAAAAGTACTTTGTGTCTGCACCATATGGATAGACGTCCTTCCTAACCTGAAATGTTTTAAATATTACTGTTATGATTGCCAAATTGTCCCCTGCTATTATGGAGATAGTCTGTTATCTTTTTGCGGGTAGACACCTTTCCTAACCTGAATAAAACTTAATTATTACTGTTATGTTTGTCAAACTGACCAGGGTTACCAAATCAAGTCCGATAGATAGTAAATAAATGCCAACAAATCCCTAGAATAATGCCACAATCTCTAGTTTATCGCTCGAAAATGGCTCATATCTCCCAAAATATTGCTAGAATTTATGCCTCTTGATCGAAGTAAATAGATCCAGCGGGAGAGTAGCTAAATTGGCAGCACTGAAACTGACCCCTACTATATTTACAGGCTTCCCTGGACACGTGCGGGACAAGTATCATCACTGACAGGATAGTGGATGGGAGGGATGCCCAACTCTTCACCTTCCCCTGGACAGTCTTACTCAAGGGACGAGGTAAGACATGAGAGAGAGAGAGAGAGAGAGAGAGTGTGTGGTAGAGGTAACAAGATATTGGATGGGATGGACGCCCAGCTCTTCAGCTTCCCTAAACAGCCTTACTCAGGCCAGCCCGGCCCCCTTCAAGCTAAATTTGTAATTTATTTATATAAATACGCAATGTCCAGGCCATAGGCTGATTTCTAAGTTACAGGCTCAAAAAAAAAAAAAAAAAAAAAAAAAAAAATCCTCCCACCACTTACAGATGGCATTGGTCAGGATGTGCAGCGGCTCGCTGGTGTAGTGACTAGCGTCTTGGACTTCCACCCAGAAGGTCCAAGGATTGCGCCCACGCTTGGCGCATTAAAGATTTTTCACAAGCACTTAGTCGATACCGTCCCTCATGAGCAAGAGGATGGGGTAGTAGTACAGG